>JARHVA010003179.1:227500-880000 GCA_037957365.1 Torreya grandis
TAGATAATATCAAATCTAGATTACTGTAGTGGACCTGAGTCTTGTAGCAATTTGTAAGCACTCAACAAGAATAAGTGAAGTATGTATTTATGATAAAAACTAACTATACTAAGATAGTTACCATATATAGTATCTATAAAATATAATAAATGTAAATATGACAATGCATACAATCTATAATTTTTTTTCTATGAGTAAATATTTGAATATTTTTGTGTTTTTGAAATATTATATTATTGCTATATTTTTTAGATATAAGCTATGTGTATGTAATCACAAATGCATCATGTTGATAAATCAATTCTAACTCAAAGAAGATAGAGCATACCTACACTCTCGATTGGGGATACACTTGTTAAGCAGGAGAATGACCAATATGGGGATCCACTAGACCTGATTAGGGGATCACTTCTTATAACATATCATATTAGGAAGGGTTCTAAATCTTATAGTCTAACACAATCACACAATAATCCTAATGGAGTCTTAAGGTTTAAATAATTTCACTTATTCTAATAACAAGAAATTAAATTAATCTAGTGCACACCAAAGCTTGTGGTATAAAGTGGGAGTTAGAAATAATAAAACAAATATGTATAGGGAACTTCAATTAAATTAAGTATGAGTAACACCCTAATACATAAAATATGAAAGATACTATTACTTGAGCCAACACTTATGCTACTTCTATCTACTAAAAGAGAGGAAAACAAATTTAGAATATATTTGCTTGAATGTGAGCCTATCAAGACTCAATCTCTTCCTTGGCTAAAGGGGATTCAAAAGAGGTTATTGTGGTTTGTAAGCATAACTAAGAAAATTCAAAGCATCCAAGACACATCTAGAAGACTAGATTCTCCAAATAAGAAACCTAAGCTAAGTCTCCTCAAGTATAATTGTGGAAGAGTAGATTGTGAAGAAACGTGAGTGAATAATAACTCTTGATTTCACATATGAATAATGATTGAAATGATCTTGTATATATAGGCAAATCTTACCCTAAATCCTTTTTGTAATGTCAGTTATATAGGGTTGACCTAGTCAACCCAGTGTGTTTTTAGGGATAATTCACTAGATATAAACTAGGTTGGCCAAAATGATAACAAGCCAAGAAAGTTAAAATACCCCTAAATTGTACTAGGTTGACCCAATCAACCTAGTATAATTTACTGACCAAAAGGGGTTTAAGATAAGAGAAAGAGGGATGGAAAGAGGAAAATATTAGAGGAGTATCCAAGGGAGGATAAATAGCTTAGTGAATGATTTTGGGTTCTATTTGGATTGGTAATAATGTGGAAATAAGTGATAATAATCCTATGAAGCACAAAAGGTCTGCCCACCCCTTTCTCGATGCACCCCTTAAGACATGCACTTAGAGAGACTGAGTCTTTATGGGATCTTGGAAGATGTAAAGAAACAATATTTGATAAAAGTTAAAAATATTAGGTGTAATAGGTGATGATGCTTCGAGAAAGAACATAGTAACACACAATGCTAATGCTAAAAAAAGTTGTAGTATTTTAAAGAAAAAAATAATTGAAAGTAAATGACTAAAAAGTAAAATAATCTAAAAATTAAATGAATGAAAATTAAATGGAATTTGTACCTTGACTTACATTTATCATAGGATGATTATTTATTATGTTTCTAGTTTTGATTATGTAGGGTGTAGAGATTGATTTTGACAAACCCAATAATACAAAACTAAAGAGCAAAAACAAATAAATGTAAAAGAATATAAGATAGCTAGTGCTATGAGGATGGGATGTAACTAAGAAATTTGGAAAGCTAGGGTGACAAGTGCTATGTTAGACCAAATGAACAAGTAAAAAACAAGAGTAATCAGGTAACCAAAAATCCAAGGCTACTAAAAATTGAAAAACTCAATCAAACTATCCTTAGGTAAGAAAGGCAAACTTACCAAGTCAAACCAAGATAACATGTCAAATAAGATAATAAAAAAATAAAATAAATGGGTAAAAGACAAAAAAATGGTAAAATAACATCGATAAGAGATTAGTAACAATCCACATCTCACTCATAAATGGAAAAAGGAGCATAAAAGGGAAAATAACATTATCAAGTGAGAGCAGGTAACACCAAGCATCTGTGCTACTACAACTAGTCTTGGAAAAAGAGCAAATGAAGAAATAATATCCTTAGAGGGTCCAAGTAAGAGGACCAGGCAGAGTTCAAGGAAGAAAGCCTTGCAAGATGCTACTACTTTGGCTGTGATCTCCATACAAGATACTGCTACGATTGGACAGGAGGCTATTAAGATGATCTTGGAATTACAATAGAAGACTAGGGTCTTCTTTGTTGGTTTTTTTTTTTGTTGAGGTCCTTATTACTAGATGTTATATTTGGTTCTTGTTTTTGATCATGTTACTTGTTTCTTAGTCTTAAACTTATTTTGAGTTTCTAGGTCTCTGTAAAACCTGGGTGCTTTTATTGGTTTATGTTTTTGGTTTTAGGTCCCTGTAAAACTTGATTTTGATGTTGATCTTTAGTAGGATTTAGGAATGCTCTTCTTGGTGGATGTAAATGTTTTATCTTTTTATTTTCTATTAAAGGGTTTCGGGGGTCCCTTCAAAACCTGCTTTTACCTTAATCTAAAACATTATCAAGTGAGAACAAAGAAGTCAACCTCACTCAACAATGGAAAAAGGATATGAGCTCTGGTTTTCATAATATTAGGATAATAAACTAATGATAAATGGTAAAATGAAATTAATGTAAGTTTAGTAATGGAAAATCATGGTGTAAAGAAAGAAGAAATCCATAGTTTCTCAAACATGTTATTTCATTCTAAGGATAGATAAAACTAGAAGGGAAAATATATTTGGAATCATAATGTGTCTATCAAGGGGGGAAAATGAAATGGGTGGAGGGGAGAATGAAGGAAAAATCAAGGTAGATGAACTCTTTATCGAAGTTAAGACACTTAAATTAGGTTTGTCAAAATAAGAGGACTGTCAACCTTAAGGACTATGCAGAACTTATCTTAGTTACACAAGCCTTGGGTCAATAAATGGAGTTTATATATCATCCCATGAAGGATATATGCATGAAAATTAAAATGGACCTACCTCTCCATGATGTGTTCCCCTTTCTTCAGTGCCCCTTAAAGAGCCATCATCCTACTAAAAAGATTGCGTACTTGTGTGAGAGAGTAGGTATCATCATAAAGTTTTTTGAATTCCCCTATTCTAATATATTATCCTACCACACCCCAAAGGAATTTGACACTATGTGAGGCCAAACATGGATTTTGAGCTTGAATTAGAGATAGGAGATGTGCTTGGAATCACATCTCTTGGTGTGAATTTGACTTTTGAGATTTGTATGTTGCCTTTTAGATATCATTTCCTTTCATTTTAAATGATTTATATTTTAAATTTATTGATGGAATTTTTAATTCCTCCTCCATATGGATTTGGAAAACTAAACATGGGTGCTAAAGATGACTTTTATTTGAATAATTGGGACAAGTTTGGTAAGAGAGAGAACCTCAAAGAGCATGGGGTCTAAGAGTCTCATAAATCAAGGTGAAATAAAAGTGCTATCTTGAATTCAACCTTGTTTTATCCAATGTGGAGATGAAAGGAAGGGGAAATCAAGAGGAATGGCACATCGAAGAATTTGAATTTCTTTAAATTTCAAAAAAATGTGAAGAGGGATATAATAATAGTAAAGTGTGATTCCTTATAATCAGAATGAGGTAAATGAAGGAAAACATGCTAACATAGATTATTGTGCATATTTCATCTACCAAAAGGAACAAAAGCTATAGTTTGAGAATAGGGATCACAAATGAAAATATGGTACTTCTATGATGAGGGCCAGGTCATATCCATAGTCTTACACTATAAGTTCATAAAAGAGAAACACACAAGGGTGCCAACAAGTAAGTAAAAGATAAATCAAAAAAGAGAAGGAAAAATATGTTAGTTTTGGGATAGACTATAGGTCCTATCCATGATATTACAAAGCATCTCACAAAATAAAAACCCAATAGATGTTAAAAAAATTGGCAAGCAATAAAAATGAAAGATAAAAATAGATAAAATATGGTGGTTTTGTGAGAAATTCTAGGTCCTATCTACGGTCTTAAAAAGCAACTCACAAAATAAAAACCCAAGGGGTGAGAAAGAAAAAGAAAAAATGAAATAAGATAAAAAAGATTATGGTACATTAAGAAAACAAAATATCAAAAGGGAAAACTAAAGGTTTATGAAAAAAGAGGGAACTACTATAGAGGGAGAGACCCATGTTTAAGTAACCTATAAAAGTGTTATATAGATGTAGATAGAAAGCATGAAAAGAAGGAAATGTTTAGGCAAAGTACTTTATGAGGAGTTGAACACTAGTGGGCTCTTTAAAAATATGGGTTTAATTAGTTTGAAGATGGTAGGTGCTTGGACCAAGAATATCTTTAAATAAATATGGGCCACATCATTTTTGGGAATATTTACCTTCTTTACCATCAGTGTAATCTAATTTATAGACAAGATCACCAACATTAAAGTGCAGACTTTAACACATTTGTTATGTTATCTAGGAATGTGAGCTTTGTATTATCGATTATGTTATAGGGTAGAAATATGATGTTCATCAAGTAAATCAAGGGCATGAATTTGGGATTCACATAATTATTCATTATGGATAATGACATGAAGATATATACAAAGAGAGGGATGCTCAACTTCTAAAAGAAGCACTAACTCAAAACCATAATCTAGAGAAAATGGATTTACCCCAATGGTAGTACATATGCTAGTCTAATATGCCCAAAGTTTTGGGTAAAGATGAATATGCCAATCCATGTGGGTTTTAAAAATTATATTTTGGAGAATTTTGTTGAGAAATTTATTAGTAGACTCAGTAACCATTACATTGTAGATGATAAGGCATGGAAAATTTGTGATTTATCTTGAATTTTTAAAAAAGTTGTTTAACATGTTTGTTATTCAAATTACCATCATTGTCAAAAATGATGATATGATTAATGAAAAAGTGATAAATGATTTGCTTAAGAATAAATTTGGAAATGGTAAGACTAGTGATGTTAACAAGGGGTATGGCTTCTACCCACTTGATAAAATATTTGGTAGTAGTGATGATAAAGACATGCCCAACATAGAAGTGAGGAAGTTTACCAATGAGATCAAATCAACATGTGGAAAATGGTTAAGGAGATTTGATAGTTTGAAGTTAGGTAATGTTAGATAGGAGGTGAATGGATAAGATCATTGTGAAGTTGACAAAGAGTACACTTTTTATCATATTTAATTGCATCCTTTTCAAGAGTAAGCCAAAATTAACATACACATAGGCATTTATGTGCTACAACATGTCCAATACATTGACCACTACAAATGCTCCCATGTGCTTGTTTATTAAGTGGAGTTACCTCATCTTGTATAACACAATGGAGAAAGGTACCTTAAGCATTGCAATAGTAAAGGATGTTATGTTGACATACACACTTGAAATCATTTTTGTGAATATGTATCTTTTCACAAGAATCTAAATTATGATGATAAGTTTGGTTTTCTAATAATTTAATGATGTCTTTATACCAAGGGCTTTCTCAAATGGTAATAGTCTCAATATGATAGGTAAGGGAATCTGGTGGTTGAGTTGAAGATGAATATTTTACTATTTGTAGAAGAAAAGAGGGATCAGAATGAAGTTGATGTGGATGAAAAAGAGAAGCTGAAGAGGTAAAAGAATCAATAATGGAATTTTGATCTCTAGGAATAGGCTCAATCGTGAAAGAGATAAAATCCTTAGTAAGAGTAGTTGAAATTTTCTGATAGGTAATAAGGTTCTCACTTTTACATTGATAATCACCACTAAATTGATGACAAATAAGTTGAGAGTCACCTAAAGCATGAAGGTAATGAATTTATAAATCAAGAGAAGCTCTTATGCCTAAGATAAAAGCTTAATACTCAGCCATATTATTGGTGACATCAAAGGTGAAATAGAAAGATAAAGGAATGATTTTATTGCGAGGACTTGTGAGAATTCAACCTGACCCAACTCCTTGAAGGAATTTAGGACCGTTAAAGTGAAGGGTCCATGTATCCTCATGCAAGTCAACATTAATTTTAGGGAGCTCCTTGATAACTACTTTTGGTTTAGTAGTACCAGAGGGGGTGTAAAATTAGTCTAGTTTACTAGATTCAAGATTAGCGATAAATATATGAAAATAATCTTTAAGAGAGATAGCTTAATTAAGACCTTCAATGTAAAGGATATTATCATCTTGAAAATCATCTTAAAGAGAAGAAGTGGCTGAAATGGGTGCTATGGCAAGTTAGTAGTCATCTATAACTTACCTTTTAACACCTTTTTGAGTGATAATGTAGATATCAAATTCCATAAATAAGACCATCCATTTACCAATTCTATCTCAAGGAAGAAATGATTTGGAAAATAAATGATGAAGGGGGTTGAAATGAACAATGACATAAGTAGTTTGGTAAATTATATAATGATGAAGCTTTTCAACTATGAAATAGATACTGAGGAAATCATGTCAATTTTGGTATAACATGTTTCATATTTGATGAGGCCTTGTCTAATGTAGTAGATAACATACTCTCTTATCACATCATCTTTCTAGGAATGCATTGCCCTAACTAAAATGGATGTGGAAGAAGTATATAGAATCAAAGGTTTATCATTGGAATGAGGTTGGAGTGTAGGTGGATGAAGTAATGACTCTTGTTATCAAAGGATATTTGACATGGATCCATCCATTCTAAATTAGTACCTTTCTTGAGAAGGGAATTGATTGAGTGAATTTGATATGAAATTTTGGGAATGAATCATATAATTACCCCAAGCTTTCCTAAATAAGCAAGAATATTAGGAATATAATGAGGAATGGGCATGTTGATGATATCACTAATTTTTGTGGGGTCAACATTAATGCCATGAAGAGAGACTAAGAATCATAACAATTTTCTAGATGTGACTCCAAAGACATATTTTTAAGGATTAAGTTTAACCTTATATTTAAGGAGATGATCAAAGATGATAGTGAGATTGGAGAGATGACTTTTATGATATTTAGATTTAGAAATAAGATCATCCACATAGGTTTCAACAATTTTGTGAATGAGATCATGAAATATATGGGTCATTATTCATTAGTAAGTGGTCCCAAGATTTTTGAGGCTAAAGGGAATTTTGACATAGCAATAGGTTCCCCATTACATGGTGAAACTAGTCTTATGTTAGTATTTAGGAGTGATATGAATCTGATTGTATCCAAAAAAATAATCCATAAGAGATAAAATTTCATAACCAGTCATGGAATCAATGATGGAATCTATTGAAGTTAAGGGAAAGTTATCCTTGGGATAAGAAAGATTCAGGGTTGTAGAAATCAATAAAAATGAAAATGACCATAATGAATTTCTTCTGAATGGGGATAATGTTAGAAACCCATTATAAATAATCTACCAGTTTGATAAATCTAGCATCAATTAATTTGTTGATTTCCTTATGACATAAAGTTGAAACTTCATGTAGAAATTTTATTTTCTTTTGATACACATGCTTGGCATCAAGATAAGTAATTATATTATGCACCATAATGCTAGGGTTAATTCCAGGCATGTCCTCATATGACCAAGCAAAATCCTTATAATATTTTTCAAATAATAAGCTAAAATTATCATGTTTAGTAGGTGAAATATATTGAGAAATTGCAATTGGTCGAGGATAAGATGGTGTACCATATTTGATGTGAGTGGTTTCCTCAATAATCATGGCATTTCCATCTTAAAAGTTGTATGGTGCATTGGGTAAGGTACAAATTGGATTTGGTTTAGGATCAAAACTAGAAATGAAGTTGTTGAAGCAAGGAGTTTTGGTCATAAAATTTCCATGTTTATGATGTTGTCGAAGAAGTTGAGGTTCTCAAGCATAAAGTAACTCAAGGATAGTTTCATCACTAGGCAAGGTAGGAAGAGGACCATAATACTCAACATTTATTTCAATATCTCAAATTTTAAAAAATTGGTTATTAGACTTAGAATGTATTTGGAAAATATTGGTGGCCTTAGCATCAAGTGTAACTTTGGGAGTAGAAAAAGTAGATGGAGTAGAAGAGATTGGTGCATCAATGGATTTGATGATGAGAGAAGGATTTGATGCAATGATTGGATTGATAGGTGGTAAAGGAGATGTAGATATTTATGAAGGTTTAGAAGGCATAATTTTCTCTACCAACAAAGGAATATAATTAAGAGGAGGATTGAAGATAGGCACATGAACCTCAATATCTAAGGTAGGATCCATACAAATAGTATGCACATCTTGATTAAAATCATGAATTTGGGCAAATTTTTTTTAATAATTATAGACATCCAAGTCTCTATATTGAGATTGGGCCATGATATAGTTGTCATTTTATGTTAAATAAATGGCATAAGATTGAGAATCAGGGGGAGTTTCAGAAGGTGAAATCCCAACATTGCTAAATGTATGAGGAGACATGATGAGAAGATCTTGAAATAATTTAGCCACTCCAAAATCATTACAAGTGAAGGCATATTATAGTAAATAAGGCTCTTGATCATTTTATGGAGGTAAAAATAGGTAATCTCATCACCAAGAGGAATGGTATAGTCTCTTGGTAAGAGAGAAGGAGGAAACCATTGTGAAATATAACAAGGACACTTGGTAGTATTATAAGCATGTTATAAATAATTGGGCTCATCATCATTAGAATCTATGAGAGTAACTTGTAAATCAAGATTCATGTAGATGAACTCAAGTAATGGAGAATTATTAATCTTATGATTTGTAGGAATAAAATGTTGAGGTTTAGGATCAGGAAGTTGGATACTCCATGGATTGGGATCAGCTTCATGCTTTAATCATTTCCCATTATGTAAAAATTTAATACATTAACTACCAAAAAAAGCAATGGATCTCATTTGATGGATCCATGGATGAAAAAGAAGGATATTATAAGATCAAGGGAGATCAAGAAAAATAAAATTGGTTTGAATAGTCTTAGGTCCTATGGTTAATGGAATCCAAATACAACCAAGTGGCTTTTGATTAGTCTTATCAAAACCATGACAAGTAAGATGAGTTTACTTGAGATGATTCTTGTTATAACAAAATTGTTGTATAAGCCATAAGTATGTCACATTAATACCATAGCCTTGATCAAACAAGACTTTATGGATAAGAGTGGTATTAATGGCTACTTTAATAAAGACTGACAGATTAGAGGTGAAGAGGTGAAGAGGTGAATGTACTAGTTTGGATCCACTCTTTGTAAAGGTTGCCAAAGGCTTTAATAAATGAAGAAGGTTCCTTAGTCTCATCATATTTGATAGTTAGATATATGTTACCAATATCAGTGGAAATAATGAAGGTAGATAAATGCTAATTTTGAATAATTTGAAGCATTTTTTTATTCATTATGGGTTGAGGAATAATATTACCCGAGGCATCCCTAAGAGGTAGAGGAATATAATTAGGATTAGCTTGAGGATGAATAGTTAGAGGTTGATTATCTACATTGATTAGATGTTTTTAAAGTTTCATAATTTGGTTGGTATTAGAATTTTGTGTAATTTTCATTTTTTGAATGACTTGGGCTAAAATTTGGGTTGTTTTAAGAGGTGGGTTGGTGTTTATAGGAGCACTCCCCAAATTTGTATTAGAGAGAGGGTTGGAATAATATGGATTGTTAGTGGGATTGTTGAGTAAACTTGTATCAATCACTCCCACATTAGTTTGAATATTTTCAAAGGTTCTTGGTAAGTATATAAAGGATCATATTTATCAATTTCATCTTGAGGTGTTATTTGCACCATATTGTAATGTATGGATGGAGGAGAAGAGGTGACCCAAGAATAATGGTGATATTAGGAGGAAAAGAGAGGGATAAATAAACATTCCATATAGTATCTAAATGTATTTAAGCTATCCATGAATATTCTGATAGGACACTTCATTCTAGCTAAAGAGAGATGAACAAAATGTAGAATAAGAAAAATAGGGAATTAAATTCATAGATGAAAAAAGTAAAACATAGTAAGGGTCAATTGGGTTGACCAAGAATAAAAAACAAGACCTATAAACTATATAGGGTCAACTGGGTCAATCCAATATAGTGAACAGAGGGAGGAAAAAGGAGCTGCAAAATATACAAGGTTAATTAGATTGATCTAGTAAAGTGAATAGGGACTAAAAAAGGGTATAAAGTCAATTAGGTTTACCTATTAGAGTAGATATGGAAGAATATAAAGTTTATGACAAGTTATGAATTGATATAAGATAAATTTTGAAGCTAAACTAGGAAAGTAAGAGCTGAAAGGAAACAAATAGTCAATTGGATCAATGTTGGCCAATCCAATTAAGGCACACAAAATAAAACCTTGCACTAACACCGGTTAATTCATGTTTTTGAACACATAATTGAGAAAAGAGAAAGAAATCAACTTTAAAAGACAAGAGATAACTAATTGGTCAACCTAAGATGTTTATTAGATTATTAAGAAATTAATTTCAATGTGATTGGAAGTTGGCTATAAATAAAGTACTAGATAACAATCTAAATATGCTTTTAGGTATTTTGGGCTAAAAGGGACTATAGTGGAAATGATAGAAAATTCATATTGGGTCCTAACCCCTCACTTCACACACTACAATAATAAGGGTGTTAGGTTCTTAGCCAAAATGTACCATTAATCATTATTTATACTTGACTAGAGCATCAAGTCAGCTTCCCCCTTGGTGATGAAATCTAAGTAGGTTGGCCTAAGATAGACAAAATTTTAAAGTTCTTGTTTATGTTTGTGTGATTTATCCTTATGTTCATAAAATATAAAGAGTGAAACTAAGAGATTAATTTTAAAATACCCTAATTAGACTATGTGATCTATTCTAAGCATGCAAGAAATGAGAAAAGGAAGTGTGAATTAATTACTCATAAATATGAGGTTAATTCCAAATTTGAAACAAGGTATAGTGTTGACACTATATGCACAAAATACAAAACAAGGTCAACAATTTTAAACCTATACTATGAAAACAAAGTCTAAAAATGAATTGGGTTGGTAGGGTCTATCTAGTTATTTTAGATAGGACACAGAACATAGAATTGGGTTGATAGGGTCAATCTAGTTGACTATGCAAGGGTATTTTTAAAGACTACAAACTATGAAAGTAAAGATAGAAAATAAATAAATAGAAAGGTATAAAGGAACCTTGGTGGATCATATATGCAATGAAGGAAGATTATTGATGAAGAACCTTGAAGTATACTTGAGAAACCTACAAATTGCATTGATACGATTGATCAACCCATGCAGGAACTAGCTATAGAGTGCTTAAACTATAAGGGATCAAATTGGTTGATCTATTAGGCTAAATGAGGTTTCTAAAATGTTTTAATAGTATACTAGGTTAATTGGATTGATCTAATTACCTATTTCTAGAAAATAGTGTATAGAGAAAAATAGCTAGGTCGATAAAATCGACCTAGTGTGTCAAAATATATGATAAGAATGATGATCAAAAGAATCAAATAAGTAAAATAAATCCTGTAAGGCTTAGTTTATTGTTATGTTCACAATAATGTATGAAATTTTAAATGCATCATGTCTATAAATCAATCTTGTCTTAGATAATATAGATCATACCTACACTTTTGATTGGGGATATGCTTGGTAAGCAGGAGCATGGACAATATGGGGATCTATTAGACCCAATTAGGGGATCACTTGTCACAACATATCATGCTAGGAATGGTTCCAAATCTTACAGTATAACACAATCACATAACAAACTTAATGGATTCTTAAGGTTTAAAGCATTTCACTTATTCTAATAACAATAAAGTAAATCTAATCTAGTGCACACCAAAGCTTGTGACACAAAGTGGGGGTTAGAAAAAATAAAATAAACATGTATAGGGAACTTAAATTAAAGTAAGTATGAGTAACACCATAATACATAAAAAGTAAAAGATAGTATTTTTCAAGCACACACTTATGCTACTTCTATCTACTAAAAGAGAGGAGAATAAATTTAGAATATGCTTTCTTGAATGTGAACCGGTCGAGACTCAATCTCTCCCTTGGCCAAAGGGGTTTCACAAGAGGTTGTTTTGGTTTTTAAGGATCACTAAAAAATTCCAAATCATCCAAGACTTATATACAAGACTAAATTCTCCAAATAAGAAACCTAAGCTAAGTTTCCTCAAGTAGAATGTTGGAAGAGAAAATTGTGAAGAGGCATGAGCAAATAATAACTCTTTATTACACATATGAATAATGACCAAAATGATCTTGTATATATAGGAAAATATTTCCCTAAATCTTGTTGAGAACATCAGTTGTATAGGGTTGACCTAGTTGACCTAGTGTGTTTTTGAGGATAATTCATTAGATTTGAGCTAGTTTGATCAAAAGGCTAACAAACTAAGAAATTGAAAAATACCCTTAAATTGTATTGGGTCGACCTAGTTGACCTAGTAAAGCTGACTAACCAAAAGGGGTTTAATAAAAGAAAATTAAGGATGGAAAAAGGAAAATATTGGAGTATCTAGAAGATAAATAGCTTCATGAATGATTTTGGGATCTAGTTATATTGGTAATAATGTGTCAATAAGGGACAACAATCCTATGAAGCAACAAAGGTCTACCCACCCCTTTCTTGGTGCAACCCTTAAGGCATGAACTTAGAGATATTGAGTCTTGATGGATTTTTGCAAGTTTTAAAGTGTTAGGATTTGATAAAAGTCAAAAATATTGTGTATATGTTATGTACAAGAAATGTGAAAATGAAACTATCTACAAGGAATGATAAATAATGAAAGTATGTACAAGGAGGGAGGAATAATACTAAATGATGAGTCTCATGAGAGACTCACTATCAATGTGTCATATTTTTAAACTAATAATGGTACTCTCCCATGTAGTTTGAATTCTATGTTCTAGTTTAATGGTGTTGCAATATGAATCTATGTATTATTCATTATTGGTATCATCATAAACTAGAATGCGAGAAGGAATTGCCACAATGCTATGGAGTTGGACTTTACTAATTATACTTTGGAATATTGATTGTGATTTTTTCCTTTTGAACTTTTATTATTGTAGTCATATGGTGCTATGGAGGCTCTTTTTTTAGAAAGCCTTTTTTGAGAATGTTTGTTGGCGTAACATGAATTTGACTTTGAAACTTACGTTCTTGATATTTCCATAAAATTTCCTATGTATCTCAATATTTTCCCTAGATAAATTATATTTTTGAATGATGTGACTTAGGATTTTAAATAAATCCCAAACCTTATTTACTAACATTATCTACTATTAGAATAGGATAAGTGATGCCTTACACTGACTTGCCCAAACCTTGAATGTGATAATAAAATTGTTGTAGATATTTTTGACCAAGCCTATAATGATTTAAAAGTTAAGCCTCATTTTTGAAAGGTATATTTGTATCTTTTTATTTATTTACCTCTATTTTTTATATTGTTTATTACCCTAATTATGCTTTATGAACTGCTTGTTGTTCTGAGTTATGTTTTGGTAACAATTTTCATATTGTTTTTAAATTTGTCCCTTTTTAAATTTGTATATGCACCATTTTATGTTGTTTAGATTATGTGTCCCTATTAGAGTCATTTATATCCATTATCTATTGTATTTTCATTTTTAATGCTAAATATGAATTGGTGTATTGCCCATGCATTCTATGGTATGCATAATAATATTTGTATCATTAAACTAGGTATAAGGGAGGTAATTTAATAAACATAGATCTAATAATTTACCTTATTTTATATTATTTATCTAATAACCACCCCTAGGAGGGTTGTTCAATCCTTCCTAACTATATGATAACATTGAAACAATCCTAGGCTATAGGTAACCTAATAAGTGGATTAAACATTTAGGTTGGGATAGATCCCTTGATGTTTCACCAAAAAAATCTAAAAACATTATCACACTTGAAATGAAAAAATATATGAGATAAAAATAAAAATAAAACATGGATGTGATGCACTAAATATAGATTCCTCAACTTGATATCATTTGGACTATAAAATGACAAATCACAATCTAATTTTATAGTTTTAAAATATCTATTACCACACTAGTGTTCCTATATAAAGGCTATCTCTATTTAAATAGCTAAGGTTATTATTCAACAGGCTTAATATTTGACACTAATGATATTTCAACACTTAAACCTAGAAAACCATGTATTACACATCATATGAACCATGGAAAGAAGATTAACCTACATAAATAATGAAAAAGGACAAATACAAGGAAGTAATCTCACCATCACAAAACATTCATCAGTAACTCACTCAAAATCAGTATATCTACGATTAAAATAATATAAATTAGCTTGAATTAATTTCAAAGGAAATTACAAGTCTTAAAACTGGTATGGGTATACCGTAACTAGTTTGAGGATACATTTACTACCTCTCAAGGCTTCATTTATAGATGAATTAGAAGAATAGAAAAGGATATGATAAGAAGAGAACTCATCAATTTACTACCATGATCAAATCAATTACAAAATAGATAAATAATGATACCAAGATTGAAAAAATGTGTTTTCATATTGTCTCTTAGCCTTCTAGGACATGTGTTGGTGTGCCTTTTCATAAAGGTGGCATATGAAGCCATCTTGGTAGTTTTGATGCATTATTTATCATAACTCATTCAAATTGAGTTACCCATCTTCTTCTTGTGATAGTTATGAGATCCTCAATTGAAATTTGGTACCCTTGAAGATCCTCTACACCAACCTTGGTCTCTTATAATGCTTCTTCTTCCTCTTGAGATTTGTATTAGATTTCATGAATTCTTCTCTCCTTTTTATCAAGGCAGGACTTATAAAGGAATGTCTAATTTTGTGTCATATAAATCCTATATCAGGTCTTTCTTCTTCAATTAATATACTATTCTAGGTCATGAAGCTTTAAAAATTCAATGAAAGCCATCTTACAGTCGGTCTTTACTCTAGCTAGTCAATAGAGTAGAGAGAGAGAGAGAGAGAGAGAGAGAGAGAGAGAGAGAGAGAGAGAGAGAGAGAGAGAGAGAGAGAGAGAGAGAGAGAGAGAGAGAGAGAGATAGAGAGAGAGATTCCTTATCATGGAGATTAAAAGTAGACTCGAGGGATGATTTTTATCTTTATCCTTGATTCTTGACTCCAAATTCTACTTGGGTGATGTTTATATATTCCTTAAGGTGTTTTTTCACTTTTTTATCATTGAAAACTTATAAGCAGTCTATACCCTTACTTTCTTGGAGACTTACGAACCATGACTCTTCATTAAGGATTAGTTTATAACTTTAAATATGTAGTATGAATATATATACCTTGTACATTAATTTAATATTGTGTTGTCCTCTATATCTTACCTCCTAGGCCTTTTGCAACTAATTAGGAATGTTTTTCCAACTCAAAACCCTATAAACAAAATAAAAATGAGTTTTTAAGGCCAATTTTTATATAAATATATCTCACACATTCCATCACTTTGTCTATTCAAATTCTTAGGAGATGAAAAATGGTCATACAAGTGTTTTATTATTCATTTCAATCATATTTAGGGTTTTACAAGGGTTTTAGAGTTGACTAACTTCTTAGTGATAGTTCATAAAGAATTGGGATTTGATGAATGAAATAACACCAATAATATTTATTTTAAAACCACCCATAATTACACAATATTATTATGATTCCATGCACTTCCTCTTGAAAGTTCACATGCACTAGAAACCAACTTTTTTAGCCATACATTCCTAGTTGTGTATTTGAAGAGGATTATTTGGAAACAAAATGTACCACATTATTTGGTTTTGACTTTATAATATTTATTATGGTATTTTAAACATAAAATTTATTAAAATGGTTATATGAATGAATTTACACTTCAATATATGGAACCATGCCTTAATCCTTAAGCAAGGGTTTGTAGCCAGTCACATTAAAGTGACCCTAGTAGACATTCTCAATAATTTCCTTATCATGGGTATAAATAGTTATGGAGTTGTATCTAAACATATAAATTACCCACATTATACTCATAAATCCTCAAGACACTCCAAAAGATACAATTTTTCTTCAATTCTCATACGTAGGCATGTGTATGATCGTTTAAGCTTTTTAGGCCCAATTAGACTTCTTGATCCCTATACTACATTTTATCACCTTAGAAGTTTCATGTAGATCATATTAACACATTATAACCAATGTATATATCTATTTTTCTAACCTATATGTTCCAATATCTTAATTTAACAACCAACACACCTTTCTTCAATTTACCTACAATAGGCCTATAGGTGGTTATAGGCTTTTGACTATAATTATGAATGTGGATATGATTCCTTTGAATTTTGGCATCTTGGTTATATTAAAAAATATCATAGTGTTTTTAATACTCCTCATGACCTATATACATACCTATTAACCTCTTTCCATGTCACCATGTAGAAGTTTTGATCATTTGCTTACAAATAACATATAGGTGTTTATTAGGCCTCTTTGGCTACTAGGCTTATTAACTAAGCCCTCCAAACTAGTTTAGACCAATTTAATGATTTTTTATTTTATTTAATATCTTATACATAGTAATATTTGACATCTAAAACCCTTTAATCACTCAATAAATAGTCACCAACATTCTTTTGTTCTTACTACATGTTATAGGCATGTAGGTAGTCATTTGGCCTTAAACCTTATTTTTCCATCTTCAAGTCCAAATTACCAATGATGAAACTATATTACAAGTTAAATATTTTAACTCACTAAAATATTCTAAAATCACTTGGGACATTTACTTGAAACTCTCACAGTCTTCTTTCATTCTTACATAGTTATTCTAACTCACATAGTCCATTTGAATGCAAAGGGAGTTAAGGGTATGAGCCTTCATAGTTATTTTATATGATTTTATAACTATTTTATAGCCATTATATTGTTATATTTAATTCCATTAATACAAAATAAAAGTTTTTTCATGTAAAATCATGGTTTTGTTTGCCTGCATTGCCTTAAGTGTACTTGAAGCTCCTCTCACTATTGGCCTATGTAGTTTGGTTTCAAGTATTTTAGAGAATTTTAAAAATGAATGAAAACAATATATTATTAATTAAATAGGTTTTATACACTTTCCACTTATACCATTTAGTTTCAAAACTAACCTACAAGTCTGTATATGTGTAGGTTCACAATCTTTTCTTGGGACTTGGCTTAAAAGAAGACACTCAAATATTTGAATCCAATGGCTTGATATTTTGAACATATAATAATCATTATATTTATATCCATTTGAGATATTAAGTATAATTAAATCTTATTTTATATTTACAACATATCCACATTTGATAATGTTTCTCTCAGCCATGCCTGTTAGTTCAAACAACTTAGTTGTGCATGCATAATTCTCTACTTTCTTGAAGTTCATTACTCCAATGATGATTTCAAAAGTTTTTATGGGTCATAAAGATTTTTATCAATTTAAAACCACCTAATTTAATTCACTATATTCACTAACACACCTCCAAGCTCTTATAAATGTGGTTATCTTGTTCAAACTAACAAATCAAGGCTTATTTGATACTAATCCAAACATGAACATGAAGAACCCTAAGATAATATGGTATTAAATGATTATAAAGTGTTAAATAAACATTAACATAATAATTTTAATGCATTAATTAATGTTTATAATTGTTAATTTTGATAAAATTCACTTTGTTGGGGTTTTGAGTCAGTTTTGTGCAACCTTAACTTCTTAACAATTAATCAAAAAGCTAAAGAGCCAAACTAGACAAATAATGCCACAAAGTGAAAGGGAATTAGGGTAGTATCCTCTAACCAATAGCTTTGGATCCATAGTTATCTATGCTTATATTACCCCATAAACTAGTTGACATTTTAAGGTTATTAAGAAGCTCAATGGAGAAAAGAAGATATTTTTTACCTTATTTAGATTTATAACTCCACATTTTGCATGGATGTAGATACAGTAAGACCATTCTGACCCTTATAGGATTTTCTGAATTTTCAATCAATATAAAAGCTTAGCAAGAGACCTCTAAAATCATTTTGTCAAGATTTTACCTATTTTTCCCTTTGGAATTATTGGAGATGGTGAACAAGGTAACTATCTAGCTTCACCTGAATTGTACAAAGTTGAAGCATGTGTCAAAATATTTCCCACCTTTATTTTTATTCAACACTTTCAACATATCCTCATTTGGACATTATAAAATAATGAATGGTATTTATAAAGGGGATTCAAATGTTGGAGGGTAGTTATTTAAGGCATTTGAAAGATGCGTATGGACAAGTACAATAAGATGTCATTACAAAGGTGTTAGATGACTTAAAATACTACTATTTCATGATAAAACTTTTATGTTTGTTCTTTCTTATAAATTTTCATCTCAATATTGTAAAATTCAAAGAGTTAAAATTAGATTAAATGCCTTAATATTATCAAAACTACCTTAATCTCTCTAAATTACTAGAAAATATAATGTGTAAAACTTACTACTTCTTATCCTTGGTCAATTTGGTCATCTTTCAATCATGGTTATGTTGATTCCTCTAAATGTATCACATAGGTTATTAGTGTTCAAAGAAAACTTCTCATTTTATAATTCTAAGAATTTAGAGCATGAGTAGAAGGTTTTGGCAACTTAAGTTACTTGCGGTGAAATAACATCAAAGTAATGTATGAATGTTCCAAAAAATATATAATAATTGATGGTTTAGAGCCATCATGGTCCAATATATGTAAATTAAGAAGTATCTATGTTAATGCTAGTGAATTAAGTTCAAAACATAAACTACAGATTAATTTAAATGGATATTTATAATGAAATCTAAGCTATAATGATCTGCTTAAAAAGAAAGTAAAATGGAAGGGTAAGGAAGAAAGATAATTTGTGATTGTTGATCCTTAACTAAAATATCATGACGAGGTTTCAATTATAATTGAACCTGTATTTAACTAGTATATGATGCAAAATAACATAAACTCATATCTCACCACATACCAAGCAAATTTCTAAGGATAATAAAAACTCATACAAGTAAGAACTAGATTTTACTTTAAATATTTGTTACCAAACTCAAATAGCATAAGCACATCTAAATAAAGAACAAATAAAATGAAGTAAAATCAAGATCCTTCAACTAATTCAACATTGGCACAGATTAGCAACCCTGTATGACCAATTCAAATTTAGAATTCAAATAAACTATTCAAATTCAAGATTTAGAACCAATAATTGAGTGAAAGCTATATTAATAATTGACACATCAAATTTGGACAATCTTTGTCAAAAAAAATTCTTGTATTAATTTCTCCAAGTATACAAGCTTTGCTAAGAAAATCTCTCCTTTGATAAGATGGTAATATTTCCTTTTATATAAAGACATGGTAGTATATCGATCAATTAAAAAATATAAAATTTACAAAATATAAGGACAACTATCCTTCTTCAAAAATTTATAGAATACATTTACTTTTCAAATCTAGATTGACCTAGAGGCAAATATGCTAACAGACTAGCATATTCCTTTACAAATGAATATTCCTATTTCAAATATTCTAATGTTTTTACAAAATGAAATATTAACTAATTATTGGGCCCACTACTAAAGGGTTTCTTTGTTACTATTTTATAAGCTCCATAGCCCTTTGATGTTGTTCTTTGATAAGCTCCAAATTTATAGCTAGCTTTAGGAGGAAAAAAATTTCTTTGTCAGCTAAGTCCTCAAAATATTTATCATCCCTTACCATGACTTGTTTGATGCTTCTAACTTATACAATCTTTCATTTAGTACTAAATATTATACCTAAAATTATGCTATTGACACTACCTAATTGACCTTAGTTTTTTCCCTTTACTTCTTGCATCACCAAGGTGACTCTATGATTATACTCTATATCATCAATAATTACTAGGGCTATAGTCTTGGTAGGATTAGCCAACATCATTCGAAGTAATTTCTTAATCTAGGTAACCAACTCTTCATTATCCCTAAGGATTCTATCCAAGCCTACTGATCAAACAATTAAACTTTGGGTTTTATCCACCATTATCCCCAATATAGCATTTAGGTGGGCTAGGATAATAATTTTACACTTAGGGATCCTATTCCTAATTAATATATTGATGAGATCCCTTATCTTGGTATCTACATCTTACCATTATGCTATCAATCACTTAGTCACATCACTATGTTCACTCAATGCATCTTGTCTTAGTTTTATTGATTTTAAGGAATCATACATATCAAGAAAGGATGTTTCAAACATATTTATTATAGCCTTAGGCACTGATAAAATGGCTTGTGTCTCTATTTTCTCCTTTTCATTTTCCAAATTATGAATCCTATATTTCATTCCTATAATGTTAGATCTAACTTTAGTTGAATGAGCCTCAGATAAGCTTTTAATATCTTCCTTATGGATGGGTAGTGTAGAGTAAAAAATACTCTACATTTCATTCTGAGTTTCGGTTGTGTGTTGCAAATTTTTATTCCTACATATTTTGGTTCAAGATGGTGAAGTTTTGAAAATAGAGCATGGGCTCTATTCTCCTATTAATTTAATTTTCTCTAAGTGTTGAAGTTATGCAGAAGCTACCAAGTGTCATCATCCAAGGCACCTTTTCTATGTTTTGTGAGTTGTTTATAATGTGCCACGTGTCTCATTATGGCTTAGCAAAATGTGCCAAGTGTCATTCTCCATGGTTTCATATCGGCATCCACATTTCATTTCTTTTTAGTGGAAGTTTTCAAAATCTAAGTATCAAAATCAAAGAGAAATCACCAAGTGGCAGTAGCGAAAGGTCTCAATGTTGCTTTTCTAAAAGTGATGAAAGATGCCATGTACCCTAGCAAAGGAAAGTAGAAGTCACCACTTGTCACGATCTAAATTATCTTCATTTTATTTCGCTGATATAACAAAGACTATGGTGGGTCCCAAGTTTTGTGTCTAAAACAAGCAGAATCTGCCAGGTGTCATTGTCCATGTAAATGAGAAATGAAACCCATTTATTTCTATGATATCAATAAAGTAAAGTAGAGACCACCACATGTCATCTTCCATAGGTTTCTAAAAAGTAGCTACAAGTAGTGGAGATCACCACGTAACCCCAGGTAAGAGAAGCATATATTGTCACGTATCTTTGATGAAGTAGTTGAAGTTTTGAGGAAGCGGATAGTGATAAGTGTCAAAGGTAGAACATGGCTAGGCAAAGACACAAAAGATTATAATTTACATGGAAGGTGCCACATGTCTTTGATGGGTGCTGTGGAACATGACAAGTGTCATCCTCCAGTGTCTCCCAGTAATAGGAGGATTTTCAAAGAAATTGGTTAAGTGTTCATAGCATTCAAGAGAAGGGAGCATCCTGTAATTTGTTTTTAGCTAATGAACTGCCAATTCAATTAAGAGAAGATTTGATTTGGGCCATTAGATTGAGAATGAGATGACAATCCAGAGTGAATCTAAGGTTATAAATAAGGGTGCAGAGATCACCAGGAGGAATAATCATCAATTATTAGAGAGAATTTTTGAGAGAGAATTATTGTAACAAGTTTAAACTTTCTAGAGTTGTGGCTAAATAATATCATTTACTTTTGTCTCATTTTCTTGAGTTGAAAGGTTTATATGACTGTACATGTTTCTGTGCCTTTTATGTGACTGGAAGATTCAAATAAGAAGATTGAACTCTATGCCTTTGTTGATATTATCTGTGTCATTTGCAAAAGTATTCTAGGTTGTAGACTTTCCAAAGATGTGATTAGGAATGTCATTTACTTTTGTCTCATTTTCTTGAGTTGAAAGGTTTATATAACTGTACATATTTTTTCACCTTTTATATGACTAGAAGATTCAAATAAGAATATTGAACCCTATGCCTTTGTTGACATTTTCTGTATCTGAGCAAAAGAAGTCTATGCTATGAGCCTCTCTTTCTATTATTTTAATCTTTTACATTGATCATGCACTTGTTTTCTCTTAAATGTAAATGAATCCTACATATAGTCTCATTGTGCTTAGGATTAAAGTCGAATTACATTCAGGTGCATCACCATAGATTAGATTTTCTTTCTTGCATTGTGTTTTTGATTTAAATTCCTATCCCTTTTAATAGTATTTACTTGGTTTAAAGAAGAGCCAGCTTCTCTAAAATCTAGAGGTTGTTTTAAGATGCAATTCCCACATCTTGAAACTTCCCATTATTGTTGATTAGAATCAAGTGCAATTTTAAATCATCAACAGGTAGTTCATGAGGTTTTTTCCTTCCAACTAGAGTTAAAATTGTAAAGGGTTCCACCTTTTGGAATGTGAACTCTTCAGTCCCTACCATGGATTTTCTTGTAGTGATTCTCTCTCTCTTATGTAACTATCTTTAGATTAAACTTCATAGTTATATATAAATCTATGTATTTTCAAGGTTCTACGACATTTATCCTTGTGTTGCTTGATGCTCTTAGAGCATCTATTTATTTATTTATGACCCTACAATGGTAACTAGCCTTATTTCTACTTCCTCTTTCATTAAGGCCTTTATCCAAGGCTTGATGTCATCATGCACATAGTTGTTAATGGTTTTGGTCATGGCCCAAGAATGAGACAAAGTGGGAATCTTATGTAATTTCCCATAAATGAACCAATCAGGGATGAATAGTCCATGAATAGGGTATTCCTCACTAAATAAGTTGATTTCACTTGTAGGATGAGTGAAAACTAACTTTGGAATCTTTGATCCAACTCGTACGAAGGCTAATTCTACCTTTATTTTATGATGGGTTACTAATAGAACTAAATCCAAACTAACCTCTTTTCCTTTATCTTTCTTAGGTTCTTCTACTTTCTCCTAGGGTTCTTGAGCTTGCTCTTCTTCTCCTTCAGATCCATATGCTTTAGCTAACACTCTAAGTGCATACTCTACTATTTCATTAGGCTCCATGGATATCATGTCTAAGTACTCTACTAGAGACTATGGTATTTGGGGTAAGGCTGAGGATGAAGGGCCCTCATCAGGCCTCTATTCTAATTTCTCCTTGCTAAGACCTTGTGTGATTTAGGTTTGGGGCTGCCACCCTTCTCCTTGTGGTTACTTTTGAGGTGGCCTAGAAGGTTTAGGTATAAAATGGTAGTGCATAAGTTCCATCTACCACATCTCCCTTGTAGGATTTTCATTAATAATCAATCTATGCTCAAGGCTAACATTATCTTTTTTGATCCTAGCCAATACTTCTTCAAAATTGTGGGCATTGATGTAGAGAAGATCATAAAGACTAGGTTTATGCTCATATACTATCTTGGGTAGATATTTTCTCTTCAGATGGTTTCATACTATGTTCTTAGGATTTTAATGCCTGAGGTCATCCAATTGAAAAATAAAAGAATATTTATGCTTAGCCATGATGTCCACCTAATTCTAATCTTGAAATACATTTCTTCTATTTTTCAAAGGAAAGGGATGGAGGAGACCCCTCCTTTTTTCTTTGCACACTCCATCAACACCATGAAGAAGCTAGGATGTAATTTCTTGCTCTTATAATTTACTGGGATCATAAACAAGTAATTTGTAAGGTTGAGTCAGAATCCCTTCAATTCTAGTCATAGTATAATTTGGATATAACTAGATATCTCCCATTAATTTTACATAGTTACTAATTAGAGGGCTCACCTTTGGCATAAGGATCCCTGTGATGGCTTCTACCAAAATATAGTAGACATAATCACAAATGAACTATATGGGGTGTCTATATTTGAAGATATGCAGCTTTGAATAATGATGGGAGATGGTGAATCTACCCTTAGGTGATCAGTTATTGATGTGAGGGATATGGGTGGAGGCTAAAAGAGCATCAAATTGGTAAGACATCATGAATTTACTAATATTCTTATTGATAAATGTGAATTTATTCCCTAGGTGGATGCTAATCATATTCCAATGAGAGGAATGAGCTCTTTATCTACCATAAAGTAGACATAAGACACCCAAATCTTATTAACATATTTGGTTGTAGGGGTTTTAGATATTTTTTTAATAGGGTTATAATTCCCTAATTCCTCCCTAAACTAGATAATTAGGATTCTTCCCTCAAAGTCTCATAATACATGGTTCCCCTGGAGCAACCATGGCTTGAGGATAGTATCTAGGTCATTCTTATAGGTCTATTCCTTGATTGTGGCAACCATGGCTTGAGGATAGTATCTAGGTCATTCTTATAGGTCTATTCCTTGATTGTGGCAACCATGGCTTGAGGATAGTATCTAGGTCATTCTTATAGGTCTATTCCTTGATTGTGGGTAGTTCTACATGGGGTTTTGAGAGCTTATAGTATCTCTCAAATGCTAATGGGGAAATATGTAGCACTTTCCTAGATGTTCCTTTATGGATGATCGAATCATTATTAATTCTACAATCTATAAAAATGGGAGCTAAGATATCAATATAATGGAGTACCTCTAGTTTAGTAGTAGCATGATGGAGACAAGCCATGTAGACTAAAACCAAGTCATAGTACCTCTTGTTAACTATGGAAATCCTTTGTTCTTATTTGGTGATGGTTGACATCTCCTCAATGGTCCAGAAGAGCTCAGATGAACTCTTGTTGCCATTGTTCAAGGCTATAGAGTCAAGTTTAGTATCTTTGAAAAAATTTCCTTTTCTATTTGTAGATAGGTATAAATCTATCTCATCTCTAAATTTATATCTATGATCTACCATGGGTTTTTATGTTTACAAATTTCTAACAATTTAGATTGTAAATGGTCTCTGGTATAGATTCTTCATGCTGAAATCACAATTGAACATATTTTAGATTTCTATAGTCAACTTGATTTACTTAGGGTCACTTTTATGGAAGGTTTAGGTATTTGGAGTTTTAATGGTGGATATTATTTAGACCTTGGCTTATGGGTGCCTCAAATCTAATTTTAACCTTTTTTGTTATACCTTTGCATTTTGAGGACACAATATCCCTTATTTTGTCACTTTATGATTACATGGTGCTTATTTGGCATCCATCTAACACTTTTAATGACTTTTTAATAAATTACACTAAGCACTAGCCATTGGCATTTATAAATTCCCTTTTAGCTTCACATTGTTGGATCAAAATCCTTAGATCAGCATAAGTCATTGATTGTGATTTAGGTCATCACTTGTTATTGGTCTCTTTTGGTACCAAGCCCTATGGTCATGTGACTTGGCACCTATATGGGCATTTTAGGCTATGTCATCTTTGTCAGTCACATATTCAACATGTGTCTACCATCCATTGAGCCCACAGGGTCTTAGAGATCCATTTAAAAGTCATTGGTGCCTTCACACCATTGGATCATCCTTCCATGATGAAGCATGAGTTGTAGGATATACAAAGATTCACAAGATTTAATAACACATTATTAATGTAGGAAATTAGGTTTAAATATCTTAGTCTAAGGTTTATTTCATGTTTATTAAATACAAAATAAAGTCTAGGCTAAAATTTTTATGCCTAAGTTTTTGGGATTTATAAAAAAGGGACAATGGCTAAATATTTTAAGCCAAAGCTTACATTGTGTTTAATAAACACAATGCATACTTTGGGTTAAAATTATTATGTTAATCTCTTAGACTACACTCAAGGGGATCAAAATGATATAAGGACAAAGAATGCTAGATTTTGACAAAGGAATTTATTGTATCAATAAACACAATGAAATATTTTCTTTAAAAGCATTTGGGATAAGATTTATATCACAAGGACCCTTTTTTAAAATAAAATTTAGTATAATCCTCTAGCCTAAGGTTCACATCATTCAAACAAATTCAATGTGGACCTTAAGATATAGACTTAGAATAAATTCATTTCTATGTATATTTAGACTATGAGACCATTTCGTTATTTGTAGTTTAAATATTTCAAGTTCTTGAACATCCTTTGAGAGGTTCCATTAGTCTAAAAATGCAATTCATGAGTTTTCTAAAAAACATTTTGGAGTATATCTTCATCCTGAGCAAAATAATCCATTAGCTTTAATTTGATTATCTGGTAGACATCAAATACGTCCTCATGATCATCAAATGATGGTCATGTGAATCTGAAATTTATGCTCATGAAGTTTTTTAGTTTTGATGGGCTTAAAGTTGACAGTCACATGGACGTCAAATACGTCCTCATGGACATCAAATGATGGCTGCATGAATGTCAAATTTAAGCTCATCATACTCCTATGTCCCAATGTAAGACTGCCACATGGCATATCTATGGGGCTTCCTGAGATCTCAAAATCAATTCATTCTATCTGATTAAAAATCATGATGAAGAAAAATATATCCAATCATGATCTAAGTAGTTACACACCATTGGTTCTATTTAATAAGCAAGGATGTTTGCTTTTAAGTCTCAAATGTGAGAGTGTCACATAACAACTCTATGGAGCTCCTAGGGATTTGAAATTTTTAAGACATCTTTGATCCATCTAATCTTCAATCCATGATGAAGAATAAGCCATTGATAATGATCGAAATGCTCAAATGTGATTAGTTTGAAGTAGCTAAGTGCTCAGTTTTGTTAGGATTTCTTCACATCATTTGATTAAAAGCAATGAGGAAGTGCATATCATTAGATCCTACAAGATGCATGATATTTAAGTCAGGGCCTGAAATGAAATAAACTTAGGCTAAGGTGTTTATACTAAGCTTTCATTTGTATTAATAAATAGGAATGAGGCCTTAAAATTAAAGCTTTAGGCTAGGTAGGAAATAATAAAGGGAACCATGATAGAAAATAAAAAGGGACCCTACTATCATAAAATTAGACCATGATTAAAAATTAAAAGGAACAAAGGGGAAAATAAAAGTGGTCCAAGCATAATTTTTAAGCTAAGGTTTGGTCATGTTAAAAAACATAACTAAGCCTTAACATAAAAATTAATCTTAAGTCTAACATAGCTTTAGAATGTTCCCACAAATTTGCTCCTACCAAATTCAAATTCAAACTTGAACCAAGGGTTTATACTAGGATTTATAGAACATGAATCTATCAAGAAGGGATCCTTAAAACCTATAACTTAAAGACATAAATACCAATCATTATCAATGTTAGGAAAGATTAAAGCAAAACATAACTTAGCAAGCTAATCTTATCAAAGTGGATGATATTCGAATTCTAATATGATAAAAAATAGGCCATGATTTCAAGGTTAATCTTCAAAACATCTCAACGGTCCCAATTTTCAAAAATAAGGGTATGTTGACCTCAATAAATGATGACTTTCAAGGGAAACATAGAAATATGTTAGAATGTAAAGAATCTAATTTAGACAAACAAATTAAGTCATCCACTCCATTTCATCAATGGCATTATCTAGATCTTTTTATGGTTGAAATAATCCTTGTACTTATAGAATTAGGATAAAACATTAAGACATATCCATGTTATGTGTGTGATTTGATTCCAGTTACTATTTGTTATGGGATTTAGGGGTCAAATTATAGGTTTCATATATTTAATCATTAACACTAACTGAGAACATGCTTAGATATTCATTAAGAACCTTGTTTTTAGTTCAAAGAAGACTTCTTCATTGCTCAATTTCTAACTAGGCATCCACAACCTTTATATAGACACCTTTGGCTCTACTCAAGGCATTTCTCCACTTCCAACAAGGCATCCATATTCTCGATGGAGGTTACTAGAATCACATATGCTAGAAAAGCTTTTGATTTTGCACTAAATTTTTTATTTTTGTTTTTTTGAGATCTTTTATGATTTCAAAAAGGTTGGTGACTAGGGTAGCTAGGTTTAAGGATTTGGTCAAGTGTTCGATCCTTATAAAACACCTATGACCATAACCATTGTCCTAGTCAAGGATTTTTATAAAGTGTAAGTATGATTGTGTATAAATAGATTAATATTTCATCTTACTAATTTAAATATTCTTAAAACCAAATTTAGGTCGAGAAAACATTCAAGTTCTCATAAAATAGTTAACCTATTCATGAGTCTTTACTAGTTACTTTAAATCACAACATTACGCTCACATTTTAGATCCATAGTTCACACATTTATTAGGTTCATACCTACTTTCTTGGATTTTGGAATTTCAATAAAACTAAAACTTTAAGCTCAAGGTTGTTGAAGAGGACTTATTAAAATCAAGGAATAAGGCAACAAAAACAAACACACAATAAGGCAAGAAAATAGGAAACAAAAGATAAATAAACAAATATACACATGCTTATATACAAACAAGGGATAGGAAGTAAAGAATTAAAAGGAACTAAATATCCTACATATACTAAATATATCCATCTTATAGTTTACTCCATAAAGACCTCAGGAAGATGAGAAAATAAGTAATGCTTGAGGTACTTCCCATTGGTGGGTAGTGTGAGCTCTTCTCCTTGTAGATCTTTGAGATTGAAGGTGTTTTTCCTAATTTTTTTACAATTTGATATGGACCAATCCACAAAGGTGTGAATTTTCTATGTTTTCCCTTAGTCTTATATTCTTTATCCAAAAGGATAACTAGGTCCCCTTGTCTAAACACCTTGATCTTTTATCTTTTATCAAACCAACATTTCAGTGTGGTTTAGTGCTTTCTAAAATCAGCAAAGGATTTTTCCCTTACATCTTCCATCTGAATGATGTCCAACAATATTGAATTTAAAATCTCCTAGTCTTATTCTATATACTCTTGTATGAATTTGTATGTATGCAATTTAATAGTGATAGAGAAGATGAGTTCTTAGGCATACACCAATAAAAATGGTGGTGCCTTTAAGAATTGCTTGATCCTTGTCATATAATCCCATAGTTCATATTTGAGAAGCTTTTACCAAGTCCTAGGCTTTTCTACAATAGAATGTTTTATTGCCTTCATTAAAATATTATTGGTATATTTAGAGACTCCATTTCCTTGGGGGTAATGATTAGATGAAAACTTCAGACAAATGCCATTATCATATGCACATTCATTCATCTCTATGGATCTAAATATAGATCCATTATCACTCAATAGAGAGACTAGAGTTCTAAATCTAGTACATATGTTCCCCTCCAAGAAATTTATCACTTATTTCATCCTACATTTTTTGGTGGCTACATCTTCATCCCACCTTGTGTAATAGTCTGTGGCAGTCGGGATGAATTTGTGACCTTTAGATGAATTGGGGTTAATAATCCCCATAAAGTCCAACCCCCATTATGCAAATGGTTTGTCAACCATGACTAATTGTAAAGGCATTACATCTATAGGCACCTTGGTGCTAAAGATCTGGCAAGAGTGACATTGTCTCACATGCTTGTGGGCATCCTTGAAAATAGTTGTCCAATAGTCTCTAACTTTGAGGATATTATGGGATGTATTCTTCCTAGATGGGTGTCCATTTCCAAACTTCTCATGAAAGGTGCTCATGATTTGTGTAGATTCCTCTTTTGAGACACACCTCAAGTAGACCCCTTCAAAGTTCTTTCTATATAAGATCCCATCCTTGATCAAATAATGAAATTCCTTGAGATTCAAATCTCTCCTTTTCTCCCTTGTTAGTCATGTAGGATATGTACTATTAACTAGTAAATGAATGATGGAATCATACCACTCACTAGATTGAAAGTTATGTTGATCCATTTGCATAATACTTAACCTAAGGATGGTATTATAAATCATTTGGATCAAACCTTGGCACCTTACCAATTTTTATATTTTCATTTCTATGTCAAGTTCTATCAAAACTAACATCCATTTACGTCTAAATTCCCCAAATTCATTTTGGCTCAGCATAAGTTTTGCACTAGAGTCAGGTAGAATAACATGCACCTTATTACTAAGGATATAGTGCCTTAATTTCTTCACTACCTTAACTAATGCATATGATTATTTATCAATCAATGAATATTTCAATTTAAAATTTTTAAAGTTAGAACTCATAGAATCTATGGGTAATCACATCCATCAACTTTATGACTTAAAATTGTAGCCATAGTATGGTCAGATGTAAAAAATAGAGATAAAATTCCTTTGAAAATTCAAGACTTATCAAGACTAAAGCCTGGCTAATGGCTTCCTTGATGTCATTGAATGCCTTCCTAGATTCTTCGTTCCATGATACCTTGGCATCCTTTTTTACCATATCATTCAATGGCTTGACAATCTCTGCAAATCTATAAATGGACTTTCTTATAATTTTTATCTTACCAAAGAAGGATTTTAGCTCTTTTCTACTATTTGGAGGCTCTATTCTAGATATGGCCTATACTCTTTCAGGATCTATAGAGATTTTATCTTTAGTTATGACATGACCAAAAAAATTTCCTTTAATAACATAAAAGATACTTTTATTAGGGTTTAAGTAGATTCTATACCTTCTACATCTCTCAAATACTTGTTGTAAATACATAAAGTTATCTTCCCTATTTTTATAAAAAGTGGTTAGATCATACATATATATAATGATGCACTTAACTATCAGACCTTAGAAGGCATGGTCTATGGCCCTTTGAAAAGTAGATCCTACATTTATTAGCCCAAAAGGTATGCTCTTGTAAGCAAAATTTACCCATTTAGTTATGAAGGCTATTTACATCGTATCTTCCCTATCAACCAACACTTAGTTAAAACCTTAAAAACCATCAAGAAAAGACATCATAACTAAACCTAAAACAACTTGAATTACTTGGTCAAGAGAGGGAAGAGGATAGTTATCCTTTTCAAATGACTTGTTTAAATTTATAAAGTTAATGCATAACCTAATCTCACCATTCTTCTTCTTGAATGGTACTAAATTAGCCACCAAGGTAGAATGCCTAATGGGAAACATAATTCTATCATCTAGTAATATCTTGACTTCTTTAAATATCATTGGTTCTAAGACAGTGTCCATAGGTCTTTTATTTTATTTCAAGGGATTAAAACTTTATTTAAGGGGTATAGTATGGGTGATGACCCTTGGATCAAAAATATTTAAGTCATCATAAGACCAAGATATAACATCCTTATACATGGTTAAAAATTATTTTGCATTATTATTCTTAATATTGGTGTAAGATTTTCCCACATTGACCAGCTAGGGTTGATCTTAGGGGCTAAGATCCATTACATTGTAGTCCTTCCCACTTACCTTGGAAATGTTAGAAACCTCAGCCAATTTATCTTGATAAAATAGCCTTTCTAAGGAAATAATGTCTTTGAAAATTTTATTGTCATTCAACTTAATGACCTTACCATCAAACTTGTCCTCCCTAAGTGCATTTTCATCAATATCATCAATAATATGAGCATCAAATGTTACAAAATTGGTTATGAGATACAATATCTTTTGACAATAATTGAATACTTAAAATGATTTACATTATTAGGAACCAAAGGACAAGTTATCAACTCAATGCTAAAGTTTGGGGAGTTTTGGTTAGGTATGAGATTGGTTATAGTAGATACCAACTCATCAGCATCTTGTTTATCTTCTCTAGGGATAAAAACAATGTTAAAATAATCAAAAGACTCAATTAGATCATAGATACATAACTTATACCTTTTATGGAACAATATTTTGAATTGATATTTGATTCTCACCTAATTGAGTACTAGTTTTAAATCCCCATAGACTATTAATTCTTTGAACTTATTTTTTACAGAAAATTGTAAACCTAGGATAAGGGCCTCATATTCAATAAGATTATTAGTATAAGGGAATTAGATCCTATAGGATGCATGATATTTCTTATCATTAGGATCAGTTTGGACAAAACCAACCATAGATCTAGCCTTACACCTAACACCATCAAAATCTATCTTCCATAGCCTAAGAATAACATGTGTACTTTTGGGATCACATACCTTTGTTCTCTCTAGGGTGAAAAACCCTAAGTAAAAGTCAAGTATGCTAACCCTTTCACTCACAACCTTGTACTTGGTGATCATGTGCTTAATCTTTGGTTTTATTTCAACACTGATTAAGTTTGGCACTCCCTTCCAAGGTAGTCATAAATGTGAGCAATTAGTAGACATATAGACATTCAAGGATTTGGTATATTCCCTACTTAACAATATTCCATAGACATAAATAATTTCAATAAATTAGATATCAATAAACTACAAGACTTTAGGCTCAGAGGCCAATTGTATATGAACATTTAAATGTTCTCCAATCACCTCGAGTCTAGATTTGTCTAGTTAAGTGACAACCCTATTAGACTTAATAGGTGTCAGGCCAAGTTGTTTGAAAATACCTATTGGAATTATTTTGGTGGATGCACTAGAATCTAATAAAAAATTATGAAAATTCTTACTGAACATCCTAAGAATGAGTAGGAAAGGAGGAGATTATACCTTAGCTTTGTATATAGCCATATTAACATTGTCAACCTTGGGTGGTTTATTAGATTTATTTGATAATGATTCTAGTAAGAAGTCCCTTTATTTTGTGATCTACATCATTTCATGTAATGTGATGTTAGTTTTTATCTTCTCCATATATTCAACTATATTATATCCAATTTTGTTTGAAGCACTAGAGACATCAATTTTAGGCTTAGAGGTACTCCCTTTGGGTGGATCTAGATTATTGCTTGAAGAAGTGTCTGGAGGAGTTATAAATTTATTTAGAGGTGTTGAGGTAGTCAAAGGCTACCTTTGATCTCTATTCTTTAAAGTATAGGTCTTAATCAAGAATTATTGGAAGGCCTAGATCTCCTCAAAGACATCATCAAGTTCATTCTCCTCTTAAAGATGGAAATCAAAAGTCTCCAACATGAAAGCTTGATTAGATGATTTAGATTTTGAGGTAATTTAAACATTATCCTTGTTAGGGACCACTTTAAATGTATCCAACTCTTCTTGTAAAGCTTAAAAAACTTTACAAAACTCTATATAATCAATCTCTCCATGCTTGGATAAATAATTCACTTTATAAAAATTAGACAAAGCAATGTTAATAAGATTAATGTCCATAGTCTTATTACTAGAAGATGGTTCATTAATTTTATTATTATGGAAACTATCATTCAAAAACCTATTATTTTACCTATTAAACCTTTGAAATGAGAAGTTCCTACCAGAGCTTTCTCCATTATTGCTTACTTATTTTTGGAGCTGAAGGAAATTAGTTCTTAACTTTTGGACCATTTTCAAGATAGACTCTTCTCATTATTAGGAGTTTTAGAATTATACACCTATTTAATGTCAGTAACAGTAGATGGTACTAAAGCTCTTTGATCATTTGCATTGAATCCATTAGTAGGATGACTCAAGAATCCTAAGTTTAGATTGGGAGTAGCATGACTCAAAGGCAATAAATCTATATTTGGGAGTTGGTTCAAAGACAGAATATTATGGTTATTGATGGGGAAGATGTTCAAAATGGGCATATGTGGGTTGATATTTGGGATAGAGTAGGCCATTTGTCCCTGGGGTTGCATTTGATCATTGTTAATCACTAATTCAAAATAAGCCCTATCTAATGAAGTTATTTCTAAAATATAACTTTTCAAAAATATAGAGGTCATGGGATTTATTGTATCCTTTAAATTTTTAGAGCTAAAACATCATCAAGTTTATAAGGTTTTATAGTCTTGTTATAATTTTTTTTATATCTAACACTAAAGGAACTTATAAGCTCACTTGTATCCCTTCTAATGGTGGTGAACTATTCATATATGACACATGGATTAACAATTTTACCAAATTGGTCTATAAAAACATTAGTAAAACCATCCCAGCTAGTAATATAATTGTCAAGAAAATTCAAAAACCATTCATAAGAAACATATTTAAAGGTATAGGGATATAATTTGCATGACACATCCTTATGCACAACATTTAGTAACCTCAAAGTAGCTTTAAAAGACTTAATATGCTCTTCACACTAGTTGGACTAAATGTTGACAAATACTTTTTTGGGTTACATGGGAGATCATGTACCACACCTAGTGTGTTGATTAAAGAGTCTCCCAACCATGTGATACTTGGATGAAATTTGAAGGTAAAGGTATCTTTAAGATTTGAAGTTGTGAAATATTTGGATCTCCTATGCCTACCTTTATCATTCCTAGATCTCCTATGAACTTCAAGCTGAATAAAAGGCTCTCTTATCTCTAAGTGTGATCTAGTTTGAATCCTTGGTAATTCTAGCTTGAATATTGATGATTCTATTTGAAATACAATGTATCAAGTTAATCTTTATAAATAATAATGATTAAACCTACACATTCAACTAATTTTTCAAAGCTTGTGTAAAGAACAATAAAGGGCATAAGTCTTTGACTAAACTAGATCAAATATGTTTCCAATTATGTAAATATGGTCTATCTTTTTAAGTTTAATCTCAAATAAACTCAGATCTATGAAAGATATGCCAACATTTGATAAAAAAAAAGCCATCCTAACCTCAAATACTATGGATTCTCAAGTCTTAAGCCAAATTTACCAAAACTAAGCTTCATACTTCAAAGATCCTTGATAATTATCTAAGGAAGCACAAATATAGGTCAAAGACTACCAATATCAATGATATTTACACTTCTAAATAAAGAATTACTTAAAATGACAAAGATAGCATCAATCTTAGATCAAAATTTACTAAGATAAGTAAAGATTCAACAAATTTCTAGAGATTGGCCCTCCTTCTAGCACAAGGAAAATGCTCCCATGTTGATGTCTTTGAATGTATCACAAGGGTTCTTAATGTTCAAATAACACTTCACATTTTAGAATTCTAGGAATTTAGAGCATGAGTAGTAGGTTATGGAAACTTACGTTACCTGTGGTGAAATAGTGACATAGTAATGTATGAATGTTCCAAAAAATTTATAATAATTGATGTTTAGGAGGCATCATGGTCCAATATCTATAAATTATGAAGTATTTATATTAATTCTAGTGAATTATGATCATAACTCTAACTATAGATTATTCTAAATGGATATTTATAAGGAAAATTAAGCTACAATGATCTAGTGACAAAGGAAGTAAAAGATAAGATTAGGGTATAAAGAGAAAGGGTGATTGTTGATCCTTGACTCAAATATCATGACAAGGTTTCAATTATAACTGAACCTACATTTAACTAGTAAATGATGCAAAATAGCATAAACCTAGATCTCACCACATATTAGGAAAATATATAAGGATAATATGAACTCATACAAGTAAGAACTAAATTTTACTTTAAAAATTTATTTCCAAACTCATATAACATAAGCACATATAAATATATAATAAATGAAATGAAGCAAATTCAAGATCCTTCAACCAATTTAGCATAGGCACAAATTAGCAACCCTGTATCACCAATGAAAATTGAGAATTCAAATAAACTATTCAAATTAAATATTTATAACTAAAAATTGAGAGAAAGCTATATTAACAATTGACACATCAAATTTGGACAATATTTGTAGAATTCCTTGACTGTAATAATTGATCCAATTATACATTTTTTTAAAAAAAATCTCTCCCTTTACAAGATGGTAATACTACCTTTCATAGAAAGATAAGTTAGTATACCAGTTAGTTACAAAATATAAAATGTACAAAAGATAAGGATAGTTGTCCTTTAAGATTTATAGAATACATTTACTTTTCAAAACTAGACTAACCTAGAGGCAAATATGCTAACAGACTAGCATATGCCTTTACGAAAGAATATTCATATTTCAAATATTACAATGTTTTTACAAAAAGGAATATTAACTAATTGGTTGGTCCATTACTAAAGGGTCTCTTTTTTTCTCTTGGAGAAGCTTCATATCCCTTTGATGTTATTTTTTGATAAGCTCCAAATCTACAGTTGACTTCAAGAGGTAGACATCTTCTTGGTTAGCTAAGTCCTCAAAATCTTTGTCATCCTTTTTCATGGATTATTTGATGCTTCTAAATTTTCTATCTTTTATTTATTACTAAATATCATACCAAAAATTCTACTAATGTCACTGCCTAATTTACCCTGGATTTTTCCCTTTACTTCCTACATCACCAAGATGATTTTATGCTTATACTCTACATCATCAATAATTCCTAGGGATGTAGTCTTGGAAAGATTAGCCAACATGGTGCCAAGTATTTTCTTAATCTAGGTAATCAACTCTTCATCTTCCTTAAAGAGTCTATCCAATCATGCTAACTAAGTAATTAAACTTTGAATTTTATCCACCACTATCCCCAATATAGCATTTAGGTGGGCTAGGCTAATATTTTTGAACTTAGGGATCTTATTCCTAATCAATATATTGATGATATCCCTTATCTCGGTCTCTGCATCTTTCCATTATACTATTAATCCCTTAGTGACCTCACTTTGTTAGCTCGATGCATCTTGTCTTAGTTTCATTGATTTTAAGGAATCATACATATAAAAAAAGGATGCTACAAACTTATTTATTATAGCCTTAGGCATTGAAAAATGCCCTATGTCTCTAAGTTCTCCTTTTCCTTTTACAAATTATGAATCCTCTTTTTCATTCTTATGATCCCAACTTTGACTTGAGTTAAATGAGCCTTAGATAGGCTTTCAATATCTTCCTCATATATGGGTAGCTCACTAGGTTGTTTCCCTCCAACTAGAGTTAAACCTGTAAAGGGTTACACCTTCTAGAATGTGAACACTTCAATCCCTACCATGGCTTTTCTTATGGTGACTCTCTCTAATCTAGTTATCTATAAATTTAACTACATATTTGTAGATGACTGTATGTATTTTGGAAGTTGTAAGACCTCTATCCTTGTGTTGATTGATGTTCCTATAACATCTATTTATTTGTTTTCTAGACCCTATAATGGTCAATATATTTCTTTCTACTTCCTCTTTTATCAAGGCCTTTATCCAATGCTTAATACCATCATTCAAATCAATGTTAATGGTTTGGGTTAAGGCCCAATAATGAGATAAAGTGGGAATCTTCTATAATTTCTCATAAATGAACTAATCAAGAATGACTAGTCCATGAATAGGGTATTACTCATTGAATAAGTTGATTTCACTTGCAAGATGAGTGAAAACCAACTTTGGCCTCTTTGATCCAACTAGCACCAAGGCTAACTCTACCTTTTTTTTTGTGGGGGTGCTACTAGAACTTAATCCTCTTTTCTTATATCTCTCTTAATTTTTTCTACTTACTCCTAGGGTTCTTGAGCTTGCTCTTCTTCTCCCTCAAAGCCTTATGCTTCAGCTAACACTCTAAGTACATCCTCTACTATTTGATTGGGCTCTAGGGCTATCATGTCCAAGTACTCTACTAGAGACTCTAGTGTTTGGGGTAAGGTTGAGGATGAAGGGCCCTCACTAGGCCTCTCTTCCAATTTTCCTTGCTAGTTCTTGTGTGATTTGGGTTTGGAGATATTACCCATCTACTTGTGGTTGATCTTGAGGTGGCCTAGAATGTCTAGGTATAAAATGGTACTATATAGGTTCCATCTTTCATATCTCTCCTACATGATTTTTATTAATAATCAATATATGCTTAAGTCTAACATTGTGTTTCTTGAACCTAGCTAGTACTTATTCAAAATTATGGGCCTTGATGTATAAAGGATTATAAGGACCAAGTTGATGCTCATAGATAGGCTTGGGTAGCTATTTTTCATTTAGATGGTTACATACTAAATTCTAAGTATCCCAATTCTTGAGGTCATCCAATTGAAAAATAAAAGAATCTTTATGCCTGGCCATGGTGTCCACCTGATTACAATCTTGCAATACATTCTTCTAATTGTCAAAGGAAAGGTATGGAGGAGACCCTTCTTTTTTTTAGTTGCACACTCCATAAATATCATGAAGAATATGGGATGTAATTTATTTCTATGCTAATTTATTAGGAACATAAATAGGTAATTTTTAAGGTTGAGTTAAAATACCTTCAATTATGATCATAGTACAATCTAGATATAACTTGATATCTCCCAATAATTCCACATACTTCTTGATTATAGGGCTTTCCCTAGGCATAGGGATCCCTATGATGGCTTCTACCAAAGTAGGATAAACATAATCATAAATGAATTTCAGGTGGTGTCTATATATGAAGATATGTATCTTTGAGTAATGGTGGGAGATGGTGAATCTACCCACAAATGACTAGTTCTTGATGTGAGGGATCTGGGTGGATTCTTATAGAGAATCCAGTAGATAAGACATCATGAAAAATTATTTTCTAGTCTTCTTCTTGATAGATGTAAATTTCTTCCCTAAGTGGATTATAATCATATGCTCGACTGGAGGAATGAACTCTTTCTCTACCATAAAGTAGACAAAAGACACACAAATATTATTGACATATATGGTTTTAAGGGATCCATATATATTTTTTAACAAGGTCATGATTACCCTAATTACCTCTCTAAACTAGATAATTGGGATTCTTCCCTTAATATCCCAAAATACATGGTTCCCTTAGAGAACATATGGCCCAAGGATTGTATCTAAGTCATTCTTACTGGTCCATTCTTTGATTGTGGGTAGGTACACATTGGGTTTTAGGAGCTTATAGTATCTTTCAAAGGCCAATAGGGAAATATACCCCACTCTCCTAGAGCTCCCTTCATAGATGATCCAGTCATTATCAATTTTATAATCTATAAAAATGGGAGCTAGGACATCAATGCAATGGAGTACATGTAGTTTAGAATTAGCATGATAAAGACCATCCATTTGGATTTAAACTAGGTTTTAGTACATCCTATTAACTATGGCAAAGCTTTATTCTTCTTTGGTGATGGATGGCATCTCCTTAATGTTCCAAAAGAGCTAAGACCAATTATTTTTGTCATTATTTAGGGCTACAATGTCTAGTTTAATATCTTTATAAAATCTTCCTTCATTGTTTGTAGATAGGTGCAATTCCATATTGTCTCTCAATTATAGTTTGTGAGTTGTCATCGATTTTTATGTTTGCATATTTATCATGATTTAGATTTAAAATGGTCTCTAGTATAGCTCCTTCATTCTCAAATCACAATTGAACTTCTTTTAGATTTTTGTAGTCAATTGGGTTCACTTAGGGTCACTTTTATGCAAGGTTTAGGGATTTGGAACTTTAATGGTGGTATCTTATTTGGACATTGAATTATATGTGCCTTAGATATGATTTTAACCTTCACCTTTCTACCTTTGCATTTTGAGCACATAGATCTCTTCTTTTGTCACATTGTGCTTGCACAACACTTATTTGGTAGCCATATGGCACTTTTCATAGTATTTTTCATAAATTCCACTAAGCACTAGCTATTAGAATTTGAAAATGCACTTTTTACTTTGAATCATTAGATCAAGATCCTTGGATCAATATGGGCCATTGATTGTGAACTAGACCCTCACTTATTATTGGTCTTTTTTGGTATTGATCCCTATCTTCATGCAACTTGGTACCTTCATGGGCCTTCTAGGTTATGACATATTTTTCAATTGTATATTCACCATGTATCTACCATGCATCAAGCCCATAGGCTCTTGGAGATTTATTGACAAGTCATCAGTGCCTTTCTGCCATTGGATCATCCTTTCATGATTAAGCATGAGCCATAAGATTTGCAAAGATTCCCAAGCTTTAATCAACACATTATTAAGGTAGGTACTTAGGTTTAAATATCTTAGGCCTAGGATTTTTTTTCATCTATTAAATACAAAATAAACTTGAGTCTAAAGTTATTATGCCTAAGTTTTCTAGATTTATAATAAAGGGACCATGGCTAAATATTTTCAGCTAAAGTTTACATTGTGTTTAATAGACACAATGCATACTTTGGGATAAAAAACTTATGATAAACTATTATAATATGATCAAGGGGGTCAAAATGATATAAGGACCAAGAATTCTAGATGTTGACATAGGGATTTATTGTAACAATAAACATAACAAAATATTTGGTTTATAAGCATTTAAGCTAAGTGTTATGTCACAAGGACCCCTTTTAAAAATAAAATTTAGTATAAGTCTCTATCCTAAGGTTCATGACATTCAAAAAAATGAAATATGGACTTTAAGATATAGACATAGACAAAATTCATTTCTAAGTAGATTTAAAATATTAGACCATTTCATTATTTATAGTTTAAATATTTCAAGTGACTAAATGTCCTCTAAGAGGTACCATTATTCTACAAATGTAATTCATGAGCTTTATAAATTACATTTTGGAGTATATCTTGGTCTTGAGAAAAATAATCCATTAGATTAAATTTTATGGTCTTGTAGATGTCAATTATGTCCTCATGGTCATCAAATGATGGTCATGCAAACATTAAATTTAGGCTCATGATTTTTTTTAATTTTTATGGGATTAAAGTTGAAAATCATGTAGACATCAAATATGTCCTCTTAGATGTCAAATTACGGTTACATGAATGTAAAATTTAAGCTCATCAAACTCCTATGTCCCAATTTAAGAGGGCTTTTCAAGATCTTAGACTTAATTAACTCCATTTGATTAAAAATCATGATGAAGCAAGAGCCATATGATCATGATTTGAGTAGTTACATACCATTGGTTCCATTTAATAAGTGAGGATATTTGATTTTAACTCTCAAATGTGAGAGTGCCATGTGGAAACTCCATATAGCTCTTCTGGCTTTTGACATTTTAATAATGTCTTCACTCATTCTGATCTTTGATCAATGATGAAGTGTGAAACATTGATCATGATATTAATGCTTGAACATGATTGGTTCAAAGGAGCTAAGTGCTTAGTTTTGTCAAGATTTCTTCATGTTGTCTAATTAAAAGGCCATGAGGAAGCGTAGATTATTAGATCCTATAAGATATATGATATTTAAGTTTAGACACAAAATGAAATAAACTTAGGCTAAATCATTTAGACTAAGGTTTCATTCATATTAATAAATATAAATTGGGCCTTAACATTAAAGCTTTACGCTAAGTAGTAAATAATAAAGGGAAGCATGCTAGAAATTAACAAGGGACCCTACTAGTATAAAATAAGACCATGGTTAAAAATAAAAAGGAACAAAGGGGAAAGTAAAAGTGGACCAAGCATAATTTTTAAGATAAGGTTTGGTCGTGTTAAAAAACATGACCAAGCCCTAACATAAAAATTAGGATTAAGTCCAACATAGATTTAGAATGTTCCCACTAATTGTCTCCTACAAAATTTAAATTCAAACTTAAACCAAGGGTTTATGCCAAGGTTTTTAGAACATGAATCTATCAGCAAGGGCTCCATGAAACCTATAACATAAAGACATGAAGACCAATCATTAGTAATGTTAGGAAATCTTAAAGTAAAACATAACTAAGTAAGTTAATCTTATCAAAGTGGATGATCTTCAAATTCTAATAATGATCAAAATCAGGCCATGATTTTAGAGTTAAGATTCAAAACATCTCAAGGGTCCTAATATTAAAAAATAGGGTTATGTTGACCTCAATAGGTTATTCTTGGAAGGGTTACCACCTTATGTCTTTGAGTATGATTACTCATTGAATTGAATTCAAACATAACCTTAACTTTTTCAAACTTACCTTCAACATTACTAAACACATAAGAAAGACTACAAAGAGTAACCATTTGATTGGAAATATGAAGTGGTTTAAACTTGCTACTCACTAGACCATCCCAGATGACCTTGTAAGATGTAAAGGAAGACATGATACCTATCATATTATATCATGAATGACCAATACAAGACCCTCATAATGTCTATAAACAAATTTAAAATCAAATACATCAATGTTTTGAATGACACTCATTTGTGGTAACCACTTTTGACTAACATATTTAGTGACCTCCTGAGATTGCATGCTTGTTATGTATATATAATAGTAGCCTTGAAAATTTATTGGGGTATGGGGTCATTAATATAACTTGACATGAAGGAAAGATAAAATTTGGATTTTATAACATCTTTAAAACAAACTAAAACTAAAATAATATAAAACACACACATGTGTCATAAAACACTTGAAGGAAATATAATAACCAAAGTCAAACAAATAACATGTACTACATGCACATAAGGGAAACAAAAAACATACTTTCCTATGTATGCAAACCTAACTATTACCTTATCATAATGGATTAAAATTTATACCATTGAATAGGATACTCAACTCTTATTCATCAAGTCTCATTATATTCTTTGCAACTAATGACAACATAGGATCCAGTCCACAAAGTGTCAAACTTGGTATGCTTAAGGGTTTGGCCCTATCCTCATCACATTTCAACATGATAACTCCCTCTTGATATTTTATCAAAATAACCATCTTATTAAAATTCTTCATCACTTGGGATTTGTGTTACTCCATGGTATGTATAGTATGGTTTAGTGTTTCCTCTAAGGCCATCAGTTTTATCGATCTTATCTCCATAGGATCACTCTCCACCATCTAAAGTTGATGAACTAACTCAAGGGCTAGTATATAGAGATAAATAGGTAAAATTTCCTTTCTTTCATATACAATCATGTATGGTAAGTTATAAAAATACTTCTTTGGGATAATCCTATCAACCCATAGAGTTATCCTCAACTTGGTGTGACAAGCTATTTGATTGTCTTATATTATTCTCTTAATGATCCTGATCAAGTTCTTATTAGTGGACTCATCTATCTAATTCCTTTGAGGGTATTAATTACAATAATAACATAGATAAATTATATTATTGAGATCCCACTCAATTATTCTTGTACCACTATATGCTAAGGCATTATCATAAATTAGTGTTGAAGGCACTCTAGATATCATCACTAGGCCTTTGATTTATTCTTTTTGGGAATTATGTATTTAATTCCTAATAAAATAAAGGTTTCATTAAATGTAAATTAGTAATTAATGTGTATTAATTATCCTACTAATTTTTGTAAATATATATGTGTATTAATTATGTGTTTAATTCCTAAGAAAATAAAGGTTTGATTAAATGTAATTTAGTAATTAATGTGTATTAATTATCATACTAATTATTGTAAATATATATGTATTTATCTTTTCTAAAAATATTAATAAGTGTGAAGAAATCAAAATTAGCTTATTATGGGCTGAAATGGATGATGCATGATCTAGAAATTGCTATGCAAGGATGGTAGACTATCATAAATCAGACCCAAAACTCTATTTTTGGATTGGAAAAGAGCACAAAACATAATAACCTTGGTACTTGACACTATATTCCAATTTTGGTGTTTTTGTCCACTTCTGACACTATTCTCCTAGTGGTCTAGCTTTTTTGGGTTCTATTTGGCAGGGCTATGACACCTTGATAGTGAAATATTGAAGCCTAGGTCTATATAAAGCTTATTGTGTGTCTGATGAAATCTTAAAAACCATTAGGATCTCTTAGCTCTTGAAATTAAGTAGAAAACTCAGGAAAGAGAGGAGAGGTTAGCATTTGAAAGATATGTTAGATGCATTTCACGCCCCATGTGTGGGCATGTTACCTACATACCAATACTCCGAAGATGGCTCAAGATAATATAGTTATCAAATTTCAAGTGATTGGTATAATTATGTGATGTATGAGACTATGATGCAAAACTAGAATGTAATTTAGATGACTAAGGACTAGTATGAGTGCTTCCATAGGCTTGAATTGGTTTTGTAAGGCTATATGAAGAGAATAGGGAAGAGTGCTTGAGTGTACTTGTATGCTTGATTATTTCTTGTGAATGAGTGACAACCCTTATAAATTTACATTTAATAGGGAAAATAATGATCATAGATTAGGCTAATAGGGTAAAAGATAAGGATTTCAGAAAATCTGACTGTTTGAGGCTAAAGTAAACTTGGACAATAGTGCTAGAAATGAGACACCCCTAAGTTCTAGCACTCCTATCCACATTGGGTGATATTTTCCTAAGAGGATGATATCTATGGGGATTGATTTGGATCTGATATGGCTACTTGGGTCTTAAAAATCTAAGCTTGATAAGGTATGGGTGACTGGGAATCAATAAAATTCTAGCTGAGAAGGGTTGAGCTAGCAAAAAAGAGGAACTATAGGCTAGGTATTATTAGCCATGCCTAGGTCATCCAATTTCAAATTTTATATGATTAAATTTGTCCCCCTTTATTTTATTGATGTAAAAAATCAAAATACTAGGATAAAGGGAAAAATAGAAAACATACCTGAACTTACCTATAAGGGAAAAGCTCATGAAGCTAGGTGATGCTAGATGTGCATAGAGAGAGCATACTATGATGTGTGAATATGAAAATAAAAACATGAATTATATAATTTATTACTAGATACACTATATCTAAAGTATTAATTTACAAAATTTTAGTGAAGGAAGAGAGAGGAATGAATATATCTCATCGAGTATGCAAACTAATAAAAAACCTATTGTGATGTTGGATTGTGATGAGTATGTGCAGAATCAAGAGTAATATCATGAAAAAAGTTGAGTGTTCAATTCCTTATAATTTGGGTCAAAAATCAAAATATTGTCCCTTTGGATTCATCATCACCAATTACATGAATTTATTGAATCATGCATGTGCTAATTGATGTCTAGAATGTGTGTCCAATCCCTCTAAATAGGTGGCTTAATAATATAAAGGTTAGCCCTTTGGCTCCATCATTGCCCTGTGAAGTAAAGCTATGAAGTGATACCAATATATAATGGATGTCATATGAGATGGCTCATGGATCCCATGAATTTGATGTAAATATAACATTGTGTTATCGATAGCCAAATGTGGGCTAGAAACTAGGCTACTCTTGGCCATTTCAAAAGATGGAGATTAGGATTGTATGAAAGCCACTCCAAAATTAATGTACTAGGATTTTATGAAATCCAACTCAAGAACATGGGTACTTGGAAATATAAACTTGTATGAAATTTTGACTTGAATGTGATTCCATCCACCTATAGATGGAGTAAGGCACATAACTATTTAGAATTCTTGGAATAAACTAAACTTGAAACAAAAGAAGATAAATGTGCCACATACATTACCCTTAATCACTAATGTCTAGAACATGGATTTTTATTTGGAAGTTATTCTAACTACCCAATCTAAAATAAAAGTGATAACCATCATTCCATGCATGATAACTACCTATATTTGAGAAAACTATGTTGAAAATACTGAATCTAAATGATCTAGAAGTGTAAAAATTATCCCTGATCTAAAATTTTTGCCTATTTTTGGAAACTCTAAGTGTTTTTTTTCCTGGATAGGAGTGCCAAACTATGGATACCCCTTTTTTTTCACTACTATCCATTTCTAGCACTATTGTCTGATGTGAAAAATGACTACTGATCTAAGACTGTTATTGTTCTTCTTCTTTGATTTGACCAGTTTTGACCTTTGGATTTTGTGTTGACTATTTTGAATTCTACTATTTTGATTGTTAGGAGGTTTTATCTCTATGATAAAGCCCCTATTTAATGCACCCTTTTTTAAGTGTAGAAATGATAAACCTGTAATGATCTCCCTCAAAATAAAAGTGTCCTACAAGTGTGTTAATCTAAATATATATGATATGGCATTTGATATTTGATATTTGATAATATGTTTCGAGATATAGAAAATGTTTGTATTGATAGATATTTTTAGATCAATAGGGGTATGCCTAGATAGATATAACAATGTGAAATTATGTGCAAAGTACTGAACTAGAACTAGAAATGTTAATTTTTAGTTGTTAGTTAGAGGGATGGAGCATGATGTCCATCATGGCATCTAAGAAAGCAAAAAAATGCATGATATGGATCATGACATTCCATACATTTGACAAGAAAGAAGTAAGAAGCATACTATATGGGCCAAGGGGCCATGCAAATAAGGGATATGGGCACATGTCACTAAAACTATAAATGAGCATAGAAGGCATGTTCAAATGCCACATACACATACAAGTGAAATAAACAAAGTTGGCACACAAGTCATAGGCACATAGAGGAGTACAAATAAAGGACATTGGAAAATGTCCTAAGGCACAAATAGAAAACAAGATATTATTGAAAATGAAATCACATAAGATATGATAAGAAATCAAAGAAATCATGCAATATCTAGAAAGAGACAATCACATCTAAATGATCAAAACAAATGTGAAAGTATAAAAAACATGTGTAGTATAAGACTATGTATACGATAAGAAATACACAAGTGCTATATACTAGTGAGATGTATATATACTATTTTATGTAAGCTATAAATTAATGTACATCAACATGATAACTCAAAGTGTGTGATGTAAGAATGACATACCTGCATGGTGTACTCATGTAGAAGATGCCCCTAGTGGGTGTGTATAATAACTTGTATCTTGAATGTAGAAGTAGGAATCATCCTCAGTGGGTAGAATGAAGTAATCACAGAGCTAAATGTCACTACACACACTTAAATAAGATCAAGTGAATCATGGTAATGTATAAAATTGACATATAATAGCATGAAATAATAAATGTAAGTCCTAGAATGATAGTATTCATGTAAATCATGGATAATGCATACAATCAAAATGTTTTTGGTATTTTTGACATTTTTTGAATGTTTTTGTATTTATTTTGAAAATAGTTGAACTATTTATATGAATAAATAAGAATAAATGATACTAACTAATGAGTCTCAAGTGAGACTCCCTATCTTGGTGTCTTGTGTTAAACAACTAAATTATGCATGATCATAAGGCATGAGTGTATGACTGAGATTGTAAAGCTGAAATGTGTGTAAATTATAAATACTATAAAATTTATGAAGTTTAATATGAATTTGGGGTCCCCTTATAACTATGAGATGTAGATGAAACTGTAGGGCTCTTAGGGACCCATCTAGAAGTAAGATGAGGCACTCGCTAAATAGGTGTTCTTTGTGTAGCTATATGAGATATCAATGTAGATACTCTATGTGTGAATATTATCACTTAAAGCCATATACAATATTAAAGCTATGGCAGTATATGAATCCTCTGTACTATTGATGGATGCTATAATTGTGGTTAAACCTAAAGTGGAACTAGAATAGAAGCTGGAGGAGAAGCTAAAACTAGTGGAATAATTGGGTCTAGTGACTAGAAGCTAGTACATGGCTCTGAAGTTAGTATTGGTGACTCATAAGGAACTCCACTAACTATAATAGCCTAATTACCATGAATGAACTTCACACATTTGTGAACTATAAAAGGTACTACTTTGAGTTTTTTAATCCATGGATGACCAAGTAGTATGTCAAAAACTCTTATGCTGGGAACTATAGTGAATGGTGTAGCCACATGTGTAAGACCAAACTATAATGGAATTACTATCTTTCCCAATTAACTTTGAACATGACCATTAAACCCAATGATAAATATATTAGTTGGAGTGATATACTAATCTAAATAACCCAAATGTTATAATAGTGTGAAGGTGCACATATTAAGATTAGAACCATTATTAATGAGTACACTATGGATAGGGTAATTATGGATATGTGATCTAATAAAAAATTAATTTTAATCTATATCATCCTCCACAATCTCTTGATCTAAAAAAGATATCAAAGGCCTAGTTGGAACTCTAGACTCATACACACCTATCATACCCCTCAAAGGATGTGTCTTAACTTAAGATGCCTGGTATGTAGTTTGGTGAGGATGTGTATGGTATGTATGATGAACACATGATGTGTCCTCTTTACCTTATTTTTAATGCTATAAAAATCAATTTTAAAAGATTTTAAAAGCCTTATCTTGTGTTATATTTGTCTTTCTTAGTTAAAATGCCTAAATCAAGTAGATTATCATCTATCAAATCCTATATCTTATATCATAAACTAATGCATCTATTTATAGTGTGTCCTAAAGCCCTATGAAAATCATAAAATGCATGTTGATCATATCCCCATAGAAGAGGCTTTACTATATCTACTTCTTGAATAGGTGGGAGAATGATGATACTACATTCCACTAACTATTATAGAACTCTGACTGGAGAAACTAGTAAATTGGTAAATGCACATCAAGGAGGTGCTAATAAAACCACATGCTGATGTGGCTCTAAAGCTACATTTATGGTTGGTTGATTTTGATTCTTATTTTCATTGATTTTGACCTTATATGATACTTTGCTATTAATATTTTTTGTTGTGTCTAGATTACTTGAGCACTTGAGTTTTCACATTAAGATTAACTTGAATTCTCTTCCCTTAAGTTTATGACACAACTCAGTGAAGGAAGAGAATATTTTAACCATAATGGATTCATGTGATGCTGGTAGAAGGATTTTTTTGAAGATGTCCTATAGCTCTTGATCATCCATGGGGATAGTTAACTTAGAATATTCTTGTATTTAAGAACATAATCCATGAGGGGCTCATTTGACCTTTGTTTCTATTATGAAATCTATGCATATGAAACCTTGTCACCAATGTTGATACTAAAATGTGCTAGGAACATGTATACTAAAGGATTGAAAGCTATGACTAACTGATTCAATAGACTATAAAACCATTATAGAGAATAATCATTTAAGATCCATGGAAAGAGTTTGGTACGTAGCCAGTCATTGGGTATGTAATCAACACATGCTACATGAAAATATCTCAAATGTCTCTTTGGATCATCCTTACCATCATAAAGAGTAATCTTGGGTTGAATAAATCCTTTTGGCAAGGGTGTAGAAGCAATGTGATGTGCCAATGGTGTATATAAAAGAGCAAAATAATATAAATCTTGTGTAGGTCTAATAGTACCTTACTCAAAATGTTGCACCTTGGATTGTAGAGATTAGATTTCTTGCATAAAGGCTACCACATCAAGAGATATGGATGTAATAGATACAATTGGTGGCATAGAAGAAGGTTGAGATACTATAGTGGGTGGTTGAGACATAGTTGCCCCTGTAGTATCATTTGAAAATAGATACTATGTGGTTTGAGAAGATTCAACTTACTTATCCTTTTTTATTTCCATGATAGATTATATAATTAGTGTATGATATTTAGGTTTTTCTATAAGTCTGTCTCTAAAATTTTGTAAAATCAAATCATTTTTTTAGTATGACTTAATTATCGATAGTGGGTGGAAGTGGATCAATTGTCTAATGTGGTGGAGTATGACCATCAGTGTGTACATCATCATTGTTATTTCCATCCTAATCTTTATCAAAATTATCCTCACTAAAATTAGTATAATTTGGATGGGTAGAATCTATGACTAAAACCTGAAATAGGTTTTTATCCATGGTATCTGGTTGAGTTGCAAGAATCTAGGTGAACTCAAGAGGATTATCACTAAGTCTTGCACTTTTTCATGAAGGAAAAGATTCCAAGAGCTTAGGTGGCATAAGGAAAACAACTTGGATAATAGTAGACAAGATTAAACTATTATAATCTAAAAAAGGAACTAGAATATGCATAAAAATGATATAGGACTCTGAAACATGTAAGGTGATACTTCAACAACAAAAAAGGAGCAAGTATATACCACTAGGTATTTTTTAGAAATATTATTTACAAAATACTATGGACTTTTAATTTTAAATTGATTATTTGAGTTTGATATGAAACTAAATTCTTAGAAAATGATGCAAAAAGTACTAAAAGTAACTGAGAATGTATTTGCTACAACTAGGGTTTTGAATTATTTTTTTCCAAAATTAGTGTAGTAATTTGAAAATTTTATAGAAAATTTGTAGTTTTAATTTTGAAAAATTAAGGAAAATTTTGAAAATATTTATAAAATTAGTAGTATATTTTTCCTAGTGTTTTGATGTAAAAAAGACCTGGTATGTGCAAACTAGGGTTTGGGTGATTTTACTGAAAATATTATGATTAATTTGTATTTAAAAAAAATTAAGAAAAATTAGGAAAATTATGCAAAAAATTAGAAAAAAATTATCCCTAGGGTTTTTATGATTTTTATGTGAAAATTTGAAGTGAGGTTCACCAAATGTTTTATTCCTTTTAGGAATTATATGTCTAATTACTAAGTAAATGAGGGTTTGCGTAAATTTAAATAAGTAATTAATGTGTCTCAATTAGCTTACTAATTTGTGTAAATAGATATGTATTTTATCTTTTCTAAAAATAGTAATAAGTGTGAAGAAATCAAACTTAGTGATTTATGGGCTAAATCAAATGATGCAAGATCTATAAATTGCAATGAAAGGATGTTAGACTATCATAAATATGACCTATAAATATTTTTTATAGATTTTATAGGAGTGATAAACTCAATAAACCCTACTTCTTGGCATTGTAGTCCACTTTTAGTTGTTTTCCACTTTTAGTGCTATTATCATGGTGGTTTAGCTTTTTTGGGTTCTTCTTGGTAGGCTTGTGACACCCTCACAGTGCAATATTTAAGCCTAGGTCTATGTAGAGCTCATTATATGTTTGATTAATTATTAAAAACCCTTATAATCTCCTTGTTATTAAACTTGGGAAAGAGAGGAGAGGTTAGTGTGTAAAAAATATGCTAGACACACTTCATACCCCGTTTGTGGGCATGTTACCTACATACCAATACTCTGAAGAGGAATAAAGCTAATGTATTTATCCCATTTGAAGTGATTTTTGAAATTATCTAGTGTATACAAATATGATTCAAAAATATAATGTACTTTGTATGACTAGGGACTAGTATGAATGCTTGAATAAGGCTAAAATAGTTTTGGAAGGCTGTATGTAGAGAATAGGGAAGAGTGCTTGAGTGTACTTGTTTGCATTCTTTTTTATCTCTTATGAATGAGTGACAAACCTTCCAAATGGAAATTTAGTGGCATTTTATATGGATACTAATGATCATGATTTAGATGACCTTGTATTAGACTGATACAAGCAAAGATAAGGATTTGGGAAAATTTGACTATTTGAGGCTAAAGTGAACTTAGAAAAAAACACCATAAATTAGACACCCCTATGTTTAGATTCTCTTGTCTAAAATGGGTTTTATTTTCCTAGGAGGATGAGACCTAGGGGGATGGATCTAGGTTTGAGAGGGATGCTTGGGTCTCAAAAATATAAGTTCAAGAAGCTACGAGTGGCTAGGAATCAATGAAAGTCTAGTCCAGAAGGGTTGAGAGAGAAAGAAAGAGGACCTATAGGTTGGGTGCTATTAGCCATGCCTAAGTCATCAAATTTTGCATTTTATATGATTAAAACATTCATATAAGTCAATAACTAAATTTTCACTAGCCTCCTTGAGATTTATTACTTCCACCCACCTTGTGAAATAATCAATTATTGTAATCACCCATATATGGACAACACTTCAATGTGGACTTATCATTCCAATGAAATAAAGACCCCATTTCATGAATGGATAGTCTAATTCAATAGTATTTATATAAAGGGATGCAAGCCTTTATTTACCTATGAAAAATGTACACTTTTGACACATCCTTACCCAAGTATAAGATTGCTTAAACAAACTAGACCAATATTACCCATCTCTCATTACTTGTACTATTGTTGTCTTAGGTGCAAAGTGACCTCCAACTAGTCCATCATGTAATTTTTCTAATAGCTTGTCAATTTGATCAATTTTAACACATCTCAACAATATACCATTAAGATCTCTTCTAAAAATAACTCCATACAAAAGAACATAAGGTATGGAATGCAATCTAAATTATCTTCTCTTTTATATATCTAAACCTATAGAACACTCACCTATTTGAAGGAATATTACCATATCATGTGTCCAACTTGGAGAGAGTGAAGTTATAACTGAATTAGGATCATCTTGAAATTCCAAGACAACCTATTTTTCTTATTTAAGGTTTTTTGATATGTGTTTACATATCCTTATTCCTCTTAACAATTTAGTGGCATTGATATCCACATCATACTCCATGACTTTGGTTATCCATCCATCCCTCTTCTTATTCAAATCCTTATTCAAAATGAATTCTCTTATGCTTGGGTGGGTAACCATGACATGAATCTTTTTTTTAGACATCATATTCCTAAACTTATTAAAGATCCTTATGTTTGACAACACTTGCTTCTTAATAAAGGTGTATCTCTCTTCATACTCTTCTAGTCATTGATTAAAGAAGGAATGTGCTTCTCAAGAATTTCAATATTATATTGCATAAACATAGATGAGATGGTTTCAAGTTTATCAAATTCATATAAAAATAAATACTTTTATAAATTAGGATTAATCAATGTTAGTTCTTGTGCAATGGATTGTTTAGTGGCCTAAAAATTGTTTTTCTTTCTTCAATATAAACAAAGGCTTGATGGTTCTTCAAAATGGATGTAATAGGATTCACAAGGTTAGAAAAACCATGTATGAATATTCTAACAAAGTTAAATTTCTAATGAAAACTTTACATACCTTTCTTTTGCTTGGGCAAAGACAAAGCCAATATCACACTCAACCTTTCAAGGTCTATAGAAAGCCCATCCTTAGAGATAATGTGGCTTAATAAAATACCCTCATAAGATTAAAAAAACAATTATTAGAGTTTAGAGAGATTACATATTGTCTAAAGCCTTAAAAAATAAATCTAAGATGAGCTAGTGTATCACTAGTATTCTTTGAGAAAATCATTATGTCACCAAGATATATTAACACCATATGATTAACAAAACTTTAGAAATCCATATCATTAGATCTTTGGAATGTGTCCCATATATTAGACATCCCAAATGGTATTATATTATAATAAAATGTGCCCCATTTAGTGTTGACCAATTTTTGCCCATAGGCCAAAATCGTTCACCTTCTTCCCTTACTTTTCAAAACCCAGTCATTTCCAGGTTGCACAAGTTCATGCCATGGTTTTTTGGTTGGTTTAGTTCTTTGGTTTGGCCTCTTGGTTCTTTGGCACTTGTTTCATCTTCAAGGTTTGGATAGGTCTAGTTTTTCTGGTTTGGTGCCTGGTTCATTGGTTCTCCAATTGGTTCATCGGCTTAGTCCAAGTTCATACCCTTATGGAGGGCAGACACTTCAATGGAAAAAACTGAGTAAACCCAACATTGTTTAAAGTTAAAATTTATTCAAGCCCTGATTTCCTCTAGACTTTTTACTTGAAGGAATTCCTTCAAACAAAGAGTCTGAAGGAATTCAGGCACAGTTTAAAAGCTAAGGCAAAAGCCCAAGGAAATCATCTACGAACAAATTGTCTATGAGAAAACATCCATAAACTTTTATCCATCAGGAAATTGTCTGTAGACATAAAGGTCCATGGGAACCTAGGGTAATCTATTCAAACCAAGGCAATGGAGTGTCCCGCCGAAGGACCCTGAAGGGGCAGGTGCCCTTGCGGGGGACTCCTAGCCCAGACAAAAGGAACACTTTCAAAGGGGTGGAGGGTCACTTTCCCCTTAGTGAAATGTTAAGATGGTTTTTGAGGAAAGCAAAGAAGTGCCTGAAAAGCCAATGAGGGCCTAACTAACATTGTGATAGGGACGGTGATGTCTTAAAGGATGTCAAAGTTAGTGAAGTGAAATAGCCATTCCTTTTCAAATGAGAGAGAGCTAACCATGGAAAAGAAAGCCCAGAATGTAGCGACCCACTAAAATGTTTGCCCTCGAGGGCCAAAGGAGCTAAAAGAGACAAAATAGGAAAAGGACAAAATCCCAGGTGACAAAGTAGGAGAATGACAAGGTGCAGAAGAGACAATGCAGTCTAAGTGGTAACGGGAAGGTGATATATTGCCTGATAATTCCCAAATGGTGAAAATAGCAAATGGCATGGCCCGTGCATTTTAAAAGGAGACAAATCTCAATTTATTTGCAAAAAAGAGGCACAGCTTGTGTTTCCACATTAATGCTCGAATGCCAAAGTCAAATTCAGTGATTATACAGCATGGTTCCAGTAGGCCTCTTCTAGATGGGATGCAAATTGGCCACTTGTAAAAACGGAGTGCCAAATGGGCCTCCTTACTTCTCCTATATATTGTGAACTTGTCATTTATAAAAGCATCTTCCACATTTGTAAGGCGTAGCCCTGGCAAAATTCCACTTGAATCAATAAAACACATTTTTACCTCTGTTTTGGATAGACATTTTTGAGTATGCTCTGAGTGTTGTTTGTGTTAGTCATTATCTCTTGATGCTTTCATAGGTCCAACACCAACATACATGTTGTCTACAAGGTGCCATTTTGTAGTTGAAAAGAGAAGAGTTCTATTTGGGGGTGCAGAATAGAAGGGATTGCTCATAGTTTGCATCTCATAGCACCTAGGTCAATTTCTATTTTCTCTATATTTTCATTAAAACCTCCCTATCAAGTTTTGCAGACTAGTTCTTCTACCAAGTGTGAAGTGTATGTATGTATTTGTCTGATTTTGAGAGTGGATGTGAGAAGGTCATTTTATTTTGGTGTATCACCTCCTTAGAGTAGTTTGTTTTCTTGCAATCTCTCTCTCTCTCTCTCTCTCTCTCTCTCTCTCTCTCTCTCTCTCTCTCTCTCTCTCTCTCTCTCTCTCTCTCTCTCTCTCTCTCTCTCTCTCTTTTCATCCCCACTTTTATATATATGCATATATATGTGTGTGTGTGTTTTCACTTGTTGGAATAAATATGATACATCAAAGGGAGCTATCCCTTATCTAGAGACTCTCCCCTCTAGCTTTGCTAGTCCCATAGGTGAGAGGGGAGTTTCCATAGTTGTGAGGAGAAGGAAAGAGCTCAGCCTCCTACTAAAGGGTGTAATCTTCAAGGTCAATAGTTTTGGCACACTCGGTGGGAGTCAATTTGACAACTCAGTAAAGTCTCAAGATTGATGCTGGTCATGTTATAACAAATCAAATATTTTTAGCATCTAGTGACTCTATGTTAAATCTGTTGGTTAAGCAGCCTAATGCCATCAGAAATCACTTTTTGTATGTATATTTATTTTGCACAAAAACATGGGTCTTGTTTTGCTTCATATATTTATGATCATGCTCCAAATATTTATGCAATCCCCTCAAGCAACTCTCATAGTTGCCCTACAATGATAGGGGAAGTGGCCTTAGAATTGGAGATTAATAGGCTAGACGAGCAGTACAGATATTAGCAGGAGCTAATGTATAAGGAGGAGAGCTTGTTTGGGTAAGCACAGGCCTTACAATCTATGGAGGAGGAAAGAGCAAAATGGAGAAATCCATTTATTCAAGGCAGTCAGCCTTGCACACCCCCTCCTATCTTGAAGAAAACCCCCTCTTTTACACCAATCCTTTCTATCAAATAGCACTCACCCACTCCAACTCATCAAATACATCTGCTCTTAATCTTGTGCACCTGGCTTTCCAACACCAAAAGACATCAGAACAGCCTCCCATGGAGATGAATCTTCTCAATTCCTTATACTATGAATTTTCCAATGAGGGGAAGGCCACCAGCTAGCACATCCCTCTTTTAGAAACTCCTCTAATGCATCAATAGTATCTTCCTTGCATTCCTTAGCCTCCCCAAGTTTTTCAACATGATGTGTAGATTCCAAGTTAGAGGAAGGATTTCTAGGAACCAGCCTAGAGCTTTGAAGATAATCATGTTGGTGACCTCCAAGAAAGACTCCTTTAGGATAATCTAGCCAAGCAAATTGAAGATTTAGATGCTAGGATGAAGCTGCTTCTTGAAAGAGAGTTAAAATTTCTAGACCTTATAGAGGAGCCCCAGGACCTTGGAGAAAATAAAGATGTTGCCTATTCATGGGAGCAAAATCCCAATTCCAAGATCCTGAACTGGGGGAAAATAGTAGAATCATGGGGCATGGTGGAGGAAGAGAAATTTTTTTTTCAAAACCTTGAAGAAGTTGATGCTGCTCCTGCTCATGATAATGTTAGTGACCTCCAGGAAAAGCTTTTCCAAGGAGATTTGGCTAGGAGAATTACAGAGTTGGAATCTAGAGAGAAATTCCTCAACCAATGTGTGATGGATGGCTCAGACCAAACAACACATTCTATGTTTGAACACACCCCACCTACACATTTCCAAGAGAGATATCAGGCTGCACCTAATATTGATGAAGTGTTGACCAAGTGGAAAGAAGAGAATCATTCGATTCTAGCTCAAGGACTACCTCTTCTTCCACATGCTTGTCTCACTTCACCCCTTCTCAAGGAAGAACATTTTCTATAGGAGGTGAGTGAGGAGTAGAAGATCCAATCTGTAGTTCTTCAAGAGGCTGTCATGAGCGACAATGAAGAGGAAATCATCATTGATTCTCCTTGTGAAAACCTTATCAACAATGGAGAAGATGCATATCTTGCATATATATAGATGTTCTAGCAACATGAGGAGGAACAAATGCATGGTGAGCTCTCTTCCCCTCTGTTTGATGAACTTCCTTACTATTTTGATGAAGAGGATGACTACACTAAGGAGCTTGAGAAAGAGGAGGATCAGGAGGATATTTTTGAAAATCTAGAGATCTTGATCAGTAGAGAGAAAAAGGAGAGGTCTATCTTCCTAGAGGAATGCCTTAAAGTAAAGAGTTTTAAATAGAGAGATGATGTTCTATGGGATAAGTGATCACTTTGTGAATCCATTTCAGACATCACCACAGTCACCCTTCTTCAAGAAGGCCAAGGGGAAACAAAGGATGAGTCTGATAGAGTTTTATGAGGTAGAAGGAAACAAGTCAGACCATGATACATTGCAAAGGGAATGTGTAGATCAAAGGGCTTATGGTGATGAGCTAGCAGCCATTGATTTCTTAGTGAGGAGAACTAATAAGAGGGACCAGCATTTAACAAGCTTCTAAGGACAAGTAGAGTACATATATGTTAGAAGCATGTTTGATTTGGATCCACTTGGATACAAGCCAACTCAGGTGACAGATAAGAAGAGCACATCACCAACTCTCTTTTTCATTTAGCTACTTTTCTAGCACCATAAGTCTTCTTGCCAGGAAGGGGACTTGAGAAGTTTTTCCTTTGATCATGGAGGGAGGTGAACATTCCTAGTTAGCTGTATATAGTATTTTGTTTTCAATTTATTTTCCTATTTTCCCTAAGTGCAGTTTACACAGGTAGTGTTTTTTAGCCTTGTGTGTTTCCTTTTACATGTGGGGTAAAAGCTTCATGGTTGATTCTCAAATATTTTGGGGCTGTTGCTAATTCTTTCATAGCTACATCTGACTCTGTGCCCAATGGATTTTCAAGCAATTGGGCTTCTAAGCATAGCAGGCATGCTTCCCCTGTGAGTCACCAATCTATTGACCAATTTTTGCCCACAGGCCAAAATAATTCACCTTCTTCCCTTGCTTTTCAAAACCCAATCATTTCCAGGTTGCACAAGTTCATGCCATGGTTTTTCAGTTGGTTTAGTTCTTTGGTTCGGCCTCTTGGTTCTTTAGCACTTGGTTCATCTTCAAGGTTCAGATGTGCCTATTTTTTTTGGTTCGACACTTGGTTCATTGCTTCTCTAATTGGTTCATCGGCTTAGTCCAAGTTCATACCCTTGCAGAGGGTAGGCACTTCAATAGAAAAAACTAGGTAAGCCCAACATTATTTAAAGCTCAAATTTATTCAAGCCCTATTTCCTCTAGACTTTTTTCCTGAAGAGATTCCTTCAGACAAAAATTCTAAAGGAATTCAGGCATAGTTTAAAAGCTAAGGCAAAAGCTTGGGGAAATCATCTGTAGACAAATTTTTCATAGGAAAACATCCATGGACTTTTGTCCATAGGGAAATTGTTCATAGACACAAAGGTCCATGAGAACTCAATGTAATTCGTTCAAACTAAGACAATGGAGTGTCTTGTCGAAGGACCCCAAAGGGTAGGTGCCCTTACGGGGGACTCCAAGCCCAGACAAAAGGAACACTTTCAAAGGGGTGTAGGGTCACATTCCCCTTAGGGAAATGTTAAGACAATTTTTGAGGAAAACAAAGAAGTGCCTAAAAAGCCAATGAGGGCCCGACTAACATTGTGATAGGGACGGTGATGTCCTAGAGGATGTCAAAGTTAGTGAAGTGAAATAGCCATTCCTTTTCAAATGAGAGAGAGCTAACCATGGAAAAGAAAGCCTAGAATGCAGTGACCTGCCAGAATGTTTGCCCCCAAGGGCCAAAGGAGCAAAAAGAGACAAAATAGGAAAAGGACAAAATCCTAGGTGACAAAGCAGGAGAATGACAAGGTACAAAAGAGACAATGCAGTCCAAGTGGCAAGGGGAAAGTGATTTATTGCCTGATAATTTGCAAATGGTGAAAATAGCAAATGGCATGGCCCATGCATTTTAAAAGGAGACAAATCTCAATATATTTGCAAAAAAGAGGTGCAACCTCTATTTCCACATTAATGCTCAAATGCCAAAGTCAAATTTAGTGATTATACAACATGGTTCTAGCATGCCTCTTCTAGAAAGATGACATCAACAATAGTGTTTTCCCTTCCCAATGAGGGGATGAAAATTGGCCACTTGTAAAAGAGGAGCACCAAATGGGCCTCCTTGCTTCTCCTATATATTGATAACTTGTCATTTGTAAGAGGATCTTCCACATTTGTAAGGCGTAGCCCTGGCAAAATTCCACCTGAATCAATAAAACACGTTTTTACCTCTATCTTGGATAGACATTTTTGAGTATGCCTTGAGTGTTATTTGTGTTCAGTCATTGTCTCTTGATGATTTCATAGGTCCAACACCAACATACCTATTGTCTATAAGGTGCCATTTTGCATCTAACAAGAGAAGAGGTCTATTTGGGGGTGTAGAACAGAAGGGATTGCTCACAGTGTGCTTCTCACAACACCTAGGTCAATTTTTGTTTTCTCTGTATTTTCATTAAAACCTCCCTATCAAGTTTTGTAGACTGGTTCTTCTACCAAGTGTGAAGTGTATGTATGTATTTGTCTAATTTTGAGAGTGGACATGAGAAGGTCATTTCATTTTGGTTTATCACCTCCTTAGAGTAGTTTGTTTTCTTGCAATCTCTCTCTCTCTCTCTCTTTTCATCCCCCCCTTTTATATATCTATGTGTTTCTGTGTGTGTGTGTGTGTGTGTGTGTGTGTGTGTGTGTGTGTGTGTGTGTGTGTGTGTGTGTGTGTGTGTGTGTGTGTGTGTGTGTGTGTGTGTGTGTGTGTGTGTGTGTGTATTTGCACTTGCTGGAACAAATATGATACATCAAAGGGAGCTAGCCCTTATCTAGAGACTCTCCCCTCCTTCTTCGCCAATACCATAGGTGAGAGGGGAGTTTCCATACTGAAATATTCAATGTCAACATTTAGTATTAAATTCTATCTTATATTGATCTTCTTTCACTAAGACTTAATTTTAACCTACATAATGATCCAAGATAGAGAAGCGTTCAGAACTAGGAACCACATGAAGAATTTTCTCCATGGAAGGTAAATGATAATGACCCTTATATGACACACTATTCAAATATGTAAAACCCACACATAATCTAATCTCTCCACTCTTATTTATCATATGAACTAGGTTGTAATCCCATAAAGAGTGATTAGTATTTAATATTATTCTTGATTCTGTTAAATTAAATGGCTCTTTTCTCATTAACATATCAACTTCAAGATTAATGGCCCTTTTTCTTTGTATTATGGGATTGGAATTCTAATCAAGGTCTATACTGTGTTGGTCTAATGTGGTATCAAACCCATTAAGATGACTATATTCCCAAGTAAATACATCATAAAATTATCTACATAACTCAATAAATGTATCTCTCTCAACTGAAGTATATACCTTTCCAAGCTTGAGAATATTTTTTTTGAATATATCCACCCTCACATGGTGTTCCTCTTTGGTATACATTCTTACTTTATCCAATTTAATTTGATCACTTTCATTGAGTAAGTTCTCAAGAGTTAGCATCCCTTTGGGAATTTTATTAGACCTCAATTTTATAACTTTATCTCTATATTGGTGATATAATTTGGCATGGTTTTTATAATAAAAATCATTTTTATATTTAAGGAAAAAATTTATTTGTTTATCATAATCAAACATATGTCAATTGACATCATTATCTAATATTAATGGCCTCACAAACACCATGATATGTGGCTGCATTTTTGAGTTTTTGACATCATTATGGATGTCAAATTGAGATCTCATTGAAGTTAGCCTATTAAAATTTTGATTCTCTTCCCTTAGAAATTATTTTATGTTAAAGTCCTCAAAATATTCAATAATTTCAAATAATCTATGCTTGTAGGACATAAACAATGGATTCTTGGCAGCATTTTTACCTTTTACTTGGTGGACAACTAGTTCACTATCTCCAAAAACTTGTACTTGATTCACTCCTTTATTGCCCATTGAATACCATGTATAATATATTCATACTCAAATACATTAAAAATAAAATCAAACTAAAATATAATTGCATAATATCACCTTTCATTTAAAGGAGAAAATAATATAATACATTCCCCAACTCCATTCTTACTTCTTGAGCCATCAAAGAAAAATTTACATAAGACATCACTATATGAACTTGTATTAGAGAAAGGGTATAAATGTACCTTCTTCATGAAAATAATAGACACCAATACCAAATTATTCAAAACCTCTATATAGATCATACTCATTATTTTCTATTCCCACTCATCAAGGAAGAGATATGATATGTCTTCAAAAGGAATAATTAGTTCTTGATCATTATTATGATCCTCATCATAAATTATGGTGAAATTAAAATTTGAAATTTTTGGATTGCATGGTTAAAGATGAAAAATAGACATAATATAATATATAATTGTAATCTTAGTGCCATATATAGTTCTAAAATCCATGTATGACTAATTAGATGATAAGTAACCCCCAATCTTGGTGGTGAAGTCTCTTAACAAGTAAAGAGAAAAGTATGGTGTCAAATCCACTCCAAAAACATATTAATCAATAGAGAAATTAGTATAAAAATGAAGAGTAAGGATCAAACATTTGATCACATTCATGGTCTTAATATCTAAACCATCCAATTGAAAGGTACTTTTGGCATTTATCTCATACTTTAGGCCTAACTTATCAACTATTTATTTAAGCATCACCAAGATACTTGCCCTACTATTTATCATGGATTTGTGTAATATTAAATATCCAATGATCATTGTAACATAAGAAAGAGTTTGTTTACCATCTTTGCTTGACTACCCACTAGTAGATGTAGGATTGTTTGTGAAAAGTGTAATCTCTCTTCTAGATAATGTTTTTAAAAGGTTTATATTTGGAAATTCCTATTTAAGTATATCCATCTGGATAGGAAGAGATAATGTATCCCAAATAGCAATGGTTACATCTACCTTATTCAACAGGTTTACAATTTTGATGAAAGAGGTGCTAACTCTTGGTTGTCCTTTAGGATATTCCATGCTATTTTGAGTCTACATAGTTTGGTGTATGAAGGCACCCTTCACATTTTGATTTTTATAAGTTTATTGGGACTTATGGTCTACATTAACATATCTTATTCCTTGGTAAATAAAAGTTATATTGGTTGAAATTTTAAAACATATCTCTTGAACATCATCAATTAATCTCTTGTTAGACTTTTTATTGGCTGCTATAGAAGTATCATCAACCTTACTTCTGCTTCCCAATTGATTGATTACATAGAAATATCCCTCTTGCCAATTTACTAATGTATCATTTTATTGGACTTGATATCCATTAGTCATAACCTAATTTGGAATTTTATCTTGTATCATAGAAGGAATGGTTCCATTTTGTGCCATACAAGCTTGATTTAACACTTCATTTTGATTATAAGACTAATTAGGAGGCTGATCCCATTGAAAAGACCAATCTTGATATTTTACCAATTTTTTTTGAGTAGGTACTAGTGTTATATAGGTGGAGGAAACATTGGGATTATAGCTACTATATGGTCTAACATTGGTAATTTGTACTTAATAATTACATTAGAGAGGTGGCCTATTGGGATGATAGGATTGATTGGATTGATATTGAGTTTGGTAAGGTATAAATTATTGATTTAATTGACTCTTTACTTGTACCATATCATTTTCAAGAGCTTTAACTAAGACATCTACATCACTTGATTTATTTAGTTGACTAGGAGTAGCTAGCTCATGATCGATTATTATAGGAATAAGAGCAAAAGTGGGAGTAAGGGGATGTATATCAGGAAATAATGACATGGGAGTCCTTTGGGATAATTTATAGCTTTTATGAGTTTATTTTTATCCTTGATTTCAGGGTTAGGATTTTGATAAGGTTTCTCCTCCCATGGATTATATCATAACACTATGTCCATATTACTTAATGCCTTGAGATAGTAGAGGAATGAATAATTTAGAGTGAGTCTCATAAAAATTGGGATTCTATACCATGTATTTTGGAGTCTAGAACTAAAATATTTCATGAATTCTTATGGATCTCTCTTAGTAGTAGTCAATTGTTCAGCTAGTGAAGAATGATCACTCTTGTCTTCAAACCTCTTACTCAATTTATCTACCAATTCATCCCATAATTGATTGAATCAGGATCCAAAGTACTATACCAATAAAAATATTTTCCCTTAAATGATATTTATAGAAACCTAATGGATACATTCTCTTGGGTGACATTATGGATATTACGAAAAATAGCCATATCTCTTATATGCTCAATGAGTGTAATTGTGTTCTCTCCACTAAAGTATGGGACACTATTGAGGTTTGCTATAGGGATTTAATCATACTATATAAGTTTTAGAGGTGACCCACCATTGAGGAGCATAAAAGGTATATTTATAGCCATATTGATAGCCTTGGAAGAGCTTGGAGTATATTGGAAATGAAGCTTTCTTCTAGGCGTTTTTGGAAATTTGGATTGTGAAAGTTAAATGTCAATCCCTAAAACTAAAAAAATTTCATAGCCATAATAATTTTTATTAACTATCAAGTGAGGGAGTATGTCTCAATGCCATGACAATTGTGTCAAGTATCATCATGTTTTTTGAGTGTCTTCTGATATCTTTGACAAAGACTTTAAGTGACCTTATAATCTAAGATGCCTTAAAAAAGATGGTGAATAGGTTATCTGATGACTCATCATGATATTATATAGCATATTCAGTTTATTCAAGGTATGGGAATGAAATATAAGCTTATAATCTATGTTTAATACATATAAAATCCCATTCAAGCCTTTTAGGAAGACCATAAGGTATTCTTTATGGTAATTATTGATTATCTTCTTTGTGAAACTATGTAAACATTATATAAAAGGAATATTTTGGATATAAAATGGTATATTTACACCTCAAAATTACACTAAAGTATCCATAATATATCTAAACACCTTCATATTCATGTAATTTCTTTAAGTCAAATGTCCTCTGCTTTGAAAATATCTCCTCATACAAGCATAAAGTGTAGTTTGGACTCTAAGAGTTCCCACTTGTGAAATATGCCCCTATTTTGATGTCAAAATACTAATTTATTTTTATAATCTCCCTCATGACTTTTAATCTTCATAATGTATCCATAAATTGGTTAAATCTTTAAGTATGAAGAAAATGCAAGAGAAATGCCATTTTCATGTGTCTTCATGCAGATCTATATATTTGTATATATTTTTCTATCTAATGGAGGATAGTAATTTGAATAAGGTTTCATGATAGTTTTTATATAAAATATTCAAGTTAAAATTATATCATATAGGATTAAAATCAGTTCCCTTCATCCACCTAGTTTCTTTACAAAGAGAGAGAGACTTTCAGGTTTTCATATGGTACAACCTTGAGAGAGAAAATCAAGATCTAGAATTTTGGGAAGAGGAAGGGGTAATAGAGAGATTACATATTTGGTAATTGGTAATTATTTTATATCTCTCTCTAAATTATGATCAATAATTTACAGGTTTAGGCACCAATAATGCATTATTGAATCAGGTAGGCAACTAGTTTTCTAAATTTTCTCCTCTCTTGAGCATGATGACAGAAAAATGGAAGTGTTTAGAGATTTTAAAGAGTATGAACCACCTTTCCATGACATTATTAAACTTATTTTCACATTTTTGAGGGTACATGTATATAAATAAGACAAAAATTTCTAATCTATAGTCTATAATCAAATCAAAGAAGGTTGTATGGTTCATAAGGGATCCAAGAATGTCAAGATTCATGGAAAATTTATTTGAAGAGTTTCATTCATGTCAGGATTCCTTAACTAAAGTTCCTCAAGGTTCCTAAAATTCATATGATATATATACCTTCAATCATCCTCAAACACCCTCACAATCTTAGTTTAGCCAATGTTAAGGAAATACAACATTTGTTAAGGTATTTGATGATTTCTAGGTTTCCATTTTAGCAGTGTATGCTCACTCAAAATCCTCCAAAATGGTATATTAAATTGGTTTATATTCATATGCTCCCATAAGATAATTCATTAGTTGTTTTAAAAATGGAGTAATTTTCTTTTCACCTCCCTCATGTGTCATCCAATTTTACAGACTTTCACACTATCATTCATCACTGTTGTAAACTCTCCACTCCATCTCTATTCTCATTCTCCATGATCCATTGTCATAATACCAAATATCAATCTAATTCCACCTTGTATGAACAATATAAAATAATATTCAAGACTGGTGGAAGCATTATGGCCATAAATTTATGTATATAAACCTTAAAACACTACTAAATAAGGAATAATCTCTACCTAAAATAGTCAAGGCCTCACCAAAAGATGCAAAAGATATCTAATACACCATGGTGGTCATATCAATTCAATTTTAATGACACTACGGTAGATTATATTCAATCAAATAAATAAAATAAAGGAAACCTAGTGCAATATAGTCATGAGAAGCAAGAGAGAGATAAATAAATTGAAAATTTCCCTTGTTAGAAAATTTTAAGGTAACTTTGTGAATGTTAATGTAACTCATGTTTCCTTGTATTTTATCCATTATATGAATATTATGTAAAGATTAATTAAAATTCAAGAAAAATGTATTAAATAAGATTAATATCACTCTTGTCTCATTATACCTCATTGGATTAGATTTTTCAAAGTTGTCCATAGTTTGTATAGGTGTCAGAAGGTCATCTAGAGAAAAACATTCATAGGTTTGTCAAAATGTGCTAAAGGATTCTATTTAAAGGTTATAAGTATGATTGAAATAACTATAAGGTAATTATAAAAATGTTTAAGCACTAAATGATCATAATTAACTCCCTCCAAGGTATACACTTCAAATTCCCTATTCAGAATGTTTCATTCTTTATAGTGGGGTCTACAAGCTTATTAAGAGTTAGGTTATTGAATGAAGATCATATATTTAATTCTAAGTGAATATGGTAAATGAGAAATCATAGAAAGTGTATGAGTAGGTTATCTAAGATGATACACTATCATCTTATCCCACTTTTCAAAGTTGTCTCAGTTTGTATAGTAGTCTAATCTACATCTACAACCATTTCATGAAAAGAATGAAACTAGAGGTTTAATCAATGAAAAGCAAGAAGCATGTGGATGTCAATTAAGAACCAAATGGGAAATTCAAGTAATAATGAGATAATTTAAGAGAATAGGATTTTATATTGAAGTCTTAAGATATTAAAGTATGTAATACACAGTATTAACCTTGGAAAAAATCACCTACATGCCTATGTTAAAAGAGAGTCTATTTACAAGAAGGAATTACTTGAATTCTTAGAGAGACCCTGAATCCCATTTGAATTTTAAATCTAGTATAATATATAATTGAAGGAGATAATATAAATTATTATTCCTAATACAAATCACTAAATACATAGTCTTTATCCTAAAACAATACTTACAAACACACATAATGGAGTGTACTCAATCTTATATCTAAGCAATATGATAAAGTACTGAAAAATATTAAGATATGTAACACCTCAATAATTTTTATGTAGTTGTGAAGAATTTAATTTTAGAGGAGGTGATATTCTAAAGTATAATGTTTTCTCTCAATAAAAACCTATAGTCATACCTTCACCTATAATAAATAAGGAAAGTGTTAAAGTAATTTTAATGTGTGGAAGGTAGACATGAATCCTTGAGATATGAGGTGGTTATATAGTTTAAGAAAAAATATAAAAAAATGGAGATAGTCCTTAGAAACATCTTAAATTCCTATAAATATCCTTGTTACCTTTGATTAACACCTATAACCAGTATTGGTAGAGTATAAACTAGTAGGAAGTGAGGAAATATAGTGTTATAATTAGTTGTATGGGGTTGTGGATAGAATAGGAAAGATAATAATAATGTGTTATCATTATCATAACATCATAAAATCCTAATTATCACCTTAAAAAGGTAATCACAAGAGTGATAAAGCAATTTTATTCACAGACCTTTTGAGATACACATGTGATCTAAGCTAATCTTGGAAGATTTGAGCATTGAGGCCTATATAGGCATGATCTAAAAATAAAATTTGGTATAGTTGGTTTTAATGAGTGAATTGAGTTGTCTATGGTATTTTTAATTTCATATAATTATTTTAATCATAAATTTTTGTGTCATGATCATGACTGAGTCTATTAACAATCAATAATGGGGTTAGGAGCACTATTTGTAGGTCTAATGGATCATACGAGGGGTTTTAACCTCATGAGAAGGATTTAGAGGTAAATTAAGGTTTTATTTAGTCTTAAAAACATTTGGGGATATGGATCACATAGATTTTTTCATTCCAATATTCCCTTAATGGATAAAAAAGAAGACATACCCATAACTAGCCTATTCATACCAGTTAGGGTTTTAAATAGACTTGGGTGATTGTTTAAGTAAGATAAACTAGATAGGGGTATTATAATTAAAATAATGTGTTATTATAGTGATTAAAACATATAATTCAAATTAAAATGAGTTAAATTCAATACCAAGGGATATACAAGCTATGACTACTTGAAACCCTAGGGTAGAGAGATGAAGAGATTACATGGTTTTAAGAGGATAAAGACTAATGTTGAGGAAGGTTAATAGTCATTGGAAAAAATTAAAGGATTTATAACTCTATAATTTTTTTTTAAGGATAGATTTCTTCTCATATCTAAATAACCTAAACACACAATCTTAATAGAGAGACCTATGGCATAAACTTGAGAGAGGAGATGAGTTATAGTTTGAGTCACTTGAAGGTAGTTATATAGTGTTGAGAAATAAGTAATAATTAAATTTATATTGATTTTTTTCATCCCTAGAGTAAATAATTTCACTTTAAACCCTAAAACTCAATAAAGGCCTTTTAGGCCTAAAACCAATCTTAAGACTTAGAAGCTCCACCTTCACATGGAGACACCTCTAGACACTAATAAGAAATATGACCTAATGATAAGGTTTAAGCATATGATCTAGGTCCTAAATTATATGTTTCAATTAGGTTAGAATAGAGGAAAGTTTAATTTAAATCTCAAGAACTATCTTGAATGCAATCAAAAATGCATCATGTCTATAAATCAATCCTAACTCGAAGAAGATAGATCATACTTACACTTCCGATTGGGGATACATTAGATAATCAAGAACATGACCAATATGGGGATCCACTAGACCTAAATATGGGATATATTATCATAATACATGATTCTAGGGAGGGTTACAAAGCCTCCAATCAAGTATAATTAGACAATTACCATAACTAAGCCCTATATTTTTTTATTTCACTAAATGAATAACAAGTAAAATAAATAAATCTAATCTAGTGCTCACCAAAACTTGTGGCACCATATGAGGGTTATTAAACAAACAAACATGCATATGATAATATAAATTAATTTATGTATGATTAAAACCCTAATGCATGGAAAACAAGAGTAATATTATTCAAAGCTAATACTTATGATACTTCTATCTACTATAAGGAGAAGAGAAAAGTTATAGAACACTTACATAAAAAATGAAACCATCGAGACTTAATATCTCCCTTGGCCAAAAGGTATTTTCAATATGTTGTTATGGTTTGTAAGGATCACTAATAAAAACTAAATCATTCAAGACTTCTCCAAAAGACTAGATTGTCCAAGTAGAAACCCTAAGCAAAGACTCCTCAAGTAGAATGATCAAAGAGAAGATTGTAAATAAGTACAAGAGAATAATAACTCTTATCCATTTGTAAATAATGAAGAAATGATCTTGTATATATAGGTAAAATTAACCCTAAACCCTTCCAAAAATTCTAGCCAATAGGGTTGAACCAATCGACCTAGTATAACAAACCATAAAAATGGGATTAAGGTGAGGAAAATAGGGATTGAAAGTGGGAAAATACTAGAGAAGTGTGCAAAAGAGTAATAGTTTAGTGAAAGGTTTTAAGAGCTATTTGAATTGGTAATAAGTGGTAATAAGGGATAAAAATCCTATGAAGCACCAATCATCTTACCACCCCTTTCCCAGTGCACCCTTTAAGTTATGGACTCAGATAAATTGAGTCTTGATGGGTTCTTACAAGATGTAAAGTGTTAGTATTTAATAAAATATTGGAAATATTATGTATACATAGTCTACATAGCTAGTTCTAACCACCTATTTCAATGCTCATATATTTCACCACATAAAGAATTGGACAAATTTAAATTATCAAGATTTATGCACCCTATAATTTTTGAAATACATGAAGGATTGAGGTTTATTGAGGATTTGAGGTTTATGAACCATTGCTAAGACTATAAGCAGGTCCAAAATTAATGTAAAATAATACAAGTCAAATTATATACATGCCTATATTTACATGCCTTTTTCACATGGGAACCCAATATTATTATGAAATTTTAATGGGTATATGTACTAAACACCCATGTAAATAAGTTATATTTTTGAGTTTTATACTTTATGAACCATTGTTAAAAAAGTGGACCTTCAAAACCCTAATATAGACTAGTTTTGAGAAAAGTGAATATTATTACACCAAAAAACCCATGAATAACTTGATAAACTCTTTAAAAATTAAATACATTCATAGAGGTTCTTGACCATGGTACCATCTTATATGGAAATATACAGACCTATCAAAATATTAGGATTTTTTAGGAAGTATTGTGCAAATATATGTACAAGGTAGTTTAAGAATATTCCAATAATTGGAGAATGAATTTTTAGACTTGTTTCACCTTATCAAGCCACAATATTCTCAAAACCATTCCTATAAATGTCTCTATGAGTCTCTTCAAAATAGCCAGTCTATAGGAAATGAAAGACGAGGTGACCTAGTCACCTAGTTTGACTAATTTTTATATGTTTTTTACTCAAAAAGACATATGTCATGATTTGAGGAATTATTTAAGGCACATAAACACTTTTTAAAATTTTATAAAGGTTTTATATAGGTTATTCATGGTCATCTAGCATTAAAATTTAGGCTACTATAGCCTAGTAGACATACTCGATCAATCATGTCAAGTGGAAAATGGTGTAGAAGGTTATTGATGAGAGTTAATGTGGAGTAATAAATGAAAATAATTTATCCTTAACTTTAATAACATATAATTAAGAGGTAATTACATGTATAACTTGTCTTAAATGGCATTTTCATGCACAACTAGTCTTCAACTACCAATCACATGCACAACTAGTCTTAATTGTCAATTACATGCATGATTGAGCTCTAAGTGGCAAGGTATAGGAGATATTTAAAATTTAAAATAATATAATGAATAAATATAATGTGTATTTGGTCAAATACATACTTAAATATCTCATTTTAATGCTAAAAATCTCATAAAAGAGTCTCAATCAAGGAGAAATATTTGAAGAGTTATTTTTAGGTAGAAGGGATATTGAGTTAAGGAGAGATGAATGATATTTTATTATCCTCTACACCATTATTCTCTTTATCTTCTCTTTTTTCTATAGATTCAAGATTTGAAGCCTTGTTATGGATCCCTCTTTTAGACATGAGGAAACTCTACCAAGATTGCACTTTCTAACCCCTTAAGTGAATAAAATGACTATTTTCAAATTCCTTGATATATTTTAATGTGTATTTATTAGTTTTATTTACACATGTGGTAGTGTTTTCTCCCTTGGCAGGTCTTAATCTCACCTAGTTACTAGTATATCATCTTATTAATGTCACATATAACGTTTTAATGTTGAGTGACTAAGCTTGGAGTGGAAATATTGAATGATTAGTACCTTAAATTAGGGATTCCATCATTTCCCTCATGATTTAATAACCTGATGAAACCATTATGTGAAACACTTTCTCATAAGAGTCTATTGGAGTTATAAGATTCAATGATTTTAATTTCTTATTTGTGTTAGTTTGAGTTCAAATTAAGTCAATGAATGAATACATTAAGTGCATCAACATCATTAGTATAAGTTTTCCCTTTTAGTTATCTTTCTAACTCTTTTCACCCTACAAAGCAAATAGATTTTAAGAGAAGGATTCAAAGTTGATATAGATAAGGATCTAGCATCATGATCTAGAGGTTTCATTTAAGATATAGTTATCCCATAGAATTTATATGAATCCAATGTTATTCCAAGTTAGAATTAAATTTAATAAATCTACTTTAGTAGGGTGTAACTTAGGTTGCTAAAAATTATGACATGCCTGATGGGACACATATTCAACCATTAGATTAGTCATTTATAGCATCTTGGTCTTCATAAATAGTTTCAAGAACTCATATGGTCATCATCTCTGAGGTAAAGAGTGATCTTGTTCATAATTCATTATTTCTCATGTCTTCTAGTGGGCTATGGTAGCCTATAGAGAATATTTTTATCATTCATCTCCTTATCGACAACCCTATGATCCATCCCAGTTCTAATATGATCCCTATCCATCTCATTATTAACCTTATTAGTCTTTCATTCATCCTATTCAACAATATGAGATACATTATCATGCCTACGATACATTTAAATACCGAGGATACCACTCTATCCTTCTTTATGAACCTCGTTCACCTCTTTGGCATCCTACTTATCAGTCTAATTAGTCATGGCAATATCATGACATTCATGTTCAAGTCAACCAAGTTATAATATAATCTATATCAATATTTAAATAATCCTTTTTGGATATGAGAAACACATGGTGGGAATTGACACATAAAAGAGCTATGGATAAGAGATCCCTAAGCATGATATTGAGAGAATGAGGGCTTTATTGTTTCAAGATAAGGATGAGTGGGAAATTTTAATAATACAAGGCCATTAAAAATTCATCATTGATATGTTAGACATAGATGGTTTAATTAAAGGCATTGAAGATAAATTTTTAGTCCATGAGAGACACCAAGTTCACCATAACAATTAGCATGTTCTCTCCTTCATTTCACATCAATCCTATATTGAATTAACTTTTCCCTCTCAATAATATTAAACAAATGTGTGACATAACCCTAAAAATTCCTCTTAAACCATTATAATATTTCTTACTTGGAATTATATCTAAGAGAGATCTCAAAAGGTGGAATAATTGTGTTTTAAGAACGCTAAATTTCATGTCTCATAGCATATTGTGCAAGGGCCTTCATCTTCTGATTAGTAGGGAAAGATCTCCAATGAGATGGTGATAGACTTTGAGGCTCACCTTTCTAAACAAGTGGAGCTTACAAACCAACATATACATCAGTCAATAATAGATACAAAATAAACATAATTTTAGTATCAATTTATTCCATTCATAACCATGGTTGTAACATGTGTAAAATAAGAGGTCCCTAAACCCAAGTTTATGACTTGGAAACAAATGCAATAGTTAAGACAGAGAGAAGAGCAGTCAAACATAAACTCATGTTTTGAATTAGAAATCAAGCATGAGATAATTCACCCTCCATTCCTCCCTCCTTAAAATCCCAAGGCTTTCCCTTCATGGAAGTCTATTCAATAAAATATGTAGTAGAGAGAGGAAGTGATGGCTGTAAAAGTTAAGCAACTTAATGAGTAGAAAAAAGCATCCATGGTAATACCATTATATTTGTCTCATCTTATTAAGAATTTCCAAGGGTCCACCATACCAATACTTGAGAATGATCCTTTCATTTATTATATAAATGAAGAAGATTTAGCTGAGGTGTTAGGTAATGAGAGTGACTTGATTTAACAAGAGGATGACATCATCATTGGGACACCCATTATCATGGAAATATGATTCAATCTTTCATAATATAAAATAAGATGAATTTAAAGTACAAAATGAGACAAAAGAGAAAGATGTTTTAGTTGAATAAGAAGAGGATGTTCCTTAAGAACTCCTTAGTTGCATGGTAGCTACCCTCAATCATGATACTCAAATTAACTTGCATCAGGTGCAAAGCAAGGAGATTAATTTCTAGAGTCTTAAAGCATCCAAGTAAAATTATGTGCTCAATAATCTTCTAGATTCATTGAAGATGAAGAATCAATTCTAAGTCACCAAGACGAGCTAGAGTTTGAGTGGGTTGATGAGATGAAATTTTCTATTGAAGATGAATATGACCAAGTTGAAATAGAGTTTGAGATGATTGATCATCTTGATGCCTCACAATCAAATGGTAAAGATGGTAGTGAACCCCATGTATTTATAATTAATCATTTAGAGATGTCATTTTTGGAAGACTTGGAAGGCTTTTTTTCACAGTTTGATAGTCCATCCTACCCCATAAAGAGCTTGAGGATGATCTTGTAAAGAAACTACTACAACTACTCATCCTAAGTCATATAGTTAGAATCAAGGAGAGAATAATGAAATATTAAATATATTCTTGTACACTTATCAATAAGTTGAAGAGCTTGACAAACAACTATCTCAAATGGAACATAATGGAGGAACTAATCAAATCATATAAGTTGAGTTTCAAATACAATAATTGTATGAAAATTTGACAAACCATCAGCAACCCATGACTGAGTTATAATTAACATTATTAATGCAAGAAACATGGATATGGTAGGAGAATGGTTAGGTATTAGAATCACATGTACAATCCATGCACCTAAGAATGGAAATAGAAGCCCTAAATCCTTCCTTAATAGGATATGAACATGTTAATGCTACTATCTATAAGAATTAACTATCAAGATGTGACACTCATACTTCATGGTACCATAGTGGTAAATAAAGTTTTCAATTTAATCATGGATGATAGAGTTTATTTTTAGGTTATCTTTTTTAGTTTGTTTTGTCGTGTTTTAATAAGTTATTATCACAAGTAGTAGTTTACTATCTTGTTCTTATTTTCCTTAGGTTAGGTGTGATTCTTATTTTAGGTGTGTTTATTTGTTGTTTTTATTTTTTTATATTGTTTGTGGAATCATAAGATGTGTCATGAAGTAGAAAATCTATTTGGTAGTCCAAGGTAGTCATCAAAATCATTTTGTCATGTTTTAGACTATCATTATCGTGAAAAATCAGAAGGATCTCTTGACCAGTAGGTTGGTTAACCCCTGTGAGTCAAAAAAATGTTGAGAATTTGTCCTGTCAAGGATAAATACAAACCCATACAATGAAAAACTTTTCATGGTCATCATAATGTCCATTAACTCTAAATTAAGGTAGTCTATCTCAATGTCATTTCAATTATGTCAAGTATCATCATGTTGTTTAAATATCTTGTCACAAGATATTTAAAATTGTGTCATGTTGTTTGCAATGTTTCACTCATGTGAGGAGTCCTTCACTCATGTTCATCAATGTTACTAAAATTCATATGGCTTATATACCCTCAATTATCCTTAAACACCCTCATAGTCTTAGTTTAGCAAATGTTAAGAATATTTAGCGTTTGTTAAGGTATTTGGTGATTCTTAGGTTTCCAATTTAGTAGTGTATGCTTGGTCAAAATAATCCAAAATGGTATATTATATAGGTATATATGCTTATTCTCCCCTATGATCTTTCATTGGTTCTTTTGACAATGGACTCATGTTCTTTTCACCTCCCTCATGTGTCATCCCATTTCATAGACTTTCACATTGTCATTCATCACTATTGTAAGCTTTCCACTCCATCTCTATTCTCATTCTCCATGATAAATTATCATAACAACACCTATCCATATAATTCCACCTCATGTGCCTATTGTTAAAAAATATTGAAGACTGGTAAAAGCAGTATGGTCATAAATTTATGTATACAGACCTTAAAACACTATTAAATAGGGAAGCATATCTACCTATAATATTTAAGGCTTTACCTCAAGATGAAAAATATTTATAATACACCATGGTGGCTATCTCAATGCAAGTTAAATGACACTAGGGAAAATTATAGTCAAGTAAATAAATAAAGGAAACCTAGTGCAATCTAGTCATGAGAAGTGAGAGAGAGATATATATAAATAACTTGGAAATTTCTCTTGTTTTAAGTTTTTAAGGTAACTTTGTGAAAGTTAATGTAACTTGTGTTTCCTTGTATTTTATCCATTATATCAATCTTATGTCAAGATTAATTATTCAAGAAACATGGATTAAGGAAGAGTATCTAAGTTATTGACTCATTATATGTCATAAGATCAAATTTCTTAGAGTTATCAATAGTTCGTACAGGTGTTAGATGGCCATCTAGAGAAAAACATTCATAGGGTTGTAAAAATGTGATAAAGGAGTCTATTTAAAGGTTATAAGTATGATTTTAAGACTTTTAATGTAATTATAACAAGGTTCAAGCACTAAATTAAAATCATTAACTCCCTTTAAGGAATACACTTCACATGCTATGCTTGGACTATCTCAGTCCATACAGTGGGGTCTACAAGCTTATTAAGAGCTAGGTTATTGAATGAAGATCGATTATTTCATTATAAGTGAATATGATCAATGAAGAGGAAGAGAAAGTGTATGATTAATTTATCTATGTTGATCCAATATCATCGTATCCCACTTCTCAAAGTTGTTTAAGTCTACATAGTCATCTAAACTACATCTACAACCATTCAGTGAAAAGAATGAAACTAGAGATCCAATAAATGAGAAGGAAAAATAATGTGTAGGTAGTTTAGGATCCAAGTGGGAACTTAAAACAAGAATGAGATAATTTAAGAGAATATGAGTTTATTGAATTCCTAGGATATTAAAGTATGTAATACATAGTCTTAGCCTTGGAAAAAATCACCTATAGGACTATGTTAAAAGAGAGTCTATTTGCAGGAAGAAGGAATGAATTGAATTCTTAGAGAGACCTAGAAGCCCATTTGAAGTTTCAATATAGTATCATAGATAATTTGAGGAGATAAGATCAATGATGAGTCCTAATGAAAATCATGAAATGCATAGTCTTGATCCTTAAACAACACTTACAGTCACACCTAATGGAGCGTATGTAGTCATATATCTAAGAAAGAATTAAAAAAATGGATTGAAAGACTCTTTAACTATGAAACACCTTAATAATTTATGTTGGGTTGTAAAAAATTGTAGTTTATACAAGGTTATTTTCTAAAGTATAAGGTTTACACTCAAGAGAACACTATAGTCAAACATTCACATACAACAAATAAAGTATTGAAGCAATTTCAATGTCTAGAAGGTAGACATAACTCCTTGAGATATGAGGTGGTTAGATACTATAGAGTAATGAGGTATATGAATGACACTACAATATTTATGTGGCTGCATAGTTATGGAATTAGGATGAAAAGGATGGGCATGTAAGTTTTAATCCTCATGAAGGGTCTACTTCCATTAGTGTAGGTCTAGTTGAGAAATAATGGTAACCTATGGTAGAACCTAGTGGTGAATATTTAAATCAGGATAAAGAAGAGCATCTATAATAAAATGGAAAGAACAGGTATGTAGGTGTTCATCATCATGGGGGTGAGGGGTTCTTATCATTAGTAAATTAATAACTGAGAAACAACAATGATAAAAAATAGAACCTAGTGTCATAGGTTCATTTGGATCATTTCAAACTAATAAGGTTTATCAACAATCATTATAAGCCTAGAGAATAGATGCACATTGGTTCATGAACCAATATTGTTTAATCCACTTGCATCAGTATCCACTCCTTAAAAATATATAGTCTCAATTGCATCAAGTGTATGAGCAAGTTCAAAACCTAGGCATGTAGTTGTTACCTGGTGAACCATTTGGATAAATAATAGAGTTGACATGTTTTGATGACTTTGTATAGAGGCATAGAAAATTTATGTACAAACATGGCTTATAAAATATAATATGTCTTTGGCACTTTAGGTTATGCATTAGTCGATGCTTAAATGTGGAAGGTATATTATTGCATAATTATATGGAATAATATTCTTTGGATTTTCTATATAATGTATTAAGCATGGAATCACATTAGTAATATAGTATCTATTATTTCCTACCAAAACTACTACATCATGAAGATTGGTATTATAGATACACTTATGATAATTTATGTATTAATTCTTGAGGAGTACATTAAAAAATCAATGGTGACTACATAAAAAACTAGTTCATATTTGAATGGGTGAATAACATATGAGAGGTAACTTTAAAGGGTGAAGTGAATATCTTAGGTGTTGTAGGAACTAGACCATCCCAATATATAATGTTGTGGATAAGGTCTATTTAAAAAAATTAGTATCTTAATGGTTTCTCTAAAATTAATATTTTTCATGTTACCACCATTAATCTAAAAATATAGTGGTTACCCTTATAATAAAATTTATGAATGAAATATACATTATGATCTACCATATGGAACTACTATAGTGTTTATGTGATTTTGACTAGAACATTAGGATATGCATCAATTATTAAATCTAAGGGATTATTATCATCCTATGTTTTTATTTATGTAAGCGAGGTAATTTATACATACAAATATGTTTTGGAGTGGAAACTATTTTTTTTTTTCACACCATTAACCTATTAGCCTTTTTGGCCCACATATGAAGCTTTTGCATGGTTTGATGAAACAATAGATCAAAGACTTAGAAATGGGTCCAATAATGCAAATAGAGGGATCTAAGAAGATTATCATATGTTCCAAGCATTTATATACATGGATTAGGTTGTACAAACACCAATAATCCATTAGAACCTTGAAGGATTGATCAAAGGATGAATTATGTAATTTTAAGGACCAAACCATCATCATGACATATTCAAGACATGAATGGACAAATATACTTTCACATTTTATAAATATTCTCAATAAACCCCCATGAACTAGTAGATCATGTTCAATTGTATTTATACATACCATGATCATCATTTGAAATTTTCATGCCCATGCAAGCTTTCTGGGTCAAGTTATAAGCTTCTAAAGTTGGACCTACAATATAAGACATTCTCTAACATCAAAACAAAGATCAAGTATAACTAGTTATTTTGAGTTTAAATTTGATGTTTGTGATAATGTCAATGATGGTCACATGAACACAATTTGATGGGAGCACAAACATCAGTTTTAAGCTCATGAAATAGCCATTGCTTTTTAAATAGTGGGTCCCAGTAGATCTAACAGTCCATGATACATCATACATTTTGATCCAATTTTATGAGATGATTCAAAAAGTCAATGAACTTGGGATATTATCATGTGTCATAAGCACATCAGGCTACAAATTGATAGTGAATATTGAGAACTAACATGTGTTTGACACATGGCACAAGCTTTGATAGAGTTGACAATTCAAGGGAAAGACTGATAGCTCTCATTCAATCATATAGATCAAGATTGATGGTGTTAGCAAAGGTCAATATGTCAATAATTCGAGTTATGATCGACAACCAATTAAAATAAAGGTGAGCTCAAAACTTTTGATGGAAGTTGAGAAGCCATTTTTGACCAAGGAAAAATAGATATTATAGGGTCATCCCATCACCATTGAAGCTCAATCCAACACCACTAAAGGGACACACTGATGTAACAAATGTGATCAAGAACATATGGGATTGATATTAAAGATAAATATGGAGCTCTGGTTCATAAATTTGTGATGGGTAGGGTTATTTCTACAAATATGTTCACCATTTTTAAGAAGGATCCATGTATATGGTGATCTCTTAGTTATTTTAGAGACAAATTGGGTATTTTGACCTATTTCGATTTAGAAAACATGTTATGTGTTCTATAGGTCTGTATTAATATGGAAAACTATAGGAAAACCAATAATCTTATATTAGTTTTCCATATATATAATGGACCCATGATCTAAACATGAAAATGGAGTAAATATGTTTTTTATGTAAAGGGTGCCATCTGTCAATGTTGCTCCATCATCAACAAAGTAGGTATTAACCACCATTCATGGCATGGAACTTTTAGTTTTAGGATTCAATGATTCAATCCTCATGAACACATCAGGTGGACTTAGGGTTATAAGGTGGTGAAATGGTAGTTAAAGAAGTAATTAAGATCATTGATTTCACTCAAATAGACCTTATCACTATGCATAATAAGCCCTTGTATTCTAGTGGGATCTCTCAGCCAATGAGAGGACCCAAAAGGTTATTGGGACAAAAGGAGATCCATTTGTTGATCAAAGCGCACATACAAAAAATAATCAATGAGTTCCCACCATACTTCTTGACCTTGATTACTTTTTTCCATTCTCCAATGCATTGTTCCCATATATATATCTCTCTCTTTATTCTATATAAAGAGGATTTTGAGCTAAAAAATGTATCCTCTTTGTATCTTCTTAGTAGATCTCTACTACCTCTCATGGGCATGGTGAAACTCTACCAAGATGGAACTTGTAACCTCTTAGGTTAAATACAAGACTATTTTTAAAATTCATAATTTTAGTATAGTGTGTACATGTTAGATTTGTATATGTGGTATATCTCTTTTCCCTTGTCAAGTGATGATCTCACCTAGTTACTAGTTCATCTTGTTATGTAGGTCATGTTTAATGTTCTACATCTTTCGATTGAATCTCACATGTGGATACTATGACTGATTAGTGTCTTGCATTGGACCTCTCCATCATTTTCCTTATCTTTTGATCATTTGTTAAACCTCTTCGTGAAGTAATAGTGTATGATGGATATTAGGAATCCTAGATCTAGTCTTGTGCTTATTTCATTAATGTTTGAGAGTCAATTAGAGTGGATCAACCATAATTTAGGTTCATCACCATCTTTAGCTTCAGTTTCCCTTTCATGTTCTCTCTCTCTCTCTCTCTCTCTCTCTCTCTCTCTCTCTCTCTCTCTCTCTCTCTCTCTCTCTCTCTCTCTCTCTCTCTCTCTCTCTCTCTCTCTCTCTCTCTCCCTCCCTTTTCCTTAGTCGTTAGTAGGTATTAATAGTTAAAATGAGCCAAATAATGAATCATAGGAGCTAGCCTCGTTAAAAATACTATAGGTCTGAACCCATTATAGGATACCCATAGCTTGGGATCAATCCTATTATGAGCTATATTTTGAAGTAGAACCTAGTCACTTATACTTCTAGCTAGGGTGTAATCTAGACCTCCAATAGTATAGCATGCTCGATGGGACTAAGGTTCAAAGTAGTGGAAGGATTTTGTATTCTTTTCTTATACATATCAGCCTTTTGAGGCATTATACAAACATCAATGGTGCATTTGAGCATCTATCAACTAGTTAAATAACCTAAGTGCCTAATCATCATAATTTGGTATCTACAATCAGTCATATTTTGATTAATATGATTATCCTTTACCTCAACATCACATTTATTAGGAAAATAATGTTTATGTGTCCCCCCCCAAGTGGCCCTATAATAGTGTATCAACCCTATCATAGCATTTATCCTCTTTCTACCCCTGCATATGACCAAGGTTAGCCTCCTTTGCATTCAAATCAGTCCTATACTTCCACTTGTAAATACTAGGCTTGTCATATTACATTATTGTCAAGAGTCAAACAAGCATTAATAGTTTATATTGATTTGATAAGGGAGATTGGTAAGTACTTGTAATTTTCTCTAGTCATCCCTATCCATGTTCTACAGAAATTAAGGAGTGATCTTCAATTAGTAAAGAATAGATGGTTAGTTTGTGAAAGTAAAAAATGGTCTTCTTACATGAATGAGGACATAGTAATGATAAGAAACATGGTCCAAAATACAAAGAGTATGTTAACATCTTATGAAGATCAATAGTCTCATTTAGACTAGCCTTATGTGCCTCATCCCCTCCAAGAGTCTCAATCTCAATCTTTAAGAATATTGGATCATCCCCCACTCAACCTTGTCAAAGTCCATTCTTGTCAAAACTTAGATAGGCAATATTGGACCAAGGACGAACAATCATGAAGATAAATAAGGTGTTAAAACTTGGACAATAATTACTTATTCATGCCATGGAGAGAATAAATATCTTCTTGCAAGAGTTCTAGAATATATGGGCATCCATTAAGGAAACTAACTACCCACACATTGAGAAGTAAGAGATGAAAGGGTGGGTAGTATCCATTAAAGAAGCATTTTAGCAATGGGAGAAAGAGCATGTCAAGCTTGAGATAATTAGTTTTCCCTCTCCTACCCCTATGCCCATTTTCACTCAAGAGAATCAATATATTCCATTTTGATCCTCTCCTATGACACTAACATTTCATACCCTCTTGTGAAACCACCCTCTACCACACCCATTCAAGAAAAGGAGAAGGTGTCCAAGTTTCACACATTCCCATTGTGGAATTCAATTAAGAAGGGAACAAATAAAAAATTAGAGGTGTTAGTTAAATTAGTCCAAGAGCTAGTCTTGGTAGAGGAAGGGTTAGCTATATAAGAAATGAATCATACAACCATAGCTTAGTTCAATGACCTTAGTGTACAATAATTCCAAAGTTCTCACTCCTTAGTCTAAGAGCCACATAAAAGAGCATTAAAAGTACCTAAATATAAGGATACCCTCATAATCTACAAGCAAGGTGAACTTATTCACCCTCCCACCATCTCTCTTATAAATAAGGAGCCAATTCTACAAAGGATAAAGGAGGATCTTACATTCAAAGGTGAAAATAAATAGGATAATGCAAGTGTTTATGATGAATATATCATGATAGGAAGTTCATTTCATCTAAAAGGGGAAATATTAGGTTTGTCTGAACCTTCTTGGGACTGATTTGAGACTAATGAACTGGACCCTAATGATTACAAGCCTCAAGATGAAAATAGAGAAAATTTTGAATGGACTACTAAAAGTCCATTCTACATAGATCAAGAAGAGGATCAAGACTAGGTATTCAAGGTGGGTACTATTCAAGATAAGGTGAAAAATAAAAATAGCCTTAATAGTTTAGAGGAAGAGGAAAGTTTATTAGAGCATGAAGTTGAGAAAGACAAGTTCCCTCATTTATAGTTGAAGAGCAAGATGAAACATTGAATGAGGTTGATGAAGAAGACATCTTAAGTGCTTAAGTGATGTAGTTTGATGAAAATACTAGTAAAGAGCACCAAAAGTATGATGAGTTAGACCTTGCTTGCTAAGATGAACCTCCCCTCTCTTCAGAGGAAGAAGACCAATGTAGATACACTAGATTGAGTCTTGATGAGGTTTAGATTGACATCCCTATAGATGACCAAGAGGAGGATGCTTTCTAGGATGAAATTGAAGATTTATATTTAAGATTGGATAACACACCTATACCTTTAGGTAAGTAGGTCCAAGAAGTGGTGGTTAGAATGTGCATTTTAAACATGATCCTAATGAGTCATCAGAGGTTGCAATTGTGACTTTGGGCACATTGGAATACTTTTTAAGGTCTTATAAGTAGGTTATTTTCCTCTCTAAGGAAACTATGATCTTATTATGCATAATGAGCATAATTATGGGGCATGAAAACATATGATCCATGTAAAATCGGATTTCCCAATGTTCATATTGACAAGAGGATTCCCTATTAGGTACCTAACTCATTTGGAGGATGACAAAGAGGAGCCATCACACATTATGCTTCATTTAGATCACAAAATTAAGCCATCAAATGAGAAGCTTACATATGATTCTATAGTCCAATATGAGGTAGGCCTTGAAGAAATGGACTAGTATTTCTATATTGGAGACATGTTTGCCCCATTTCATCCACTTGGGAGCATGCTAAATGGATCAGCAGCTAGGCATCTCAGCTCACATATCATGAGCTCTCAAAATCAAGGTATTTTTCATCTTGGTTTATCACAAGTGAATAAAACTCAAAGTTTTCCATTTGAACTAGGTAAAAGGTACTAGTAAATTATAACTTTATACATATTAAAGTAGTTTTCATGTTTTCCTCCTAGTGCCTTGTGCACTTTTTTTTTGTTCAGTAGGTTAGCTATTTTTTCCTTCCTCCAAGTGCATGCATGCACTTGCCTTTATCCATTTTTTGTCTTTGTATTTATTTCAAAAGAGGTTAGGTAGTATTAGTAGCTAGTGTTAGATCCATGTCATATGTTGGACCCAAGTAGATACTTCATGCCCAATGGACTTGATAAAGTTATGTTATGGATTCTCTTGCATAGACAAGTATGAAACACTTATGAGTCATCGAAGATGTTAGCCATTTTTGGCCCACATATGAATATTTTACATGGTTTGATGAATTAGTGGATTAAAGACTTATAAATAGGTCCAACAATGAAAATGGAGGGATTTGAGTATATTTTATTGTTCCCAAAATCTATCACTTGTTTTTGTGGACAACATGTCAACCATTTTGGTCCTACAGGCCAAAATTATCTCTTTCTTTCTCAAAATGTTCTAAGCAGTCAAGTTATTAAATCACATAAGCCTTTTTAGCTAAGGAAATCATAGGTTCAAAAGGTAGTCTTTCACAAGGAAAAATCTCAAAACACTTAAAGAATTTCCTAAAAAATTATAAAGATGGTTCAACGCCAAGGTTCAATAAAAAAAGGTTCAATGGTGGGGTTCAATGATATGGAATGAACCATTAAACCATTGAACTCTACCTCTGAAAGGTTCAAAGAGTTGAAAGGTTTAAGTATTTCAAGGTTTAAGTGGAAGGTTCGAGCGGAAGGTTCAAGCAGAAGATTCTAGAAAAAGGTTCAGCCAAATGGTGCAAACAATTGGTTTATTGACACCTTGAACTCATAAAGAAGACTAAGTGAAAATGGCTCTTTACAAAACATTGAACCACTAAACTTCCAAACCGTTAAACCTTGAACCATTGAACTATGAAAGGTTCAAAGGGTTCTAGGTTCAAAGTGGTTCAAAGTGACCAGTGATGTCCCTATGGATGTCAAGTTCAGGGTAATGAAACAACCATTGATTTTCAAATAACACAAACTTGAGAAAAAACTCAATGACCAACCAAGGAAGGAGCTGAAGGAGCTAGTAGAAAGTGATAAGATAGCCCCAAGAGCTCAGATCACCAAGAAGAGACAAATATAGAAAGGAAAGAGATAAAGTTATAGAGAATCTAGAAATATCTGTAAGAGAGTTATTCTAGTAGGTGGAGTAGTCCACCAAGTGGATATTAGAGAGTGTAAGCATTTAATAACATAGCCTATTTTTCTGTGTTTGAGTAAAGATGAGTGGATATTCACATAAGTATCATAAAGAGGAGCAGCTTTACCTTTCAGAAAACTAGGTGACCCATGCTTTGGAGAGGACATTTGATATGATTTAAATAGCTCTATCATGGCCCCTACACAAAAAATTTCTCTTCCCAATGCATTCAATGTAGCATGGGATATTTTGTGAAAACAAGCACCAAAGTCTTTCTTTGGAGGCCATATATTGTAATCTCTCAATTTTTAAAAAGGGGGATCTCTCTATTATTAGAGGTGAAACTCTGCCCAAATTGAAAGGCATTCCTGAGACTTTGAGGTCAGACTGTTAATCATATGTTATCAAGTGAATGAGAAAGCAAGTGACCTTTTAGACTTTGTGTTGAAACAACTTGTGTTATATAGGAAATTATTCTTATGTATTTTTCCTAAATACAGTCTTGTCCATTTAATCCAATAAGTAGAACAAGTGGAAATAATCTAAAAGATGTCCTGAAGTTAACCATGGGAGACTTTGTGCTACCATAATTATCTTTAGTCTGTGTGTTTTATGTTTGAAGATATTGGAGAGACTTTGATCTCCCCTTATCCTTTATAATCTTTTACTCTATTGTATTTTTTGGTGGAGACTTTGTGTTGTACTTCATTCTACTATGTTACTTTGTCTTAAATCAGTAGGAGAAACAATGAAAGACTTTGTGCTTTCGTAAGTTTCTTGTGGATCTAGTTACTACCCAGGAAGAATCCCCTACTATTTGTTGAATATCAATTGTGAAAGAAGATAAATGCCTTTAGTAATTACACAAGAATTCTCCTTTATTTTGTGAACATCATCTCTACAGAAAGAGAGATGAATGGTATGATTTCACCCCTGAGTCTATTTTTAGTTTATATTAGTATATTATAGTTTATAAGGAACCTCCCCTTGTTGAGAGGAGATATTTATCTCATTATGCTATGGTAACCACACCCATTTTTTTGTATAAACCTCATTTTACTATGGTTTATATACCCATTTTTCTATCAATTAATTGAGGAAAAAATATTCACCCAACAGTTTTTGGCAACTCCACTAGGGAAGAGTACACAATTTGAAGCCTCAAGATTCAAATTGAAGTATTTCCAATTCTTTTCCATTCCAAAATATGGTAGATCCATGGTATACATGAAGCCAACGATCTCAAGGTGTTGTTGATCCTATGTTTGAGTTTGTGCAGCAAAATAATTTTGACCTTTCTCCTCCATAATCTCACCTTCAACGAACCAGGAGTTTTCCTCATATAGACGTTAGGTCCCCAATAACAAGCAAAGCTTCTCTTTCCTCTGCTAGTAGAGCTTTGTCTATATGTAACTTATAGAGGTTTTTAATCCCTCTTTTCAATCATCATATCATGGCAACCCAAGGCCCTTGGGGTAACACTTTTGGCCTTTAGAATCTAACCCCACCTTTACATGAACTACCCCGTAGTTCAAGAAAGAACTTTCCCAAGTCTATGGTGATGGGAGAGTTCATCCTGATGAGAATATTGAAGCTTTATTCATATCATGTGATGTGATAGGCATTGAATTTGAAGATATAGCAGTTAGGTTATTTGTGGAAACATTGCAAGGTGTTCTCGTAGACTGGTTTTATCATCTGCAAGCACAAATAGTAACTGACTGGAACACTCTCAAGGCCAAGTTTGAGGCTAGGTTCAAACCCACAAAAGATGCACATGCCCTATTATCCTAGATTACACAAATGAATAAGGAGCCTCATGAACCCATGCAAGACTTAATTGCTAAATTTGACAAGCTGAGAAACAACATTCCTATAATTGCTTAGTTGACGCTAGAAAATCTTAAGTACTTCATCAATTCTCAGCTTCTTGAAGTGAGTTTCATGTTGAGGTGGGATGGCCACATAGATCTTGCTGCATCTTAGATTTTGGCCACTAAGGTTGAAGATGATCTTATCTTTGTAGGAAAGATAAGAAGAGATCTTAACAGAAATAAATCTTCTTCATCGTCTAAAAATTTCTTTACATGCACCACTGATCCTATGGTGCAAAAGCTAGCAATTGAATTGTTAGCTCTAAAAAAGCAAATGGCACAAGGGATGTCTACCCCTCCTTGTTTGGATATACCAAAGAGGATGTTTCCCAACCATTCATATCAAGGTAATGCTACCAAGAATCAAGGGCAATCAAATTGTCTCCATCTTGCATAGGGGAAGCTTGCCATTCAAGCAACATGGCTAACTCAATAATTGGTTATCATGAAGTTGAACATGATTTCTTTTTCCCACTTGAGTTAGACCAAGAAGATCACATTGATCTCTTTATATAAGGTTAAGAAGAATTAGCTAGTGACTCTAACATTGGTTTCCTAAATTACCAGGATGAAGCTAAAAGTAAGAGAGAAATGTTTGATGGATCATACATTATTTTAACTAGGTCCTAGAACTAGTCAACTCAACAAGCTAATAAAGGAAAAGTAGGAGAATAACTTTAACTAGTATTTTTAATTGCTAAATGGGGGACTTCACTACCTTTTCTATCAAAGGACCTAGTGATCAATAAGAAAATAAGTACCTCAAACAACCTTGCACCTTCTGCTTCAATTTCTCAGACTAGCACCACACCCAACAAACCTAGAATGATGGAATTTCTTCCTCTATTCCTAGTTATTTTCATTAATTTGATATAATTGACCATACTAAGAAGACCAAGATCCAAATGATTGAGTTTGTATACTTACAAGCCAACCCTGAGTAGTTGGATAGGCTAGTTGAATGCATCAAAAGCAAAACCGTCCTTGTAGGACAAAAAAATTCAAAGGTGACCCATGATCCCCCAAAGAAAAAAGCCACCCAAAATAATCCTATCATTACTCCTCATGTTTCCCTTGGTAAAATAGAACCTTTCTATGTTTCCCTTTTGATTAATGGTCATAAGTTGAGCAACTGTATAATAGACTCTAGAGCCTCTGATAATGTTATGCATGTTAAGGTAGTAGACTCTCTCGGTCTTACCTTAAATAAAACTTCTGGGAGATGTTTCTCCATGGAAAACAAGAAAGTTCTACTTTTGGTTTAGATTAAAGATGCCCAATTTGCATTTGTAACCTTCCCAGGAAAAAGGATTAAAATGATAGTTTTGGTGGTCGACGTTCCAACTTCCTATGGCATTCTGCTTGGATGAAATTTTTGCAAGGATGTTGGTGGAGAATTGAACATGGACCTATCTGAGGTGAGGATACCTATTAAGGGAATCATGAAAATGCTACTTCTTGAGAAGGAATCAAAATATATTGTCACTCAAACATCTGACATTGAAGCTTGAATTCTGTTTGAATCCTCAGGAATGGGTAACTACATTCTGTCTATAGAAGATGTTTCTATTTCATTAGATGAAAGTTCTGTAAGTGACAATCCAAAAAAATTAGACAAGACATCAAAAGAATTGGTAGAGAATTGTTCAAATGAAAAAGGATCTTCCCTCTCTAATGAAGATAAATTTGAAAGGAGATCAGATTCTAATGATGTCTAGATTTTGGAATTTGATGGTAGCTATTCTTCTATCCATTCTGGAGCTAGAATTGTTTTGATATATCCATAAGGAGATATTTTACCCTATTCATATAATTTTTAGTTTAGCAATACCAAAAAAACCACTGAGTATGAATATTTATTACTTGAATTAAAAGCTACTCATGCTAGAGGTGTTAAGCTTCTTCACACCTAAGGAAATGCTAAACCGGTGGTTTACCAGGTGAGGAATCTATATCAAACCAAGAATGAAAGATTGCAACATTATCACAATCTTGTATGGGATTACATTGAAAGTTTTGATGCTTTCAATATTTATACTATGACTAAAGAGTTTAATGATCATGCAGATTCATTGGCTATCTATGCAACCCTCATGGTTCCTCACAAAGATTTTGAAGGGCACAAGTACACTATTGAGCTGGTCTTTCAGCCAAGTATACCTGATAATGCCAACCATTGGCAGTCATTTAATGGGGATAATCAAATTAGGTGCTTAACTAAAATAAAATAGCAATGAATTATGGTAGTGGACCATATTGCTACACATCAAAACTAGGTAAGGAAACTTTTTAGCAAAAGAGCAAAGATTCATGGTTTTTAGATTGGAGATCAAGTCTTGTTAAGGGGTAAGAAGAGAGAACCAAAAGGAATACACAAAAAAATTGATTCTTGGTGGAGAGGTCCATTTTCCAATCATTGATTCTATGGTGAAAATAGTTTATTATTGATATATCAAGATAGAATGCCATTTTCACTACCTCACAGTGGGTAGCATCTGAAGCACTTCAATCCTTGAAGTATCAGATAAGTCTAGTTATACATTTGTATAGTCTTTGTTTGTTTTATGTTGTTCATTTGGTTTTTAGCATCTTTCTCTTTTTGGATGGCATGACTCAATAGCCCAATGGCATAGATGAAGGCACTTAGAGTTTGGATTCTACTCCCTTCAATTATTTCAAAATATAATCAACGGAAGTTTCCCAACTAAAGCCAGCTATTGTTCCCAAAATCCATCACTTGTTTTTGTGGACAACATGTCGACCATTTTGGTATTATAGGCCAAAATGGTCTCTTTCTTTCTCAAAATGTTCTAAGTAGTCAAGTTATTCAATCACATAAGCCTTTTTAGCTAAATAAATTGTAGGTTTAAAAGGTGGGCTTTCACAAGGAAAAATCTCAAAAGACATAAGGCATTTCCTAAAAAATTGTAAGGATGGTTCAACACCAAGGTTCAATCAAAAAGGTTCAATGGTAAGGTTCAATGATATGGAATGAACTATTGAATTGTTGAACCATTGAACTCTGCCTCTAAAAGGTTCAAAGAGTTCAAAGGTTCAAAGAGTTCAAGGTTCAAGCAGAAGTTTCAAGTGAAGGTTCGAGTAGAAGATTCTAGAAAAAGGTTCAACTGAATGGTGTAAACAATTGGTTCAATGACACCTTGAACTCATAAACAAGACTAAATGAATGTCGCTCTTTAAAAAACATTGAACCACTGAACTGTTGAACTGTTGAACCTTGAACCATTGAACTCTGAAAGGTTCAAAGGATTCAAGGTTTAAAGTGGTTCAAAGTGACCAATGACATCCCCATAGATGTCAAATTCAAGGTAATGAAATAACCAATTATTTTTGAATAATGCAAACCTGAGAACAAACTTAGTGACCAACCAAGGAAGGAGCTGAAAGAGCTAGTAGAAAGTGAGAAGATAGCATCGAGAGCTTAGATCACCAAGAAGAGACAAAATATAGTAAGGAAAGAGAGAAAGTTATAGAGAATCTAGAAATATCTATAGGAGAGTTATTCCAATGGCTGGAGCAGTCCACTACGTGGATATCAGAGAGCACAAGAATTCAATGGCATGACCTATTTTTCTTCATTTGAGTAAAGATGAGTAGATAGTCATGTAAGTATCATAAAGAGGAGTGGCCTTACCTTTCAGAAGACCAGGTGACCCATGCTTTAGAGAGGACATTTGATATGATTTAAATGGCTCTAGCATGGCCCCTACATAGAACTTCCTCTTCCCAATGCATTCAATGTAGCATGGGTTATTTTGTGAAAATAAGTGCCAAAGTCTTTCTTTAGAGGCTATATATTATAATCTCTCAGTTTGTAAAAAGGGGGATCTCTTTGTTATTAGAAGTGAAACTCTACCCAAACTGAAAGGCATTCTTGAGACTTTGAGCTCAGATTGTTAATCATATGTTATCAAGTGGATGAGAAAGCAAGTGACCTTTTAGACTTTGTGTTGAAATAGCTTATGTTATCTAGGAAATCATTCTTATGTCTTTTTCATAAATACATTCTTGTCCATTTAATAAAATAAGTAGAATAAGTGGAAATAATCTGAAAGATGTCCTGAAGTTGACTATGGGAGACTTTATGCTACCATAATTATCTTTAGTCTACATTTTCTATGTTTCAAGATATTGGAGAGACTTTTATCTCCCCTTATCCTTCATAATATTTTACTCTCTTATAGTTTTTGGTGGAGACTTTGTGCTACACTTCATTCTACTATGTTACTTTGTCCTAAATCAGTAGGAGAAACAATGAAATACTTTTTACTTTCATAGGTTTCTTGTGGATCTAGTTACTACCTAGAAAGAATCCCCTACTATTTACTAGACATCATTTCTGAAAGAAGAGGAATGCCTTAAGTAATTACACAATAATTCTCCTTTATTTTGTGAACATCATCTCTAAAAAAAGAGAGATGGATGGTATGCTTTCACCCTTGAGTCTATTTTCAATTTATATTAGTATATTATAGTTTATAGGGAACCTCCCCTTGTTGAGAGTAGAGATTTATCTCATTATGTTATGGTAACCAGACCCATTTTGTTATATAAACCTCATTGTGTTGTGGTTGATATACCCATTTTGTTGTCAGTTAGTTGAGGACAAAATATTCACCCAACAGATTCTCATGTGTTTCAAGAGTTCAAAATCATGGGATAGGTTGTACAAACCTTAAAAATCCATCAAAACCTTGAAGGATTGATCAAAGGATGAATTGTGCATGTTTAAGGACTAGACCATCACTAGGAGGTCTTGTAGACATCAATAGACCATCATAATTTTACATTTTATAAATATTCTTAAGAAGCCCCTGTGAACCAATATATAACATGTAATTATAGTTCTACATACTAAGATCATCCTCTAAAATTTTGATGCCCATGTGAGCTTTCTGGCTCAAGTTATAGGCTTCTAAAGTTGGACCCACAAAATAAGACATTCATGCTAATGTCAAAATAAAGCTTGAGTAGAACCAAATCTTTTGATATTAAATTTGATGATTATGCAAACATCAATGATGGTCACACAAATGTCATTTGATGTAAGCATGGATGTCAATTTTAACCTCATGAGATATCCATTGATTTTGAAACAATGGGTCCCAACAAATATAATGATATATGTTACATCGTACATATTGATTATATGAGTCAAATATTGAAGGAGATCAAGAGATTGACACATGGCATAAGCGCATGAGGTTGTAGACTAACAATAAATCTTTCAAAATAGCATATGTTTGACATGTGGCACAAGCTTACATAGAGTTAACAATTCAAGGGAAAGATCGATGGCTCTTGTCAATCATATAGATTAGGATTGATGGTATGAGCAAAGGACAATATGTCAACAATCTAAGTCATGATCAACAACCAATTAAAACAAAGGTGAGCCGAGGACTTTAGATGGAAGTTGAGATGCCATTTTTGACCAAGGAAAAATAGATATTTTAGGGCCATCCCATCACTATTGAACCTCAATACAATGCCATTGAAGGGACACACTGATGTATCCAAGGTGGAACACCATTAAAGCTAAATATGGACTTTTGGTTCATAAATTTGTGATGGGTAGGATTATTTTGTAACTATTCTCACTATTTTCAAGAAGGATCCATGTATATGGTGAAATCTTGGTTCCTATAGAGATAGATTATGTCTTTTTCGACCTATTTAGATATGAAAAAGAGGCTATGTAGTCTATAGGTTCGCATTAATATGGACAACTATAAGAAAAAAAATCTTAGATTATTTTTCCATTTATATAATGGATCCATAATCTAAACATGAAAATGGAGTAGATATGTGTTTAATGCAAAGGGTCTCATCCTTCAATGTGGCTCCATCATTAAAAAAATAGGTACTAAGTATTATTCATGGCATAGAACTATCAGTTTTAGGATTTGGGGATTTGATACTCATGAACACATCAGCTGAACATATGGTCCTAAGGTGGTGAACTGGTAGTTAAATAAGTAGTTAAGAGCATTGATTCCACTCAAATAGACCTTGTTACTATGCTTAACAAGCCCTTGTCTTCTAGTGGGATCTCTCATCCAATGAGAGGATTTCAAATGTTATTGGGACAAAAAATATTCATTTTTTGATCAAAGCATGCATACATAAATCAATCAATGAGTTTCCACCTCACTTCTTGATCTTGATGACTTTTTTCCACTCTCTAATGCATTATTCCCATCTCTCTCTCTTTTTACTATATATAGAGGCTTCTAAGGCCAATAATGTATCCTCTTTATATCCTCTTGGTATCTCTCTACTCTCTCTCTTGGGCATGACTAAACTCTACCAACATGGAAATTATAATCTCTTGAGATAAATACAAGATTATTTTTAGATTTCATTATTCAGGTATAGTGTGTATATGTTAGACTTACATATGTGGTAGATTTTTTTCTCCCTTGTCAATTCATGATCTCACCTAGTTACTAGTTCATCTTATTATGTTGGTCATGTTTAGTGTTCTACATATTTTTATTGAAGCTTGCATGTGGATATTATGACTAGTTTGTGTCTTGCATTAGACCTCTCCATCATTTCCCTTAGCTTTTTATCATTTAGTAAACCTATTCATGAAGTGTTGGTGTATGATAGATATTTAGAATCCTAGATCTAATCTTGTGATTTTTTATTAGTTTATAAGATTCAAGTAAAGTGGATCAACCATAATTTAGGTGCATCACCATCTTTATCTTAGGTTTCCCTTTCATGTTCTCTCTCTCCCATTTTATTGGTCATTAGTAGGTTTTAGTATTGGGAATGAGGTAAATGATGCATTAAAAGAGCTATCCTTGTTAAAAATCCTAGAGGTTTGACCCCATTATAGGATACCCTTAACCTAGGGTCAGTCCCATGTTTAGCTAGATTTAGAACTAGAACTTGAACACTTCTTCTAGCTAGGGTGTAATCTAGACCTCCAACATTACCCAAATTAGATGATTTGGTATTATCTAAAATAGGTGTGTACTTTAGAATTTATTTTGGGCCCCTATTTAAACTAAGTATATATTTTTTTCAACTTGATAGATATCTCAACATGAGGAAATCACTTGGCATGATTGCTATTTTGGTATCTTTTGCACCAACTAGAGGAATCAATGCACATGTTACACCAACTAGTAGGTAGTTAACTAGCACCTAGATTTTTAGGGCATATTCAAGAATGGATATAAATGGATCTCATAACACAAGGGATGAAAGGTGATGGAGCCCACAAATTATCAACAAAGGATCCATCGCAACACTTCATGTGTGCTTTCCACCCTAGCAAGGAGATGCTCCTATGTATTATAAAACTAAGCTCGAACTAGTGAGGAAAGAGACACAAATGGAAGTAATGAATCTCTAGGTAAATTATCCTACATGTTTTAACCATAATTAGAACTTAATATTATCTTGGATTCCTTTCAAGTTCTATTTGTATATGCCCATGCTCACTTGTGAGCCTCTAGGCTTCTAAATATTTTGAATTATTCATGCACTTTGTTTTACATGACATGAAATATATTCTATATTTAAATTCTAAGTAATTAATAAAAATGGCTATTTTAATACATGGTATTATTGATTTTAATGTCTTTTACTTTATTATTAAAATGTGTAATGAATGCAATGATTATAGTGTTATAAATTCAAAATTTGTATGTTATGTTTAAGTAAGCTTTTGGTTCAGGTTGTTCATGGAATCCCTTTGTCAAGTGATGATTCTAGAATAATTTGTAAAATATATTAAGTATAGATAATATCCCATACCAAGTAATGATGTCCATGCATAAATCCCAAGCCTAATATGATTAAGTGACCTAAGTAACCCCTTGACCCTTTAAAAGTGTCTGAATGATGTTAAGCTTAGTAAAACAAAGGATTATGCTCATGAGACTATAAGATCACCTCAATATAGGCTTGCACCTATAGGTCATGAAATAACCCAAAAAAGGCTTAAAATAATGAAGATTCCTAAATCCTTCTCTAAATGACCAAGTGTTACATGTGATGAGTTGTGTCACAACATAACTATCCCAACACAATCCCAATTTCTTTCTCTACTATGACTCATGTGAGCACATAAGGATTTCACCTTCAGTGAATTGATATCAGCATAATTTAGTGATAAATTTTGAGTGTTACAGGAACATACCATGTTTTTGCCTAGCTATAATGAGTTTAGAACTAATATGGACAACCAAATAAGCACTTGACTCCATAAATGACAATTTGACCACCTAATTAGTTTATAACATTTTTGTTCTACTATCAAGACCCATGTTGAATCTTGTTGTTGTAATGGGTTACAAAATAATGCTTTCACTCTCCCTCGAGAACATCACGTGCTAGTTATAATAGTTGAAATACTATTTTTCACTAAAGCATCCATCATGTAGAAGAAAAAAGCCAAGTAAATGGGTATAGAATAACTTATATGATTCTCTATATGAGGTCTTCTTATATAAACTACCTGAACATGTGTATTGATGGTTGGTTGCCTATGTAACCCATAAAATATAAAGCTATGGGCAATGCCTTGAGTGTATGAAAGAGTACTTAGAGAGAATTGAGGGTCTAAATACTACTTGGATGGGAGAAGTAGACAAATGGTGGCAAGGGTGTTGAACAGTTACATATTTGAGCTCATTATTTCCACATACTCTTGCCTTAAAAAAGTAGAGTATAAGTTTTGTGTGAACCCATAGGCACATTTGTGAAATAGTTAAATGTAAAACTCAAGAAATTAATGGTGGATCACAGATTTGAAACTATGATAATGGAAGAAGGCCAAAGTCCATTCATGTATGACCAATGCAATGGGGAAAAAGGGGATGTGTAGGTAAAGTGTAATGGAAAGGGATGAGAATATTTGCACTCGAGATCTTAGGAGATAAACTTATAATAAGATAAGACATAGGGTAATAGAAGATCTAGATCGAAGAAGTGTCAGGGGAACCCATAGTGAGTAAGAAGGTAATGGGGAAGGATATCTTAAATTATAGTAGTGCTAGGAGAAGAGAAATAATGAAGCCATAAATTGAGATCAATATTTTATGGGTGTAGAATGCATTATGTTCTTAAAAAAATTGATAACTAAATATACACTAGATGAACTTACCACATTTGAACCTATAATGTGAGCTCATGCATTAGATCCCCCACAAGAAAAAAGAAGAGTGATAACTAAACCTATTATTAACATTAAGTTTGATAATTTTATAGACTTGGAGGATAATTTTGTAATTAAACAAGTTATTCCTTACAAGGAGTTGAGTGAGGATACCTTTATACCATTAGGCACTATATCAATAATATAGAACATGTGTATAAGCATTCTAATTTGGATAATGTCAGCTATGCAGACTAAGAAATAACTTAAAAGAAGTGCCTCAATACCACAAGTTATTAGTATAGTTCCTTCAACATCAATGATTCTCATGGTAACAATGGGGCCAATGCCTAACCCAGTGGCTGGAGTCATTAGAGTACCACTACCTAAATAGATGCACAGAGGAAATGTTCCTCAAATGCTAGTTATATCCCTATAATAGATCTATTATTAGATGGCCATAAACACACCAAAGTATCATTTCATGAAGAATGTCCCAGAGCATGTGCTAAAATGTGAACTATAATGGCACATTCAGTGCATAACCTAGTCAAAGCACAAGGCAAGCTAGTTCACAATAACTACAATTGATCATTCCCATAGATAGTATAGTAAATTTGACCCTAACTAGGATATGGTTGACTAAAACACCTTCAATGAAGCATTCTTGAAGGAATTTTACATATCAGAGCGTGAAAAGTAAAATATAATTGTACTTAAAGATATTAATCAAGGGCTCTCAAAAATCATGTACATGTATGATACTAGGTTCAAAACACTTCTTTCGAAGATTTCTTATTACATTCACCCCTCCCAACATGAAAAATGGTTCATTAGAGAATTTTTAGTACCTTTCACAAGAGCACTTTCTATTAAGACATTTACATACCCTCACAAAGTGCTTAAAGTTGCACTCAGAGTTAAGGCAGTTAGTGATGAGGCTAGGGTATTCCCAATAAAAGTATAATAAATGACCTCATCTTACTCTCTCTTTCTATTAAGTTTGATTGCATTTTGTAACTTTTATTTTGATTTGAGATGAGTTAGGATGTGATTATCCATCTTTTCGTGATTGCGATTCTAACATTTTAAAAGACCTATAATTCCTAACAAGTGTGTTGGGAAATTCTAGTTTTACAATAAAATAGGTCATCATCAGGCTAAAAAACAAATATGAAGTGGATTGCATGTTTTTGAAAGCATTGGACTCAATTTAGATTAGTTTTGAAACTTGCATAATCTATTCCAAAATCATCACAGTTAGTTATGAAACCTATAGAATCTATTTTGGAACCATCACAATTAGTTCTAGAACTCCACCATACTATTTCAAGTCATCACATTTTTGGATAGCTCTAGAACTCTATATTTAGCTCTGGTACTCTTATAGATAAGCTCTAGAACTTTTACGGCTAGATATGGAACTGATGAGGATCTATTCTAAATGATTGGTGATCTATCAAATCAATGATCCCATTAAATCAAGAACAGATTCCCAATTTTTTGAAGTTGCAGAATCAAGACATTTATCACATAGTTGGACATCCAGCCACATCTTGATTCAGTATCTATTCTAGGTATGATTCAGTTCCATCATATCTATGAAACAGTTATACCCATCAAAGCATCTATATATACAGACCTGAGAATATAGAAAAAGGGGATAGATCAGTACATTTGTAATATAGAACATTTTATTAATGAAATAACCATTTCTATTTTGAAAGCAAATTAAATTGTTCAAATCTTGTTCTAGGCAGAGTAAGAGCCCACTCCTCTAAAGAACTAGGATATTCATTTTTGTCAGTATTTAGATTTCTATTCACAAAAGTAAATAGGTAATTCTGTTAAATTTATAAATGCTTCCAACTCCTTAAAGTTAAGATTTGTTGTAAATTTGTTCCTACAAGCATTTTAGATTAAATTTTCATTTTCGCATCGTGTGTTTATTTTTAGCAATCAATTTCATTTCTGCAACATGTGTTTGTTTCTAGCAATCAATTTCATTTCTACAACATGTGTTTGTTTCCAGCAATCTATTTTCATTTCTACAATGTTTGTTTATTTCAAGTAATCTATTTCATTTCTTCAAAGTGTGTTTATTTCTAGTAGGTTTGCATAGTTTGATTCCAATAAGGTTTTAACCAAGAAATCCTTAAGACATTAAAAACCCCCCAAAATAATAAAAATACGAATACCTCCATTCAATTACTAAATCGCTATGATTCCTCTTATTTCATATAGCTTTAGACATAGCCCTGGGTAAATATGACATCAATAAAAATTTGATTAAATGAAGGGGATGACGACACCCATCATTTTTGGCACCATTGCCGGGGAACACTAGTTGGAATTTTCTAATTAGGTGTCAATAAGAGCAACAACCATTCATTTAGTGATTAAAGAAAATTTCCCTAATTTATGAGTAGACCACAAGATTCTAAGGGTAGATTTCTCCCCAAAATATCTAAACAAGAAATTCCATCATCCTCTAGTTTAAGGAAGGACATTGAGCAAGAATTGGAGGCACCATTATCTCTTATAAGACAAGAAGCAAAATTGCCATCTTTGGAATTTTTGGATCAGTCACCAGAACCAAGTAAAACCTTAGGGAGGAGGATTATTTCTCAAGATCCATTGAGGGGAATTTTGGATTCTCAATTGAGTAGTCAACCCCCTACTCTTGACTTTTCACCATCCCCAAAACAGACCACATACCACATTGATTGGGAGAAGGAATTAGAAAATACCAGAGAGATGGAACGAGAAGCTAGAAGAGAATTTGAGAGAACCTTTACCTATCCCATTCATATCGAGGATGATGATACCAGTATGAAAAACATTTCACCTACACACTTGCCCACATTTAGAGGAATGTCATCTGAGGATCCTGACTAATTTCTATTTGAGTTTAAAGTACTATGTCAGACTTATGATTACAAGATAGATAATCAAAAAATTGAAGTTGTTTCCCTCTACCTTGAAGGATGCAGTAATGAGGTGGTTTATGGGATTAACATCTAATTCTATTACCAATTGGGAACAAATGGAAACTATCTTCCTAGACAAATATCAAAATTATTGTAGAGGAAGAAATCAAAAGGAAGAATTTTTCAAAATCAAACAAGAAGCAGATGAAAATATAGAAGATTATTTGGACAAATTCCTCTTTGTGAGTAAAAGATGTGGATTTGCACTTCAAGAAGATTTAAACAAAACCATTTTTCTTAAAGGTCTGGATGATGAATCTAGGTAAACCCTTGATTTAATTGGTAGAGGAAACATTGCTCAATTAATAATGGATGAAATCATAGAAATTTGTAGAAACTATTCAATAACAAGCGGTGGACCTAGAAAAGGGAAAATGGTTAAAAATTTGAATCCATATATGAACAAATTGATGGATGAATTGGTAAACTTTAAAATAGACATATTAGTTCAATTAACCTCCACCATGGATGGATTACAAGCTAAAGCAAATGCCCAACTTAAACCATTATCCATGTATTGTCCTAGATGCAAGAAGAAGCATGCAATAAGGGAATGTCCTTTAGATAAAATAGAAGTATGTCTTATCTATGAATCTAAATAAAATGATACTCATGCTTATTCTTTTCTTCCACTCATAAAAAATCAGCTTAAACAAACCAATACATCATCCACCATAGAAGAATTAAATTTTGTTCAGAGACAACCTAACCAAGGATAGTTTATGCCAAGAATAGCTCCTAATCCTTGGATGATGCCATGGGTAGCTCAAATTGTACCACAAAGTTGGGGACAACCACCTTGGGCCCTTTAACCCACATGGCATCCTTAGGATTGGGTAAGTCAATATTGGTATACTCAAGGACATTAGTAACCTTGGGTTGGTCAAGGGAATCCTTATGCTTGGCCACAACCTAGATGTAGCCCTAAAAATTATGTGCAAGGAAAAACATATCCAAATCAGAACCAACAAGCCATAATGGGACCTCTAGCACAAAATCCATAGATCAAAAACATAGTCCAAACCCAAATGCTAACACAACCAGTAGTGAACCCAAGAAACAAACAAACAACTCCTATATATGAAATAAAACCAAAAAAAATCAATTGATTTAAATACAATGGATTTCAAAAATGTTTAAACCAGATCTAGCAAAATAGTTAGCAGTCCACCTGTTATAATCACTAAGATGATAGAAGAAGCTAAAACCCATAACATAGTTACACATAAGGAAGATGACAAGGAAAAAGATAAGGAACCAGAAAGAAATTCTACTGAGATTTTCTAGAAAGACATAAATAAACCATAGGACTTAAGGAATCTGATTTGGTGCAAAATCTAAGAAGATTGAATATTGAAATACCATTATTACAAGTAATTAAGGATATTCCATAGTTGAACAAGTTAATCAAATTGTTATGTTTTAAAAAAATTGGAAGAAAGAAGTAGCACCCCAAGACTATTTAGGTAGATGAGAAACTTGCTAATTTATTATCAGGAAAACTCCTACTACCTAAATATGGAGATCCTGGAAGCCTTGTTATTTCTATTTCTATAGAGAATAAAGATATACATAATGTTTTGATTGATTTGGGCATAGATATCAATGTAATGATAGTGGAAACTTTGAAAACATTACCATTAATAGCCATACAACCTACTAATACCATATTATAGATGGTAGATCAGTTTATACCAAAACCAAAAGGAATTATTGAAGATGTGGTAGTAATGGTGGAATCATGGGAATATCCAGTTGACTTCCTTATATTGCAGCCAAAAGGTAAAACACTTGGTTATCCTATTATTTTGGGGAGACCATGGTTAGCTACAGTTACTACCTTAGTTAATTACAAGTCAGGTGATATGACTATGTCAAATGATAAGAATTTTAAGAAAATTTCATTATATCCATATGCATGACCTTTTATTGATAATCAAGTGAAATTATGGGTTGATAATCATGATATTAATGCGAAAAATCTATCTTCTTTGTCTATGATAACATTACAAGGTCATGTACGAGAAATAGATGATATGGTTAATCCTTTATTAAATGAACATCAATCATCATTGGAGCAGTCAGGATTAGTTCCAAAACCATCACAGTTAGTTCTAGAACCATCACAGTTAGTTCTAAAACCATCACAGTTAGTTCCAGAACCATTACATTTAGTTCTAGAACCATCACAGTTAGTTTTGGAACCACTCCAATTCTCTACAAGTGAAGATAACTTTGCTCTAGAGGAATGCAATTTCTCTTGGGGAGAGGAAGGATCTGTAGCATCAGCTTTAAAAATATCAAGAGATGGTGAAGAATTTTTGGAAAATAGTAGTAACAAGGAGTTCGATCTACAACAAGATAAGTATCATAATTCTTCCTATTGTCATTTGTCTAGCATTCTACCTCTAGGAACTTTTGGAGATGTTGCTACATATCATATATTATTACCACTTGCCTATCCACTAAACACCTTAATGGAACCCTTTCAACAAATCAGTTCATTATATCATGGAACCAAACATGTTGAAATTTAATGAGGAAATTTTTTGAATATTAATAGCTAGTTAGAGAACGATGAAGAATCCAAATTGTTTGATGTTTTGAAGGATCATACTAAAGTGTTTTCTTGGGACTATAGAGATGTGAAGGGATTTTCATCTAAGTATCTACACTCATCACACTTATATTAAAAATATTAGACTAGTTAGGCAACCTCAGAGAAGGATTAATCTAGCCTTAAGGGATATAGTCAAACAAGAAATTGAAAAACTATTACACATAGGTTTTATCTACCCTATCTCAGATAGCTAGTGGGTGTCTCCTCTTGTAATTATCTCTAAAAAGAATGGAAAATGGAGAATTTGTGTTGACTATAGGGAACTGAACAAAGCCACCCTAAGAGATTATTTTCCCTTAACATTCATAGATCAAGTCTTAGACAACCTTTCAGGTAAATAGTAATTTTCCTTCTTGGATGGATTTAGTGGATACAATTAGATTAGAATTACTGCCGAGGATCAGGACAAAACTACATTTACTTGTCCATGGGGTACCTTTTCTTATAGGGTATTTCCATTTAGACTATGTAATGCTCCAACAACCTTTCAAAGAACTGTATTAGCAATTTTTGTAGACCTAAAAAATGACTATGTGGAGGTATACATGGATATTTTTATTGTGTATGGAGATACATTTGATGATACCTTAAAAATTTAGATAGAGTATTAACAAGATGTAAACAACATCACTTGTCTCTTAGTCATGAGAAATGTTTGTTGATGGTTGATGAAGGGATCGTATTACAACACCATATTTCAAAAAGAGGAATTCAGGTTGACCAGAACAAAATGAAGATTATTTCAGACTTGCCTATTCCACAAACTCCCATAGATATCAAATCATTCTTAGGACATGATGGATAGTATAGGCATTTTATCAAGGATTTTAGTAAAATTGTTGCCCCCATGTTTAAATTGCTTACCAAGGACTGTGAATTTCTTTGGGATGAATAGTGTCAACATGCTTTCAAAGAAATTAAAGAGAAATTAATAATTGCCCCAATATTGTAAGGACCTAATTGGGAGAAACCTTTTCACATCCAAATTGATGTCGTAAATACCTCAATTGGTACAGTTTTAGGATAGAGAGATGAAGAAGGAAGAATGTATGCTATTTACTATCTTAGTAAAAATCTTACTCCCACTAAAAGAAACTACAGTACCATTGAAAAATAATTTCTGGTTGTGATCTATGTAATCAATAAATTTAGACATTACATTATAGGGTATAAGATATTTGTACATACAGATCACTCAACAATTAAATATTTAATGAACAAACTCATGGTTGGAAGTAGAATAATTAAATGGTCATTACTTTTACAAGAATTTGATATTACCATTGTGGAAAATCTAGGCAAATCTAATGTGGTGGTTGATTTCTTTTCAAGATTAACCAGTACAAGGGAGCAGGATCCAGTCAAGGATAAATTTCCAGATGAACAATTGTTTGCTATTTTAGCTAACACACCATAATTTTTTGACATGTAAAATTATCTTGCAACATGGAAGTTTCATCCTTATTTCACTAAAAACAAATAACAATAATAATCAAAACTAGTGCACAGTTCCAATGGTTAATTGGAATGCTATTTAAATGTGGTCTTGATTTGGTTTTACATAGGTGTGTAAGAGAATATGAAATTTTTGACATCTTCTGGGCATGTAATGATGAACTAAGTGGAGGACACTATTTAGTGAAAAGAACAACTCACAAGATACTTGGCACTGGTTACTATTGGCCATCTCTGTATAAAGATGTGAAGAGATATATCAGGCAATGTGATCCTTGTCAAAGGATGGGATAACCAACCATTACCAATGAAATACCTCTACAACCACAAGTTGTGATTGAACCATTTTAGAGATGGGGATTGGATTTTGTTGGACCTTTTAATCCTCCTTCACATGGAAAAGAGCACATTCTTGTGTGTATTGATTATGTAACAAAATAGAATGAAGTGCAGGCTTTAGCAAATGCCACTAAAGAAGTAGTTACTGATTTCCTTTGGCACATAATTATGGTAAAGTTTAGAGTGCCAAGATGGTTAGTTTTAGACCAGGGACCACAATTTATGTCCAATATGATACATGCTTTCACAATGTATTATTAGATCAATCATATGAAGTCATCTCCCTATCACCCACAAGCAAATGGATAAGTTGAAGTAATAAATAGAGAATTAGAAAACATCCTCACTAAAATAGTTAAAGATAAAAGAAGAGATTGGGTAAAAAGGCTACCTAAAGTTGTCTGGGCCTACAATACAACTTGGAAAAACATAACAAGGTTTTCACCATATGAGTTAGTCTATGGGAAAAACCCCTTGTTGCCTATTGAGTTTGAACTATATATATTGAGGATAAAAACTAAGGTGGAAAATTGAATTGGATGAAGCTCAAAGGGAGAGAATCCTTCAAATCAATGAATTGGATGAATTCATAATAGAAGCACTTCACTAGATAGAGATAATCTAAGGTCAAAGGAAGTAATGGCATGATTCACATATCAAGGAAAGACAATTCAAAGTAGGAGACTAGGCATTGCTATTTGATTCTAAGTGCCAACAATTTAAGGGTAAATTAAGACCCAAATAGTTGGGACCTTATCAGATCAAGTAGATATTTGACAATGGTTCTATCCAATTAATTACCATTGATGGTAGTAGAAGAATACTCTTGGTCAATGGACACCGGCTAAAACTTTATAGAAAACCTCCTGCTAAGGATGAATTCTTGAAGCAGATTAAAGCAAGCAAAGAATTTGATCATATGAAAGAACCCATTTCTTCCAAAATGATCAAATAATCAGATGAAGAGATCCAAAATAAAGGGAAGAGAATGAAAACTAGTAAATGGCATTCTCATCCCAAAAAAAAATTAGAGATCAATTGAAAATTAGTGATGATGGTTGATCTTCTCAAATAAGTGGCTAATTCAAATAATTTTTATTACTCTAACTATTTTCTAACCATTTATTAGGGATGATGTGTCACCATGATGGAGGGATTACATCATCAAGGATGGTAATTATTTTTTAACTTGTTAAAGGTTTAATCAAAGTTTGCATGTGTGATTAGACTTGCTTTAGAAAGATTAGTATGATGAGTCATCTATTATACATTATGATTAAATGTGCAAAATCATGAGAAGGATATTGATGATGGAATGAGTTGGTGGATAACCATAAATAATCATTCTTATGATTGAATCAACTAAATCTTCTAGTTCCACAGTTGGGTACAGTAGTTCTACATCTGAAATTGATAAGTTCCACACCTGAGTACAATAATTATGCAACCAAATTTTCTAAATCAGCAACCAAATCCACTAGTTTTGTAGTCAAAATCATTAGTTCCATCAAGACGAGAAGTAATTTTTATCTAACCTATGAAATATTCAAAGAAGAGAGAATCATGAGAATAAAAAAGAAGTCAAAACCAGACAATGATACCCAACTCCTTGCAGGTGAAAAAGTAGCAAATATCTTTCAATAGGTAGGATGGCTGGAGTTTTTGAAGAAATTTCCCAAATACAATGATGAACTAGTAAGAGAATTTATTATCAATTTAGAACAAACAAGGACAAAGATTAAGAAGGTTTTCATTCCTTTTTCTATGAATATCATAAGTGAGATGTCTGGAATACTGATAATGCATGTCCCAAACCCTATCAAAGGGACATTGAAAGACCTAGCTGAAACCCTATTGAAAGAAGGGGAAGCTAAACCCCAATATATTTATAATATAAAGAAAATCATCAAAGGATTTAAGTGGGCCAGCTTGCCCAAACCCTTTGACAAAGTAGCATTATGGATAGTTAAATATTTAACTTGTGATGGATAATTTGGGATAGTAGGAAAAGAAGTCCTAAAAATCCTTATACACCTCAGATATGGAACCAAAAAACCAAAATATATAGTAAACCTCCCATGGTTTCTTTTTGACTCCATCCATATCATGTCCCAGAGGTATTCTTAGGGTGTAGGAACAATTAAACATCATAGGTTAGTGCATTTAGTATGCCAACACCATTTCCTTTCCAAGAAAAATGGGGAAGAAGTGTGGGACAAATTTCTTGGCATGTTTGGACAAAACCTTGGTATTCCTAGAAGAACAATAGCAACTCCTCCTACTCCTTCAGTTCATTTTAAAACTGGTACCATTACTGAAGAAAAGGAAAAATTATGGGAAGAAGAAATACCAACAAGAATAAAATCTAGAAGAAAAGTTAAAATTGAAAACCCTAATATACTTTCTCAATCCATTTCTTCTTCTGCTGATTTTATAAAAGAACTAGTACCTATCTCTGACAATGACAGTTCACCTAGGCTTGAGCAAAAGGCAAAAACCAAAAGAATTTCTAAGAGGAGACCTATGTCTACACATTTTTAGGCTCCTCAAGAAAGAAAATGTCATAAAAATTCTAAATAAAGTTCAGAGGATTTGTAAGAACAAGAAAGGCTATAAAATGAAGCTACTAATATTTTGGATAGCATGGCCATGACTCCTCCTAAACCAAGCCAAGCAGAAAAGGAAAAAGAAGATGAAAGATTTGAGGAGCTAGTTTTCCAAGAAATGAGTGAGACTGTAGCACCATCACATGTAGAAGATGAACAAGCATCTTTGAGAAGGAAAGGGAAATCCAAAATGGTGGAAGAGGAATTCTTAACTCCCTAAGAACTTTCAAAAAAAGAATAAAACCAATAGATTAAATAGGCTCTATTTTTGTCCAGAGTAGAACTCATTATCAAGGAAAAGGATGAGGAATTAAACTTCCTCAAACTCAAGTTAGAACAAAAGGAAATGCTCCTTACAGAATTAACAAACCAGTTTACAACCAAGAATGAGGAATTAGCAAAAACTAAAAGGCAACTAATGGAGAATGAGTAAAAATGTATAAGATAGATCTATATGTCAACAATCTCTACACAGACTAATTTCACTTGTTTGCCACTCAAGAAGTTATGGGATGACACATGTAGAGAACTTAGTGAAATCAAAGCATCTAATACAGACTTGAAAGTCAAACTGGTGGAAGAAGAGAAAGCAAGGAAGGAATAGGAAGACAAATTTTACAAGGAGGAAAATGATAAGTATAAATGTCTTGTGAAAATACAAATAGTTTGTATGATGAGTGAGAAGCTGCTTGCATGTAGAATACCTCCTATTTATAGCATGTTTTTAGAGGAACAATTCAATCACTGGCAGTTGGCAAGGATAACATGTGGCCTTTCACGTGAAATAAAAGATGAAGATGATTTCTTAGTTGTCTACTCCTTAGCTAATACAGAAAAAAAATACTTTCTTTATGAATTTTACCTCTATAATTTTATGCTAGAAAGAAATATAGGTTTTATGATCAATTTGTATGTAAGAGACATCTAGCTTAACACATTTGTCTTTGTTATTCAAAATTAGATTGCATGGAAAGAAAGGAAGTCAAATCATTGGTCAAAGGCTAGTTCATCTAATCTTTGTAAGAGAATTCATTATGGTAATCCATCCACCTTTGCTACATATTTCCAATCCCATGAATTTAATGATAAATTCAAGGGACCATATCTTTTTAGTTTACAACAAAGCATGGATGTCTTCACCTCCTATGAAAGGGAAAATTTTGATAATATATATGATGCATGTTTAAAAAGATGGGAATTTGTCCTAGTGGTATTGAAAGAAGGGAAGTAATATCCACTCCAAATTTGATCTAGAGTTTAGAAAGGGTAAAAGTTTAATGCACAATAATTACTTGGATCAATGAAACTCCCCTAAGCATATGGATAGGAATGTGGACAAGGCCACCTCTACTTCTCACCCCCATATCTCCTTGGTAAAATAGAGAATCTCAACATCCCACTCAATTTGAGGAATGGAAAAGAAAAGTAGAAGCAAGAGTAGGGTATAGTACTTCTGAGTCAAAGCATTGGGATATTCAGTTTCAGCCATTTAATCTAAGCAATCAAATGAAATGTAGGATAGACAATCCTGAATTTGAAGAATGAAGTTTATAAAGGGACTTACAAACAAGTATGGGGGAAGTGATGAGGCTAGGATATGCCCAATAAAAGTATAATAAATGACCTCATCTTACTCTCTCTTTCTATTAAGTTTGATTGCATTTTGTAACTTTTATTTTGATCTGAGATGAGTTAGGATGTGATTATTCATCTTTTGTTGATTTTGATTCTAACATTTTAAAAGACCTGTAATTCCTAACAAGTGTGTTGGGAAAGTCTAGTTTTGCAATAAAATAGGTCATCATCAGGCTAAAGAACAAATATGAAGTGGATTGCATGTTTTTGGAAGCATTGGACTCAATTTAGATTAGTTTTAGAACCTACAGAATCTATTCTAAAATCATCATAGTTAGTTCTAAAACCTATAAAATCTATTCTAGAACCATCACAGTTAATTCTAGAACTCCAACATACTATTTCAAGTCATCACATTTTTGGACTTATCTCCAAAACTCTATATTTAGCTCCGATACTCTTATAGATAAGCTCTAGAACTTTTGTGACTAGATATAGATCTGATGAGGATCTATTTCAAATGACTGGTGATCTGTCAGATTAATGATCCCATTAGATCAAGAATAGATTATTGATTTTATGAATTTGTAGAATCAAGTCATTATCACACAGTTGGGCATCCAGCGACATCTTGATTTAGTATTTATTCTGGGAATGATTCAGTTCCATCATATCTATGAAATAGTTACATTCGTCAAAGCATCTATATATATAGACCTAAGAATATAGAGAAAAGGGGATAGATTAGTACATTTGTAAGACAACATTTTATTAATGAAATAGCCATTTCTATTTTGAAAGCAAATTAAATTGTTCAAATCTTGTTCTAGGCAGAGCAAGGACACACTCTCCCAAAGAACCAGGATCTTCATTTTTGTCAGTATTTATATTTCTATTCGAAAAAGTAAATAGGTAATTTTGTTAAATTTATAAATTCTTCCAACTCCTTAAAGTTAAGATTTGTTGTAAATTTATTCCTACAGGTGTTTTAGATTAAATTTTCATTTATACAACATGTGTTTGTTTCTAGAAATCAATTTCAATTCTGCAACATGTGTTTGTTTCCAGCAATCAATTTCATTTCTGCAACATATGTTTGTTTCCATCAATCTATTTTCATTTCTGTAATGTGTGTTTATTTCCAGTAATCTATTTCGTTTCTACAAAGTGTGTTTATTTCTAGTAGGTTTACATAGCTTGATTCCAATAAGGTTTTAACCAACAAATCCTTAAGACATTAAACCCCCCCCCCCCCCCCCCCCCCCCCCCAAAACAACAAAAACACAAATACCTCCATTCAATTACTAAATCTCTATGATTCCTCTTTTTGCATATAGCTTTAGACATAGTCCTGGTTAAATATGACATTAACAGAAAGTTGATTAAATGAAGGGGATGATGACACCCATCATATATATATATATATATATATATATATATATATATATATATATATATATATATATATATATATATATATATATATAATCTCACAACCACGTAATTCTCAGTGGCAAGATAAATATAAATGGTCATACATATACATGTCTATATGTATAACTCATAAATAATTTTTTTGGGTTTATCATTCAAACTATGTTATTATCCTAATAAATTGGAAACTTCATATATGTATATATATATATATATATATATATATATATATATTCAAAACATGGTATAATGTTTGGACTCACATTTTTAAAATAATTCAATATTAACTATGGTATTAGCCTTAATGAAAGTTATCCTCAACAACTAACTCATATAAACGTTACTCATCTCAACCTAAAAAATAAACTATTATACCTTAATTATATGACTAAGAGAGTATTAAAAACATTAATCACATGGTTACTTTCCACATAAACTATATGTACAACTGAATTATTTATAACCAAGCATAGATTCATATATGCAAAATGATATTTGTAGAAGATTTAATTAGATGTAAGAATCTATCCCCCATAATTATATTTACAATAGGCTAAAATCAAAATAACATTACCAAGAGTATGCACCAAAGCAACACTTCCTATAAAAGTTATAGCTGACTAACAACTCTCTTAGAAGAGTAAAAAATTTCAACAAAAATCTATATATATATATATATAGATAGATATACCATATATAATTATATTTACAATGCATCAAATTATAAAACAAAGAATACATTAAGACATAGAGTCACTCAAATGTGACTAACCTAAAGCGTACTATATGGTACACTTAATTTCTCAAATATCTATTCAGATCTATGGTTTTAAAATACCTGCAACTTACAAACATAATACTTATACATTCATATTAAAAATATACCTAAGGTTAAAATTGGTCCACCAACATGAAGCTAAGTTCATGGATATACATCCATGTTATCTTGTTTAAAATTTTAATTCATAGACAATTAAATAAAACTACCATAAAATGACTGAGATAATGAATGATTCTATAGTAATGTTAAAAATGGTTCTACTATCTTAGTAACACTTATAGCTGAGATGCATTTACAATTTAGGGTAAGTTTAACATTTCATTTTTTAAGACTATTGTATACTCTTTAAAGTCAAAGTGGATACCTTCAATAGTTTACTAAGGTTATATGGCCAAGCCATTTAACCTAAAGCTTATAAAAAAACACACATGTGAGTAATTTAAAATAGCACCTAAAATAATGTTCATCACTATTACCTGAAATAGCTATGTTTATGCTATTATAAACATTGAATTAATGATTTGATCTTATGGATGGATTTCTCCTTCCATGGGGTCAAATCCCTAATTACATCATAATACAAATAATTTAATAACTATTATTAAACATTAAATAGTCAAACAACAATAACATAGCTATTTAGGGTAATTAAAAAAAAAACCCTACCTCATAAATACACTCTAGGCAAAGACTATCAGCTCTAACTTTACCAAATTTATTTCCCATTCTTCTATATCAATGATATCCATACTCATCCCTGAACATCCATGCATATTTTACCTTCTCCTCTTCTATTTTCATACCACCATAAACCACTCTTTTCATGGTGAACCCTCCTCCATGATTAAATTCTTTTCAACTCAATAACAACTCACCATAAACACCAAAATTTACTCACATGGTTAACATCTACGAGTTCTAAGAAACATATTAAATCATGCAACTACAACAAGATTTTATCAATCAAACCCTAGTTTTCCTCTTACATAGTTTGACTCATCCAAAATAATCATAATGATAGATTTAACCCAATTTAGGGTTGATATCCAAATGTCAAAATAATTCAATAATTAATTAATAATTAGAAACATACTAACATAATAACATTAAACAAATCAATGTGGTTCTATCTAGTTTTTGCTTTCTCTTAAGTGTGTAAAGAAGAAACTGATTAAGAGGGGTGTGTAGAAGAACACCTATTGAATGTGCACATGTTGAATTTAGAATTTGTGAGAACTCATATTTGGATATTTAGAAATGACGTACAATTAGAAAGCATTACCTCAAACTTTTTAGTTAGACAAGTATTTGGGTAGATTTCTTAGCATGAGTTAGATCCTAAAAGCGAAAGCTTTCTAGGAGGCTTTCAATCCACCTTCTTGAAACACTTATGTTGGTAAATGAAAAGGAAATATTTACATAAAATGATATAAAACTAAAATTAAGAACAAAAAATAATAGCAAATTAATTAAGAAAACTAAATGCTTTGCTTACATGGCTAAAATGAAAAAACTAGTTTAAATAATGCTAATGCTGAAAATTGACTAAAACAAAGTTGTGGTTTTTGGTTTGGATTGGATTGATAAAGGTCCTAATAATTATTTTTTGGGGGTTGGGAAATGGTTGGAATGGTGAATGGAAATTTGTTAAAGAAAACTAGAGGGATAAATGATCAAAAATAGGGCCAAGAAGGCAAAGGGGGTAATGGTCAAAATGAGACCAAGAATTCAAAGAGGCAAATGGTCAAAGTGAGGCTAAGATGGCAAAGGGGTAAATGGTGATCAAGAGGGTAAAGGGATATGCATAAGAAGATAAAATTACAAGAGTATGATGAAGGTAGAAATTGAAAGAATAAGGCCAAAGGGAAATAAATTAAGAAATTAAGATAACTAAACAACAAGATTACATTGATGCTTGAAGAATGTTTGTTGATGAATATTGGCTTGTTGAAGATATTTGATAATTTTGGTAGAGTTTCATTGCTTCATTCTCTTTTCATCCAAGATGTTGATGAATTTAAAAATGATAACCTCCTCCAAAGACTTGCAAAAATATGTTAACCTTGGGTGAAGGAGAGGAGGGGGGGTGTATTTATAACATTTGATGTTAAGAAACATGCTAAAAGAAGAGAATAGTGAAATATGGAACCATTTCTCATGTGGTGCATTAATGAGTCAGAGCTGAGGTTGGTGGGGATTCCCATTTGGATTTTTGAGTCTCCCACTTTGCACATGAGTCTAATTTTGAATGGAAATCATACACATGGGTTTGAATGAGGCTTAAAGACTTTTCACCACCCTTTCTTGTCTTTATCTAAGAACTTAAAGAGGTGGCACACCAAATGTGGTGACATTTTATATGTGGTGCATGATAGTCAAAGATGAGGTTAGTGGGGATTCCTATTTGGGTTGGTGAGTCTCCCATTTAGGTTAAAAGTCAAAAGTGGGTGCCCTTTATCTTTCCCAAAGCACAAAAGAGGTAGGTATCTCATTTTTAAGGCTAATTTCATGTGTGAAGGAAAAATACATGTTGAATGATGGACCATTAAGGGTAAATTCACCATATTTAAAGTGGTGAATTGTGATGTTTAAATGAGGTCATTAAGTACCTTAGGAAAGGGTCCCAAGTGGGGTAGATGTCCCACATCAAGCCACCTCACTTCTAAGCCATGCCACTTGCCATATCAACTTTCATGTCACTTTCCATGTCACATGCCATGTTACATGTAATGTCATTTTTCAAGTCACTTTCCATGTCACATTCCATGTTACATGTAATGTCACTTTCCATGTCATATGCCATGTCATCATGAATAGTGATAGTGGGTCCCATAATGAATAGTGATATTGAATAGTACTTTTAAATAGTAATTTTGAATAATATTATGTGACTAAGATACTAGTGATTTGTTTGGGTTAAGAGGGAGTTTTTAAGGGTTAATAAGTCTTAAGGGGTCTTTAAAGGGGTTCCAAGGCATTTAGTCATAGAAAAATGTAAGTGTATAGTTTTTTAGTGTCTACATTTTCCCCCTTTTTGTTATGTAGCTTTAAATTAACAAGGTAAAAAATTTAGACACCTAAAACTGGCCGCTAATGACCTCCAACCAGGATTTTGACTGATTTCTACCCAAAATGCACAATGTAGCCTAAAAACATTAAAATATTATCAATAATGTGAAACTAACATATACAAATGCTAATTTTGGCCAAGGTATCCCTAAATGGGACAATGTAATTTATGGGCTAGATAACATTGACCTATTCATTTTGAGTCAAAATGCTAAATTTGCACCTAAATGTTATGGACTACTCTTTCCTATCAAATATTTTACAAAAGACTTGTGCCTTTGTTATTTGTTGTTGACAACATCCTAAATGGGAATACACATCTAATGCATTTGATAGTGACTTCCAATTCAAATCCAATCAAATTTAGGACCAATAAAAAGGTATTTTGATCAATTTGAGTATTTTATGCATAAATTGATTAATCATGCCTAAGAGATAATTAACCCAAATTAAGGCCTAATCAAAAATTCCATGGAAACTTGTTGAATAATTTGTTTTGGAAATGACTATTAAATATATTCATCATCAAGTGACCTCATTTCTTTGAAAGACATCCCTAGGCCATAAATGCCATAAATATCAAGATTCATACCGTCCATGCCTCATCCATGCCTTCTACAATGCCCTACATGCCTCTTAATTTCCCCTTCTTCCAATGCCATGATGAGGATAATTAAAAACTTAATTCCAAAAATTGAATTAATCCTTAACCACACATCTCAATCTTGAGATGGATGGTTGAGGTCAATCTTGATCAAATCCAAAAGTCTATAAATAGGAAGCATCACAACATCATTTCAAAAGCTTAATTAGTTCAAAGTTATAATGCATGAGTGATTCCAAAAAGCTTCAAGCAACTAGTGTTATAATGCTAAATTGACTCCAAGCCAAGCCAAGCCATAAGCCAAAGGTACTAAGGAGAGATGAAGGTTGTCAAGATTCCATTGTCAAGGACTTCATGAGAAAAAGCCAAGCAAGCCACCACAAAAAGAATTTTAGAGCATCCAAGGAAGGTAAAAGAGTTTTATTTTATATTTTAGTTGTGTGTTTCATTCATGATTATTAATTAAGCTCTCCCTATTGTTTAGGCCTAGAGATGTTATGTTATTAGTGTGTTTATTTCACTTTGTTTTCATTTTAGAACTAACATAATACTTACCATCCTCTCTTTAGTCAAATTCCTAGATCAAATAATGGCATGCTCGGTGGGACTAGACACATCCTACACCTGAAGGAGGTTCTTTTACAACCTTAAAAAACTTATTTGAGCTTTTAAAACTCTTGAAAATTGGTTTTCTAACTTTTTTTTGCCATTTTTGGTTGCCATAGTTTTTATATAGTAACTGATGTTGGTAGAAATACTGACATTGGTTACTTGGCTTAACCAACATTAGTTAGCAAAATTGACATTAGTTAGATTTAGGTTGGCCATAACTGACATCAGTGGTATTGATTGACATCGGTCATTATGTTTTAAAAAAAAAACATAGCCCTGAGACCTACTTTTCCAAAGTTGCTTGTTTCAAATTCAAAAGGGCTTCAAAGCTAAAGGACATGCTAATAATTTTTCTATAGGATCAAGTTCAAAATTCACTTAATACATGATTAAATCACCTTTACATGCTTAAAAATGGTTTAGGAACCTTATTTTGGTGATTAACAAAGAAATTAAGTGGTTTTTGTGAATGTTTTCAAAGTTTTGAACTAAGACCAAGGGGTTGAATGAACACCACCAAACATTTCATTTGAGTCTAAAATTAATCACATTTGTCAATTTTAACTTTCAATAGTTGTTTAGATTAATATTGTTTGGCAAAAAGAGGTGCATTGCATTTATGCTCTTCCATTTGTCCCCTATAGGGAGCCCTTGGAATCAAAAGTCCCATTCCTATTACAAGTATCCTAGTCCAAGGCTTAGAAAGAAAGTCATTTAAATTACTCCCCAAAAACTCATCAAAGTTTGGGTGACCATGAAAATGACCCTAAAGTCTTTCTACTTTCATGATTTCTTTATTTGTATGCATCTTGGCTTGTGAGGGGGACTTCATCACCTTCCAAAAGTTATTTAGGGAAGCTTTGACCCAGGGTTTCATCTCCTAGCATTGACTTCATTTGGCTCCTTTAGATTTGCAGACAAGATGTAGTGGCACTTTGGACATCACATTAAACTAAGCAAACAATAGGATGTAGTGGTTTTAAAAAGGACTAAACCTTTTTATAACAAGTCGAGTGATACAGACTTAAAATTTGTGCTTTTATTTTGCATTATTTGGCATGAAAGTCATTATGCAATTGATTCCCTAGTGATGTTCACTTTATAGTTTAGTTAACCCCACATGCCATACCCTTGTTAGGATTTGGATAATTATACTTAGTGTATTTTGGTCATTTATCTTACTTGGTGTTTTTGAGACTACAACTTGTTTGTTTATTCATGAAGCCATGTCAAGACCAATTTATATATACATCACTCTTTTGTCTAAATAGGCATTATGCTAACCATTTTACACCACACTTGTGCCTTGAATATTTTTTCTAAACTTTTGTGTGTTTGTGTGTTATCTGAGTTGTAGAGGTTAGTGTTATGCTACCGAAATCATGTCAAACCATTTTGCCTTTGAGTCTTTGAAACATAGTGTTGACCATATTATTCAAGTATGCTTACACCGTTAATTTGCTCAATTTATTTCAAGACTTGTTTCCACTTGTATCAAAACCTTTTATTTCAAACCACTTTATGTATACCATTTAGACCTTTGTCTTGTGCCATCATTTTGTCTAATCTTGTCTAAATAATTTAGTTAAATCTTAGTTTTCAACATTGAGTTTTCAATTAGCCTTGTCATGTTTGGATTCAAAAATTGATTGATTCTTGTTTATGCCTCAATTTATGGGGTTGATACATAGATCTTTCTCTTTTAGGTTGCATAACTTTGATTAATCGATTACCTAAATTTGAAAAATATTGATGGTTTTTTTGTTTTAAGCCTATCCTCATCATTTTTTGTGCCTTTATTCAGGAGAACACAACCTTTCTCAAGGAACCTTTTGTCTTATGCCTTATGCCAATTGATCATGTTTATGTTTGATTCCATGTGTTGGGTCTATGTCAAATTTGTTTCCAAACTTGTTAGATTAAATCAAATCACATCATGCCTATTTTTTGAGCCTAGATTTTGACTTCGTGTATGGATAAAAGACCTAGTAACTCAACTTTTCCCTTTCCTAGTTTAGACCTTGTTTGGATCACTTTGACCTAGACTTTTGACATGTTGGTTTTTATTTAGACACTTGACCTTTTGTGCATATGATATTTGACATTAGACATTTGATGTTAGGCTATTTTATGCCAAGTCTTAGCACAAATCATTTTGGAGATATAGCTCCACCTTTTGACCAAGTTTGAACTATTTATCATTTGGACATAGTTTTATAGAGTTTGTAAAACCCTAAGTCTTTTTATTTTCATAGATTTCATCATTTACATAGATATGTATAAATACAATTATTGTGGAGTCACTTATAATCTAACTTATGATAGAATGGTCACACAAAATGACATTTATGGCTTTAGTCAAGACCCTAATGATGCTAATATGGTTTGTGAGATAGATTTCTATCTACCTCATATTAATAATTCATGGGAACAAAGTCACTAAACCACTTATGATCTAACTCAAGACCCTAACTAGTATGAAGAGGATTTTGAAGAAGACTTTGAAGACCCAAATATAGATAATGTTATTTGGGATATGAATCCATACCCTCTTTTAAAAAATCAATACATAGAACATAGTCAAGAACCAACTTATGATCCAACTCATGAGTGGGATGATATGTTTTATGAGGAAGAATTAGATACTTTTTCTTATGCAAGCAATCAAGTTTCATGGCACCTTTTTATTATCAAATCATTGGCTACCCCTAACCCTCCTTTGGATTATATGAGCCATCAAGCTTTGAAATATCCAAAGAATACCATTACCACTCCTAGACCTAGTCCTTTGGCCTGTTTAAGCACCAAGATCCATAATTCCCAAAAATTTATTTACCAAGACCCCATCCATTGGTTTGTGTGAGAAACCAAGCTCCACAACACTCCATCATTCTAGGACTTAGTCTTTTGACTTGTGTGAGAAAACAAACTCTACACCACCCTATCATTACCATCTCAAGACTTTATCCTTTGGCTAATACAATCAATTATGATCCATAAGGCCCTACCATTATCTAACTACAAGTCATTCTTCCTCCAATACCAATCCCATCCAAACCTCAACCCATCCAATCCTTCAAAGACCAAGCTATGTTCAAAATTAGTATTTTTTAACTCATTAAAAACCAAGGCCAAGAGAACCAACCAATCCAATATGTTTCTATTTAATCAACCATTTTTGAAAGTCAACCTAGGAAAAATTGCCTATTGATCTTATATCATTTGTCAAGGAGTCTCACTCTGATGAGCCAGTCTTTGTTGAGCCACTTCCTAATGATTATAACCACCTTTGGGTAAATCATTACCTCAACCATGTGCCTATTTTTTAAGAGCCTCATATTGATAAGGTAGTCTTTGAGGAGTTATATCTTGACATTTTTCCCATCTTAAAGGAGTCTCACTTTGACAAACTAGTCTTTGTGGAGCCCATCATGCCATTATAGGTTGTTACTTATCTAAAACCAAATATTCAATAAGACATCATTCTAATAGAGTACCCATTAGATGAAGAATTAGATTTAGAGTTAGGTTCTATTCTTGAAATAACATTAGATTTAGCATTAGAATTATAATTAACATCAATTATTACATTGGATTCAAAGTCCCTTGCTTTAGAACTAGAATTAGAAGAAGAATATGTTCATGACTATTACAAAATTGGCTACACATGCCTCATAGATCAATTTGAATACATTTGTGATCCTTCTATAGTTTTTGAGGATGAGTACTTCAACATCAACACAAGATATCCTAGTATCTTTTATGAGGATTATGTATCCAACACCCATTCCATTACCATTACATAGGCCATTACCATCAACCAAGATAGCCATATCATTGACATTCCATCTCCCATAAGTGTCAATTTGGATTGATAGATTCACACTTTGTTTAACTACATCTATGGTGACATAGAAGTTGAAAAAGAGCAAGTAGGCCAAGAGAAAATTCATGTAGCATAAGAACACTCTCCTAGTAGGACCTTTTTATAAGTGCTAGGGGACAATCTAAGTCATAACTTAGCATCTCCTAGTGACACTTTTTTAGAAGTGCTAAAGAAAAACAAAGTCAAAATCCAATGTTCATTAGAGAAACCTTCTCAAAGTCATTATGAGATAATCAAGACAAATTCATTAGTGAAAACCTTTTTGAGGCATTAATAGTTGAGCACAAAAGTTCTTCACTACTTGATGAAGATAAAATCAAAGATCAAATCAAAATAGCTTCTAATATATAACCTAATTAGATGGTATCTACTCTCAATATCAAACTAAAAAAAAATATAGTGATCCTATTGAGAGAACAAGTCTTAGGCCCTGCCACAACAAAATGATGTCAAATCCAACATCAACAACATTACATGTGACTAAAATTCTTGATCTTCATTTATTTCCTCACCATTATACATTCCATTATTATTTTCCATTACATTTCACAATCAAACCTACCATCCATTATTTTTTCCTATTTACCATCCATGGTTGTACTTTCCTTTGTAGAGGTTATAAAGATACCTTATCTCTATGTTTGAAGGAATTAAAATCAATGACCAACAAAGATCATAAAAACATTCTTGGAAACCAAATTTGTAGGCCATTTTTGATAGAGCAACTATTCTGATGAGGTATGGGCTAGAAATTAACATGATCAAGTATTCTAATTATATCATTTTTTGAGTAGGATGTGCATCTCCATCTCAGTAGGAACAATAGAATCAAAAACCACACCTAGGCCAAAAGCATGTACCATACCATTACATTGCCATACTATTTCCATTATTACATATTTATTTGCCATTGTCAGAGTACCCAACCATTCACCCCATAATTTGGGGGAGATAGTCTTACCATTTTATCTAATATATCCAAAACCATCATTATCCTTAGGAATACCATACCATCCTATCATTCCATTCCTATTTAGACTAAAGCCTATTTTTAGTCATCCTACCCAATCATGTTTTGATCTTGGTTCATTTGGTTCTTCTTGCACCTTTATGGGGGGATTCCAATCAATTTTAAATAATATATAATTCCATGTTTATAATTACAATTGATGAAAATAGTGTGATAGTTTATTTGGAAATATATCTTTCATCCTATATCCATGTTTGTTTATGTGAGCCTAATTATAACCACCTACGGGCAAATTAGTGTCTCACTAGTTTTGATACTAATTATAACCACCTATGAGAAAATTAGTATCATTAACCTATGTCATTATATCCTAGTTATAATCACCTATGGGAAAACTAGGGGCAACACTTGTTTATCATGCATTACCACATCACTTTGTCATTAAATTTTTCATTTAACTGGCCATTTACTAGATTTGAGAACTTATTGGGACCTAGTTAGTTTTTCCCCACCTTTTGTGTGGATGGAATTACTATGAATTGAAGTCATTTTGGGACTATGTGGGTCATTCTCAATTCATGTTAGCATCACCTTAGTCCCCTTTTCTATATGCTCACACCATTTTGGGATCAACCTAAGACAAATGCTCTCATCATTTTGTGAGTAGGTATCTTGTCATTATTTAACGAGTCAAGATACCTCAAAATTCCAAAAACATTCATAATATTTAAAAAATACAAAAATATTTGTTTTGTTTAAGCCTAGTCAGTTATCCTTGATCTACCTTACTGGGGCATTGTCATTGTTAGGATGCTTTCTTTTGTTTTCAAGCTTTCTATTTATTTGTTTATTTTAGGATATTTGTTTGTTTGTTTGTTTTTCACTTGCTTGTTTGTTTTCTTTCAGCACTGTTGCCTCAACTCAGTCTATATGTGTTAATTGGGTGATTCGTTACACACATTATTCTTGAGTCTATCCATATTCATACGTCAACATTATCATCATGATTTCTATCATTGGTGCATTATTTTCAAGTGTTTATTGGATATCAAGATTCAGTCCTTATGCATATTTTGGGATAATATTTATGGTGTTATATCATGAAGCTTATCATCACATATTACAAAAAAAATAAGCTTCAACAAGGTCTACAATCAATGGAGTCACAAAATTTTCTCATTGGCACCTTGGTAAATCCTCCCATACCACCCTTGATCAAATTAACTCATTTAACCATTCTATTTGTATCATTGTTAATCAAGATGTGCATCTCCTCATTGGTAGGTACAACTAAACCATTTTATTAATTAGTCTCATTCCTCTATCCATATATTTCATCAATTTGTACCCACTCATCTTTAATCTATATCCTAGGTTATATCCTTGAGTTATGCTTGCTAATCAGCCCTAACTAGGGCACAATCATATTTAGCCATTCTATGTCCTCTTAATGATTATAATCACCTATGGGAAAATACTTATTTTGACTCTTACTCTTGATTATAACCACCTTTGGGAAAATCAACATCCTTTTTACATCAATGCATGTAAGCATTTTATCATTTGGATTAATCTTAACCATAGGTTAACTTCACCTTTCTTCTTGTTTCTTTTCAAGGGACCATCCATCAACAAATGTGATGGCCACTCCCTCAAGGGGGCATCATCATAAGCTTCCCAAAACCATTTGGAGCTTTTTTCTTCAACCATCATCTTGTTTTTGGCATACATGCCATCTCTCATTATTTGAGAATACATTGCTTTACCTATGATTTTTAACATTTTCCCAAATAGGGGTAAACTATAGACACCTAAAATTGGCCATTGATAACCTCCAACTAGGCTTTTGACCAATTTCTACCCAAAATGCATAATTTAGCCTAAATACACTAAAACATGTTAAATGATGTGAAACTAACATATTTAAATGATTATTTTGGCTAGGGTATCCCTAAATGGGGTAATGCAATTTATGGACCAACTAACTTTGACTAGTTCATTTCAAATCAAAATGCCAAATTTACACCTACATACTCTGGACTATTCTTTCCTATCAAATCTTTTGCATAAGACTTGTGCCTTTGTTATTTGTTGTTGACAACATCCTAAATGGGAATACACATCCAATGCATCTAATAGTGACTTCCAATTCCAATTCGGTCAAATGTAGGACCAAGAACAAGGCATTTTGATTAATTTGAGTATTTTGTACATAAAGTGCTTAATCATGCCTAAGATCTAATTAACCCAAATCAAGGCCTAATAAAAAATTTCATGGAAACTTATTGAATAATTTGTTTTGGAAATGAATATTCAATATCTACACCATCAAGTGACCTCATTTCTTGGGAAGACATCCCTAGGCCATAAATGCCACAAATATCAGGATTCATGCCCTTCATGCCTCATCAATGCCTTCCATGATGCCATCCATGCCTCTTAATTTCCCTTTCTTCTAATTCCATGATAAGGATAATTACAAACTTAATTCCAAAAATTGAATTAATCTTGACCACACATCCCAATCTTGAGATGGATGGTTGAGGTTGATTCTGATCAAATCCAAAAATCTATAAATATGAGGCCTCACAACATCATTTCAAAAGCTTAATTAGTGCAAAGTTATAATGTAGTATTGGTTCCAAAAATATTCAAATGACTAGTGTTATAATTCCAAATTGATTCTAATCTAAGCCAAGTCAGAATCCAAAGGTGCCAAGGAGAGATGGTGGTTATCAAGGTTCCATTACCAAGGACTTCATGAGCATAAGCTGAGAAAGCCACCAAAACAAACATTTTGGAGCATCCAAGGAAGGTAAAAGATTTTTCTTTTGCATTTTAGTTGTGTGTTTCATTCATGATTGTTAACTAAGCTCTGCCTAATGTCTACGCCTAGAGATGTTATGTTATTAGTGATTTTATTTCACTTTATTTTCATTTTGGAACTAACACAATACTAACCATCCTCTCTTGAGTCAAATTCCTAGATCACACAAAACAAAAATAAATCACTTAGTCAAAGGTCAGGGTACTTTGATTATGGGATGAGGTGTTCCCCCTCAAATTGAGAGTTGATGAAGAAAGGCTGAATCGGGTATAAGTTTGATAATTAGTTGGTGGGGAGACATTAGTTTATACCACAAGATAACTAGGCATGTGAAATTCTAATGGGTGAAAAGTGACTAAGCATGGTATTTGAGATTATACAAACACTAAAGCTTATAATAGTTATAAAAATAAGTTTGATCCTAGAAGCACACATGATAGTGATAATTGATCCACAACATTGGTTATAGCTGATCAGATTAGGCCTATCAAGGCATCTAGGTAGGGTCAATGTTGGTTGTAAGTATATAAGGTAGGAAGTGCTCCTATAAAATAACATAAGGGTTTGGGTAATACATGAGGTGGTGTAAAATTTCAAGAGTTCAACATGGAAAGGTTGGTCAATATGGTCAAAAGTCATTGTAAAACATGCTAATGGTCTGGGTCAAAAGTAACCAACATCAAGGTGGATGTGGTGAAAGCATGGGTTTATTAGGTATGGGCTAGAAGGGGATGTCTAAGCTAACTCTAGATTCACTTGGTAATTGGATTCTACCTACATAATTCCATGGATGGGAATCCAAAAATAACATCAGGCTAAATGTAGTTCTTTTGCGGTGGGGAGCGTGGGTTAAGTTGGTTACCTCAACTTGATGTATCATGTAGTTAGGTATAGATGAATGATTTTGGAGAAAGGGAAGTTCTAAAGGCTAGAAAATATAGTTATTATTATTTTTTGATTGGTTTGGTAGAAATGGTGTATGAGATTAGTTAACACATAATTAGATGATTATGTTGACTATGGAAAAGGAATTTGTATCCATGGATAAGTAAGTTCAAGCATGAAATTTTTTCCACCATTTTTTAAAATAAGGGATAAATATTCTCTACTAGGTGTTATAAAATATGGTACTACTTGAATTTTTATGGTGACCTAATGGCTTCTTTCATCACCATCCAAATAAGCTAACATTGTGCACATTCTACAACAATGCCATTAATAGGCTATAAAAGGGTATTATTTAATGATTCAAGGAAGCAAAGGAGCAGAGTGGGTAAATGAGAAGTGGAAAAGATTTAAACCCTTGACCCTTGATCCAATGGGGCCCCAAAATAAGTAAGGATTGGGTTTTGATGGAATTAAGAGAAATACTCTAAGGGGTTTTAGAATATGGACCAAGGTGAATAATAATAATAATAATATTAATTAAATGAGATAAAAAAATTTGGATTTCATGCATTAAAACAAGGGCATGGAGGACATGAGGAATAAGATAAGGAGAAGTACATAAAAGTGACACAACTAGTGACCAAACTCTAAAGAGGTGGAGGTTGAATAAGAGAACATAAAGGAGATCTAACAAGGGATGAGGTGAAGGTGGACCAAAAGATAGATGAAGAGATAGGTAGAGAAAATAGTGAGGTTGAAGAAAGAGATGAAGATGGAGAAGGATGGGAGGATCTAGGCATAGAAATATATATAAAAATAAAGGAAGGTTGGTAAGAAGAAGGAATGCCATTAAGGGAGATGAAAAAATTAAATGAAATGGAGAAAAGAGAATAAAAACAAGAGGTAGAAGATGCAGGGGTGAGGGATGTACTATAGAATGACAGAGAGGAGAATTCGAAAAGGAGGGGGAGATAAGTGTAACAATCATGAAGGGTAAGGGGAGGATGGGAAATATGGGGGGCCATGAATGGTTTGAAAATAAGTCTAAAAATAGGCCAAGGAGAAAATAGTTTGGTGATGAAAATGAAAAACAAGGCAATAAATAGAAAAAAGGAAATAAGAGGAAAAAGGAGTGAAATGAGGACACAAAAAGGATGACAGGAGAGTGAAGAAGTAAGTGGCATCTTGACAAAGTAATCATGGATGATGATAGGTAATGAAGTAAAGTAGATGGTGGTTTTGGGAATGAGAATGGGATGGAAAATGGGAAAGAGGTTAATAAAAACAAGGGGAAGTGAAGGATGGGTAAAGAATAAAATAAAGAGATAAGGTATACATCAATCATCTTTTTAGAAGAGGTTGACAAGTCAAAAAAGGGTGAGGTGGTGAAGAAATGGGAGAACAAAAGGAAATGGAAAGAGATTAAAATAAGGGATGAAGATCAAGGATGATAAGAATAAAAAGGAAGAATTGAAGTAGGGATACAAATCACAAATACTCACACAAATGTAAAAGACAAGTGAGTATCAAGATGGAAAGAGGAAAAGGGGAATGTAAAAGGCAAAAATAAAAATTTGAGAAGAATAAAAGAGGAAATTATGGAAGGATTCTCAAAGGATAAATAGCTAGGTATAAACTAGTTGTGGAGGAAACAAATAAGACAAAAATGATAAAAGGATGGAAAAAAATCAAACAAGAAGAATAAAAAATGGTTACAATGGGAAGAGTGGAAAAATGGTAGAGAGTGGTGGTACACAAAGAAAAAGTGTAATAATAGAAGAAATATAAATCTTGCAAGATGAAAAATATGATGTGGAATTGGTGATGAAAAGAGAGTGATAAAAAGGGTATGACAAATAGCCAAGGGCAAGGAAAGATGATGAGGATGGTGAAAAAAGTTCAAGGGGATAAAGGACAAGGTTGATAATAAGTGGAGAGAGGGACCAAAAATATCAAATGTGGGCGAGGGAGTGAGATTAAAAGTATGCATGAGGAAAGGTTATGAGGAGTTTAGTGAGGTAGAGTAGGTGGTGGCTTTATGGGAGATAAGAGGGGACAATGACGAAGGCTATCAACCCTTGCATTAAAAGAGATTGATAAGCTAGAAAAGTGGTTCAAAGAAATTGACAAGCTAAAGGGAGGGAGGTAATGAGGATATAGGTAGAGAAGTGGATGAAGATATTTTAGGTGAGAAGGGAAAATAAAATAAAGGATATGGTCGAACTGACCTTAGTAACTTATCACTACCTAAATAGTCCAAAAAGACCTTAGTTCGATGTAGTTCTCCCAACAATTGGGAAAAAATAAAGATGAAGTATTAGGTGATGTGAAAATATAAGGATGCTAGTGAAAATAAAAATCTTCCATGATAGATAATTCTCTAGATAAGATGGTGTTGTTAGCAATGAAATTTAATGATAAGGGAAAGGGGATGGTAATTAGTTGTTAGTGGTCAAAATTCCCTTAGAAGTTAAGTCGTGCTTACATAGTCGATGGACATTAGGCCAATGTAGTTCAACAAGGGTTGGGTTAATGGTGTGAAAATTAGCTACCCCAATTTGATGGACCACATGGGTTAGCTTGGGTTAATGGAGAAGGTTTTTTAAAACAACTATGTTGGGTTTTGGTGAAGGTGACAATGAAAGTACATGGTTTAGATTGGTGAATAGTTACCATAATGATCCCATATTTAGTACGATGAGAGACATGAATGGGTAAGGTATGATAACTAAGAAGGGAACACAATGCTAAGCACCAAAAATGACCTTTAATAGAGTTAATCTATATAAGAGGTCATTTTTTGAGGAAGTTGGACCTTCTAACATTGTGTGAGGGTAGAAGCTTGTGTTGATAATTTTAACCCTATAGGTCAAAATTGCAACCTTTACCATACAAAACTTTGTAGTTCATATTTTAATTCAGTTTTGGGTCCTAAATAGTCTAAAGAATTATTCAATTTTGGTCTCTTTTTTTGGGAGAATTGTTTAAACAGGGATCCCAATGGGAATCTTTAAAATCAAGGGTAAGTTATCATAAGCATTGTCAAGAGCATGAGGATGAAAGTTTTATCTCCATGGTGTTTTAATTTTGGATAAATGGCATTCTATGTTAGATACATGGAGTTTTGTGAGAAAGGAATAAAATGACCAAGATTTCATATTGATCCTAATGCACATGTCCACCTACAACCATGTATTCTTGAAGACACCTAAAATAGGTCCAGAGCATGAACACAATCATATAAATTTCAAGACACAAACATAAGTCACAGTCAAGAACTTTTGATATTTTCCAAGGTAGTGAGGTTTTGAAGTTTCAAAAAGACATTGAGGTGGATTAATTTTCATGAAAAAGAAGCAATCTAAGTGGGGACCCTAATGAAGGAAGATTATAAGTTTACTTTTCAATGAGGACTTTTTACCAAGTGTTTTTTCTTTCTCAAAGTTTTTTGGGTTAAGTGATTGGAAAAATTTCCTCAAACTTTTTGTCTGAGGGAAATTTTTTTGAAGGACTTTGTATTTTATGTGAAGTAAGGGAAATTACAATAATATTGAATGTTATGTTCCCTTAAAGAAAGTTCTTTTCAAAAAAATTGAAGGTCACTTAGAAAAGTCCGAAGGGAAGGGCACATGGAAAAGTCTGAAAGGCAATTGAAAAGGGAAAGAAATGTTCAAATCTTTCAAACATTATGTATGAAGGAAAGGAAATGGTTCATTTAGGAATATCGAAGGGTATGTGCCCTTTGAGAAGGTTCATTTAGGAATAATGAAGGGTATATAACCTTTAGTAAGGTTCATTGAAGAATCTCTAAGGGTAACCACCCTTTGGGAAAGTTTAAAACCAAAGATCCGAAGGGACATTTGAAAATCTAGAAGGGTAGTCTAAAGGAAACAAACAGGGAATAAAGCCACAAGAAAGTGAAAAGACAAAAACCTGAGGACATGGAATTCCTTCAGAATTTTTGTTCAAAGGAATAAATAAGGAGATGGGCCCAAAAAAACTATGAACAAAAAGACTTGAAGGAATTCCTTTAGACAAATTGTTCAAAAGAATTACTTTAGAAGGTTTATCAAGGGGAAAGTCAAGCAATGAAGGAGAGAGATAATTCTTGTGGATAATTTATCCATGAGAAATTGAAAATACACAAGCCTAAAAGAATAAGCTCAAAGAAATAATTAGGGAGAAAAAATTATGAAAAACACACAAAAAATACATATGGAAGATATATAGACAAAAAAAAACCAAAAAATGCATGATATTATAACATCCAATGAATAGATTAGTTCATTCTACATCATAGAAATTGGCCCAAAATAGGATTAGACACATCTAGGTGTAAGCATTTCAACATGCCACCTTCAGTTTTAAAAATGGAGACTTGGTTGCATGAAGGACTCAAGTTATTTAATGTAGGAGAGCTTAACATGAAATTTAGGCATGCACTCTTGTTAATCTAAGCCTTTCAAACATTCTAGCAGTTTAAGTGAATACCATTGGAGTTTGACTAGTCTTGAGCTCTAGTTGACTAATTGACAAGTGTCACACCCAATCATACTCTCCATGCAATATAAGACATTCTCACATTCTAATTAAGTTTCAATTTGGTTCAAACTTGACTTTAGACATCTAAATGATCATGTTATTGATGCATGAAGGAGATTAGCTCACCATCCATTTTTAACACCAAAAGGAGTATTCATGCAAGCATGGGATAAAGGGATTTATTTTTAGGTCTTTGGATAGCACAATTTGAATTGGAGTTGATCTCCTCTTCTATTTTTAGTGCCATCTTGTTGGCTATTGTATTATTTTCTATATAAGTTGGCTTTTTATCCTTGAATTGTATCCCTCTTTTGGCAAGACAAAATTATGCCAAAGATTGAGTTGTAACCTTTTTTTAGATTAATAAGACTATTGTATTTAGATTCCAACTATTGGTATAGTGTATTTATGTCATTGATTTAGCTAAGTTATAGAGTTTTCTTCCTTGTCAAGTCTTGATTCTTACCTAGTTACTAGCTAGTCAGATTATGCATCTCATGTTCCATGTTCAATGTCTTTTGGTTGAGCTTATAGTGGATGTAAGTGGCTTGTTAGTGCCTTGAATCAGGCCTATTCTATCATTTCCCTCAAGCTTTTATCACAAGATACAACCTTTTCATGAACTACTTATGTATATTGGTCAATTGGAGTTGAACTTTTAGCCTTTCTCTTATCCAAGTCAGTTTTTTTCAGAGCTCTAATTGAGTGGATCAACACATCATTTAGGTGTATCACCATCATTAAATAAGTGTTATTTCAATTTTTCCTTCTCTTTTTTTTTGAGGTTGTTTGTAGAGTAGAGCAAATATTTTAATTGATACACCAAAGGGAGTTATCCCTTATAATATAGAGATTCAATCCATCGATTAGGTCACCCATAACCTATGATTATTTCCATGTTTCAATAGATTGTGAAGGCTTAAAACTACCTTCACAGGGGTCCAAGTCTGATTGATAATAGTTTTTGGCATGATCGATGGGACTCATTAGAGCTAGTATTGATGAAATTATAGTTGCAACAATGTTCTTCAAGAAGTATTTGGTGATTCTAAGCTCAAGTAGTTACTTTTAATAATCTAGGCACAATTTCCATGTAAGTCTATTTTTATTACATTATCATGAATGAGTTTTGATGGTTGTGTATGAATATAATTCTTATTCTATATTTCCTTATCAACTCAATGATGGAACACACCAGCCTTATTATTATACCTATGAGTCTCTTTGTGATCCTAATCAGCCTGATCAAGAGTATTATCAAAGCTATGTTTAGACTTATGAAGTTTCTCATGATCCTTATTATAAAGAGCATGAGTCTTACCTTTCTTGTGATCCATATCAATCTCAAGACTAGATTTCATCTTTTCCATATGGCTATGATGTTGCATATGAGCAGTCTTGTATTCAAGAAAGAAAGAATGAAATAGAGCTCAAAATACTAGTATATGCAAGAAAAGTTTGTTCAAATTCTTAGTATGAAGAAGTGAATGGTCTATTTCAAAATTTGTCCAATGATCCAAAAAAAATAAATGAGATATGTATTATTGTATTGGAGAAGATGAAGGCTTGGGAAAGGTAGATAATTGAGTTGAATCACTTGTCTACAAAAGGTTCTTATGTTTTTTATTCTCATTAAGTTCTTACTCATACCTAGTATATGCCAAGTGAGCTTCCTAATTGTATTCAAGAGCCTATTCATGATGTTAAGCCTTATTATACTCCCCTTTATTCACCACTCATCTCTAAATCACAAGTTGTCCATGAGGATAAGGAGATTTTAGAATTTTATGAGGTAATGGTGAAGTGGAAGGAATAAAATACAAAGGTATTTAAGAGTTTCTCTTTCCCTCCTCTCCAAAAATCCCTAGATAATTCCATTATCCTTAATATTCTAAAATATGATCATGATCAACCTCCCATGCTTCATTATCCCTCTCAAATAAAATAATTTTATTAGCATCCCATCATCTCCCTTCCTCAAGAGGATCTTATTCTCTATAAAATTGAAAAAGAGGTTACAATTATAGGTCATGTTTTTTTGAAGTGTGAAGAGAATGCTTCAGGTATGTTTGAGGATGAGTTTCACATTGATACTTCACTTAAGGTTATTACTGATAATCCAATTATAGTTAAGAATGAGAAAGCTGATCTTGATGTGGAGGAATTCCAAGAGGAGTTGGTGCAAATTGAAGTCAGAAATGAGTTGCAGGTATCTCCTATTGAGAAGGATCTAGATAGATTTCAAGTTTATTATATTCAAATAGATTAAAATGTGGAAAAAATAGATGATTAAAAATATCTTGGAGATAACATCTACCACTACAAACCATGTTTTAGAAGGTGGGCTTCTATCATGATCTACATAGTCAGCTTGGCAAAGGTTCATCACTAATACGATCTGAGTTTTAAGGGAAGTAGTAATGTGATGACCTAAAAATAATTTCTTTGATGGATAAGTAGACTTTACAAGTAAGGAAGTTAGAAACATGGTGAGTGCTAAAGGGTGGACCTTGCTTGACCCAAGAGCTGTATGAGTAGGCTAGACAAATGATGGTCATATTTGCATCCTCTATCCCAGTTCCTTGAAACTGATGACTTGGGGTTCTACTTAGAAGAGGTCTTTGTATAAGGGAGATATGTGGTCTAGGATATTGGTTATATAGTTTGATAACGAAGCTATTACCCTACCATAGATTAAATCTCATTTGGAGTAAAATAAAAGACTACCATGTTTGAGCAAGCACTACTAATGGTTGGGGTCTGACATTCAGAGCCTATGGTAATGGGTTCGTATTAAAAGGAGGGTAGAGGGGATAATAAAGTGAATGTCTTATCATGAATTCATGGTGTCTTAGCTCTGATGGAGGAGATTCTATAGTGATAATCATTTTGGAGTTACCACTACCAACAATAATGGTAGTTTTGAAGGAATGATCATTATAGTAGGCCATGGTTAGAATTCAATTTATGTTAACTAGGCTAAAGGTGACGATGACACAAATGACCACTCAACCTAAAAGGATCATAGATGATAAAGTAAGGAAAGACATTAGATGTAGATTAGATGATACATGTAATAAAAAGATATCATGATTGTGTATAATGGCTTTATTGAGATGACCAATCAGATTAAGGGTGATGTGTCCATATGAAAAGGTAAGTAGACATGAGAATTTCAATTGGGAAGAATTTTCAATGGAATCAATGAGATCATATGACCTCCTAGTCGATAGAATGGAGAATCATGTTAGTGAGGAAGAATGGTCATGTATTTTATTTAAAGAATCATGATAAGGATGAATGTTTATGATTGAGTTATTTGGTTTTGTAGGTCATAAAGAGTGCATAGAACTACATAAGGTTAAAGATGGAAAATAATGGGAATAATGGTGAAGATAATAAACAACCCCCAAAACTTGAAATAATCAATATGGTGAATGTGTGGATATATAAAATATTGTAACATGTAATGGTGATAATAGAAGTAATGTTAGATCAAAAATAAGAGGAAATACACCCATAGCCTAAGATTGAACCTAAACTCTTACATCCATAATAGTGAAAAAGTTGAAAATTTCACTATGCAAGATGTAGGGCTAGAGAACATGATTGTTGGCCTATCTATTGAGGGAACCCTCACTATCTAAGTCAATGTGCATGAAGGCAAAAACTACTGGTACCTATGTGAGTAAAATAACTAGAGAAAAGGGATACAATGGATGTAATAGGTGAGTACGGTGAAATAACCAAAGGGAATATGATTCTCATCCTATGGGGATGAATGTGGGAGAGGAGAATAGAGTATACCCTTTAGTGGTTGTTGAGATAGGGAATGCTACGAATGTTAGTTTAGGGAGTAATCAAGTAAAAGGATGGTTGAACACAAATCTAGAGTCACCAGATAATTATTTTGATGTTTAGGTAGGAAAATAATGTATGCATGTGATTTATGAAATGTGTGTGTAATATGATAACTATGTATGTGTCATGCAACTCCTCACACCCTAAATAAAATATTGCACAATTTGTTGTAAATATGTATAAAATGCATTAGATGTCACTGATCAAATGTTATCATGCTTAAGGTTATATGGATACTTATTGATGTTATGGTTATGGTTATGAGTGATATGATTATGGTGTTTTTATTCTCACTTAATGTAAAAATAATGATTATTGTTATTGCAACACTAGATGGTAAAAGTCATGATGAAAACATCAACCAAGCATAGTAAAATAAGAATAGGGCACGATGCTTTATTTTTGACAAGGACCAAAAATAGATCGAAAGTGGGATTGGCTTAATGAATATAATCCATTTAAATGTTATGTATGAATGGTCTTTAGTTGATAAAAAAGGTTTATTGATCATAAGGTGTCAAGTAAGATCTAAATCCCTTGATTCACAAATAGTCTAAAGGGAAGATGGGTGATAGGTGGTGTGAAGGGTAATGGGTGATATGTATGATAATCTCATGTGAATTAGGTTTCCCCTTCTATAGGTGACCTAAGAATGGTAATAGAAAAGTCCATGTCATATGTTAGATGTGGAATGATCAATGTAGGAAGTCTATATGTGAAAACTGATTACAGCTTCCAACATATTATGTTGCTCTAGAGTCGATTGTGGATTTAGAATTTATTGTGATAGTGGTTCTTTTTCTTTATTATTATATATGAGAGACTGATCGATGTGGGAAGATTTTAAGAAATTTCTCTACTTTTGATAAAGTTAGCTTAGACATCCTTCAAGGGAGTGGTCTAATCTTATTGGATTTATTTAATGTTCTTGATATCTATCCTTCAAGGGATAAGTCTACCTTACATTTGGAAATTTATATTTTATTTTTGGGTAGCTATCCTTCAAGGGAATAGTCTGTAATGCTTAAGATATTGACCTAAGTAGTATTTTGGTATCCAAATTGTGGTTGGATGCAATGTTTTTAGACATGGACAAGTCTAATTAGGTTCAAACATTTACCTTTATGAGTGCAAAAATTTAACACAAAAAGGTCAATGATATGTGAAACGGTATGCTTTCAAGAGATAATGACCACGGGATTACATCTTGTTAGAAATGAAAAGTATCCATGAGAACCATATTATGGGTAGAGCCATGGTACCCATATTTAGGATTAGGTTATGACTGTGATGGTTAGCCACATGGTTCTTTGTTGTAATAAATTGTCCTTAAAAGGAGAGGAGAAAGATGGGTCAAGGTTAAAATCTCATAATCAAGGGATGAGCTTAAGTTAGATAAAAGGAGTGATCTTGATCTCTCTTTAATAAAAAAATAGATGCAGAAACAAAGTGTTGAGAGGTTCAGGTTCTAGTTTGCTTTTGAGAAAGGATAAATGATAAGCTCTTGATCCATACTTATGGGTAATGATGTAGGGTCCAAGACAATTGAAAGCAAACTTGCCTCATTTACTCTTTTCCATGTTGGTCACATGTTGGTTTTCTTTTCGAATGAGGTCTTCAATATTGAATTCCTATTATTTCAGGTGCTTGTTATAAGTGAATTTGATATACTCTTGATATATATGGAGGTGGGTGAGAGATGTTAAATGATGGTCTTCAGGTAGCTCAAGTTGAGCTAAATGATGCTGATGAAAATATTCATCAAAAATAATCTCTTACAAAGATATATGAATAGAGTGGATTTGGACTTTAAGAGGCAAGATTTCATCTATTTTGAAGACTAAAGAGAAAGGGGTATCACTCATAGAGGTTTGAATGCTAGTATGATAGGCCCATAAAGTGAATGGAATGTGCAAGTGTCAATATCAACCTGAAACATTGATGGATTTGGTAAGCATTTTGTTAAGGATTTTGTTAGAGGCTTCTACTTATCCATTTACTTATGGATCATAAGGTGAGGAAAATATTAAATCGATGCCAAATGAATCAAATATCCCTTAGACCTACTTGTTTTTGAAATATTTACCATTATTTATGATGATCTTAAGAGGAACATCAAATTAACATATGATATGATAGTTGATAAAGTCAACAATATTCTCCACTTTGGTCAAGATAAAAGGGATATATTCCACCCACTTGGTGAAATATTCATTGGATATGATGATGGAACTATGCCACTATGAAGAATGGGGGTTAGTTTCCCTAATGAGATTGATACCCCATTGAGAGAAAGGATAGAAGTCCTTAGATACTTAGAGGCTATTTGATACTGCATGATGTAAATTAGCATGTTGTTGAAATTTTACACACTTTTTTACATAATCATAATAGTTTTGGTTAAGGGTGGGCCAATAGTATCCAAGGCAAAGGATATGTTTAGTGACCACTAGGCCACTAACGTATCCCCCATAGATCCCATCACATGTTTCCTTGATGTCATGGGAAGCTTCATGGATGCATAGGTAATGAAGAAGGAGATCGTCGAAACCAAATTTATAAAATATTCCCCCTAGGACGGTGTAATGATTAGTACTTTGAAAAAAGGCTCTTTGGGCATTCATAGAGAGGTTGGGAGTAACAATGCCTAGGTTAAGGTAGTTAAGAGTTTGGTCATGCTAAATTATAGGTAAGGATTCCTCTACACTAAAAACAATAGTGAGATTAGATTGGTTATATGAGGGAGTTGCAAAATGATTAATGGTGACAAGGATTTTGGAATTGGAAGGCTAAGAAAGGATCTTGGAAGCAAGGCAAGCCATTATATCTATGAATTTATTGGTAGATTGAGGAATAGATTGGACTAGGTAATTCTTAAATGATGTTAAGAGTTTATCAACTAAAAGTTTATATTTTTTCAAGACATCATTCTTACATTTATTGGATTCATTGACCTAGTTAACCATGAGTTGGGAATAACCAAAGACATAGATTGTCTTAGTTCCCAAGGTTATAGCAGTTTGGAGACCTATCACTAGGGCTTAATACATATCCATACTATTGGTACATTCAAAGTCAAGTTTGAAGGAGAGAGGAAGGGGTTAAAAATCAATAATAATGAGGATAAATCTAGCACCCCATCCTTGATCTCACTTTAAGCCATCAAAGAACATGGTCATTTGGTAGGTTATGCCATCCTATTAAAAAAGAGTCATGATAGCTTCATTTAGAAAGTCAAGAGGAGGTTGTCAGGGGATCTGTAGCTCTACCAATTAGAGCACAATTGATTACTTTCTTATATGCAATTAAACACAGAATTATACCAGAATGATAAAGTAGCTAGAAAATTGAGACAACAAAGAATTTGAGAGACAATACACACTCTTGTATTAAATACTACTAGAAGAAAATACAATAAGGAAGATGCCACTTCTTCCTCCACCTCAAAGGCTTGCCACACCTCAAGACCTTCTTCCCTTTCTCTCTTACTCAACACAACAACTCTAAAGCCTGAGTTATTATCCCTCCTTGAATGCTTCAGATGATCTCCTTGACCTTGCTAGCTTCAATGCTTTTACTTGCCTTAGAATGAATACAATACATGCCTTATGGGTCTTTAAATAGGATCCCATGCTTACAAAAAATAGAACTCTAGTTACAATAATTAGACACGCAGCTCGTGACTATAATTAGTCACTTGACATGTAAACACTCGCTTCACTTAACTAATTGTTCGTCAACAGTAGTTTCGAAAATACACAGGAGATCGACGTTGGTCCCTACTTGTCTAGTGCTACTGACATCGGCCGACTATCTGCCATCACCAATGTCCTTCTCCACTGTCTATGATCGATGTTGGTTATACTGCTGACGCCGGTTCCTATGGTTCTTCAGCATCCTCTCTTGTGTCTATAAATAGTTGAATCTTTTAGCTCCACACCTTAACAATCTCTCACTTGGAGATAAATAGCTACAGCTTATACCTGTACCTATACACCATCTATTTTGTTCTTTAGGCTCTGTATCCCTCTTCAATGTCACTCTTGAAGACCAACCACCACGTAAACCTGTGATGCAATACCTGTATCTTATGCCACAAGAATTTTGCTGCTCCCAAATTCTCCATGACATACTTCTAAACCAACTCTACCCTTAGCTCAGAAAACTCCCTATATATGAAACCTTGCAACAAGTAACACAATACAGTAACAGGATAATGTAGCTAATATTATCCAACCTGGTAAAGATAAAATACAATGGTCAAACCTCCATTGTTCTGCAGCGTACTCAAGACCATATACCATAGCCTTCTGTGTCATGTGTCCATCCACTCTCTTCTCTAAAATGGGAGTCCATCTCTCTATCTAGTGCTTCCTTCTAGCTGACAACACTACCAATAAATACCTGTTTGGTTCTCCAAGGACTCACACTCCTCATTCATGCCAACCTCCCACTATTTCTGGATTCTACCTGCATTGCTTCTTCCATCTTCTTAGTTTGTGACTATCAGTAAGCAATATAAAGAAGGTGAACAATGAATATGAGGTTCACATACCTTTCCTGACCTCCACATGGGTGTTTGAGACTTATTAATTCACCCAACATCCGTTCCAGTGACCGATCTAGGCCATCTCCCAGTCTGCTCCCGACCGATGTCAGTTCCCTGCACTAACCCTGACTGCCGATGTCATTTCCCTGGATGACGCCGGTGTCCCTCCTACTGACGTTGGTCCTTATGACCAATGTCAGACTTCTCCAGTCCAACCTACCGACCCTGCTGGTCTGCACATGACTGATGTCGGTATCTGGATGACTGACATCGGTGCCAAGCGACCGACATCGGTGTCTGTGTGTTCCTATGAGTGATGAAATTTTCATCTGCAAGCTCTTCCTAGATCAAATCTCTATCCATGCTGCCCTACTCAGATTTATTCAGCCCCTGTGACTGATCTCTGTCCTTCATCTCCTCCATAAACACCAAGGCTTCTTTGTTCCTGTCAAAAGCATCAAATTTCCTCTTTCTGTAATGAACTGTATTTATGCTTTCCAAATTTGAACACATACCTTTTGAATCAAGAACTTCCTTTCCCTTCTTATTCACATGATCAAGCCTATTAGACCACATCTTCAAATCTACACTAGAAGTAGAATCAGTAATACAAGTAGACAGATAAAGAGTATCTACTTTCTTACCTCTTGCTAGAACAAGTGCTCCCTTGGTAACCTTCCAAGAATCTGCTGTGATATTGTGCATCCCTCATCTCCCAACCTTCCTATAGAAATTAGACTCTGCTTTAGAATTGGAACATGCATGACCTCTTTCAACACCCATGTGTTGTCAATCTGCAATCTTAGCTGCACTTTCCCTTTGCCAACTATCTGACAAGGCATACCATCCCCTAAATAGAGCACTCCAAAATCTCCCTGTTCATACTGATAGAACAAATCTCCATTTGGGGATGCATGAAAAGATGAACCAAATCTAAAATCCATGATCCTACCTGACTATCCAAAGAAAGTATGAGAGCATCCTGCATCACAATATTTGCATCCTTTGCTTCTTCCATACCTGCATGTTGATTCTCTTTATCTCTCAACCAACACTCCTTCTTTATATGTCCTTTCTTTCCACAAAACCAACAGGTAATACCTTTGGACTCGGATCTCCTTCCCAACCTTGATTTCCCTTGCTCAACCTTTTCCCTTTGCCTTTCCCTGCTTTCTGCACTTAAAGCATTCCCTAATGATTCACCTGTGCTTCTCCTGCGCATTTCTTCATTCAAGATCACACTCACAACATCATCAACTTTTAAGATTTTAGAAGCAGATGCAGAATTACTTACTGCCATAACCATACCATCCCAACTTTCAGGCAAAGAACATAAAATCAAGAGAGCCTTTACCTCATCATCAAAAACAATATTGACTGAAGCTAGTTGGTTTACCAAACGATGGAAATCACTGAGATGAGTATGTATCAATCCACCTTCCTACATTTGCAAAGTAAATAGCTGCTTTATAAGATATACCTTATTAGAAGCCGAGGGCTTTTCATATAAATTCGCCAAGGACTTTATCAACTCCTCCGTTGTCTTGCACTGTGATAAGCTAGAAATCACAGATGATGAAAGGCTCAACCTTATGGAACCAAGAGCCTTCTGATCAAGAACGTTCCTATCTTCATCCTTCATATCTATGGGCTTGCATGCAACCCCACCCAATGATAAGTACAAATCCTTCTGATACAAATAGTCCTCAATCTGTATCCTCCAATGTTGATAATTCTTGTCGTTAAACTTCTCCATTCATAGCCTACTTTCTTCTGCCATTACTGAACTCCCACTCAATCAGAAAACCCCGTGAATGACCTGTAATCAAAAATAATACCCTGCTTCCTGCAAACTATAGCTCTGATACCACTTGTTAGGGGATCTGTAGCTCTACCAATTAGAGCACAATTGATTACTTTCTTATATGCAATTAAACACTAAATTATACCAAAATGATAAAGTAGCTAGAAACTTGAGACAACAAAGAATTTGAGAGACAATACACACTCTTGTATTAAATACTACTAGAAGAAAATACAATAAGGAAGATGCCACTTCTTCCTCCACCTCAAAGGCTTGCCACACCTCAAGACCTTATTCCCTCTCTCTCTTGCTCAACACAACAACTCTAAAGCCTGAGTTATTATCCCTCCTTGAATGCTTCAGCTGATCTCCTTGACCTTGCTAGCTTCAATGCTTTTACTTGCCTTAGAATGAATACAATACATGCCTTATGGGTCTTTAAATAGGATCCCATGCTTACAAAAAATATAACTCTAGTTACAATAATTATACACGCATCTCGTGACTATAATTAGTCACTTGACATGAAAACACTCGCTTCACTTAACTGACTATTCATCAATAGCAGTTCCAAAAATACATAGGCGACCGATGCCAGTTCCTGCTTGTCTGGTGCTGCCGACGTCGGCCGACTGTCTGTCGTCGCCGGTCTCCTTCTCCACTGTCTGTGACCAACATCGGTTATACTGCCGATGTCGGTTCCTCTGGTTCTTCAGAATCCTCTCTTGTGCCTACAAATAGTTGAAGCTTTTAGCTCCACACCTTAACAGAGGTTGTTGGTTTTTTTGTAAAGGATATTCAACTAATTGGTTAGAAATAACTTTCCATTTAATTCACTTTTGTTGGAGAAATTCAAAGTCAAATTTAGCTAGGAACATGACCCACTTAGCCATACACTAATTTTGGTATGGTTTAGAGTGCATGTACTTGATCAAGTTAGTATTAGTGATGACATAGGTTTTATGGTTAAGAAGATAGTGGTGGATTTTGGTGGCCACAAAGGTCAATGCTAAGTAGAGTTTCTTAATATGTGTTTATGAGTCTCATATTCTACAAGTGTATGGCTAATGTAGTATACAACTTGATCTTTATGCTATTTATCTTGGTGAGACAACATTGCTCGTAAGGAATGGTTGGTGTTGGTGGTAAAGATATATAGGTAAAATGGGTCATCATCCTTATGAGGGGTGAGGACAAGTAGTGCCAAAAGGTACTATTCGAGATAATCAAAGGCCTTTTGACAATCACTATTTCATTTGAAATAAACATCATTCTTGAGAAGGTGATGGAAAGTTTGGCACCAATCTGAAAGTTGGGAAATGAAATGATGAATGGATTAAAGTTTTCTCTATAGGCTATAGAGTTGCTTAAGGTTGGTTATAGGAGGCATGTCAAAAATGTATCTAACTTTAGCAGGGTTTACTTTGATTCAATGAAGAGAGATGATAAATCCAAGAAGCTTTCCTAAAAGGACTCCTAAAAAGATTTTTTTTGGGATTAAGGTGAACATAATAATGGATGAGGCATTTAAATATGATTGTAAGAACATCCAAGTAATCTATTTAGAGTTTTGATTTCTCAAGAAGGTCATCCACATAGTCTTCTACAATCTTATAGATGATATCATGGAGGATATAAGTCATGGCACATTGGTAGGCTGCACTCAGGTTCTTTAACCTAAAAGGCATGACTCTATAGAAAAAGGTCCCTCAAAGGGTGGTAAAGTTGGTTCTATGATCATCTTTAGGAGTAATCAAGATTTGATTATAACCTAAAAATCTATTCATGATAGATAACATCTCATGGCTGACCATGAGATCAACAATTTGGTTAATGATAGGTAGAGGAAAGTCATCCTTGGGGTAGTTGTGGTTAATGTCATAAAATTACACACAAATTTAGAGAACCCCAGTGTCTTTGGTGATAGGTATAATATTTAAGACCCATTATGGGTAGTTAATGGGTTTAATGAAGTTTACATAGAAAAGACATTGAAGCTCTTCTTTGAAAATATGTGTGTGTAAAGATGCATGCATCATAGTTTTTTTAATAAGCTTGGCATAATAATGAGTGAATATGCTATGGGTAATAATTGTGGGGTTAATCATGGGAATATCACTGTAAGACCAGCCAATGGTTATGTTGTGGTCTTAGTGGAAAGAGGAGAAGTCTATAAGTTCCTTGGCATTCAGTGATTGGCCCAATTTGACAATGTGGGGGTTGTCTAGGATGCCCAAGTTCATATCCATGGTGGATTAATTTGACATGGTCAAGGATTTAGGAGGAATGGATATATGGATAGAATAATCCCTTACATTGAGGTAGGTAAGAATAGAATCATCATCTTGATGATGAATTGTGTTGATGGTAGGAGAATCATTTTATATCATTATAGGGTGCATGAGTGGAAGGACTTTGGTTTGGTTACCCTTTTAGTAGATGAGAGGGCCCAAAATAATAGCATTGAATAGAAAAAAAAAGTTAGGGGGATGATGTTAATATCTTCAAGTGTGGAAAGTGGTTGGGTTGGTGAGGATGGGATATTTTACTCCATGGTGGTAATGGGTTTGGGTGAATTGGTGGGTTATTTAGGTGGTCAATACCCAAGGCCACATGACTCATGAGGTTACAAAGTTTTGATATGGGGTAACTAATGAGGCCCTTATTCATTATTACCAAGGCCAAATCCTTTCTAAGAACATCTATGAAGATACAACTTAGAAAACATTGGTTTACTAAGATAGGAAAAGTTAGAGGTAAATGGTTGGATGGATGAAGTAATAGTAGGGGCAAGAAGTGGTTGATCAAGTCCCCCTTAAATGAAATTTATTTTATGGTTAGGGAACCTAAAGGGGATGATGGTTCTAATGTTAGGGTTGTAATAAGGGTCATGCCTAAGATTTCCATATTCTTGGGGAGTAGATAAGGCATTTAATGATAAGAGTCTATATTCTCTAAAGGAAAGATGTAGGAATGTGTTTGTAATAGGGTTTCTACAAGAATCTTTGAAGAAGGGATAGATGAGCTAGTAGAAGATTCATCAACATTTGGTTTGGAAGTGTCATGGGTTTTGGTTAGTGGTGTTGTGTCATTAGCAGATGGTTGGGAGGTGGATGGAGGAAGGAGGATACCATTAGGCTGATATGTCATATTATAAGATGTGAAAGAACTAGGGTCAGCTTGGATAGTCATAACTTGACCTTTGTACTCAAATTTGACACATTGATGTAAGGTGGAAGGGACACAACTCATGGAAAAAATCCAAGTGTGCCTAAGTAAAACATTGTATTATAATTATCCTTCCATAACATAAAAAATTTTAGGAATGGTATGGGGCCTTACACAAATATGGAGGAAAACTATGCCCAAGGTAGTAGCCATGGTATCATTGAAAAAATGAAGGACCATTGTGCTTTTAGAAATAGGCATAGGCATAGGAGGAGATAATATTGATGTTGGATCCTCCATCAATCATTACCCTTTTTATGCAGGTTTGATTAATTTATGTCATAATGAAGAGGGGGGTTGAGATGCTTTAGATGAATATAAGGTATTTCTAAATATTTTAAGGTGACAAGGTTGAAATTTTGAAGGGCCCCAACAAAGGCAATGAGAGGTTGAGGGTCATTGGGTTAGAACTCAATGGATTTAAAGGATTCTATGAGTGTTTATTGGTGATGGGGAGAGGTAGATACTAACTCATAAACTCATTTTTTCTAGAGTTTGGTGAAGATACTTGAAGATATCTTTCCAAATAGATATTGCATATGGGTTAGGGTATGGAGGGTTATATGGGGAGGCACCTAAGATAGACACCTTGGGTTTGTTTAAAGATATAGATGGATAGGTATTGTTTTCTTTGGAGTTTGAGGTAGGGTAAGTTTAAGGAATAGATGACTTAGCCTTCCCTTTATCCTTCTATTAGGCATGATATTGGGTAACCATGTGAATAGTGATAATAATGTGGTTTTATGGATTGGGTGGTTTCTTTGGTTCCTCCTCTTTACTTTTGGGTGAGATTGAAGATTGGATGGGTTGAGTTGGTGGTCAGATTCACAATGGGGATGAAGGAGGTTTATTTGATAATAGATCATCATCTTCATATAGGCTATGAATAAGTGTTTGGATAGCTTTAAAATATTATGTGTCATGTCCTAGTCCCTATGGTATGCACATATCAAGTTATCATTTAACCAAGAGGTTTTGGTACATGAAGGGGTAAAGGGTTTGATGGGTAATAAGATCAAGGAAGAAGTTTGTAATAAAAATTAGAGAATGGTTAAGTAAGACTAGGTTAAATGTGGTAGAGGTTTAGAGGATTTTATTTTGGGTTTTGAAGTAGAAGGTTGTGTGGATGTAGGTTTAGTGGTAGGTGTCTTGGGTAAAGTGGTATTCTTGGTTGATGGTTTTGGCTTAGGTAAGATGCTTGATGAGTTGGAGATAGAGGAGGGCAAGGTAGGTAACTTAGGAATTATTAGTGTAGTGAGGAAATGTGTCTTAAAAAGAAAGTATGAAGGTGTGACCAACAAAGGTGGTGGGGTTTTGGTAAAAATGATGGACTTAATGTTAAAGGTATAGGAATGAGGACTCAAAATGAAGGGTAAGATTTAGGGAGGTAAAATTTGGGGTTTTGGGCCTTTTGATGGTTTTACTTCTTGGGTTGTTTAGTTGTTGGTTTTGGAGCGGATATGGTCACTTTAGTTATATTGATGGGTTTAGATTTTTGAGGTTAAATTAATTTGGAGGAGGTTTTGGTTGGTTAGGTGGAGGTTTTAGTTGGTTTAGAAAGGATAGGCCAGTCTACCAAAGAAGGGGTTAGAGGTTCTAGTTTGGTTCCCTTACTTTTATCTTGACATTTGATAGAAGGTTCTAAAATTAGAGGTTTGGTGGATGGAGTTATCTTCTCTTGTGAGATAGATTCCAAAGAGGGAGTGGATGTTTTTATAATAAGGGAGGTAGGTGTGGTATCCTTAAATAAAGGCATGGGTATGGTGGCTTCCTTTGTTTAGGTGTCTAAAGGAATAGAAGGTAGTTTCCTCCCTTCCATTAGGGGGATGGGGAAAGAGGTGGTTGAGGTAATGTTTTATTCAATAATGGGTTCATTCGTAACCATATTAATATTATGTACCTCATGATATGGTTCTAGTTTACTATCATGTTAAGGGGTAAAAGGAACATGATAAGGAAAAGGCTTAAAGAATATGTCAAGGGCTTGGTTCAGTAGTGCATTGGGATTTTCCAATGTAAGCTCCCCTTTATCAATGAGGAATTGGACAAGGTATTTAAAGGTGTTTCATTTATTGATGTCATGTCTTATTAATTGATGAAAGGAAAAATCATCATTCTCATTATACCAAAGTGATATGGGGTGAGAAGCATAAAACTATTGGGGTGGTTTAATTGGTGGAAGTTGGATGATATTAGCTTTTAGTAAATTTTCCAAAATATAAGGATAGGGATCTCCAATAAGATTTAATTGCTTATGATTATTCCAATTTTGGTTCCTTTGGGTTTGATTTGAATAATTAGAGGAGTTAGAGGTTTGGTTTCTTGGGTTCTATTGGTTGGTAGATTGTGGTGGTGTGGATTTGAGGACAATGGTGTTGGTGGTTTATTTTTTTTAGTATTGTGATTGGTTTGGTTATTTGGTTTGGAATAAAAGGGCTCACTGGGTTTGCAAGTTAGGTTTTTGATTTTAAACTTTAACCTTCATCAATTTCTTTGTTTTATGGTTTGTGAGCCATGGTAAAATCTTCATCAAATGTTTGAAATATTTAGACACATAATATGGATGAAATATGTTTTTCACATGCCCAAGTGAAGAGATCTATAAGCTCAAGTTGAGGTAATGAAAAGGAAAGTTAGTTGATTAGGCTTATCCAATGAGCCATAAAATTGGCAATATATTCATCTTTGAACTACTAAATGGAGTATAGGTTGGTAATGAAAAGTTTCTTGCATATATTGATCAAAAATTGATCTAAGAAGTTTTGGGCTAATTGGGTGAAATATAGTATGGAATGTTTGGGTATGGCATTATACCAATCCAATGCCAATCTAGATAATGACATATGAAAGGTATGAAGAAGAAGAACATCATTGTGGGTAATCAAGTAGCACTAATGCCTAGATTTTCTTAAATGTTGTTGAGGATCTTTACTATTAAACTTGGTAAATTTTGAAAGTTCCCACTAGGATAGATAATGTCTAATGGGGATCGAAGGGTGAATAGGTTCATTACAAATATGATCATAGGGAAAGAGATTATGGGATCCAAATATGGATGACTCAAGGTTATTCATCTTGTCTATGATCAAATTCATGAATTTTACTTGAGGTTGTTGGGATGCGTAGTTATATGGTATGTTTTGTTGAGGTTGGGAAATGTGTGAATAACTAGTAGATGGTTGAGATGACTATATGTATTGGTATGTGGTATTTTAAGGTTGGTTAGAAGATATATATTGGTACATAGATGTTGATGGTTAGGTATATGTAGGTGGTTGGGTAGTGATAATATTCCCCTGTGGGTTATGAATATAACCAAAGGTTACGTGTTGGTTTGGAGTGGTGGTTGGGTTAGTGGCTGATGGAAGGATGATAACTCTTGTACTAATTGGTTATAATATAGAGGGTATGGATAGCTCAAATCTTGGAAGTGGAGTGGTGTTTGATGGATTGGAGGTAAATAGGGGAAGATGAGTAGAGTTAGAGATAGGTACTCCAATTATGGGGGAGTGATTAGTAAGAGGCATAAGGGAAGTGGTAGTTTGGGTTGGTGGGTTAGTTTCAAGGGAGGTGTTGGTTGATGACAACATTTGGGAAACTAAAGGTTGAGTAGTTCTCATGGTATTAGATGTATTCCTCATAACATGGAGAGGAATTTCATAAGGAAAATTTACAAGTGGGGTCAAATCTAGGATTTGTTAAGATGGAATTCTTAGGTAGTGTTGTAAGGCTGCATGATTATTGTTTAGGAAAGTGGCAAAAACTGCATCTCTTAAGAATACCCAAGTAGGACTTATTGAAGAGTGAGGGGATTCTATGGGTTCAGAAGTGTGTTCCATGGATGAAGAGGTGGAATTTGGTGATGGTTGATTTGATGGTGGGAATTTTTTATCAAGGTCTTTTTGTTATTGGCGAGTGAGAACCATACGAGAAAGTAAGAAAAGGATGATACATTCTCAGACCTCAAATAAAGAGAAATAAAAAAAGACTCAAGGAAAAAAATACATTCACTAAGAGGGAATTAAATCCTGGGATTCTTTTTAATCTCTCTTTTTTCTTATGACTTAGAAAAGTGTGAAGAGGAAATTGGCTTGACTAGGTCCTAAACAAGACAGTTTATGTTTGGTTTTGGATTGTGTTTAGGTGATCAACAAGAAGTATATATTTAATAGATTACATGGCTTAATGTTTTTGGCTTTCTCCCCTCACTTCATGTTCCTAAAACTAGTGAAGGCGATTAGCCAATATATAACAATTACTAGAGTTTATGCTCAACTAGAGAGCTGAGTTAGTTATCCCCTTGATGATTAAATCCAAGTATGATAGCCAGTAAAGGGTAAGGTGATCTGTTAGGTGATGAAATACTATTTAGGCCTTATCTCAAGTGATTTTTATGTTTTTTTTTGCAAGTGGTTTAGTTGTGTAACATTTGTGAGCTATGGTTACTTTTCTTTGCTTTAATTAATCTAGGTGAATTAGAAACAAGTAAGCAAATAATGGATGCAAGTTTTATTTTAAAGCCAAAATGAAATTTTAGGTTCCTTTAAATGCATAAAAAATATATAAATTCATAAATTCAACATGAAAATTCAAGTCCTAATCCTAGGATGATTGTTATTTTTATTTCTTTTTAAAATGCAAGGAAAATAAACTTTAACTTTTCTAAAATAAAGTTGCAATTAAAACTTGTGTTTTTTGCTTATTATTTAGAAATAAGGAAATCTTAATTTTCCAATAATGAAACTAAATTAATTTAAATAATGTAATTATAAATTTTTTAAAACATATATAAACCTAATAAAATTCAAGGTTACCACCTAGCGTGCCAAAATATTTCTATCTAATTTTTGCTTTTTCCTAATTGTGAAAAGAAGAAACTAGTTAAGAAGGGTGTGTAGAAGAATACCTATTGAATACACATGTGTTGAATCCAAAATTTGTGAGAAATCATATTTGGTAGGTAATAATTACTTGAAATTACAAATAACTACCAAAAACTTGTTGGTTATACAAGTATTTGGGTGGATTGTCTAGCATCAGCTATATCCTAGAAGCGAAAGCTTTCTAGGAGGTTGTCAATCCACATTATTTAAACACTTAAGTTGGTAAATTAAAATAGGAATATTTTCATAAAATGACATAAAATTGAAAATAATAACAATAAATAAAATCATATTAAATAATAAAATAAAGTCTTTGCTTAGATGGCTAAAATAAAACAACTAGTTTAAATAATGCTAATGCTGAAAATTGGCTAAAACAAAGTTGTGGTTTTTGGTTTGGATTGACTAGATAAAGGTCTAAGAAATGGTTTATTTGGGTTTTTGAAATGGTTTTAATGGTGAAATTAATTTTTTTCAAGAAAACTATAGGGATAGATGATAAAAAATTATGCCAAGAAGACAAAGGGGTAAATGATCAAAATGAGGCCAAGAAGGCAAAGGGGCAAATGGTCAAAATGAAGCCAAGAAGGCAAAGGGGTAAAGGGTGATCAAGAGGGTAAATTTATATGGGTAAGAGGATAAAATAAAAATAGGGTGATGAAGGAAGCAAGTGAAATAATAATCCCAAAGGGAAAGGAATAAATAAATTAAGACAATTAAACAACAAGATTACCTCAATACTTGAAGATGTTTGTTGATGAAGGTTAGCTTGTTGAAGATATTTTATAGTTTTGGTGGAGTTTCATTTCTTCGTGATATTTTCCTCAAATATTTGGATGGATTCTAAAATTATAACCTCTTTCAAAGACCTAAAACAAGATGTTAAATACTAAAAACTAACTTTAAACGTAACCTTGGGTGAAGGAGAGGGGTGAAATTTATCGCATTTGATGTTAAGAAACATGCCAAAAGAAGGGAATAGTAAAATATTACACAATTTATCATGTGGTTCATTAATTATTCAAATATGAGGTTGGTAGAGATTCCCATTTGGGTTGGTGAGTCTCCCACTTTGTAATGAGTCTAATTGTTAATGGGAATCATGCACATGGGTTTGAATGAGGCTTAAAGAGTTTTCACCACCCTTTATTGTCTTCATCCAAGAATTTAAACATGTGTCACACCAAATTTGGTGCCATTTTTCATGTGGTGCATGAATAGTCAAAGATGAGGTTGGTGTGGATTCCAATTTGGGTTGGTGAGTCTCCCACTTTGCACAAGAATCTAATTTTGAATGGGAATCATGCACATGGGTTTGAACGAGGATTAAAGACATTTCATCACCATTTCTTGTCTTAATCCAAGCACTTAAAGAGGTGGAACACTAAATTTAGTGCCATTTTTCATGTGGTGCATGAATATTCAAAGATGATGTTGCTGGGGATTCCCATTTGGGTTAAGAAGTCAAAAATGGGTGCCCTTTGTCTTTCCCAAAGCACTAAAGAGGTAGGTATCTCATTTTGAAGGCTACTTTCATGTGTGAAGGTAAAATACATGTTAAATGATAACCCTATAAGGATAAATTCACCATATTTCAAAGAGATCCCTTATAATTCTTAAATGAGGTCATTAAGTACCTTGGGAAAGGGTCCCAAGTGGGGTATGATGTCTCACATCAAGCCACCTCACTTCTAAGCCATGTCACTTGCCATATCACCTTCTATGTCACATTCCATGCCACTTACCCTATCACATACCATGTCACATGCCATGTCACTTTCCATGTCATATGCTATGTCATCATGAATAGTGATAGTGGGTCCCATAGTGAATAGTACTTTCAAATAGTGATTTTAAATATTATTATGTGAGTAAGAAAATAGTGATTTGGTTGGGTTAAGAGGATTTTTTAAGGTTTAAGGAATTTTATAGAGTCTTTAAGGGGGTCTCGAGGTATTTAGTCATTGAAAATTGCAAGTGTGTAGTTTTCTAGTGTCTACACAAAGGTTTATTTTAACCCCTTTTTGGTGTTTCAAACAATATCACTAAGGATACCTATAAAACCCAATTTAATTATGACTTAGTATTTTAGTGTTTAAATAATTAAATTCATTTAATAAATTATAAATAGTAATCCATATAGTTGAAAACATTAAACCTTTTATTACCGATAAGCTATTATATTGATTATTTATAGGTACCCGATAGAGTAAGGAGTTTGTTATGGAAAAGTCAATCATGTATTCAATAAGTTGTTGACAATTTTGACCTCACAAGTTAGAATGTCACCCCTATAATTCAAAAATTTGCATGTCATACCATTCTATCTTGTTGGTCAATAGTCTAGTCTTGAAAATTCCTTAAAGTGATCATTAAAAACCATGATCAATAGTTCTTAAGGTTGATTATGTGAGTTAAGGTTTTGTCCTTCATTTGTCTTATGCTTGTCTAGTCATTTTTGACATTTTCAATAAATTTTCAATGGTGAAAATAGTCTATATTATCTTGAGGAGTGTCATAGAATGTGTCAAGGTCAATTTATGTTTAAAATATGAACAATTAGGTTGATCACATTCTAGACTAACTTCATGACTCATTTCCATGCATTTTTGACCATTTTGTGACCTCTAGGGAGGTTTTGTAAGTTTTTTATGGTATATACTAAGGAATAATATTAATTACATATTGATTCACTTTATCAAACAATTTAGAGATTGAAAAACACATTTAATAGCATTTCAATCAGATCTCCTTAGTGAATTTGGCCTTTCTAGAGCAAAACATGCCTTTTTGAGGCATTCATACTTGTTTTTAGAGGATTTTTTGAGAAAATCATCCCTTATACTTCATTGGTTACCCACATCATCATATTAGTGGGTTTTAGGAATTTTTAGGTGAAACAATGTGTTAGTAGGGGTTCCTAGCTTAATAGAACATGTTAAGGATGAGGATATTTAAGTTTTAGTTGTCTATGTAGGATAGTAAAAAGAATTCATATTTACCAAAAGCATGATAGAAATGAGTATTGTGTGATTGAAAGGAACTAAGATTAACCAAAGTTTTATTTATGGTTACAAAGAATTCATATTAGTTTAGGATAGGTTAAATCAAACATTAAACATGATAACACATACAAGAAGTAATATAAAAAATACGATAGGTAACCATAACCAAAATTTCTATATTGATATCAAAAAATATCATCTTCTTCATACAAGAATACATATTTATAGTCACTTTAGTTCCTAGCTATTAATATTCTTATCCATATATTAGCACCAAAATGAGGAGACTATTCATCTTTTATCCTTTTATTTGCCGAGAGAAGAGGACAAGATACATATAGCAAATAATTTCTTATATAATGCACAAATATTCAAAGAATATCATATGAAACTTTTCTTATCAAGTTTTCTTCTCCCAACACTTTTCCAAACTTAAAGTGTTATATCATATTGAGACAACATCATAGGTTCATTTGACTATACATTTAGTGCAAAAGCTGAAAATTTGAGTAGACTAGCAAGAGTCATAGTAATTGCTCAAGGTATCGTTTCTAGTTTTCACCCCTTGAACACTACTTAGCCACCCTTTCAGGTTTTCAATTAAGTAGCATAACAACTTACTACCATTTTAGAATTTTAATAATTTGGCACAACTAGGTGGCTATCCTTTATGGGTTTTTAACCATCTTAGCCATAATATCTCCCTAGTCATCCCAATTGAAAAAAATGTTCAAAATTTTACAAAATTTTACAAAATTTGCACATTTCATAGTACTCAACTAAAGGAGATAATGTTTTTTAAGAAAAATACTAGCCAGTATGATCCTTAGCCTCTATTTGAGTAGCTATGCATTACATGAGCTCTTGTTATATTTATTATGGTGGCTTGTACATAAGAACTTTGAGCATCAAGGTCACCTCACTACAAAATGAAGTCAAGTCAATCTTGAATGCATCCCAATCAAGCATCACTTCTTAGACCATATGGATCAGGATGCACATTAGTGTGTAAAACCTAATGAGTTCCTTTAGGTACATGCTTTGAGTGTTGATTAGGTCTACCCTTGTATTATTGACCTTTAATTAAATCTCTATGCTTAATTGATCTAATTTTTTTTATGTCTTTCTACCTAATCTCTCATAAATGCACTACATCACAGGTCATATTGCTAGCTAAGAAATCAATCATGCACATTATCCCTATCATTGAATGATTATTGGAGAGCAAGTTTGGTTTCATCGATTGATGCAATTAAGGTGTACATGGATTTATGGGATATGATAGATGTGATGAAGTCTATGCTAGAGTAGTTAGAGAATTCTAGAGTTGCTACTTCCAATTTATAAGACTAATACAAGTTGATGGGTTTGGAGGGATATGATGTTATGCATACTTTGAAACTCCTCTAATAGAGTAATCAAAGTTACAATGTCAGTCTTAAAGTTATAACCCATGTTTCTAAGTGTACAAAGTTATTGTGTTGTGTAACAGTCTTTTTTAAGCTCTGTGTCTAAGGTCTTGAGATGTTTATGGTCCAACATGACTTGTTCCCTTATGACTTGAGATGCCAAGGATGTTTAACTATCTTTAATCATATTTTCTAATTTATGCATGCAAGCCATGAGTTCCATGTTCTCTACCTTTGATTGATCATGTTCTTGCTCTAGGGAGGCTCCCTTTTGTATGATAAACTCTTGGAATATTGTGGCACCTTCTGATTATTTCTTTAAAGGCAACTGAGAGACATCCAAAGATGCCTCCTTATTGATTGGAAGAGTGTCAAGTGTGTTTCTCATTTTTGTAGGATCCTAGCATGACATGGTGACTAGAGGGAAGGAGAAGGTGGTGTGTTGAGCAATGACTAAGGAAGCATCCCAGAGACATACACCTCTTAATGGATGATGTGGTGACTATGATTGTGCCTACATTCTGGTTGATACTTACTATTCCACTGTGGCCTCTACCATCAACTTAGCTTGTTGCACAATGTCCTTAGCCATTTTATATTTGGACTCTTCCTCATGTTTCTTCTTCTTATCTTCTTTCTTCCTATTTGTTTTATCATCCTCTTCTTCTTACTTCCTCTTATCTTCTTCATAGCTTATCTTTTCCTCTTCCTCTTTATTTGTCTTCTCTTCCTCTTATTTCTTCCTTTTTTATTTAACTTCCTCTCTCTCTTTCTTCTTTCTCTCATCTACTTCTTCTTTCTACTTCTTTTATTTTTCTTTTTTCTTCATATATTCATTTTCTTATTTATTCTTCCATTTTTTTTCATTCATAGCTTAGGCCTGCACCTAGGCTTTTGCTTGTGCTTGTGCTTGATGTTGTTATACGTATTCATCATGTTCCTCCTTCTTGGTAGCCTCCTTTACCTATTTTTGTTCTTGGTCTACTATATCTTGTTGTTATTTTTCCTTCTTCACTTTCTCCTCTTGCACTTGTTGTTGTGTGGTGGATGCTTCTTGGGTTTTTTAGGTCATCTCTTGAGTCTTATATATATCTACCTCTACATCATTGTCCTTTTTAGAGGCCTCTACGTATTTGGATTACTATTTTGCCTACTAGTGTTGTGTTTCTTCTTTATTTATCTTATTTTCTTCCTTCTTACACCTATGTTTGGCTATGTGAGTGGCTTCTTTTATTACAACCTATTGTTATTTAGCTATGATCTAGTCTAATGCGATTTCTTCAACATCTTATTCATGTAGTGATGGTGGGGAGTCTTCAAGTTATACTTTTGAACTTATAATCTATTGTTTCTTTTTGTTGATGGTGAGTAGTCTACACTATGGTGGTGGTGTAGAAGATTTAAGAGCCAGTTGTGCTTCTCGCACAATAGCTAGCCTACCAAATGTGTGTTCCTCCAGGGTAGGAGAAACTTCGGTCTCCCATATCATTCACATCCTACATATAATTTATTTTGGTAGACTCTTCAGCATGGGTGTGAAGATGACATCAAGTTCAAATGATGGAGTAGTCAATGGCTAGAAGAAGTCCATTTTATATCGAAATTGCTCCTCCTCTTCTTTTACTATATCAATAATGATGGAAGGTGGATAGGCTAGGAGTTCCAACCATAGTTTAGGTAGAACCTACTTATGTATTTACACTATGCATACCACCTTCTAGAAAAATAACTCTTTTCTTCATCCTTCTCACAATAGTCTCTAGCCATGTCTACCATTTCCATGAGATCATATGATCCAACTATTCGGGGTACCTTTGGGTCATCTTTCCATGTTATCATGATATGTGTTGTGTGATTTGGAGGAGGAGACACTAAATGAGGGTTTGATTTGTGCTTCTCCTTCTACTATTGTGAAGTGGATGCTAGCTCTAATGGTTGCATAATAGGAATGTCTTCAGCTAGTGGTATTGATTACAAAGGTGTTGCTCGCCTAGCTATATGTTCTTTTTTTAGCCACCTCATCTTATACCATATCCATCATGATAAATAATGGAAGTGGTTTGAAAGGTGAGCATAGAAGGTCATGAATTATGATGAAGACTCCCTTAAGTAGTATCACCATTATGGCATATTGTCCTAAATGCTTGAGGATGTCTAGTGTTACTCCAGGGTGTCTAGAGATGAGGTCTAGACATTTCTCCCACCAAGCATTAAACTTGCCCTTTTGTGTGAGGGATCCACATTACTAAATTGATATGATGTTTTGTAACTAATATGCTAGCCAGTAGTCTATATCTAGGTGCACTTCCCCCTTGAATGATTACCACTATGTGAAATAAAGGAGAAGGATTAGGAACTAATGCTAGAAGATTTGTATTAGAGTGATGTGACACTTGTTGATGTTTATGAAAAATTCTTGTACAATGTATTTGGGCCAGTTGAATTGTTTACCTTATGGGTCATCCTATGAGTGATGTCCATAATGACCCTTGGGATTTTCTAGAAGACTTGGTTGTTTTCCAAAATTGTCTAGTGATGCATTTGATGAGAATACACACAGGTTCATCTAGAATTTCATCAACTGGGATCCCTCAATTTTGTCACACATATAGGTCCTAAAAATTTTATAAGATATGAGGCATTTTGGTCTTGTAGGGCAGTAAGGAGTCTCTACATATAGGCATACCCAATGCTTGGGCCATGGCTTGTGTATTGATGATCACCATCTCATCTAGTCTAAATAGATAACACTATCATTATATCATCCAAACAATACTTGAACAATCTCTCCCATGTCATCAAAGGTTGGAATTCATAGCATATGCTCAACATATGTGTTCTAAAATTTATGGGGAGATACAATGGTGAGTGGTTGCACAATTTCAATAGGATCAGGAAAGAAGATATTTTATTTATCTTTACAAAGATATTAAAATAACTACTGATCATTGTATTTAGTTTGTCGAAGCACCATGGCAACACCCATGGCTTCCTTTTGTGCTTCAAAGAGGGGTCAGATTAGTGGCATGTAATCTATGGTGGCATGAGAAGATATTTGACTACTCTTGAATGATCTATGCAATGGAAATGGTTTGGATCTTGGTAGTTGTAGCTCTCAAAAATATGCTAAGGATGAAATGTGACCATGGAGTTTAAACATAGATTTTATAGATTTAATGATTCTTGGCTTCCACATCCAGGCCATGCCTAGATATCCACTTGTATTGAATGTAATGGTGGATGTGGAAAATTAATTTTTGATCTAACCATTAAAGTATTTATTTGTTGGTGCATGTGTGGAGTTATGTCATTATGCCCTTAGGTATCCATACGAGGGGTACGAGTTGCTGATGTTGACTAGCTATTGATTTATTGAAGATCATGTTCATCAACCCTTAGATCCTACATTTACTTCTAATGTATGGCCATTATATAATGGATATCTTATTTATGTGACATTTAGACATATTTCCTATACTTAATTGTTAGTAATTTGTCTTATCAAGGTCAAATTACTACCCCTATCAATCGAAACATTCCTAAAACCATTCAATAGCACTTTAAAGCTAGGATTTTTAGCCTAGAATCACTAATTTTGGAATAAAATGTCAAAATTGGATTGTAAATGGGTCATTATTATTTCAAAATAGCATTGTCAAGTTCAAATATGTAGATAATCCATGCACAAAGATCAATTTTGAGAGAAAATTAATCTTTCTAGGAGCTACAAGTGGTTTCAAGACCTCAAATTTTTTACACAATGTAATAATTAATTGAGTAAATTTATGAAAAAATTTATGGACATTGGAATAGTGGAGATACTTTCTATTTTGTAACAACCCTCAACATGTCTATTGGAGATCACCATTAGAGTATTCTGGAGTGCCGTAGAGGTTTCTAAGCCAAGGTAAAAGTTTAAAAAGAATAGGATGATGTTTTTAAACTACATTCAGACCTTTTAATAGTGTAAAAAATCTAAATTTTAAGCAAATCATACTCATACAAGCTTATGCAATCAAATAGGCATATAGGCAAAAAAGGATTTTTTGAATTTTCAAGTAAATGTGCTTTTAGAGTGTTTTGATATCATGGTAAAAACAACATGATGATGTTTTTATGCATTGGGAAGTAGGTGAATATTTATTTTCATTTTAGTGAATTTTTCACTTTTTATAGTTATAGGCACCCTTTCAAGCCTCCTGTTCTATGCTCATATCTTTCACCACGTGTGGAGTTTGATAAAATGATCCTATTATGTTTTGAGTACCCATATTTAATTAGAATTAATTAATAATTGAGACTATTTTAGTGGATATAATTTATGAACAATCATTAAGAGTGTAGCCAACTCAGAATGCACTCAAAACCCCATAGGGAGATTTCTCTATGTGATAACTTTTCATTTATTTAGAATGTGAACCTAATATTTTAAAGGATGTTAGGGGTGTAAATTTTATACATATAAATGACAATATTTTGGTATTTGGATGTTTTTAATTCATGAGTCATCATTTTGAAGATTTAGCTTCAAATCTTGCTTAAACCCTCAAAAAACTAGTTTTGAAAAAAGTTGAATCTATTGACATCAAAAAATTTTGGATAAAATTGAAAAAAATTCAGATGTCAAGTAAAATATAAGAGGATTATACAAATGTCAAGTTTATGTATGGATATGTACAAATGAGGGAATAAATCATTTTTTTGTGGAAAAAAATATGTAAAATGAAGTACAAGATAGTTCAATAAAATTTAATAAATGGAGATAAAATCATAAGACTTGTTATTCATCATAAAAATTTCATTTGGTTAGAAAGAATACCATAAATATCCCAACCAGATTGATCAAAATGGCTAGTATGCAGGAAAATAGAGCAAAATAGGCCTAATCAACCTTATTGATTAAATGGTGAAGGTTTTTACGTCAAAACCACATATTTGATGAATAATAAAGTTGTTCCAAATCTAATTTTTTGTAGGTTTTAAGCCTTATTATTGTAGGTTTAATGGATTCCAAATGCAAGTAGATAGACTATTATGCCTAATTGGTTAATCAAGTAAAAAATGGCATTGAAAATCTATCAAATGAATTGATTTTAGAGTTACCACATGCCATATCTAATATTATTATATATATTCATATATTTTTTAAATTTTAAATACTATTTTATGTAAGAAGGAGCCAAGTGGAGTTAAGTAGCCTTGAACTTCCAATCAAAGCTTTAGTTGACTAGTTGACCAACATCATGCAATATTGCTTTATTATCATTTAAAGAATGATAATAATTTCTTCAAGATCAGTTCAAGTGGAGATAGACACCAAATAATGACATTGATCACATGTCAAGAGAGTTGACCAAGTCAATGGGGCCCACCATTTCTTGTTTCAACCCCAAAATGGATTCTTACAAAACAAGAAAATTAAAAGATTTTTGAAGACTATTGTATTTATTTTTGAACTCAAAATATACTTGAGTTATTATCATCTTGGGCCCACATAGTTTCCATGCCAAATTTTGAGAGTGCATGCATGCTTTGAGAGGGAAAAGGAGTTTTCTAAATATTGTAAAAGGGAGTTGATTAAATAATTGTAAAATGTTTTAATATTTATTTAATTAAAGAAGACTATTACTTATGTAAATCAACTCGACTTAGGATTTTATTAGATTTTAAGACTTATATATTGGCTTTTCAAGCCATTATTGTAGAATTCATAGAGCTGAAGAAGAAATTGTAATTTGGACCATACATCAATAAAGGAGATTTTTATTTTACATATGAGTGTTGATAGAGAATAGAGTGTATTTTGAATGTGTACCAACATACACATGGCATCTAATTACCCTTTTATAGGTCCTTTACACACCTATTGTGAATATTTCATCCTCTACAAGTCATTTGAAGAGATAGAAATATAATTTTTGCAACCCAAAATCTTTTCAATCCTTCATCTTAAATATTTATGTTTAGGAACAACCTGAAGAATTATTGTTGATTTATATGTGTGCCTTAATTTTGATAGATTTCAGAGAATACCAACCCTTCAGGTGCAACACCCCATTAGATAGGATTTATTTTCAATTTTTTATTTCCCCTTTTCACCTGAAAGTAATAGTAACCAGATATAATTGAAAAATCTTAAGGGAACCAGCCCTTTCTAGAGGTTATTCTCATTACAAAGTCACCCACACTCTAATAAGTTCCCATTTTATCAATTTGAGTGAGGTTGTGCTTGTACATCTTCAATTAGGGTGCATTGTAAAGTGATAATAGTTTTTTTACATGATCGTGGGACAAGCTTGCAATGCATCATCCTCATATTTGTTTTCCAGTACTCCTATGGCTCTCATCTCAAGGAAAAGGTACATTATTTATTATAATTCTAGTTATCTTCATGAATTCATAGGCTATGGCAAGCCATAGAGAAGAATTTCATCATTTTTCTCCTTTTCAACATTTTCAATATGATCCCCATGACCGATATCAACCATGTGAAGTGTATATAAATCCTTATCAGTAGTATGAAAGCTCATACCAATCCTATAACCATGATCAATATGCATCTCATCCTCATCCATATGAGCCTTACCCATTCCAAGATCAATGACCCTTCTAAAACTCTCTAAATTTTCATGATGAAATAGAGGAAATGAGGAGGATAAGATGAATGATTGTTAAAGAGTTGTAAGCTTACAAACAACAATTATTTGATAAGCAATCTCAGTCTCAAAAATCAATACCTCTCGCTACCCCATATCAATATCCAGTCATTTCAAGTCCATCTCAGGAAGAAACTTTCCCAATCATGCCTCAAGATGCAATATTTACAATACCAGAAGCTCTTAAGCCTAGGTTTCCAACTTGAATTCAAATAGAATAACCAAGCATAAGCTCAAGTGATAAAATCAAATCTGAAGTCACTGTTAACATTTATCCCTCACCCTTTCCCCTTCAAAATCCAAAATCCTTTCTTTCATGGAAATCAATTCAAGAAACAATGTAGAGAGAAGGAGGTGATAGTTGTTCAAGTTCAATAGCCTTAGGATCAAGATTAGGTACCTATGACATAACCATTGGATCTTTTTCATCTTATTAAATACTTTTAGGGATATTTTGTGCCTATCTTACAGAAGGATCCTATCCTTTCTAAATCAAAAGAAGTTTTAGCTGATGTAAATGGAGATGAAAGAGTATTTCATGATCATCATCATTGACACACTTAGTGTCAAAGATGAAATCAAAGAGGTTGCTATTGTAATTAAAGATTAGCTAAGAGTAGATGATGAAATTCAAGAAGAAAACACTTTAATTGTTTAATTTCAAGGTGTTTTCAATGATCTTATTGATCCAACAAGGGATTCCATCCATCATGAAGAACAAGAGCTTGCAAAAGTGACAGAAAATGAGTACTAATTAACATAAGAAGTTTAAGATAATTTACAGCCTTGTATTCCAATTGTACTTCAAATTTAGGAGAATAAGTCTTTATATTTTTTGATATCTTTTGTTCAAGGTATTCTTTACTGTAATGTGGTACATTGTAGGATGAGAAGAGTGCTTTCACCATGCAAGTGATTGTTTTCATTGAAGATGACATGTTTGAACATTTCAAGCATGGTTATCAAGCTCTCTTATCATCTTAAGATGCTTGTTTACTTTTGGAAGTTGAGTATGAACAAAAATGGCCTAAAGAAGTCACAAAATCAGAATCATCTCTCTTAGAGTTCAACCTTAAAGATATGACAAAGAAGATACATGCTAGTCTACATGATCAAGATCAGCAATTGAAGATGTTCTTGCAAAGTAAATGGATCTGAGATAATGATGATTGGGTCTTGGATCCATACCTACAATCAATGTACCTAAGGATGGAGTATGGAATCCTATCTACACCATCAAGAAGACATGAGTGTCCAATTTCTCCTAGTTGTAGAAAGGAGCTATCAAGAGATGGCAAATATATTTCAAGATTTTATGGGGCATCAAATAGCTTTCCTTTTGATCTAGGAGGACCAACAAGGTGGAGGTTAATTTGTACATAATACAATACCTTTAGTTTTATTACTCTAAGTGATTTTTTGCACATGACTTTAGTAGTTGTGTTTTCCTTTTTTGTTGTTTTTTTCCTTTCCTCTAAGTGCATATGTGCACATGTTTGTTGTTATTTGTGCCAATTTCTCTTATTGAGTATTGGTCTGCAAGCTTTTCTAGTTTCAATGTTTATCTTTGTATATCCAAGTTTGTTAGTTTTATCAAGTGTTTTTAAGTTATTAGACCAGTAGGCTGGTTAATCCCTGAAAGTCACCAAAATTGTTAGTAATTAGACCTATCAAGGTCAAATTACTACCCCTATCAATCAAAACTTTCCTAAAACTATTTAACAGCCCTTTAAAGATAGGAAATGTGGCCTAAAATCACTAATTTTGGTAAAAATTTTAAAATTTATTGTAAATGGGTCATCATCATTTCAAAATATCATTGTGAAGTTCAAATATGTAGACAATCCATGCATATGGATCAATTTTGAGAGAAAATTGAAAGTTTTTGGAGCTACAAGTGGTTTCAAGACTTTAAAAATTTGTACACAAGGTCATAATGAATTGAAGAACAGTATTAAATTTTTTCATGTCCATTGGATTAGTGGAGATACTTGTGTTTTTGTAACAATCCTTAGCATGTTCGTTAGAGATCACCATTAGAGCAGGCATCATTGTGGAGTGCCACAAAGATTTCTAAGCCTAGATAAAAGTTTAAAAATAATATGATGCTATTTTTACATAATAATTATACCTTTAAAGAGTGTAAAAACTCTAAATTTTAATAAAAATGTTATCATACAAGATTATACAATTAAATAGGCATATAGGCCAAAAGGGGTTTTTTAATTTTTCAAGTAAATTATGCTTTTAGAGTATATTTATAGCATGGTACAGACCCCATGACAATATTTTAAGGATTTTGGAAGTAGGTGATGATTTATTTTTATTTTGGTGAAATTTTCACTTTTTATAGTTTTAGGCACCGTTTCAAACCTCTTGTTTAGATGCTCGTATCTTTCATCACATGTGGAGTTTGACCTAATGATCCTATTATGTTTTGATTAACAATATATATTTATAATTAATGAAAAATTGAGACCATTTTATGCCATTTGATTTATGAAAATTCATTAAGAGTGTAGGTAGCTTAGAATACAGTCAAAACCCCACAAGCAAATTTCTCCACATGATAACTTTTAATATATTTGGAATGGGAACCTAATATTTTAAAGGATATGAGGGGGTAAATTTTATACACATAAATGGAAATATTTTGGTATTTGGAGGTTTTTAATTCATGAATCATCATTTTTAAGATTCAACTTCAAAGCTTGCTTAAACCCTAAAAAAACTAGTTTTGAAAAAACTTGATTCTATTGACATAAAATAATTTTGGATCAACTTTAAACCTTTCAAAATTTAACTTAAACTTAGAGAGGATTCCATAAATGTCAATTTTATGTATGGATATGTACGGATGAAGGAATAAATCATGTTTTTTGTGGAAAAAAAGTATGTAAAATGAGGTACAAGATAGCTAAATAAAATATAATCAATGGATATAAAATCATAAGAATTTTTATTCATATTTAAATTTTTATTTCATAATAAATCATCCCACAATTGTCCCAACCAACTCAATCAAAATGGCAAGTGTACAAGAAAATTAAACAAAATAGGCCTAATCAACCCTGTTGACTGAATGGCAAAGGTTTTCACATCAAAATCACATATTTGATGATGAAGAAAGTTATTTCAGGTCTATTTATTTATTTTCAAGTCTCATTTCTTAATATTACAGGTTTAATGGAGTCCAAATGCAAGAAGATAGGCTATTAGGCCTAATTAGCCTAATTGGTCAATCACACAAGTAAATAATGGCATTGAAAATATATCAAATGAATTAATTTTGGAGTTACCACATGCCATACCTGATATTATTATGGATATTAATATATTTATTAAATTTCTTATGCTATTTTATGCAAGGAGGAGCCAAGTGGAATTAACTAGCCTTGAACTTCCAATCAAAGCTTCAATTGACTAGTTGACCAACATCATGCAATATTCCTTTGTTATAATTTAAAAAATGATATTAAAATACTTTAGTATTAGTTAAAGTGGAGATAGACACCAAATAATTGCATTGATTACATGCAAAGAGAGTTGACCAATACAATGCGGCCCACCATTTCTTATTTCAATTCCAAAATGGATTTCTTCCAAAACAAGAAAATTAAAAGATTTTTGAAGACTATTGTATTTATTTTTGAAATTAGAATATAATTGAGTTTTTATCAACATGGGCCCACCTATTTTCCATTCCAAAGTTTGAGAGTGTATGCATAGTTTGAGAGGGAAAGCTAATATTATAAAAATGAGTTTTCTAAATATTGTAAAAGGTTTTAGTCTCTATTTAATTAAAGTAGACTATTAGTTATGTAAATCAACTCCACTTATGATTTTATTATCTTTTAAGACTTATATATTGGCTTTTCAAGCCATTATTATAGAATTCCTGGAGCTGAAGAAGAATTTGTAATTTGGACCATACATCAATAAAAGAGATTTTTATTTTGCATATGAGTTTTGACAGAGAATAGAGTGTATTTTGAATGTGTACCAGCATACACACGGATTTTATGTACCCTTTTGTAGGTCCTTTCCACACATATTTTGAATATCTCATCTTCTATAGGTCATTTGAAGAGATAAAAATGAATATTTTGCAACCTAGAATCTTTTCAATCCTTCATCTAAAATATTTATGTTTAGGATCAATCCAAAGAATTATTATCAATTTATTGTGTGCCTTAATTTCAATAGATTTCATATAATACCAACTATTTAGGTGCATCACCCCATTAGATAGGATTTCCTTTCAGTTTGCCCTTTCCCCTTTTCACTCAAAAGCAATAGTAGTTAGATTTAATTGAAAAATATTAAAGGAACCAACCCTTTTTAGAGGTTATTCTCATTACAGAGTCACCCACACTCTGATAAGTACCCATTGTATCAACTAGAGTAAGGAATTTCTTGTATATCTTCATGTAGGGTGCACTCCAGAGTGATAACATTAATATTTTTTAGTTGCTCCTCTTTGACTTTTTCAATGGTATACATGGATCTTATTGTACATGTCTAGTGCATGTGATGCTTGGTATTTATAATTCATCAATTTTAATGTTGAGATCATCTAAAAACAAAAAAAATAGAAAACAAACACACATAGAAAACTTGGAAAAGAAAGAAATCACAATTTGCATGGTGTTACTCAGCATCCACTCAACATGTGGAATGAGATCGATAGACTATTAGTAGTAGGGCTTAAGCCTAAAATCATTTACTCATCCTAGTAATACAGTTCCCTATATATCCCTTAAAACTACCATTCTTTATTGTGTTATGTAATGTATAATGTAAGGCCCTTTCCATCTTATTTTTAGCTTGCCTGAGAATGCTCTAAACTGGCTATTAGATAATAAAACTAGTTGATCCTTATGAAACACTTTGTGGTACAAGTTATTATTGTGTCATACTTTCTCACCTTTTTTATGCACTTCTTGTTGAATATAATGGCCAATGATTCTTGTTTCATAGTTTTATAAATTTAGTCTACATCTAACATTTTTTTTATAGCATAGTGGATAGGATGATAAAGCACACCATCTCTAGGATGTGCAAGTACGACACCAATTGTGATGCCCAAAGAACTTAAATGTACATGAAATGACTTATTATAGTCTAGGAAAACAAGTATAGGTATAGTGAATAGTCACTATTTCATCTCAATAAAAGCTAATTGGCATTCAAATGTCCATACAAACTCAACATTCTTGCATAATAAGGCTTCTAATGGAGATGAAATCATTGCATATCTTTTGATAAATTGTTAGTATTAACCTATGTTCTTGATAAAGGAGTGAACTTAAATAATAGGTGGTGGTATAATCAAGATTACTATGATTTTAGCCTAATCCACCAAGATGCCATCACTGCAATTAACATGTCCAAGTAAAACACGAAAAGGTGTAAATAATAAACATTTATTCAAATTTAAAGTGATGAAAAAAGTCCAGCATCATTCTAACATCAAACACAACTTGGATAAATTCTCTTTGAATAAGGAGAAGACTACCCAATCATCTAGGTAAACTCCCAAGAAATCATGGATGAAATCTTTGAATGATGTAACTACTACATGCAAGAATACCATAGGTTATTTATTCAAGACAAATTACATGACTTTATATGCATAAGAACCCCACTTTGTTTCAAATGTTGCTTTGGCTAAAATCTCCTCTATGATTATAATATAATGATATCTACTAAACCCATCCTTGAAAGAGTATACTTCATGTCTTACAATAGACTCCAAAACTTCATTTATAAATTGTATTAGAAAGGGTCATTTATACAAGAATCATTTAGAATGTGGTAGTCACCACATACTTGGATTTATCCTATTTTCTTTGGTTGAACTACCATTGGCCTTACCCAATCAAATTTTTATACTAGATACATTATCCCTCCATCTTCCATTCTATCCAATTCTACCTTTACCTTTAGCTTCATATACAGATTGATTTTATATGACCACTTTTTGATTAGATGTGCACACTTATTTAATTCAATGTGAATCTCACCAAGAGATGGGTTGAATCCTTGAACCTCTAAGAATTTTGTGGGAAAGACACCTTGGTAATCTCTCAAAAGTTGTGGGGCTTCTAAAATTTTAGTCTCCATCTAATAGTCACCAATGCTTACTAGTTTTGGAACCTCCTATGTGTTGGTGTTAGTGATATGCTTCTTGAGAGGCTAATGATAAATATTGTGTTTTCATTCATCCATAGTTTCATAGATCTTCCTTTTCCCTTCTTATTTTAGGATTTGGATGTTCCATAACTTATCTTCTTCATTTAGTGTTGTACTAGTGTCGTTGAGTGGTTCTATAGGTCACTCAGGGTCAAATAAATATTTCAAATCAAAATCAACATTTGAATCAAAATCTTCATTATCCTCTACCTCATCATGGATTCAATGACATGGTTGTGTTAAAGCTTGTTCTTTGGTCTTCACAGCTTTATACATTTGAAGTTTTGATTAAGATTAGAGGCTACATTTTTTTGTGTAGTCAATTCTGTGGTGGTGCACAAATCTTCCACACTCCCATGGCATAAAAATTACTTAATTTTTTCTAATTATTTATGAACTAGAGTATTTTCATCTTAAAAGATAAAAGTTTGTATGAAATTTCTTTGAATTTGTGCCCAATGTTTGGTCTCTCTTCTATGCTCTTGGTTCATATACCATGTTGCTAGTAGTGGGGCAAGTGTATAGTGAAATTTTTTAACCTAATACTTGGGTGACACACATTCCTCCTTCAATAATGTAACACATTTATGTACATGAATCTTGGGGCACTCACCTTCTTAAAAAATTGGCTAGTTTTAGATAAAGGTAAAAACAGGTTTTGATGGGATCCCGAAACCCAAGTACAAGGAACGAAAGATATAGCTTCAATGCCCACAGGCAAAACCTAAAAACTACTATAGAGAAGTAGCAAAAATAGGTTTTATATGGACCTAAAACCACTAGAGAGACCACTGGTCAAAACCCAGATTTAACATAGATCTCGCTACACCATAGATAAAAGATTACAAAAAGAAACTAGAGAATAGGACCAAAAAACATAACCAGCAAGAAGAACCAGACTATTCTTCTGGTTCCAAAATCATTTTCACAATTTCTGTACCTTTCACAATAGTATCCTGAGTGGTAGTTGCTACCAACTTGGCTCCCTCTTGTGTAGCCTTCTTTTTTGAGCTTTGTCTCATCCTTTTGCTAGGCCCCTCCAAAGAATTAGTCTCCTCGCTAGCTCTTTTTCCAATATTGGCAGCTGCAACACATATGTTGGACGTTACTTCCTCCATTTTCATTCTATTCTCCCTAATGAGTTCCTAAAGGTTATTCTCATAATCTTTGATCTTGACTAGGATATCTCTTATTTGTTTTTCCATGTTGTTAATTTTGTTCCATGTAACTTTCTGGTTATCTTCCATAATTTCCACTTTCCTTTTGAGGTCTTTAATCTCCTTACATATCCAAGAATCAAGTTGGAGAGAAGCCTCTGCTTTGCATTTAACCCAACCCATATGTGTGTACATTCCATCTTTCTGCCTTTTCTCTCTCCATTCCTCAGAATTCTTATTGGGACTATTCCTGCCTTCTTCAAAGTGATCCTCTCGACCCCTTTGATAATATTCTTTTGTTCCAATTTGAATTTCCATATCCATTTCTTGATTGTCATCCTGAACTATATTTTCCTTTTCATTTCTTGAAACAAGGTCCTCTACAGGGCCATCCTGGACAATATCTTCCTCTGACACTTTCTGATTTTCCTCAGTTTCTTCTTTACTATTTTCAGATTCCTCCTCTTTGCTGACTCCTTTCTCATTCTTCTCTTGACATTCTTTGTCCTCATTTGAATTTGTATTCTAGATTTCAGTACCTTCTTCTTCCTCCAAATTTTCCTCCCTAGGTTTATCAATTCTCTCCCGCTCTGTATCTTCTTCCACATTCTAATTTTTGGCACTAGGGAACTTAATTTTGTCTTTCCCTTTTACAATTTCACTCTTTCTGCTCTTAGACTCCTTATTTTCCCCCTAGTTAGGGTTCTTAACCATAGCTTTATTCTTGCAGTAGCCTTCAATCAACATAATTAGGCCTTCATGTAGGATAGGACGCGTTTCCTTCTTCCTGTGAGCAAATAAACATTGGACCAAAGAGAAGCGCAGGTAAAAGGGAAAAGACAATCATACCTTGTGTCTGAAATGATTAAGGAAAACAAAGTGGAATTTATGCACTCTCTTGCTTCTTTTGTCCAGGATGAAATACTCCCTTATATAGCATAAGACATCCCTCCATATCCCCTTAATCTATTCCAATTCATAGAAATCCCCATTCTTGACCAGCTTCTGCTCTTCCACATCCATCTTAGGGAACTTACAAAAGGCCTCATTCGAAATGCTTGTCTGCTTGGAGAATTTAAGTCCATCCGTAGGTAGCCCTGTAACCTCTGCTATAAAATCCTCAGTTAGGTTCACTGTGATACCATGCAAAGTGACCCTTTCATCAATCCAATTTTTGAAAAAAGCCATAGTGATGTGCGGTTTTGACCCATGTAGCTTTTCCATATAGTTCACGACTTTTACTTTCTGTAGAATTCTCTAGACATCTTGTTTCTCTCTCCATTTGTCATAGTTTTTGGGCTCCTGCTTCCTTGGTTCTCCCTTCCTTTCGTGAGCCATACTCATCTCCTTTGAAACCCAGTCGCTATGAACTTTACAATGATCCCACCTGCTGCCAATTTGATTTGAAAGTTAGCTTTGTTTGGGCACATTCAGGATCTGCTTCTCACTCTCAAGAGCCTTCCTCTTTAATGATTGTAGACCTATCCCCACAAAGCCACTCCTCCTACTCATTATATTTCTATTACAATCTAATATTTCCTTCCTTTGCATGAGTTACATCATGAAGAATGACCACCCTTAGTTCCACATTCTTTTTTAATGTTTCCTGCCACCTCGCTTTTTGTCTTGTCCAAACTGCACAGTTTGCTAACCAATCTGCAACTCCATTGGCTTCACGATAGGTGTGGGTTATAGTCACTTTCTCAAATTTTTTTATTAAGGTTTTCATCTCCATTACCATAGCCTCTATAGTCCAAGACACAGTATTTTTATTGTTAAGAATATTTATGATGTTCAATGAGTCCCCTTCTAGCCACAATTTGGGATATCCTGAATCCACAGCTATTTTAATGGTCTAAAGGGCAGCACTAGCTTCGGTAATGTGGCAATTTAACTTACCGATGGGGATTGCAACAGCGTCAATAACCTTTCCTGTATGGTTTCTCAAGACTCCACCACAACCTGCATTCCCCAGATTCCCTTTAGCAGCTCCATCAAAGTTTCCTTTAATCCACCCTTGAGGGGGAACATTCCATGTAACTCCTAATCTGGGATTATCAGGTTTACCTTTAGAATTTTCCATACTTAAGGGATTATCCACTTGGAGAGTTGAGCTTAGATTCTTTTGTGATAAAAAATTCTCCTTAATAGCTCTAATGATGTTCTATCATACCACCCATCCAGGGAGTTCTTTATTTCTAAAAATTTAGTTATTTCTTTCCTTCCATATTCCCCACCAAATATGGGGAAGAGTAAGTTTCCATAAAAAAATTACTTCATAATTCTTGGAGGGGCAGTACCAGCTTTTAAGAGATAATTCCATGTTTTTATGATGGATCCATGCGATGCCCCATAGATTGAGGATCTCTTTCCAGACTAGCTGTGTAAAAGAACATTTTATGAACAAATGATCTCTATCTTCAAGGCCCTTCTTACAAAGAATACACCTGTTCACAATATATATTCCTCTTTTTTGTAAATTGTCCAAAGTTAAGATTTTATTTTAGAGAAGGGTCTAGAAAAAGATTTTGATTTTAGGGATGAGCCCCTTGATCCAGGCCTTCATCCATAGTGGTTTGTTTCCATTTCCCTTTGAAGTGAAAATGGAAGAAACTTTAAACTGTCCGCTTGGCTCATTATGCCAAACAATCTTATCTTCAAGATTAGGGTATAGAGATATAGCATTTAGGGATAGTTGAATATCCTTGAAATCTTGATCATAGTCAGTGAGGTTCACCCAGGAGTTGTTCTGCCAGTATTGGTTAACCATTATTCCCACTCTTTGCTTGCAATGGTCTATAACATCTCTATCTTGGATTTCATCTTGCAAAGGTTTTCCTTTTAACCAAATATCTTCCCAAAATTTCACCTTTTTGCCATTGCCAACTTTCCAAGAATTTCCTTCTTCTAAAACATGTTTAGTCCCCTGGACTGCCCCCCATATGGTAAAAGGATGGGAAATGTCCGGATTAGAAAATAATTCAGGGAGAGACTTTGCCTTAAATAAGTATTTGTGCTTCCATATTTTGCTCCATTCTTTATTTTCCTGATAAACCCTCCAACCCTGCTTAGCTAAGAGAGCTGTGTTCATACTTCTAATTTTCCTTATTCCTAGTCCACCTTCCCTAACAGGTTTATAGATGTTATCCCATTCTATTAAAGGCATTCTTCTTTTCTCCTCATTATCTGACCAAAGAAAGTTTCTCTAAATTTTTTCAATAGCTTCAGCAAATTTAGTGGGGATTTTGAAAAGACTCAAAGCGTACGTGGGTATGCTTTAAAGACTTGCTTTGAGGACGGTGAGCTTTCCAGCTTGGCTTAGAAAACTACCTTTCCATCCCGCTAATTTCTTACTAAATTTGTTAATAAGTCCTTCCCAGAAAGCTTCAGGTACTTTCATCCCAAAAGGGAGACCAAGGTAAGAGGAAGGAAAAGATCCTATGGAACATTCAAGGATTTTTGCTATTTTGTTTTGTCTGTGACTTGTGGTATTAGTAAAGAATACTACACTTTTGTTATAGTTTATCAGTTGTCCAGAGGTAGAAGAATATAAACTTATATCTTCCTTTAAAGTTCTGGCTTCTGTGACTTCAGATTGCCCCATGAAGATAGTGTCATCAACAAATTGACCATGGGAACATATTAAAGGATGTGAAGAGGGTTTCAGGCCCTTAAATAAACCTTTACTAACTAAGTCCCCTAAGTATCGCCCCATACTATCAGCCATAATTATAAATAGAATAGGGGAAATAGGATCCCCCTGTCTTAATCCCCTTGATGGATTGAAAAAATGAGACGAACTCCCATTTACCAACATAGCAATAGAAGTAGTAGATATCAACTGCTTGATCATGTCAACCACTCTTTGTTCAAAGCCAAAGGCAGTAAGGCTTTTAAAAAGGAATAACCAATCCACCCTGTCATATGCTTTAGCAATATCTACTTTCATTATGAACCCCTCATTGTTTGAGCTGAACAGCGAGTAAATATTATCATGCGCCATTATTACAAAATTGAGGATTTGTCTGCCTAGGATGAATCCATTTTGCTAATTAGCTATTATCGATGGGATCACTTGAATTAATCTAGTTGTTAGAACTTTGGATACTATCTTATAGGAGTTACATAGGCTAATCAGTCTAAACTGATCAGGACTGTAAGCTCTAGCCTTTTTTGGAATCAGACACAAAAAAGTGGCATTAACTTCCTTTAGCATCTGTTTGGCTCCAAAGAATTCATTCACCACATTACTAACATCTTTGCCAATAAGTTTCTAGAGCTTTTGAAAAAATAACATGGGAAAACCATCTGGTCCAGGTGCTTTATCTCCTCCTAAAGATCTAACTGCTTTGAATATTTCCTCCTCCTTAGGTATGGAACATAACATGTTATTCTACTCCTTCAAGACCAAAGGAGGAACCACGCATAGGATATCAGCCTGACTTTTCAAGTTGATGTTTCTATCAGCCTTCATTAGGGAGATAAAAATGAAAGCATTTCCTCCTTTATTTCCTTTTCCTCTGTTATCTTTTGATCTCCTTTTTTCAAGTGTTGAATATGAGTTTTAGCTCTGTGTTTCAGAGTGGAAAGATGGAAAAACTTTGTATTTTTGTCTCCTTCTTTCAACCATTGCACCCTAGATCTTTGTCTCCAATAGGTTTCTTCCTTTGTTATAATATCTTGGTATTGAACTAATTGTTCACTTTCTTCTCTATGGAAGTCAGAAGTATAACCGTTTTGCTGAATTTTTTCGTGAATTCTACTAATTTCTTCCTCAATAGTCTTCTTTTTCTCAAAGATATTTCCAAAACAATCCTTATTCCATTTCTTAACTTCCTTTTTAACATTTTTGAGCTTGGAAGCCACTCTAAAGAGAGTTGTTCCCTCAATAGGTATATTCCACCACTCTTTTATTTTGCTTTCAAACTATGGGTGCTGCATCCACATCTTTTCAAATCTGAACGGATGATTCTTTTTTTGGTTCAATTTGACCACTGTGAAAATAAGAGGGAAATGATCCGAGCCTATTCTATGGCATGCTTCTAAATTACAAGTATAATCTTTTGTCTAGTCTAGGGAAATGAGAGCCCTATCAAGCTTGCCCTATATACATTCATTATCAAGTCTCTTATTGCTCCAAGTATACTAAATTCCTTGCAGCTCCACATCCATTAAGCCTTCTTTACTTATAAACTCCATGAGATCAAATCTCCCTTCCATTTGAATAGTATTACCACCCTTTTTCTCATAATTATAGAGAGGAACATTAAAATCTCCCATTATAATCCATCGCCCACAATAATCTTTGCTTTTGAGATTTGAGAAGGTTTCCCAGACCTTTTTCCTTTGGTTCTTAGCATTGGGAGCATAGATATTTACAACATACCAACTTTCCTTTTCGTCAAAACTAGTTATTTTAACAGCCATTTTTTTTTTACTTTCCATTAGAATAGAACCAGAATATTGGTTTTTTTTCCATAGCATCATGGTTCCCCCTGAAGCACCTTTAGAGCTACTGGCCTTAATAGTATAATTTTTAAAATCTTTGATCTATTCTACTTTCTCTTTATTAATTTTGGTTTCTTGGAGCAGAAGGAAGTCTGGCTTTTGCTCTCTGACAAAATTCCTAACTAAATCGACTTTATATATGTTATTTAGCCCCATAATATTCCAGCTAAGAATTATCATTGGTTTTTATTATTATGGAGCCATTTCGGCAGGGTTGCCTGCTTTCCATCTGCTATATTGTGCTTGCTTTCCATCTCTCTATTCCTCTTTGTAGATTTTTCCCCAGGTTTATCTGGAGATCCTACATCTAGTTTTAATTTGGCTTGCGATTCAGTTCCTTTTCCTTCTTTGCTCTTAAGAGGACCATTTCCTTTCGCACTGCCATTTCTCGTCGCCATGTGTTTTGTATTGTTCTTTTTCTCACCTTTTATCTTTTGGTTTTTTGAGTTTTTACCGGTCTCTTTCTTTTCTTCTGCTATTAGGGCCTCTTTCACTGGAGTGTTATTTTCATCCTTTGATGCCTCCTACTTTTCCCCCATCTGGGCATCACACATCTCTCCTTCTACTATATTATTCCCCCCTTCAGGTAATACTTCTCCTTCCTCTAATCCTTCAATATCCTTTACCTTAAAAAAATGGCTAGTTAGTGAGGATGAATTATGGAATCTAAAATCTATTGATCATGAGTTTACAAGCATCATCCCACTCATGCTGATTATATCGATGAGTTGCCCACCAGGTTAAAACAACTCCCTTCAAGGCATAGTTTAGTGATCTAACCCACTCATTTATGGTGAGAATGTGTACTTGAAAGCTTATAATAAAATCATTGATATCTTTATGGTGTAGTATATAGGTAGTTGACATTCATGAGCAAAGACCATCCTCATAGGTCAAAGTTCAAGGTCACCATAGGCCTAGTTAAGGAGATGAGTATCAAATTTTCCACTAATAGATGAAGCTATTTCCTAGGTAAAAGTGCCTTCCCTTATTGATTCTATGTAATCTTGCATGTGGTCATCATCTTGATATAGGAAATCAACTTCTACATGAGTGGGAGATTTTACAGACATGAAGGCATAGTCTTCAATAACAGATTGGTTTACAATCAACTATGTAGCTACTAGTTTTGGTCTCCACTTTTTTGATGTGTTCAATTACTATGTGAGAAGTGACTATAGTTGAGGTTTTCCCTATTAGTATAGTATGTTGTGTTATGTGTAGAGAATTTAAATTCTCCTTAATATTGACCTTCATCCAACTAGTTTCTTGTGGAACATGTGGAGATTCTAGTTTAGCAAGAAAAATGTACAACTTGTACACTCTATTTAGAGGAATGAACACAACTTATCACCTTGATGTGCCTTGAGCTAGTTGTGTATTATATTTATAGTCATCTAACCATCATACACTCATTATTTTCCTATAAGTCCAGGGCATCATGTTGCTACAGTTTTCATGTCTATGACCTTAAAGTCTTCTTATAAATATAATTTTGTGACTTTGATCTCAACATACTCCAATTTACTAATAGGCTCAGCTTTTCTATAGTCAACCAAGCTCAAAGTTACTAGGTTGTAGATCAGAGCTAGTCATCCAATCACTTCCCATGTAAATTTGGGAATCATATTTGCTATGCTACTGAAATCAAAGAAAACATTTGGGATCTTATATCTAACAACTTCAATTTCAATTTGTGCATCAACATCTTATGGTTTCTTCATCTTGACATACCAAACCAATTTTTATGTCTTTTTTTATCCATGCTATGCACATTCCAATAGATTATGTAGTAGATTCATGATGTTCTATGATATGTATTCATTGAGTAGAGTACTCAAAAGTTTTAGTAGATCTATGAGTGTCATGACAACTTCATATTGTCATATGATGTGCATAATTTGGCCATACATTTATGCATAGATTATTGTAGCATCACCATCAATATTTTCTTATTGTTGAATGTTTTTTAGTAATTATGTACATTGTTCATAAGACTATTTTCTATTATTGGACTAGGTATTTCTCTTCTCTAAATTTTCTAATGCCCTAATCCTTAGGAATCTCAAGTGGAGGAAATCCTTTTTTAACATGTTTTTGCCATGTCACAACATTTAAAAACACATTTTATTTAGGTTTCACACTTACCTTGTTTACATTTTATATAGACTTATCCTTCTTCTACTTCTCTAAACAAGATAATCTTTTATATCATGTTAATCAGAGACTCTACGATATATACAATATGATTATCTCTAAAGATTCATTTGGAAATTTCTTTGGACATGATTGTACTCTTTGCATAGGTAGAACTATAGGGGAGGCCATTGATAGTTTTTTCCTATACCACCTTGATATCCTCCTTTATAACCACCTCAACTTCATCCTCTATTAGATTGATATCCCTCTTAGTATCCTCCTTATGATTACACATAATTTCAATGCTAGTACTATTGATTATTATCTCCTATAATAAATCATTGTTGTGCAGCTAGAGGAGTCCAATTCAATTATTGTGGCTTTATTATGGGTGAATTCTAGGGTGCTAAATATTGGTATTGAGGGGATGACAGTGTCCAACTTGGTGAAGATGGGGTCCATCTAGCTAGACTGTGAGGTTGGTATTATGGTGAACTTGAAATCTACTTTAGACCCATTTAGGTTGCATAATTATTATCAACCTCTAGGCCTAGGATTATTTTCTTCATCGATGATATTTACTATGGTGTAATGCCAAACACATTTTTGGAGATACCCTCTTTAAGTTCCTATAAAGCTCTATAATTATTCTCATCTTGGTTGGTTGATTTGCATAAATTACAATATAGATTCTGAGGATTTTTGATATATTTTTTTAGAGGATGGAATTATGCCATGACATGCCCTAATACTTGACAAAATTCATATAATTATATCTTTACTTTAGGATAATCATTTCAGTGGTGTCCTTTTCTACACTCTATACACCACAAGTTCAATCTAGTTTTTTCTATTTTGTGATACTTCTCCATTATTTTCATGAAAGAATGTAATGTTTTTTCAAATTTGGAGTTAGTAGTAGGATTTTCTCCATAATCTTCGATCTATTCTACACATAGTGTAGTAACTCTAGCATCTACTTTTATCTCATATTGTAACTACATAATGGAAAACCAAATCCTACCTTGTAGTCCTTTAATGAACCATGTTGATTTGTATTTATCCATCAAAGTGAATTCTACTTTGTTCATTACATCAAAAAATATTTGATCATAGTCATAGACTAACTCTCTAGACTTTTTCCTTATTTCTTTCATGTCTTGTACTATCTAGCTAGTACATTTAATAATCTTAATTCTATGATGAGCCAATATTGCATGTATTTTAGACTTGCCTATTTCAGATCTCTTTTGTATATGAAATCTAATGCTCTCCCATCTAGATCCCCTATTATTTTCCACTTTTGTAAATTTTCATCAATGACACCCTTAACTTGCCATTTCATTTTATAAATTAGTAGGTACTCATCAGGATTTATAGAACCATCATAGATGTCTAATTTTAAGAATAATCTTAACTAATTCATCATACTGAATAGTACATATGGAGTCTTATACACAAATATTATTTGACGTAATTACATCCTAAGTGATTATGCCTATGTACTACTATATGCACTAGAGGAATTTTTGTATTTAATCTACTTGTATGTGCTTCCTTATTCTTGTTGTTCAACTTCAAATAATCCTATATAATTCAAATCCTTTTTAATAATTTTTTTAAATATCCATACCCCAATGTTTCATGTGGTTTGAAAATTGTTTTTCCCAACTCTTCTCCTCTTGTTTAGCTGGTTGAAAACGTCTACTAGGATATATAAGATTAGGCTGTAGGGACATGTACACTTATAGTGAATAATGCTTTTCAATATTTATTTCTCTAATACACTTGAGCCTATGATTAACTTGTGGCTAATTTTTGTTTCTAGTTTTAATTCTTCTTCTTCTATTAATACCCTTTCCTATAGCTATGCATTACTTCTATCTTCTATCTATTTTACTCCTAAACTACTCTCATCTTCCTCTTTCCACATCTCTTCTTTTATTTATTCTTCATCTTCTCATTCTATCTCTTAGCATCCAACATCATTATCTTGCTCATCACTTCTACACACTTTTTCATCATCTACTCTACTACTATTCTTACTTTTATTCATAGCTACTTTGATATTCATCTATTTATTCCATTTGTTATGTTGTCACAAATCCCTTTCTGAATCTAGAGTTTTCTTCTAAATCTTCTTCCCTCACATCTCCATTATAGATTTAGTCTCAAGCTCTAGTCACTCATCTATACATCATTCACCATTATTCACACATATCCTCATACACCCAAAGTGACTACTCTATATTGGCAGGAGTAGGCATCATGGCCTTTACTTCCACCAACATCTTCAAAAGGAGAGGTAGTAATTGTAAAAAAATTCCTCTAATTCCTTGGATAAAGTGGTTCTTCAAAACTTTGAATGATATATAGCCTTACACTATGAACTCAGTAGTGTATCCATCTATAGTGGTAGAAACCTAGTAGTCTATCACCCTCATCTAATCAATTTCCATTTTCACCAACTAGTTTATTTTTTCTTTAGTATAGGTAATGGTATTTTCTAATTTGGGATGGAAGTAATAGTAATAGTACCCTAGTCTTATTAACCAATTATTCAACAATTCATGTAGTTCACACCAAAAAATTTCATATATTTTTTCGTATATATGTTCTTGAATGATTTCACTTATGGTGAGACCAATCATTTTGGATTCTTCTTCTATGAAGTGCCATATTTTTTGGTTTAACTAGGTTTAAATATCTCATTGTACTAGTAACCATCTTATCATAAGTTTCTCTAGGAGGAGTGTTTCATGCTCACCACACAATTATTAATAAAGGTTCCCAGTTCAACAAAACATGCTAAGGATGAGGATAGCTAAGTTTTAGTGGTTTTCACATGATAGTAATGAGTATTATGTGATTAAAAGTAACTAAGATCAACTAGAATTTTATTTAGTTTTATAGTTCATTAAAATTACTTTCAAATAGGTTAAATCAAACATTGAACATGATAACACATATAAGGAATAACATAAAAAATATGACACGTAACCATAACCAAAAAGTCTATATTGATCTAAAAAAGGTTATAAAATTCTTAATATAAGCATACATATTTATACTCACTTCAGTTCTTGACTATTAATATTCTTATTCATACATTGTCACCAAAATGAGGAGACTATTCATCTTCTATCCTTTCACAAGCTAAGAGGATAGGACAAAATACATATAGCCAATAATTTCATATATAACACAAGAGAATTCAAATAATATTTTATATAGAATTTCTTATCTAGTTTTATTATCCTAAAACTTACCTTTTTGTCTTAGGATGAGAGTCATTTTATGTTGGGGTGATTGTTAGTGTCTCAAGACAAGACACATTTTAAGTTGAGGTGAATGTTAGTAGATAATAAAGGACAATGTAATTTACTATTATTTGTCATTAAAAAGGATAAAATAGATAAAATAGGTGTATAAATGTAATTAAAATAGTCTTGGAAATGAATATTCATCTGAGGAAATTCAAGAGTCATGTGGAAGCTTATATAAGCATTTGAATAGGAAATTGTAAAATAGAGACCATTTTAAATGAATAAGAAATATATATTTTGGGTCTCATTTATTTGTATTCATTTATTTACTATAATTTAATGTATTTATTTTAAAATATTTATTTTTTTATATTATTCCACTAAACTATTGATAACATAATGGCAAAAATCAACTTTACTTCTATATCAACCTTTTTGGTAGCTCTAGAAAGGTTGTTTTCAAGTCTTGATATGGGAAGAGAAGAGAGAGTTAGAAGATAATTTTTTTTCCATTATTATGTGTATTATTAAGATTTGAATTATTGTAATTTTTTTTAAATTGGTGGCCTCATCTTTATTAACAATTGATAAGAGTGGTAGTAGGTCACTATAGTCTATGCATTCGAGAGGGGTCTATTGTTGCACCTATTTCTCAATATTATAAATTGATGGATAGTAATGGTTTTGAGGGATGATTTTATAGGTCATTAGGATATTTTTAATTTTATTTCATATAAAAACTCCAAATAAATTTTATGTATCATAAAAACCATGTTTCCTTCACTATCTTTGTGAATGGTCTTTTGGGCCAGTTTTGAAATAGAAACATAGTTTTTAGGAAAATGTTTTCATATTCAAAGGTTCTCAAATTTAATATATAATTCATGAAAAACCTATTTCATATAATTAATTTTTTATAGTTCTCCATTATGAATATATCTCCTTTGAGAGAGTTTAAGCTGAGTTGATCCCTTCAAAAAGGTACAAATATAGCTGATGAGTTTGATTTTAGTATTTAATAGGTTTTGATGTGTTTTTTGATGACATTAAATAATGAAAACACTATATTAGATATAAAAATTAAGAATTTACTATCAAGTAATGAAGTGACTATTGACCTTGGCTCATGCATAATATACACCTATAGTCAACCTATACTTGAATGTCAAATAGTAGGGTTGAGTGTTGGTTTGGGTGTAGTATGAAATAATTACAAGAATGTACACAATTTAGAGAAATATTGATGTGATAATTCATATGGCATGTATTGGTCAATGAAAATAAATGTTTGTTTCACAATCAAGCTGCTAATTAAGGACACACAATTCAATGTTTAGAGAAAGGAGAAAATAAGGTTCAATGAAGTCAATGAAATGAATATATATGTTAAGGTGATAGAGATAGAAATGACATAATTAATGTTGTTAATTAATCTTAGGATTTCCTTAATTATAGATACCATGATTTATATTACCTACACTTCAAACTCTAAATAAACCTCAGAATCTAGAAATAGGCACCTGCAACTGTGTATAAGGACAATAAGGGTTTGACTGTGGTGATACTAGGATGTTGAGACTAGAAATCCAAGTTGACATGAAGGACCTAGGGTTTATGAGATAAGCTAAGTACTCCTAAGATGATAAAAATTATCCAAGGTTTCATAATCTTAGACCCTCATTATGGTAACCTATGGTCAACAGTCCAAGTTGCATACAAACTCTGAATGCTTATTTTTAGAGTTTATATAGGTTAGATTGGATTAAAGGTGAGTTAGAAGTGGTTAAAAATAATAAACAACTTGTGTCAAAGCTAGAATAATTCATTTATAACCAAGGATATAAGCTTTAACTAATAATCTGTACAATGAAGAGTGAGTACCTATAGGTTACTCAAAGGGCTAGTTGGTTTCATAATCTCATTGAGTGATCAAGTTAGAGTGAATTTGGATTCAATTTAACTTTGGAGGCATCTAATTTCATATACCATGGTAAGGTTCAAGACCATGTCAATAACATGGTCGTAAATTCATGATACACAATCATCTCTACTTGTATTCACTTAAAATCATAGTGATTTGAAGTATGAGGTCTTAAGAACATTTATTAAGGAGTCATGAAGAGTCTTATGAGGTTGAGAACCTTATTACAACATGAGAAATCAATCTAGATTATTCCAATTCCATATTATTGACTGTGATAAACTAGTTACTTACACACACATTGCAACAATAATGGTCACCTATAGATGCCCTACAAGAGACTGAGAAGGTTCAAATGAAGTAATTAAACTGATTTGCACTCCCTAAAGGTTTAAATAATTCATTCTAAGACTTTGTAAATGTTTATATTTTATTATAGGACCATACAAGGTGAACATACCCATACATCATATTCATTGTCTTGCATCTTAAAATTACACAATTAATTTGACAACCAATGAGGCCTAGAGGTGTTACATGAAGAGGTTTAAACCATTTTGAGACTTTCATATAGGATTGAGATGTTGGAGAAGGTCTTAAAAGTCATGATGAAACCATAAACTAGCAGGGAGGCTTGAACTATAAATTCATAGTTGAAGAGTTGATATTTTGGGACAAGTTTCCCTAAAAACCCCAATATAGAGCCCTATCCATTTTTGGTGTGACTATTTAATGATGTGGCATAAAGTCTTGATGAAGTTAAATGAATCCATCTTGTAGTCTCAATGAAGGGGTATTAGCTTACAAAAATAGAGTGAGTGTTTGGTCCCACAAGTGATGTAAATAAGGTTCCCAAGTCATGTATTTGTTCACTACACTTTGTTAGTGTTTTCTACAAAATATTGAGTTCTAAAGTGGATTACAATCCAAAGATGTAGCATGTATCCATATTAATTTATCATATTGAGTTGAGAGGCATACTTAAGTTTCAAATAACATTAGGAGGAATGAAATTATAATCTATTTACCTACATCACCACCTACATTTGTGCCTTACCCTCAATAAATTGATAGTAGGCTCTTACAGGTCCATGGTGTGAACTTAGACATGGAAATAGGTGAACATAAGCACTGGTAAGTTAGGAATGCCTCCAAATACCTAGAAAGAGAACCTATACCATAAAACATAGGTTATTTCAGAGAGTTTAAAGTGAATATATAATACCACTATTACTCTAAGGGTGACCATTTATACCTTGACTATAGATGATAATCCACTAGAAATATGACTATCTTGAGATTAGCATAACATATGCATGATGTGGAAAAACCTAATGACTATGAAGTGGTAGAGGACTTTAATAATGATTTAAAGGTAGTCCATAAGGTTCAATTTACAAATGTTTACCTACATGTATGGTGTTTTAGAGTAAGTAGTATAGTTAGAAGTTGACTATTGTCTAAATCTGCCAAGATGAAGGTGAGTATTGAAAGGTTTTTGCCTAAGATTAGATAATGAACATGTTTGAGAGAAACCCCATAGTGGTATGGCAATTTTATATGAAAATTTCAAGGGGATGCCAAGAGTTTATTTGGACATAGAAAAATATGTATAATGCTTTATCGTATCTTGAAACTAAACAATTTGGCCCACACCTTCAAGTATGCAATCAATCTCTACTAGGCGTAGTCTAGGTTGAATGCCTAAAGTGGGGTCCTTTCCATTTATACACTAAATAACATTAAAAATAATTGTAAAATATTCATATGGAGTTATGAAGTGGGTTATAACCCTGAATTTATAGGGGAGGCCACAAAGAAGCCATTTCCTGGTTTAAGGTCATAATAGGTTATGTAGAATGGATATAGAAGCTTGAGAGACCAAGTTTAGAAGCTCAAAACAAAATGAAAGATTGTAATGGGGCCTCAAGGAGATTTAGGATGTTATAGAGGGTAATTCAAAAAAAAATTAGTGTAATTTATTCATAGTTGAATGTCACAACTTTATGAACAATCTTTAAAGGCCAAAACCACCTAAAACCCCAATTTGGACCAGTTTACAAAGATTGACTTAAAAACCTCCTCAAATTAAACAATTTATTCCTAAAACTTACCATATTTTTTAGCATACTCTTATAGGGTTCTCCACATGTATTTTTTATACCTTTATTTGTATGGCATAGTACCAAAACTATACTTTTTCATATTTTTAAACTAAATAAGGGGTTCTTAAGTCTATGGAAATATGAAAATAATTGGGAGATATGGATTAAGATATTTTTACCTTTTAAAACTCAAAAATATATAATAAATCACCCAAAATTACCCAAAATGTTTGATTCTTTCATGTCAATCATAAAATGCCTCAAAAAAGCAAGCTTGTCAATGGCCATTTCAAGGTTCTTATATGTCCATAGTGTTTTAGACCACCAAAATTGAAATGGAGAATTATTATATAATTTAAAAATTTAATAAAATATTTTTTATTAGTTTCACATGTTTGGGGGGTCTGAGGATCAAGATTTTCACCTTTTAGGCCTAGGAAGGCTAACTAGGTCTAACTTGAATGAAATAATGTGCTAGAAAAGATATCTACACTTGGATTTTGTCTAAATTTTTTTTTTGAGGAGTTTTAATTGTATATAGGGTGTCTTAAAATGTTCTAATTTTCCAAATATAATCTATATATTCTTCCAGACAAGCAGATTTACTTAAAAAAGGGTGACAATAAATTGAGAGGAAATGCATGGTTTTGATGTAGAACTAGGTCTTGTTGAGTGTTTGATGAAAAAAAATACCTTGTTAAATGTTTTTTATGCTCTTTAAAATTTATAAATGGAAGACATATACAAATTTGAAGCAAACTTGAAGAAAGAACAACTTTTACCTTCTACACCTTAGTGGAAATGAGAAAGTTAAAGAGATAAAGAACTAGATAAATGCATATAACTCATCATAAGGTCTTATAAATTTGTTTAATAATATTATACACCACATTTATACTTTTAATAAGTCATGAAATTTTTTTAAGTCAATGAGAACAAGTGTTAAAGGGTTTCAAAACTCAAGTAGGTCTCTCTTTCCTTCCTATGCCAACCTTGGAGACAAAGTCAAAAAGAATATTGAAGAAGTCTCCTAAAAAATTTGTTCAAGTTTTGAAACATAATAAATGAGAACAAATAAGGGTTAAAACAAGTAATCTATTGGGCTTGAAGGCTTACTTTCATATAGGAAGAATCATTCACCAAGAAGACATGAAAGTTAAAATCTAGGTGTTATATCAAGAATCTAGGCACTCTCCAAGTGGTCTAGGCTTGACTAAACATTATGAAAAGGTTAAAAAACCCCAAATAATTTATTACTCTCTCTTCCATTCCACCTTATGGATGACTAGTGTTTGAGATGTTGAATAAATATTACGTAGTTTTAAAGGGGGAGTATGACCAAGTTTGAAGTCCCCTATTTTGAGGATGATGTATCTTCAAGAATTTATTTTTTCTATTTGAATTTATTTTCCAAAATTTAAAAAATTACTCTTTGATTTTCATTGTTCCTAAAGGCTGACAATTTTTTTACTCACATTATGAGAGAAATAAGAATCTATATTCCTCCATTTATAGGCTTTTTGAGTGAAGTGTATGTGTTTACCATTGACATTATCTAGTGAAACACTTATTTTCCTATCTTATTATATTTTTATTTTACTTTCATGAGATATATTTGATGTTCTAAAATTCATTTTAACTATCTAAACTAGATTAATTTTAATCATTGGATGTGATTTTAATTTCTCTACACTCCATCCTTGCATACACTAAGTTTGTCAAGTCCTTCAACTGAAACACTTTTGTAGAAGCCATCCATGAGTGTATATAATGTGTGAAAGTTTCTTTCTTTCATAAAAGTGTTATCTCAAGCATACATGGTCATAAAACATTGTTTAATCACCTTTATTTCTAGTTTCTCTTTTGATTTCATTGTAAATAGTAACTTTTGCACCCTTTTCATTGCTAGAATCAATAGATAATAGGTTAAGAGTAAATTTAGTGAGATCACCAAGGGAACTAAACCTATCTATAGATTATCTCCCTCATAAATTCACCCACACTTAGGAGAGATTCCATGTTTTGATAGGTGTTAGGAATAACACAATTTATCTAAAGGTCACACTCTTGATTGAAAACACAAACCACATGATAAAGTCATATAAAAGATAATTATAACTATAAATTTCATTTTATTCACAATAACATAAAATATCATAGTCATAAATAACACTCACAACTACAAGCATGTTAATATTAACATCTAATCGTGGATCAAAACTAGTCAATATTATCAAGAATGAAACAACTATATGAAATTGAGACTAGATCAAACATGTAACCATAAATTAATTAAAAAAACATGAATTTTAACTATACTATGTGGTGTGTTTAGGGTTCCTGGTCAAATCTCTCTACCCCTAACATATTCATCTCTTACACCCTCTTCGATTATACTCTCCATCCATATTAGTCTATAGGGTGGACTATCTCCTACATCCACCGTAACAAACATAAATACCCGTTAGCCTACATAAATAATAAATAATAAAATAATACTAAAGGATAATATTAATGAACAATCATGAACAATATACATATGAAACTCATGCACAACTAGCCAATAAGTGATGAGTCATTCAATAATAATTATATGACTATTCATACATCATCATAAATGAAATTAGTTTTTTAAAATATTAAATTAGCCAACATTAACCACATTAATATTATTTTTAAGAGTTAATCAAGTTTAATGAGTAAATTAGGATGTATCATCCTTCCCCATAAAGCTAGTCATCATCTTGATGACATTTGTTTCAAATAATAGTCTTGAAATTAATCAATATATATCATAAAATCAAATAAGAATAGTAAATTATAAATAAGTAAATGTGGAAAAAACCTATATAACTCATCATAGTCCTCCCAAGTGACACTATCATCAGAATATTGGTCCCACTGGACCTTACACTATGACACCTCTCTATTACACAAACTATGTTTATGAGTGTCAATTATTCTAATGTCTCTACTGTGACCACACAAGGATCCAAACATACAAAACATTCCAATTCAATACATGAGAAGGATCAATAACATAGTTTTTAAGATTGAACACATGGAAAACATAATGAAAAAGAAATAGATCTAGTATCAAATTAATCTTATATGATATAGTATTAATCACTTCCAAGACCACAAAGGGTCATATATCTCAATTATAAATTCATTGATTTACCAAACTTAATTAATCTTTTCAGAGGCTTGACCTACAAAAACACTTTATCACCAATAGAAAACTATCTTTCTATCCTTTTCAAATCAACATAACTTTTATGTCTATCATTGGCCTTAAACAACCTTTACCTTATTGATTTGACTTTATCCTCCATTTCCACAATCATTTTAAGACTAAAGACTGTGTTGTATTTAAGCTTTTCCCAACTGATTGGTATTTTACACCTTATTCCATATAAATATTTAATTGGAGCCATGTTTAATGTTGATTTGTAAGAGTTATTATAAGTAAATTCTACCAGTGGAAGGTAATCCTCCCATTTGTATTATTGATCCATGAAATATAGTCAAATAAGATCTTATAGAACTCAGTTGACCTTATTTATTTATATATCTATTTATGGATGATATACAGTACTAAAATTCAATTGTGTGCTTAGAGATGAATTTATATTCAACCAAAACCTAGAAGTTATTCTTGAATCTTGATTAGAAATTATCTTATCTAGAAACCCATGTAACCAATATGCATCTTTCATGAATATATTCACAAGCATTGGTGCATCATCTATCATAATACCTAGTATTAAGTGAGCTACCTTAGTTTATTAATAAATACCAAGATCATGTCATACCAATTATACAATAATGGTAAACCTTGGAAAAAATCCATAATAATTATCTTCTGATTCCATTTTGATATATCATGAGGATATAAAAATACTATTGGATGCCCCTTTTCATCCTAAACTCACTAACATTCTAAACACTAAGAAACAAAATTTACTACATCTTTTTTAATTCTCTTCCAAAAATAGAGAGGTCTTAGCTCATCCATGAGCTTAATAATTCTAAGGTGACCTGAATAAGGGGCATTATGTAATTCATTATCACTATGCTCATCAGATTCTCTCTATCAAGTACATAAATTCTACCATTATACCTCAGAATACCATCATTTTCCAACATGAATCTTTTAAACTTAGGATTTGAGCATCCTCTAACAAATATTGCTTAACCTACTCATAAAATTAATCCTCAAGAGAGAATTTAATTACCTAATCATAAAAACTACATCATATAGTAACCAAATATACTATATACCTTCTATGACTCTATTTTCATTCCCCTTAATGTAGCTAATATCAAAATCATTATTAGATAAGAACTCTAGCCATCATCTTTGATGAGTATTTAGGTTTGAATGGGTGAAGATAGATTTGAGCCCCAAGTTGTTAGTCTTGAGCTCAAACAATTTTCCCAATAGATAACACCTCAACAATTTCAAGGCAACAATATTATACTGATTTCTAGATCATATTGGGCATAATTTGCCTCATATGAATTCATCTTCCTTAAATCATACACTACAACTAATCTATATTGTATGATAAATCATCTAATACTATCAAAAAATGCAATTGTAATCACTAAGAACTAGCCATTAGGATAGGGAACTCTTAGTACAAGAGCTAAATTAGGCCTCCTTTTTAACTCCTAAAAGGCTTCTTCACACTTATCTGACCAAAAAAAACTTTGATTCTTCTATTGAAGAGAGGTAATTGGGTTAGCTATTTTTGAAAAATTTGGAAAAAAATTCCTATAATATCCTACCAACCTAATGAAACTCCTCACTTCATGCACATTTTAAGGTGTTGGCCACTCCATTATGGTTCATATCTTCATCAGATCAATTGAAATTTTTTTAGGATGATAATGTTCCCTAACTATTCTACCTTACATTGAAAGAGTACACACTTGGATAACTTACCATATAGTCTGTGCTTTTGAAAATGCTTCAAAACCATACCCAAATGTTACAAATTTTATTCCTCATTCTTAGAATAAATGAGGATATAATCTAGAAAAACAAACACAAAATGGTCTAGATAATCCCTAAACACACTATTCATGAGATTCATGAATGTCTCTAGAGCATTTGTTAACCCAAAATGAAGCACTATAAATTCATAGTGTCCATACTAAAATTTGAACATTATTTTTGGAATATATTCTTCTCAAAATCTCAACTCGTGATACCCCACTTAGATATTTATCTTAGATAAAAATATTTCCCCATGCATGTGATCAAAAGATCATCAATGTAATGTAACAAATACCTATTCTTTATTTTTACCTTGTTCAACATCCTATAATCAATACACAAGCAAAGGGTACCATCCTTATTCCTAACATACACCACAGGTGTACCCCATGGTGACACACTCAACCAAATTAAACACTTATTAAAAACTCCTATAATTGAGTCTTTAGCTCAACCAATTTTATAGTTGTCATCTTATAAGGTGCCTTAGACTATGGTTCTGAACTAGGTATGATGTCTACCAAGAAAATAAAACTCCTACTTGGGTGGTAAACCCAGAAATTCCTCCAAAAATACATCCTAAAAGTTCATAAAGAAAGGATAATAATCTATATAAGATTACTTAGATTCCTCCATCTCATTTTTTTAATGATAAAAACATCCATTCATTTTATCCTTTTTGAGATGGATTATAGAAAATTTCCTAAGATTTAACTCCCTTTTATCACATTCAATCAGAGTTTGATTCCCAAAATCATCTTAACATTCTACAGTATTAAGGTAGGAATCTACCTTTGATTTATGCTGAGCAACATAGTTTACCCCTAGGATCACATCATATGATCAAATTGGTGGTTGATAAAGATCTACTATTAATATGAATTTAGGAAATTCAATGTTAGCTTATACTAAGAACCTAGCAACTTTGACCTCAAACTCATCCCCATATTGTATTGACTATGTGTTTCCATTAAACAAGATTTGATAGACACCTTTTTTACCATTCAAGGAGAAATAAAACATTTTTTAGCTCTAGTGTCAATTAAAATGGAAATGGGATGACCAAAAAGATTACATGCAACATCGATATGAGAGATTTGAAAATTATCTTGATGATAGTTAATGGATACATGGATTCTCTACTAAAAGGTCCCTTGGTGTGTAAAACTCTTAGCTTTACCTGTTACCTTTCCTTGAGTACATTCCCTATCATAGTGATCACCCTCACAAATGAAATATCTACTAGGTGGTCCTTTTTCTTTTAGACTACTGGTTTCCCTTAAAACTAAAATTGAAACCACCTTCCACTTATTTTCTACATGAGAAGTTACTAAATTTAGAATTTTGATTCTTATTCTAATTTTTGGAATTTTCATTTACTTTCCAGTTCTTCTAATTGAGGGTAGGTTTAGAACATCCAAACTCCTTAAAATTCTCTCTAACTTGAGAAAGAGACTAAAACCTTAGCTCCTACTTTACTACCTTCTAAAATACTTGATCCATCATATATGTCCCATGCACATATACCTCACATACTATTATGGGTTTCTATCCCATAATAAACTTCTAAATGTGAAACCTTTCATTTGATTGATACTAAAGAATAAATTTTATGAGCTTAGTGAACTATTTCTAATATTCATTCACTAAAATATCCCCCTATGTTAGATTATGAAAATATGTTAGCTTATTTTTGAAATATAGCTAGGGTAACCATCGTGATCTAAAAAAACCATGAATTGCTCTCAAGTGGTGGTAGTGGTGTTAAGGATCATCTTGAGCTTCTTATTTTCCCACCATGTTATTGCTTCACAAGCAATCTGATATGCTCCCCAAACTACCTCGGTGTCTTTAGAGTAATTATTAATCTTAAAGTATTTATCTATCTTTGTCAACTAGGATTATTCATAATACCCCAACATAGTTCCATCTAACTTTGGAGGAATAACTTTCTTCATGTCCTATGTGAGCTCTATAGCTACATCATCCCTCACATCCTATGGTACCTCTTCATGATTATTATATTATTGATATTCTTTATCAACATGGTGATATTAAGATTCTCCCTAATTAAATTTTTCAACATGCCCATTAACTCTTGATCTAAGGTCATGATTCGGTCCCTAGTGTCATGCATGGCTACGAGGATATGATCCAACTTTGAATCTTGCTCTACAATAAACTAATTTGGATTAACTAGAGTGTGAGTGTTTTAATTACCCTCACTACCTGGTCTACCATACACAACTCTATTTTTTTTTTAGCACAATAATAATAATACATTAGTTTACTCATTAAGTCCTAGAATTTGTTTTTATGCTTTGATACCACAATTTTAGAACCCCACTCAATTTAACTAGAATTAGGCAAAAAAATTAATTTAACTTCATTAACTCAAACTAGATTATTCTCAACTAAAGTTAAGATACTTGATATTTAAATAAATGAATCTAAATACTACATACATTTGATTTTATTCATTTAACTAATGATTAATTAATAACATCAATTTGGATTTTCTAACCAAATCATTACATGTCATAAATCTACAGAATACAATCTCAGCCAACTACTAAAATTTTACATCAAAATTTATACAATATGACTAGCTAACTATTGATAATAAAATGTAATAAAAGTATAAATTTATAATTATTTATATATATATATATATATATATATATATATATATATATATATATAATGTTCCATGGAACATACGAGTATCCATGAACTCACTAATATCTAGTAAGTAATCATGATTAAAATTCTCTATCTATTGACCATCGAAGGGGAGGGAGAACATCATTAGAATTATTTTCTACACCAACCATGGACCATATATCCCCCACACACTCTCCTAACTATTAAATTTACCTCCCTTCATAGATAACTATATGATAATTGTATAGGTATAAATAAGTCAACTGGAACCTATGTGTTGTAAGGTAACCATCACATATAACATATCATATATATATTTGTTCTAACATGATATAGAACATACATGCTAACAAAATAAAATAGGTGAAATTAAAATGTATAAATATAAACATTAATTTTTCCCAAGTTTATATATGGTTTTAATATCTCTCATATCAATCATATTCACACACACAACTCAATTGGATTATAATAAATCTATGTATTAGTGACATTAAATAAGTTTATGAAGTCTATTTTACCTTCTTAGTGTCATTAATACTACAAATTATTATAAAAATTGAATAAAAGAGTCCATGGATTAAAATATATTTTCCCATATTAATACCAAAACAAATAAATATGATAAAATCACGAGTATAATTCATCTCATGTTTCACAATAAATACAAAAGAACAACACACTGTTCATATTCGATAAGTTTTAATGGTAGCCTAATATCCCATAACATAATAAGGATATACTCTTAGGAATATATTCATAAATTGTTATTTTAAGATAATTTTTGGTATTTTTTCCTATCAAGGCCAAATACCAAACCCTATAATCTAAAACTTTCTAGTATCATGTTAATAGTCCTTGCAAAGTGGTCAAACAAGTGTATTTTGGCCTAAAAAGTTATTTTTTGAATTAAAATGTAAAAATTGGAATTAAATGGTCATTAAAATATCCAATATTCCTTAAATTATATCCAAACATATTAATTTAACTTAGTTATAAAGTTTCATATTCTTAAAAAGGTATTTTGATGCATTTTAAGCCAAAAAGGCCTATTTTGGGCTCCCATGTGCTAAAATTAGCCTCCAAAAGCATGGAAAAAGTCCAATATTTGTTTTATAATGAAATTTTCCCATGTTTTTGATCTCCATGCATTAAAATTAGTTTTTCATAGATTAGGTTATTAATAAAAGGCTAAAAAAGAGATCATTCATATTCACAAGGATAATATGGACTTGTATGGAATTCTGGATGATGGACATCTGGACCAAAAAGATCAGGGAATATAAAATCTTCATGAAGAATTATAGGGAAATTGGATGCCATATATACCTAAACTTTTCATCTATAGGCAATCAACAATTTTTCACAAAGAGACTTGCTTATAGGTTTGATGATTATACATATTGGAAAGTGTAGGTACAAGTCTAAAATTTTAGTCAAAGAAACTAGACTCAAGGTTTCCTAATGGATAAAGTTGTTATAAAATTATTTTATCCTCAATCATGAATAATTAATTTGAATTTAGGCTAATTTCTATAGGTTTGCATCTATGAAGGAAATCAATTTTCCTCAAATTCAATATTTTTTAAGAAAATTCAAGCTTTCATAGATTCTTGGGAATCTAATCCATCATTCCATGGCCTCCTTCAGTCCATATTCACACATATCAAGGTCAAACAATGATAAAAAAATATATCTAGTCTAATCTATAGTTGAGCATGCTTTCAAAGAAATATTGTATGGTCTTGGAGAGAGACTGGTTTTTCAAGATTCCTTGGTTTTCTCCATGGTATTTTTTTGAGCCATGCTATCATGTTTTCAAACTAGTTTTTTTAAGAATGTATCAAAATAATCATGTATTATCCTATATGTGTTCTCTCAAGGTGTCTCAAAAGCCTAGTTTAGCATACTTTAAGGAAAGTTTATATATTTTAAGGTTTTTGTAGAAATTTATGTTTCATTTTTACCTCCTTTCCCTCTTTTAATGGCATCCAAATTCATATGGTATGATGATTATGTGTTCATGTTTGCATCTGACTCCTTACCTTGGTCTCGCCATGCTCTTTCATACTTATTTTCCACCTCCATCTCCATCACCCCATACCACTATCATATCACTATATTTTTCACTATGTTTTTTGATTTTTTACCCTCTCATGATTTTTCATCATCTTTTACCCCTATCACCCTTTCACCCATCTCCATTTCATTTTTCATTTGTAGAGATATCTAACAGTGATTAATACCATAAAAATCATGAAAAAGAGAATGTACAAAACTTGGAGCATCATAATATATTCAAGATGAGGTCTAAAGCAAGGTCACATAGTCAAGTATTGGTCATATAAGAATAATGGATATTCAAGGTGAAAAAGACCTTCAAGGTCAAGGGAAGTTTCATGCAAGTATTTTCAAGAGGAAGACAAATCTAAAGACTTTTTTTAACTATTATAAAGGATATTTGACTTGAAATTATGTGGATTTGACCTCCTCTTCTCACCTGTATGACACATTAGCTATAGATTCTTCTCACTTAGGTTAATTACTATTTATATACACATTCAAGATGATTTTTAGGATCTATCTCTTAGGCATGACTAGATTTTACCAAGATTAAGATTTGTAGCCTTTTAAAATAAATAAAATTATTGTTTTTATATTCTTATATGATGGTATAGTGTGTAATATTGGTTGAAATTTCATATGTGGTAGACTTTTCTCTCTTGGCAAGTTTTGATCTCACCTAGTTACTAGTTTGGCATATTATGCAAGTCATATTTAGTGTTTGATGTTGATTGATTGAAGAAAATAGTGGATATAAATTGACTATTTAGTTCCTTGAACTAGGTCTATTCCATCATTTCCATAATGCTTAGGTCAATTGAAGAAACCTCTATGTGAAATATTGATGCATAGGAGACTTTGAAGTTGCAAATTTAGTCATTGTTTTGTCTTATCAGTGTTTTATGGGTTAAAATAAAGTGGATGAACCAGTAATATAGGTGTATCACCAGTATTAGAATAGGATTTCCATTTCAATATCTCTCTTACACTTTTCATCCTAATAAGTACAAAAGGTTTTAATAGCAGTGAGGAAAGTGATACATCAGAGGAGTTAGCCTCATCAAAACTAGAGAGTTTGTTTGAGTTTGTATGTCCCACACCTTAGATCATTCTAATATTAGTCTAGGTGTTAAGGATTTTTAGATAAAAATCTATCATCCTTCAAGTATGGTGATATCTAGGTTGTTAACAATTCTGACATGCCATGTGGGACCCAAATCTAGCCATTGGAGTATAGGTTTATAGCATATTCATCTTTAAAATAATTTTAAAGTACTTATATGGCCCTTATCTCAAATGCAAAATGCATATTATATTCATAATCTTAGTTATCTTGATGATTTTACAAGCTATGTTAACCTATAGAGAAGAAATCTATCATTCTTCTCCTTATAAGATGGTCCAGTATGATCCTCATGACCCATATCAACCTTATCATGATCCATATCAGCCATATGATGAGTATACAAAGATTTATAAATAGTATGAAAACTCATACTAGTCTTATAACAACCTTAATGAATCTTGTTATCTTCTTGATCATCCCAATCAAGCTCCAAAATAGTCCATTTCAAGCTTTAAACAAACCCTATTTAGTTATGAGAAATAGATGGTAAGTATAGACACAAAGAAGAGATATGGATAGGAGATCTCCTAGCATCAAATTCAGAACATGAGTTTTAATTTACAATAGGATAAATAGGTATTTTCATCTTTCATAAGGAAAGGACATTTAAAGTTTAGTGCTTATATTCTAAACATAGGTGGTCTAATTGTAAGCATTGAAGGGAGGTTAGTGGTCTGTGATAAACCCCAAGGTAATCATAATCAACATCATGATATAATGGAACTTCCCTCTTCTATTTATGATTAGTAAACAAATGTTTATAATAGCCCTCAAGAGTCAATTCAAACCTTACCTAGCTTTCCTACCTAGAAGTCTATATAAGAGAGGTCTGAAAAGGTTGAATAAGTATTTATTTAGGAGTATAATTTTTAGGTTTCATAGTAGATCATGTAGGAACCTAAATATTAAAGTTTTTAGTGAGAGATCTCCACTAATTTAGTTAATGATTTTGAGGCTAATCTAGCCAAGCAAATCAAGTTTTTAAATTAACATCTTTAGTATTCAATGGTAGCTGTAAAGGTAACACAATAGTAGGTTCCTTATTTCACGCCCATGGTTCTAATAAGTATATAAGTAGAGGTTACTAAAATCAAGTTCATGACTTGGAATAAGATACAATAGTTTAGAGATAAATAAGAACATTCAAGTGTAATTCAAGATGCTAAAGTCAAGATCAGATAGAAGATCATTCAACCTCCACTCCTTCCTCCTCAAAATACTAAATCCTTTCCTTCATGGAAAGAAATTTAATAAATAGTGCCATAGAGACAGGAGGTGAAGGTGGTCCAAGAGGAGAAGATTCATGAGAAAAATCAAGAATCTATGGTAACTTATTTGGACCTCTCTTATCTTCTTAAGTTATTTTAGGGGTCTACTAAGCTAATTCTTGAGAAAGAGCCTATCCTTTCTAAAGTAATTGAAGAAGTTTTAGTTGAGGTAGATGAAGATGAAATAGTATTGAATGATCATAAGGAATAAATAATCATTGACACAATCAGTGTTAGGGAAGGGATTAATCCAATCTCATAAGATATGCAAGAAGATGAAGTCAAAGAAGTCACTACTAAGATAGAATATCTGTTGAGAGTAGATGACGAAATTCAAAAAGAAGACCCTATAATTATACAAGTTGAAGGTGTTTTCCATGAGCTCATTAATAACATAATAAATAACATCCATAATTAATAATAAGAGCTTATATAAGTGATAAAATACAAGCACCAATCAACACAAGAAGATGAAGAACAAGCTGATTTTAAGAGCATGCCTAGTCATCAGCTTGATGCTAAAGATGAAGAAATTGTGATTGATCAATATAAGATAACAAAAGATTATTTTTAGTTTTATGATCACAATTAATAAATTCCAATTGTAATCTAGATTCATGAGAACAAATATTTAGATTTGTTTGACATCTTTCATTTAGGTTATTCTTTACTTGAATGTGGTCCATTACAGGATGAGAGAAGTGCTATCATCAAGCAAGAAGTAATTGTTTTCTTAGGAGATGACATGTTTGAACATCTCAAGCATGGTTATCAACCTTTCTCATCATCTTTAGATGTTTGTACAATTTTGGAATCTGATTATGAATACAAGTATCCTTAAGAAGTCACAAGATTAGATCCATCTCTCATAGAGGTCAGCCTTATAGATATGATAAAGGAGATACATCAAGATAGTCTACATGATCATGATTAGTAGTTCATAAATGAAGAATAATTGAATATGTTATTATATAGTACATGGATTTGGGAGTAGTAGGATTACATCTTGGATCTATATCTCCAATCCATGTACCTTAGAATGGAATTTAGAGCCTTAATTTCATCATCAAGAAGACACGAATATTCAAGTTCTCCTATCTATATAAGAGAGCTATCAATACATGGAGAATATTTTTCAAGGTTCCATGGTAGATAATCTAGGTTTCCATTTGATCTTAGAAGAAATTTTTGACTTTAGGTTAGCTATTATAGGTGTGTTTTATTCTAATAAGTGAATAACACAAGCAGTAGTCTACTTCTCTTTTATTCTATTTTCTTATTTCCTTAGGTTAGTTGTCATTTATTTATAGTTTATTAGTTATTTTACCTTTGATATTATTGTCTCGCAATAGAAATAGGTGTTACAAATCCCAAAGGAGTAGGTCTGGCATCTAGGGAGTCATTAAGTTAAAGCTATTATGCTTCAATTTACTAATGTCATGTAAAATATAATGAGTTATTTTGACGAAAAATATTGTCAACCCTTTTGAGTCACCAAAAATGTTGGTATTCTTTCCTGTCAAGGCCAAATACCAACCTCTATAATCCAAAACTTTCCAATATCCTATTAATAGTCTCTAAAAGGTAGTCAAATAGGTGTATTTTGGCCTAAAAAGTTAATTTTGGTCTTAAAATGTCAAATTTGGGATTAAATTGTCATTAAAATATCAAATATACTTTCAACTATATCAAAATATATGACTTGTATTAATGTTATCAAGTTTCATATTGTAAAAAGGTGTTTTGATGTATTTTAAGCCAAAAAGGCATATTTTGGGCTCCCACATGCCAAAATTAACCTCCAAAAGCATGAAGAAAGTCCAATATTTGTTTTATCTTTCAATTGATCTATGGTTTCCCTCTTCATGCATTTAAATTTATAGTTCATCACTTAATTTATGAATAAAAGGCCAACAAAGAGATTATTTCATTCATATTCACAAGGATAGTACAAACTTATACAAAATTCCATATGGTTGAGGTCTAAAATAGGAATATCAGGGTATATAAAAGCTTCATGAATAATTATAGAGAAATTGGAGGCCATATAGTCTCTAAACCAATCATTTATAGGTAATTGGTAATTTTGCACGAAGAGACCTGCTTATAGGTTTGATGATTGTATGGATTGGAAAGTGCAAGTATAGGTCTAAAATTTTGGAAAAATAAAGTAGACTTAGAGGATTTCCTAATGGATCAAGTTGTTATATAATTTTATTATCCTCCCTCACGAATCATTCATTTGAATTTAGGCTAATTTCTATAGTATTTCATCTATGAGGGCAATCAATTTTCATCAAGTTCTCTTCATGAGGGAATTTTTTTAAGAAAATAAAAGTTTTTAGAGATGATTGGGAACCTCATCCATCCATCCATGGTCTCTTCCAGTCCTTATTCACACATATCAAAGTATAAAAAATCTAATAAAGATAACCATTTTAATCTACATTTGAGCATGCTTTCAAAGAGAGATTGTACGATCTTGGAGAGAGAGTGGGTTTTCAAGATTCCTTGGTTTTCTCCATGGCATTGTTTTTAGTCATGATATCATGTTTTCAAACTAGTTTTATCAATAATTTCTCTAAATAATCATGCCTTAACCCATTTTTGTGCTCTCAAGGTTTCTCAAAAGGCCAATTTATTATACTTTGAGGAAATTTTATATATTTTAAGGTTTTTGTAAAAACAAATATTTCATTTTTACCTCCTTTCCCTCCTATAATGAAAAAAAAATTCATATGGTATGATTATTATGTGTTTATGTTTGTATTTGAATCCTTACCTTGGTCTTGACATGATCCTTCATACTTCTTCCCACCTCCATCTCACTCACCCCATACCACTATCATATCACTATATTTTTCAATGTTTTTTGTTTTTTTTCACCCTCCTTTCATGAATTTTAATCATCTTTCAACCCTATCACAAATTCAACCATATCCACTTCATGTTTCATTTCTAGAGAGAGCCAAGGGTGATTACGACCATCAAAGTAATGAAAAATAGAATATGCAAACCTTAGAGCATCATAATATAGTCAAGATGAGGTCTAAAGTAAGGTCACATAGTCAAGTATTGGTCATATAAGAACAATGGATATTCAAGGTGAGAAAGACCTTATTCAAGTTCTAGGGAGTTTCATGTAAGTATTTTAAAAAGGTATACAAGTATAAAGACTTTCATTAACTATTGTAAATGATATTTGACTTGAAATTATGTGGATTTGACCTCCTCTTCTCACCTCTATGCCACATTGGCTAGAGCTTCTTCTCACTTCTACTATATACTATTTATTTAATATTTCAAGCCAATTTTTAGGATTCCTCTTTTAGGCATGACTAGACTCTATAAAGATTGAGGTTTGTAACCTTTTTAGATAAATAAACTATTTTTTTTTCAAATTCATATATGTTGGTATAGTGTGTAATATTGATTTGATTTGCACATGGTATACTTTTCTCCATTGGTAGGTCCTAATCTCACCTAGTTAATAGATTTTCATATTATACAGGTCATATTTAGTGTTTGATGTTGATTGATTGAAGATAATAGTTAATATAAATTGACTAGTTAGTACCTTGAAGGAGGCCTATTCCATTATTTCCCTCATTCTTTCTTGAATCGATGAAAAAATAATGTGAAATATTGATGCATAAGAGACTTTGGAGTTGTATATTTAATCATTATTTTATCTTATTAGTGTTTTGTGAGTTCAAATAGAGTGGATAAAATAGTAATATAGGTGTATCATCAATAGTAGAATAGGATTTCCCTTTCATTATCTCTCTTACCCTTCTCATCCCAATAAGTATAGTAGGTTTTAGTGAGCAAAGTGATAGATCATAGGAGCTATAATGATAAAAAAATAGAGGTATGGTTTGAGTTCAGGTGTCTCACACCTTAGATCATTCCAATGTTAGTCTAGGTGTGAAGGAATTTTAGAGAAAAATGTATCAACCTTCAAGAAAGGTGTTATCTAGGTTGTTAACAATAATAAAAATGGTACAAAGTTTAGGTATAAATCCCATTTCATGAATTACAATGGAAGTAAACAAAATCATGAATTCAAATACTATTCTAGGTTTTATACAAATTTCATTTTCACAACTAATATATACTCAACATAATCTAATTTCCATTCAATAGTTATGATTGTTATAACCACATTTCCTTTTAGCTAAATACACCATAAATAATATATGAATGCATTTTTTTACCTTACACAAACATCTATGTTCTTATTACAAGCTTTCAACCACCCTAAATGTTATGATCATATAAACAAATGAATTAAACCTAGGGTAATTAAACACTATTGTTCTATCCCAGTACCTATATTGGGTTACCCACATATACACATATACACCACATATGTCCATTTATATATATAGATAATAAAGCTCAAACCCAATTAATTCTCATTGGTAAGCTACATATAAATAGTCATAGGTATATATGTCTATATGTATAATTCATAAACACTATACTTTTTAGGGGGTTTATCATTCAAACTAAGTTATTAATCTAATAAATTGGTAACTTCATATATATATATATATGTATATATATGTGTGTATATATATAGACATATATATATATATATATATAATATATATATGTGTGTATATATATATACATATATATATATATATATATATATATGTATACACACACACACACACACACAGATATATATATATATATATATATATATATATACATATATATATATATATATATTCAAAATAGAGTATAAATTCCACACTCGCATTTGAAAAATAATTCAATATTAATTTAGGTCTTAGCCTCAATGAATGTCAACTAACTCATATACACCTTATTCATATCAACCTACAATAATAAAATGGCATACCTTAATTATATGCCTGGGAGATTATTAAAAACCATTAACCACATGTTTAATTTCCACATAAATTATATATATAGATAAATTATTTCTAACCAAGCATAAATTCATAACTACAAAATGATAAACGTAGAAGATTTAATTAGATGTAAGAATTTGCCCCTAATAGTTATTTTTCTAGTAGTCTAGAAACAAAAAGACATTACCAATAGTATGCACCAAATAATCACTTTTTATAAAAGCTATAGACAACTAACAACTCTATTATAATAGTAATACATTTCAACACATATCTATATACCAAACTAGATATACCATATACAGTTCTATTGACAATATGTTGAGTGACCAAATAAAGAATACATTAAGGCATAGAGTCACTCAAATGAGACTACCATGAAGTGTAACATATGGTACACTTATGTTATCAAATATTTATTCATGATTATGGTGTTACAATACCCATAGCTTAGCAACATAATACTTATACATTCATATTAAAAATATACCTGACATTAAAATTAATCCACCAACATGAAACTGACTTCATGGATATGCATCCATTTTGTCTTGTTTAAAATTTTAACCCATAGATAATTAATTGAAACTACCATAAAATGGTTGAGATAATGCATGATTTTATAATAATTCTAAAAATGGTTCTATGGTTTTAATAACCTCTATACAATACAAGGTAAGTTTAACACATCATTTATAATTTAGGGTAAGTTTAACACTTCATTTTTTTAAGATTACCATATACTATTTAAATTTGAAGTGGATGTCTTCAATAGTTTTCTAAGGTTCTACATCTAGGCCATTTAACCTAAATCTTACAAAAATAAAACAACACAACCGAGTAATTTAAAATAGCACCTATAACAATGTTCATCAATCTTACCCAAAATAGCTATGTTTATGCTATTATAAACTTTTAATAAATGATTCAATATTGTGGATGGATTTTTCCTTCCACAAGGTAAAATCCTTAATTACATCATAATATAAAAAAATTGATAACCTCTCTTTAACATTAAATATTTAGCCAACATTAACATAGCTATGTAGCATAATCAAAAAACAAAACCCTACCTTGTAAATACACTCCAGGTGAAGGCTATCCACTCTACCTTTTTCAAATTCATTACCCTTTATTTTATTATTCCCAGTTGATGAATTCATACTCATCCTTGAATATCTATGCATATTTTATGATCTCCTTCATTGTTTGCATGCCACAAGATACCCCTATTTTCATAGTGAACCCTCCTCTATGATTAAATTATTTTCAATTCAAGAAAGACTCACCAAAAATCATTATAATTTCCCATCAAGGCCAACATATAAGAAGTATAATCAATATAGATCATGAAACTACAACAAGATTTCCATAGTCAAACCCTAGGTCTCCTCTTCCATGGTTTAACTCATACAAAAAGATCATAATGATATCTTTCCCCCAATTTATGGTTGACATCTGAATGTCAAAATAATCCAATTTTTCATTAATAACTAAAAATATATTAACACAATAACATTAAACAAATTAAATGTTCATTTTAAACCCTTTTTCATGTTTAAAGCAATATCACCAAGGATACCCTTAAAACTTAGTTCAATTATGAATTAGGTTATCAATATTTAAATAAATAACTACATTTAATAAATTATAAATAGTAATACATATCATTATAATTATTAAACCTTTTATTAACAAGTTTTTCTATTGATTCTTTATAGGTACTCGACAGAGTAAAGTTTTTACTATGGAAAAGTCAATCATGTAGTCAACAAGCCAAAAAACAAAGTCATATTAGATATAATTATAATATAAATTTACCTATATTCCACAACAACATAAAATATCACATTCATAGAGGACACTCATAACTACAAACATGTTAATATTAGCATCTAATCATGGATCAAAACTAGTCAACATTATCAAGCATAAAACAACTAAATGCAAATGAAATTAGAGAAAACATGTAACCATCAATTCATAAGAAAATGGATTTTAATTATATTACATGGTGTGTGCAAGGTTCCTTGTCGAATCTCTCTACCCCTAACATAGTCTTCTATTGCATCCTCTTTGATGATACTCTCCTTTATATTAGTCTAGAGGGTGGACTATATCCTACATCCACATCAAAAAACACAAATGATAGTGATCCCACATTAATAATAGCTGGTAAAATGTTTCTAAAGCATAATAGTACTAAATAAGAATGATACATATACATATGAAACTCATGTATAGCTAACCAATAAATGACAAGTCATGTAATAATAAATATATGACTATTTGTACATCAACATAAATGAAATCAATTTTCTATAATAGTTAATTAACCATCATCAATCACACTAATATCATTTTAAAGAGTTAATCAAGTTTAGTGAGGAAATTAGGATGTAACCATATTATTCATCAGGACATTACATCTACAAGTATAAAGTACTAAAGTAGCATCCCAAGAGATAATATTTACTCAATTACAAGCTAGGTCAATGTTGTAATTGTTTATCACACATTTCATGATTCACAGATAACCCATTGTGTAATGGATAACTAAATAAATCTAAGGCCCTATCCAAAGTATTGGCTATGTAGGTAGCACTCATTAACAGAGGGGTTTTTGGGGTAGCTTTACACAGTGTTCGCAATAACGCATTTTTCCATAGCCACTATAAAGATGAATAATTAGGTTTTTTCTATTTGATAAGGAGTGACACTCCATGACCAAGATCTAAATGCACATGAATGAAGACAACATAGAACCTAAAATCATATAAGTCATTGCATCTAATTTTTCATAAGTATCATGTGATAGAAAACTCTGTTAAATCATATGGTAGCATTGATACAATCATCCCAGGTTGATGCAAGTGTCTAGAGCTACATAGATCAAAGTTCCAAAATCAAGCATTGATTTAAAATCGATATCTAGTCTACTTTATACTTCTTCTAATTCCATATATATGTTATCATCATAACTAGATAAATATAATGTTTTACTTATCATTTCAATATCTAACATAGTTGTAATTTATATCTAAGCATCTTGGCATAATAAATTTACTATATGTTGTATCTAAGTTTCACAAATAATTGGTCTACTCTAGAGACAGTCTACCATCCTTGTGCCTTAGGTTATCTCCACCCATTTAACCCTAGATTCCCCATAATCTATAGTTTAGGGTAAAACATTTTGTGATCCTAACCTTTCATCTAAAAAACCATAGATATTAATATAAGGTTTACTATTTCTTTATTTATAAATTTTTATTTCTATTTTAACAAGATTTTACAAGTTAAAAATTCAATATCCTTTTCTATCCATATGTTTAATATGGAATCATTTGTAGCTAATTCTATGTTATAATTTATAATTGTAGAAACATTTTTCTATTATACTATGCTAATCCAAAGTACCATCAAAATAAATAATCATATATATCAATACAATCAGGGTTTTAAATAGAAAACAACACTTAATCTCTTTTCTTAGTTCTTTTTGAAATATTATGGATCCATTATCTATATACCAATGTGCATGATCACAACGATTTATTCCACCTAGATCTTATTATAGTGATAGATACCATCCCACACCCATTATTTGACCACAACTTATATTGTATTTTATGGGCTAGGTTATCACTACTCAAAAAATTAAACGTATTCAACCTAATATTCCACATGTCAATATACAATATGATCATCCTAAGATAAATATAGTGATAAAATCTAAAGGATATGACCTTTTTGACCAATTAGGAAACTATTTTATTAATTTATAAATATTGGATTTATATTCCTAAATAATAAAGGGGTTGAGAAATGTAAATCAATGAATAAATATGCAAGAATTAACCTACTAATTTGTGTAAATAGGTTATATTTTTGCCTTTTATATATATAGTAGGAAGTGATAGAAATTAGAACTTATCTTATTCTAGTTGATCTAGACTAAGACAAGGTCTAATACTAGTTGAGCAAGACTAAGAAATAGGTCCCTAAACATTGTTTCTTGATTGGAAAAGAGCATAAAAAACTAACACCTTGTTGTCTAGCACTATAGTCCTATTTTGATGTTATTGTCTTGAGGCTAAAAGCTTTTTGGGCTCTTCTCATAATTTATATGTTACTTGGTCACTAAAATTTCAAGGTTTATGACCTCACAAACCTTGATGTGTGCCTATTTTAATATTTAAAACCCTTAAGAGATCCTAGTGCTTGAACTTGAATGTAAACTTGAGAAAAAGAGAAAAGGGGTTAGTGTCTAAAGGATACATTGGACACACCTAACACCTCATGTGTGGGCATGATTCTTACATACCAATAATATTAAGAGGGATCAAGCTAATTTATTTATCTCATTGAAGTCCTTGGTGCAATTTGTGTGTGATCAATGTAACTAGAATGTGAAATTGGATGTGCTTCAACAAGTTAGGGACTAGTGTAATGACTTGAGTAGGCTTGAAACAATGTTGGAAGGTTGTGTGAAAGTAATGAGGAAGAGTGCTTGAGTGTACTTTATTGTATTCTTACATCTCTCTTGTAAATGAGTGTCAACCCTTCTAAATTGAATGTGAGTGGACTTTTATAGGGAAACTAATGGTCATGGTTAAATGAATTTGTGTGAGGTTGATAAGGAAAAAGCTAAGGATTTAAGAAAATATAACCATTTTAAGCATAGATGAGCATGGACAATAGCATTGAAAATAAGACACCCTAATTTTTAATATCCTATTTGGGTGTTATTATCCCAAGGGGATGAGACTTGAGGAGATCGATCTAGGCATGAGAGGTTTGTTTGGGTCTCAAAAAACTAAGTCTAGAAAGCTATGGATGACTAGGAATCAGTGAAAGAAGTATCCTAGAAGGGTTGTCTTAGCCATACTAAAGTTATATAATTTCAAATTTTACATGACTACATTCCCCCCTATTTATTCTAGTGATGCAATAAAGCAAAATACTAGGATAAAGGAAAAATAGAAATCATAGATAAACTTACTTATAAGGATGAATCTCATGAAGTTTTGTGATGTTCGATTTGTAGAGAGAGAGCATGTTATGAGGTGTGAATCTATAAATGAAAATATAAAGTAGATAATTTCTTAATAAATACACTATATATAAAATAACAACAAATAAAAGTTGAATAACAAGAAGAGAAAGGAATGAATACATCTCACTATGTATACGAACCAATACAAAACTTACTGTAATGATGGAATGTATTGGATGATGTTGAGTGTGTGTTGAATCAAGAGTAATATTTTCAAGGAAGCTAAGTTCTCAATTCCCCATAAAGTGGCTCAATAATGCAAAGGCTAGCCCTTTAGATCCATCATCACCAACTATGTGAAGCTAATGAATCATGTATGTGATAATAAATGTTTGGAATATGTGTCCAATCCCTATAAATAGGTGGCTCAAGAATATAAAGGTTAGATAGACCTTTTGCTCCATTGTAACCCTATGAAGTGAAGCTATGAAGTAAATCCAATATAGAATAGATGTCATATAAGAGAGCTCATGGATCCCATGGATGTGCTATACATATAATAATGTGGCATGGATAGCCTGAATGTGTGCTAGAATCTAGGCCACTCTTGGCCATTTTGAAAGATGGAGGTTGGGCTTATATGAAAGCCTCTCCAAAAATTTATGGAAAATGTTTATATGGAATCCAAATCAAGAACTTGGGTACTTAGAAATCTAAACTTGTATGAAATTTTGACTCAAATGTGATGCTAACCACCTATAGATGGAGTAAGGGATGCAACTACTGAGAATGCTTAGAATAAACTAAACTCAGAAAGAAAAGAAGATCAATGTGCCACACACATCACCTCCCATCATTGATGTCTAGAACATGGATTTTGAATTGGAAGCTATGTTAAATACATAATCTGAACTGAAAGTGAGAACCATCATGCCATTCATGGTAACCCACTATATCTGAGAAAACTATACTTAAACTATTGAATTTGATTGATCTAGAAGTTAAAAACTATCCCTAAACTAAACTTTTTACCTATTTTTTGAAATCCTAAGTGTTTTCCTACATAGATAGGAATGCCAATATGTGTAAACCTTTATGTTTGTTATTACGAACCATTTATAGTGCTATTGTTTGGTGTGAAAACTAACCATTGATCTTAAACTGTCACTATTTTTTCCTCTAGTTTGACCAGTTTAACCTCTAGATTCTATATTGATTGTTTTGAATGCTACCATTTCAATTATTAAGAGGTTTGATATCTATTACAAATCCCTATTTGATTCCCCATCTTCTAAGGGTAGGAATGATGAACCTATTATAACTACCCTAAAAAGAAAAGAGTCCTACAAGTGTGCTAAGTTATATAGATACAAGATATAGCATTGAATATTTGACAAGATATTTCAAGATATATCAATATTTTAATTGATAGATTGTTATATCAATAGGGGTAAACCTAGATAGATATAACAACATAAGATCATGTGTATGATACTAAACTAGACTGGTAATGTTAGATATTAGTTATTAGTTGTTAGTAAGCATAGAGGGATAGATCATGATGTCTATCATGGCATCCAAGAAAATAGGAAAATGCATGGTATGGATCATGGAATTACAAAACTAAAAAATAAATCAAGAAACAAACATGCAAAACAAGAATCTAGAAGCATATAAGGGTGGCCAAAGGGCCACATAAACAAAGGGCATGGACACATGTCACATAAACTAGAAGACAAGCATGGAAGGCTTATTCAAATTCCACATACACATACAAGTGGAAGAAGAAAATTTTGGCACAAGGGCCCAAAACACATGAAAGAGTACAAACAAATGACATTGGCAAATGTATTAAGGCGCACACATGAATAGAGGAAAAGGACATTGTTATATGTCCTAAGGCATAAATAGAAGACAAGAAGGAATTGAAAATGCGATCACATAAGCTATGCTAAGAAAGGAATTAAATCAAGAGTAAGAATTGGAATATACAAACACATCAAACTAATTTGAGAAAATGTGAAAGTATGTAAAACATGTGTAGTACAAGACTAGGTATATTCTAATAAATACATAAGTGTTAGGTACTTAATGAAATGTTGATGTAGTCATTTATGTAATATAGTAAAGAATGTGCATTAGTATGATAACTTAGAGTGTTTATTGTATGAATGACTTAACATGGATGGTGTATTCATGTAGAATATTCCCTTAATGGGTATGCATATTGATGTGTGTCTCGAATGTAGAAGTATAAATACCCCCTCGACGGGTAGAGTGAAGCAATCAAAGAGATATATATCACTGTACACACTCAAAAGAGATCAAGTGAAACATTGTAATGTAGATAAGTCAAAATACAATAGCATGTAATAGTGAATGTACATCCTAACATGATTGTAGTAATGTATACATGAATGATGCATAAAATCAAAAAATATTCTGGGTGTTTTTTCAATTTTTTTAATGTTTTTGTATTTTGAGATTTTTATATTGTTTTTGTATTTTTAAAAATATTTGAACTATGTATAATAAAGTAGGAGATAATATGTACAATAAAGGATGGAAATAAATTATACTAACCAATGAGTCTCAGATGAGACTCCCTATCATGGTGTCATATATCAAATAATGTGATCATGCATGATCATGAGGCATGATGGAGTGTCTGAGATTTTGTAGCTAAAATATATGTACATTGTAACTGCTATGAAATATTTGAAGTGGAAATTAAATGTGGGGTCCCCCTATAACTTTGAGAACTAGATGCAATTGTAGGGATCTTAGGGACCCAACTAAAAGTAGGAGAAGAAGCTTTGTGAATAAGTGCTATTTATGTAGTTGTATGAGACTGCATTGTAACTGCTTGAGGTGTGAACATTGTAGCTAAAATATGTCTATAATATTGAAACTATGAGTTTGTATGAATCCTCTATACTAGTGATGTATGATTTAACTATGTCTAACTCTAAATTGGAAGTTGAACTAAAACTAGAGTGAAAATTAAAATAAGTGGAATAACTAGAACTAGTGACTATAAGCTGGTAGATGGCTTTGAAGTGGGGAGTAGTGACTCATAAGGAACTCCACCAACTAAAATAACCTAATTATCATGAATTAACTTCACACATCTATGAATTGTATAAGGTACTACCTTGAGTTTTTGAATCCATAGTTGACCAAGTAATATGTCAAAAATTCCTGCACTATGAACTATAGTGAATGATGTGGCCACATATGTAGGACCAACCTATAATATAATTACTATATTTCATAATTAACTCTATATATTCCCACTAAAACCACTAATAACTATGTCTATCATAGTGATATGATACTCTAAATAACCCAAATGTTGTAGATGTGTGAAAGTGCACATGTTAAGACTAAAACCATTGTTGATAAGTAAACTATGAATAGGTTGATAGTGAATATGTGCTCTAATAAATAGTGAATTATAACCTATATTATCCTTGAAAATCTCATGATATAAAAAAGATATCAAAGGCTTAGTTAAAACTCTATAATCATACACCCCTATCATACAACTCAAAGGATGTGATTCCATTGAAGGTGCCTGGTATGTATGGTGAACACCTGATATGTCCCCATTCTCTTATTTAGAATGATAAGGAAATGGATCTAATTTTTTTTAAATCTTTATCCTATGTTGTTTTTTTCCTTTGGAGGCTCAACTAAAGTGCATATATCAAGTAGATTATCATCTATCAAGTCTTGTATCTTGTCATAAATTAATGCATCTATTTGTTGTATGGCCTGGTGCCCTATGAAAATTATAAAATGCATGCTGATCATATCCCTATGGAAGTGGATTTGTTGGATATGCTTCCCATATAGGAGGGAGAGTGATGATGTTACGTTCTAATAACTTCTATAAAACCCTAGTTAAAGAAATTGGTAGATTGGTAAATGTATGATGAGGATGTACCAATAGAACCACATGTTGAGGGGGCTCAAAATCCATATTAACTATTGGTTAATTATTATTTTTATTATAATTGATTTTTATCTTGTATGGGACTTTGTTGTTACTCTTATTAGTTGTGTTGGGGATACTTGAATACTTAAGTTTTCCCATTGAAATTAGCTTGACTTTTCTCCTCTCAGTGGATGACATAATTTGGTGAAGGAAGAGAATGTTTTGAACATAATATATTCGTGTAATGTGGGTAGAAGGCTCTATTTTATGATGTCTTGTAGCTCTTGATCAACCATGGGGCTAGTTAGTTTAGCCAGAATAGTCTTGTATTTAAGAACATAATACATGAGGGGCTCATTTGACCTTTGTTTCTACTATGCAATCTATGCATATGAAACATTATTACTAATATTGATACTAAAATGTGCTAGGAACATGTCTGCTAAAGGACTGGATGCCTTGACCATTTGATTTAGTAAACTATAAAACCATTGTAAATCATATTCCATAAGGCTCCATGGAAAAATTTTGGTAAGTATCCTATCATTGGGTACATAATCCAAACATTTTGTGTGAAAATCTCTCAGTCTCTGGATCACCCTTGCAATCATAAAGACTAAGCTTGGGTTGAACAAATCCTTATGGTAAGGGTGTAAAATAAATATGATGTGCCACAGGTATATGTAAAAGAGAAAAAGAATATAAATATTATGTATGTCTAGTGGTACCTTGCAAAGATGTTGCACCTTGAATTTAATATATTAGATTTGTTACATAAGGGATGCCAAATCAGGAGATAGGGATGTACTAGCTATAGATGGTGGCATAGAATAAGGTTGGGATGTTATAGATGGTGGCTAAGACATATATGCCCCCATAATATCATTTAAAACTATCTGATCTATGGTTTGAGAAGATTACCCATTTTTTACTTTTTCCTATTCTTCTTGTAAAATTAAAGGCATGTCATCTTTCATATCTATATGTTTGGTTAAGATGTATTGAAGTTCTCTTTTATCAGTTTCATCAAAATAGGTATATTGGGCCATTGGTAAAGTAGGAAATTAATTTGAAGTGTGTTTAATTTTTTTTCAATATTTTTTAATAGGAAATATGATATAAATTTAAAGTATTAAATATAAGAAACACAAAGTCTAAAAAAAATAGTAACTTGGGATTTACAAAAAAAGGATACTGAGTTGTCAAACATGTAAGGTGATACCTCAAAATCAAGTAGGTGATATTATATGCAACTAGATATTTTTTATAAATATTATTTAAAAAATAATATGAGATTTTGAATTTTGAATTTATTTTTTATTATGATATGTAACTAAATTTTTAAAAAATGATGCAAAAAGTATTGAAAAACAACTGAGAATATATTTGATACAACTAGGGTTTTTAATGAAGTTTTTCAAAATTAATGAAATAGTTTGAAAAAATGTATATGAATTTCTATAATTTAACTTTAAAAATTTAGGAAAAATACAAAAATATTTCTAAAATTAGCAATATATTTTTCCTAGTTGTTTAAAAGTGTTTGTATGCAAATAGGACCTAGTATGTGCAAACTAGGTTTTGGGTGAATTTATTGAAAATATTTAAATTAATTTTTTTTATAAATTTCAAATTTAGGAAAATTTATTAAAATATTTCAAAAAATAATAAATAATTAGCCCTAGGGTTTTTAGGGTTTTTGTGTAAAAGTTTGGAGTAAGACAAGTTCACCAAATATTTTATTAATTTATGAATATTGGAGTTATATTACTAAATAATAATGGGGATGAGAAATGTAAATCAATGAATAAATATGAAATAATTAACCCACTAATTTTTGTAAACAAGTTGTATTTTTTACTTTTCTAAATATAATAGTAAGTGAGAGAAATTAGAACTTAGCTTATTCTGGTTGGTCTAGACTAAGACAAGGTCTAATACTAGATGAGTAGGATTGAGAAACATTTTTAAATAGGTTCCTAACCTTCATTTATTGATTCTATAGGACCACCAAAAATAGGACACCCTATTATTCAATTTTGTAGTCCTATTCTAGTGTTGTTGTCCTGAGGCTAAAATTTTTATGGGTTCTATTTGGAATGTCTATGTTACTTGGGAACTAAAATGTTAGGGTATGGGACCTCACCAAGCTCATTGTGTGCCTATTTTAATATTAAAAACCCTTAGGATTCCTTGGTTTTTGAACTTGAATACAAACTTAGGAAAGAGAGAGAAGGGGTTAGTGTGTAAAGGATACACTGGATACACTTCACACCTCATGTGTGGGCACACTACCTACATACCAATACTCAGAAGAGGGATCAAGCTAATGTAGTTCTCTCATTAAAGTTCATGAAATTTGGGTATGATCAATGTAACTATAATGTGAAATTGGATGCGCTTTAGTAGGCTAGGGACTTGTGCAATGACTTGAGTAGGTTTGAAATAATGTTGGAAGGCTTTGTGTAAAGAGCGAGGAAGAGTGCTTGAGTGTAATTTCTTGTATTCTTGTGTCTCTCTTGTAAATGAGTTCCAACCCTTGTATATTGACTGTAAATGTCCTTTTATAGGGAAACTAATTGTTATCAGTTAAATGAATTTTCATGAGGCTGACATGGAAAAATATAAAGATCTAATAAAATCTAACTATTTGAGGCAAAGATGAGCTTGCACAATAGTGCTAAAAATAAGATGCCCTAAATTTCAGCACTTTTTTCCTATTTTGGTGATGTTTTCCTAAGGGGATAAGACCTATGGGGATGTATCTAGGCCTGAGAGGTTTGTCTAGGTCTCAAAAATCTATGTTTGGGAAGCTATGGATGATTGGGAATCAGTGAAAGAAGTAGCCTAGAAGGGTTGTGTGAGCCAACAAGAGGACAAATGGATTAGGTGTCTTATCCATAATTAAGTTGTATAATTTCAATTTTACATGACTATATAAAGACACATGCTAAGATTTTCATCCTTTAACTTATAAATAAATATATTATCTACAAGGATATCTTATATGAATCATTACATGAAACCCAAGTTCTATGTGATATTAATAAAAATTACTTTGTAGATATCATGCAAGATCTAAAAAATAATTCAAAACTAATCACCTTTGATCCCAAAATATTACCATCTAAAAATTTAAATGACCAAGAGTTACCTTTGTTCATATAAGTAACTATCCATAATAAGGGTATTAAAATGGTGCTCATTGATAATGGATCAGGTTTAAACATTTGTAGCATGAATTTCATAACCACCATGGGTATTATCACCAACCTTATACAAAAATTAATGATGCATATCAATGGATTAAATAATTCATGTAGCCTTTGAATTGGCTAAAAAAATTGGATGTAACATTGGGACAAAAAAAACCAACCACCTTTCAAGTAATGTCCCAATCATTACATTATAATCTAATTTTAAGTAGACCTTGGATACACAAAATTGAGGTCATCCCATATACTCTACATAAATGTTTAAAATTCATATATTATGGGACTTTATTAATACTTCCTACCGATGATTGGCCCTTAAAAATTATACAAAATGATACATTCTGATATAAAGGGTATTGCTATGGTCATACCACCTATAAAATATACTCCTCTTGATAATATCTAAACATATGAACTGGGTGGATTAATTATAAGTGATCCATTAACTCCAAATACAAATAAATCACTAAACACTAAAGTACATAGAAGCACCTCAAGAACAAGAACCAATACCAAATGAGTCAATGATACAAAAATAATAATTACCTATAATATTTAAGATTCCATTATTGGTCAACTCTGAGCAACAAAATGGCCATGATTTAGATTATTATGATAGTGATGACAATTTATCCAATTACATGATTTATGAGACATTGTGAAAACATAATTTTACCCACTTGACCATTTTTTTCATAACCTATTTTAAACTATAGGTTTCAATAAATATAAACTATAATAACCTATAGATGAAATGAAACCAAATAAAGATAAGGGTAAAGAAACAAATTTGGATGAACATGCAAACACTTGTTATTCCATAAACCCCTCCTAGATTCACACATTGATTATACCATACAAGGGTAAAATGTAGATACATCATGTAAATAATGTGGAGTTCTCTCATAATATTCCAAAATATATTCTATAGATCACACCAAACCAATATACTAAAGATAAAATACTTTCAATGTTACTCAAACATATCATGATATCTTTACCATATAGCAAACACATATCAAGAAATATAACTATTCCTAAGAAAAGGTTTCCATGTTATAACTGTCACTAGATAAATGGTCATCATACAATTCACTATTAGAGATTGGAAAACAAAATTAATAAATATAAGAGTGAGAGTCACATACAAAGTGTGCTCATGAACAGAAAAAGACAAACTACTTCCAAAGATTCACATGAAAACCACCTTGCAAAGTGACCAAAGAATATATGTCTAACTATTATTTCTAATATTGAAATACTTTATTTCATCATCCAAAGTTTGATAGTAAAAATTAAGATAAGATGCGTAGCACTACATTCCTTCAATAGTTGAGACACAAGAAAACTTAATTAGCATACTCTTCATTGATCCTAGAATATTTTGGGTAAATATACCTACCATTAGCATGTAGACCATAGGTGATCACCATTATCATATTTATATTCTATTAGGATCTAAATTTGACATTAAAATTTTGGACAACATTGGTTTGTTGATTGGAAGGAAATACTACATAATTAAGATATGTGTATCACCTTCATGGTTATGGATAGGGAGATATTATTACACAATAATGGATATGGCCACCCTTCCCCGCTAATGGATTTTGGAATACCATTACATAGAAACATGGAATAAGTGTCCATACATCACTATAAAAAAGAATTAAAGAGGCCTCAAGTGACTCTACACCCTTTAACAATGAGGAATTCCTTGATTAGTCCTATCACATATTCTAGAAAAACCAAAAAAATAAAAAAAACTTTAAAAACCCAAAAATATTTATAGTATTTACATGTCCTATTAGATCCTTGGAATATTTGTTTTCAGTTCTATGTTTCTAGATCATATATCTTTATTTTTTATATACACCCATTTCATGCATATTTTTAATGTGATTTAAAAATACACAAATACAAGATACATGCACTTTTGGATGTTGAGTTTTCACTCTATTATTATCACCAAGATGTTGGGGGCATCCACCTTGATGATCATGATACATATATATTGTACCATTATATGGTAATTTTACATTATCTTCTTTGATCTCATATATTTAATTACACATGCCTTTATCAATACTTATATATTTTATAGTGTACTTGATATGCTATGTACTTAACATTTTTTGCTAACATATATATATATCCAAAGATTAGTGTGATATATTTATGTTGGTTTTTAATTATTTCATTTATACACTTCCTTCACTGTCTTGCTTTGCTATTGTCTTGCTTGCTTGAGCATTTGCATATGGTCCATTTTTTGTGGCCACTATGCCTATTTTTTTTATTGTGACATTTAAATATGCCATTGTTTTCTATATGTTGATGTTTTATTATGTCATTATTGATTTGTGGACATTTAACTAATTCATGTCCCCTTGATTATGTGGCATTTGAACATGCCCCCTTGTTTGAGGTCTCTTTAGAACATTGTCTTTTGATTTTATTTTGAGTGATCTTGTGTGTGGATTTCATTGATTTTTGATATTTAATTATTTTTCCATGATTTACATCATGCATCTTAGGACTTGGTGTGATCACATTCTTTGTGCTTCAATGATATATCTACCTGGACACGTTCCCTTTATATGATACATGGTACATTCACATTTTACATGGTTATCTTATCCTTTTAATGTAAGTTAACTAACATTTTCTACTTTAATTCACCTCAAAAATGGGGTCATATCAATGGGGTATGAAATAGATGAATGACTTCCACATTGCTTCATAGATTTAGAATATAGTGGGGGCATGTCTTGGAAACATGTTCTCTAAATTTGTCATAGTTTTAGATTCAGTGGGGGAATGTTTTGGAGACATATCCTCCACACTTATCTAATATTCAACATACCTATATTATAGTGGGGGAATGTTTTGGAAATAGGTCCTCCATATTGACACTTATACCATTTTTAATATTTCTCCATGTATAGTGAGGGCATGTTTTGGAAAACATGTTCTCCACACTTGCACCATTTCAAATAGGCCAAATTATATAGTTATATGATTAATATACACATTTATGGAATAATTTGTATACATTGGTACCATTGGTATACATATTTTTAACATGAGAAATATATAAGGTGAATATGCCATGTAATGTGTTCATTGCAAAATAAAAATTAGTTTCAAATTTCAAACACTTTCAAGGATTGTCAACACCCTCCATGTTAGACTATTATAGACTATATTAAACCAATATAATGTAGTATTTGTTTCATTTTTTGGAATGGTTGAGTGATTAAATCACTCAATATTTATAAGTTTATAGGTTGGAATTCATTATACTAACTAGCCTCACTATTTTTATAATGTGATATTACTTGGTTCACTCACACTCAGCAAGTTATATGTATGATTGGGTTGCATGATTGATTTAACCTGAAATATCATGTGGAAACTCATCTTTTATCCAAGGTTAAGGGCATGTGTCCTCCAATATATCTTTTGATATATGAACTTTATAGATTTTATATTTATCCTAATCTCAGTTTTAGTGACTAATAATTATAGATATTTCATATTAAATTGATAAAGGATAAATAAGTTACATTGATACATAGATGTACTCATAAACCTTAATCTCTTTCAATTTCAATGATTTCAAGTTTAGATTATATACATTGATTACATACTATAGCATGATATTAGTTACATAATAGTCACCATAAAAATACTCAATTTATATTCAACCAAATATAATGTGTGTTATACACACCCAAGTATGTATTTATTCTCCTTTAGACCAACAATTTCATTACTAGATTAAAGTGGGGGAATGTAAATACTATTTATTAATTTTTTAGCACCTTAGTATTATACACATGGAAAATACATATCATGGATGTAACATAAGCTTCTAGACCTTTCCTACTTCCAAAAATCTCACATACACTCTATATATACTTAATTAGTTATCTATTAGTCCAACTAATGCTATTTTAATGACCCATGCCTTTAATCTTACCTTGAATGTTGTAAACCTTTTTATCTTCTATCCCTACAAGTTTTGATCTTGAACCTATTTTATAAATAAATATATACTTACATCCCATTGTAATGCATACATTGATGTAAGTGTCTTATCCAAATACAAGTGTCCAATGCCCTAAATTCATCCAATTTCCAAATGAAATGTATTCTTAAGGTCAACCTAAGTGATTTAATGTGAGATATTATCTAAAGGTATCATTATAAATACAAGATCAACCCTCATTCATTCCTCACCTAAAAACACATAGAAACTCACAAGGAACTTACCAAAATCATTATATTTAGCACTCAAGTGAGAAAAATCTTCCTTACTTTATCCTATTTCTATATCACTCATAAGGACAACACATCTATAGGTCATAATTATTGAAGGAGCATCCCAAGTGTTATATTTTCCAAGATACAAGATAGGTCATTATTATAATTTATTATCATACATTGCACAATTCACACACAAGCCAACACATAGGTGATAACTACATAAGTTTTAATCCCCCTTTGGATTATTGGCTATGTAGGCAACACTCATTGATAGATGGGTTTTTAGGATAACTTGACACCATGTTCCCACTAACCTATTTTTACCATAATTAATATGAATATGAAGAACTAGGGTTTTGATATTTGACAAGGAGTGATATTCCATGACCCAAATCTTAATGGACCAATGCAACGGAAAAATAGAACCCATAAGCATCTAGGTGGTCACATCCAATTTAATCATGTATTTTGTATTAGACACCTATGTCTAAGTAAGATAGTAGAATAGACAAAACCATCCTAGGTCAACACAAGTTTATTAGGATAAAAAGGTCCAATTTTTAGAATTATATGACTAATCCAAAATCTAGTTCCATATATGTATTAACATTAGAGCTAGTTAAGTATCTTGTTTTTTTATCATTTCAATATCTAACATAGTTTTGCTTTGTATATTTAGCATCTCAACTTGGTAAATTTAGTATATGTTTTATTTGAGTTTCAAAAATAATTATCTTACTCTAGAGATAGTATAACATCCTTGTTCCCAATTCTATCTCTAATTTAACTCTAAATTCTCCACAATCTAGATTTTCTAGGTTAAATAAGATGATATGCTACTATATCCAACCCATTATAATCATCTAGTGGTTAATCAAAAGAGCTCCCAAATGAGCCATGTAGTATAAATACCTTTAATTATGATCTAGTGGATATTGGATCCATGATTATCATTCTCAAATAGTCTACCATCCTTATTCCCTAGTCTATTTCTGCTTTAAGCCTAGATTCCCCATAATCTAAATTTTAGGGTAAAATAATATGATATGCTACTATATCTAACCCATGATAATCATTAGGTGGTTAATGAAAAGAGATCTTAAATGAGCCATGTAATATAAATACCTATAATTATGAGATAATAGTTCTAGATGTTGAAACACTCCTAGACTACCTCGGGACCCCTTAGGGACCATCTCCCAACCCTTTGACTATAAACTTGAGTCTAGATAGCTAACTAAATAAATTATATAACTAACCCACCTTAACAAAACTTAACCTTTGACCACTGACGGTCACCCTAACCATTGATAGTTAGGCCTAATTTCCAATAATTAGGTTCTTAACACTTGAATAATCAAACTTTAATTAATACTTCTTTTTTCAAGTTTTCTTGCAATGAACCAACAAAGGTGACAAAGATCCAAAGTGTTGTCACTCATCAGCCAATAGCCAAGTATAATTACTCTACCAAAATCACTCCAAGTTTCACCAATAGATCCTTCAACCCTTCCTTAGATCAGTAACCAACAAGCTAAGTATCTATTCTCACTAATTAGTTACTTTGTTTCTACTTCATGACTAACATAACCCAAACCCACCTTCAGGATTTCCATTATGCAACCTTACCAGATAACTTTTTTGAACTAGGTAAAAAACCATAAAAACCATTTATGGTCACCTTGACTACCTACAGTCTTTCCTAACCGTTGCCAGTTGTCCTAACCAATGATGGTCACCCTAACCACTGATGGTCACTGTGTGATAAAAAAATAAGTTATTTTCACCCACTAGACCTTAACCAAATCTTAGTTTTAAAATATTTGCTTAATAAAATAACCTCACCCTATTTGTTAGACCACACCTAATTTATCTATAATTAATATCAACATATTATTGTTATTATTAGTCAAATTGACTTATCCATTTATCATTCTCATCTTTTATTTAATTTTAGTATCTTTTATGATATATGCAAGCACTTTATCTTTCACTTTCAAAACTTGATTGTTTATAAGTATGGATTGAAATCCTCTAAAGAAGCTCATGCCCCTTGGATCTATCTTGATATGCAATCCACCCTACTATCTAACTAATCAACCATTCTTTTGAGTGCTTTCTTATCTACAGGTCATTCCTCACAAGCCAAAGAGGAGTATCTACAACTATTTGGATCAAACATGCACACAACATATTAGGTTTTTCTAACCATACCCTTCTCAAGTTTTTTTCCTCTTCCTTCCAAGAACATAATCAAAATTTATCTAAAACAACTTGACATGCTTGGTGGGACCCTTTAGTCTTTTCTTGGGTTTATAGTTACATCTAGGTGCTTCTTATTTTATGCTCATATAATGATATCAAAATTTCATTTTTGGGGATTAAAATTGACTACATACATTATTTAATTTCTTATTTTATCTCATGTAGCTTAATTAACCAAGTGAATTAATTGTAGATTCACTCTTATCACACAAATAAGATCAAACCACTTACATATAATCAAGCATCAAACATTGACATAAAGCCCAACTAGTATTTCACTACCTAGCAGTCACATTTCATAACTATCCTACTTATATTTCATCACCAAGGGGAGAACCAATTATCTCTTTGTTTGAGTATAAACTTTGGTAATTGGTATATTTTGGCTAAGTACCCAACACCCTTATGACCATGGTGTGTGAAGGGAGGGAGTAGGCCCAAATATCAAGCCATGTAATGATTCTAATATATATATAATTTTAAGAGCCTAAACACAACCTAAAACCAAACATAGACTTATTTTATAGTGCCCACTCTATAATCAAATTTTGAGTCATATAATTTTCAAAACTTAAGGCATAAGCCACAAGAGAGACTAGAAAGAACCTTAGGATTTAACATGATTTAGTGTGTGTTTTGTTTCCTTGAATTTTTATTGTCTTCTCTTTGTTTGATTTTTGAGATTTCTTGTATCTTCCTCTTTTCTATATCTACATGGTCTAAACTAGGCAACAATTAAGAAACCAAGCAAACTAGGACCCACCTCCTAATAATCCATCTTCCTCTTCTCCCTCATTTATGAATTACATCTCAAAGGAAAAGAGTTATCCTCATCCTTTAGATAGTCCTACGATCCCTTGGATAGTTTCCCAAGGTGATGTAAATTTCACCACCTTCCTTGATAATAACCACATATATCTCTATAAATACCTTAACACCATATCTCATTGTACCATTGCCTCAATTCCACCTATTGATCAGGCCTATGACATGCCATCCCACATTATGAGTGACACTTATGTAACCACTATATCCACCCAACCTTTAGTCACCTAGGCATCATCCTCCACAAATAACCCCATCGATGCTACCATTTAGAACCAACCCACTCAACCAAGCAACACCCAAGCACCTTCTTCTTGAACTAATAATCCTCTTAGCATATGATCAACCTAACCTTTGGGCACCATTACTCCCCTTACTACAGGAGTACCCTATGATAGTGCCACCACCATTCCTCCCTACCTCCACTCCATTTTAGAGCTTGGTAGTTTGCATACCTTTCACCCTTCCACCTATCAATAAAAAAGTAACCACCTATTCTCTATCTATAAACCTAACCATAACTCTTACAAAATTTTTGTTAATATATCAAGTGCCCATTGCATAGGACCAGAGCTCCATCCCTAACCCACAAGGGTATGTAACTCTACCTTCAACCCAATTTCCTGTCTCCATGCATTCATATGTGGAATCATCCCAACCATTGATGACCACATACCAATATGTGGCAACCTATCAACCCCCCACCATCTACCCATATGTTGCACTTGCCTAGACCCAACACAAACTACATTATAATTATGGGAGTGCACAAACCCAAACTTACCTTGTCAAAATGTTAATGGATAAAATGACTACTTTAGAGTCATCCATTTCTAGAGCTCATAATATTTTGTCATATGACCAAATGTATAATTAACCAACTCACTCATTCATCCCCATTTGACCATACCCTCCTCAATGAGAACTTCTGATGTTTTTAAATTTTCAAAGTAAAGATGACCCTCAACAACACCTAAGAAGATTTAACCATTATGTTATATGATCTCCTATGATGATTCTCTCCTTTTTTGTACCTTCCACATGTATCTATCAGGTCTAATACTATATTGGTACAATTATATTACAAAGCACTCCCTATTTTGTTTTGCTTGACTAGCTTAGATTTTCTTATATCATTTTTCCATAAACATCTCTATGAAACTCTCCATCACTGATCTCTACTCCATTAAGAAATTTGATGATGAATCCATGGCTAAATTCATGTCCCACTAGAGAAGTTTGATAAACCAAATATCCTTCTCTCTACCCTAACCTGATATGATTGAACTCTTTGCTTAGGCTTGTGCCAAACACATCTCCTCTACATTATGGGTTTAGATATTTAGGATAATTTACAAGTCTTTTACCATGGCATAAAAACTAGAAATTAGATCCATCAATGAGGGGAAGTTAAAATTGAGAAACAAGAACTCAACCTTCAAATCAAATGAGGCTTCCTCCTCCAAACCCAAAAACCAACAACACTAAATCCAAAAAAAAAGGTAACCAAAAATATTTTTCTCCTTAAGACCACCCCTTCACCCATTGTTAACCAATTTAAATCTTTAATTCCTCTAATTAAAACACTAGGAACCCAAACTACAACACCTAAAAGTAATTTAGTCCACTTGGAGAGTCATATGATTTGGTCTTGGAGAAAATTTTAAAGGCCAATGTCATACAACTCCCTCTAATCAAACCTCAGCAACAATTCAATTCTTTTCTTCCTATACTTGGTTTGTATAAGGAAAATGAATTATGCACCTTCCACCAAGTCATTAGACATGATGTTAGTAGGTTCAATACCTTCGAGAATGTTTTGAAAACTCTCATTGATAAGGGGGAACTTGTGTTGGATGAACCCAATGCACCCACAAACCAATCACTTGACATCTTTATATAACCATTTCCCAACCACACTCCTTCTACCAATATAAAAAACAAATTAGAATCTTCTCATGCTCACAAGGCCCATAATGTCAATATGGTTTTTGGTAAACTTACTACTAAAAATACCATCGACCAAATCACCTCTTCTCCTAATACACTTATTGAGTAAGTAGAGTAACCAACCTCCTCTTCAACATGTATATCAAAGGAGGAAACCATTCCCACTTCATCATTTTACTCAATCATACAACAATCCAATCTTCCTCTAACGATCACTTCTAAGGAAGAAACTACTTTACCCACACCTCCCATCGAGGAGTTACCTTCCCAAGTATTAAAACCTCTTGATCAGTAAAATGATGAGGTAATCATTCCTCCCACTCAACCCCTAGGTATATCCTTTGAATCCACTACTAAGGGATTTATGCCTATCTATAAACCATTATCTAGATTAGTTAAGAACTTAGAATTCATATTTGACCCTAACTTGTATCGAGCCACCTTTTGGAAATAGCTTGGAATCCTCTATAGAACCAAGTAAGAGCCTTCATCATAATAACAACCCACCATTTCCACTATCAAATACATTATCACAACAACCCAACCATCAAACACCTCTACCCATTAATCTATAGTAGCACTATTAGAACTACACTCACCCAAAGTCACCAAATCACCTTCTACCAATCTAACCAAACCCACCAAGAACCTTGGCATATTTACTACTCATAACATTACTCACACATAAATAAAGTTTTATCTAATCCCACTAAACATACCAAATAAGCCCCAAACTAAGACAACCAAGAAGGTAAAACCACCTCCGAGGCCAAAAACCAAAACTTTGCCTCCCCTTTCCACTTTGACCTCTATTTTGGGGCCTCATCCCTCTACGATAATTCGGAAACCAACCATCCCAATCAAATCCTAGCCACCACTTTTATTTACACCATCCCTCCTACTTTCATCCAAACTTATTTTCATTAAACCACCCATGAACATACCTTTTATCTCTCAACTAGCTATAAATAAACCACTTATCCCTTAATATTTTACCCCAAAACCTTCTAACCCTAAACTATCAAACACTCTACCAAAATTAAAACCATCTACTAAAATTTCTCATTTACCTAAAACCTATACCACCATGCCCATTACTAAAAGGAATTCCACCTCAATTACCAAGCCTAAGATACCTATGCCTTTACTACCATTGTCTGAGTCTTACTAAACCATCATATATAGGTTATTTAGATAATCTTGCCTAACCTTGTCACCTATCAGACCATTTGACCCACATACTCCTAAACTATCTTGGGACAATGATAACATAGTATGTTCATACCATAAGACACTTGGGCATGAAATGGAGTATTTCAAATATCTCTAACTTATAGCCCATCATCTGTATGATGATGATGATGATGATGAATTATTATCAGATGAGACTCTTATAAACCTAACACTAATATAAGAACCAACAAATATCGACCAACACCTACCTACTCCTATTCTCTCACCTTAGAGTGAAGATTCAAATAAATCATGTATCCTGACTCCTCTCCCAATCCATACCATCCATGTGGTCACATGATCACAAGCTCAACCCAAGGACAAGGGAAAATCCAAGGTGTCCATTCTATATACATATCCCTCTACCACCACCCAATCACCTAACCAATACCAAGCACACCTACCTTCAACCAATCCCAAAGTGTCCATATTGGTACCCTTTCACTCTAACCCATTTGAATCAATATAATGAGTAGTTCTAAAATATCTTAACCAAACATCAATAAAAATGAGTTTGTATGAACTAATCAATACTTCACCCCATAATCACCAAGTAATAATAAAATCATTTAAATCTATATAGGTTTGACTAGAAGACCCATAATCTTCAGTATATTTTGGTGGAACTCTACTATTTTCCAACCTTGCCACCTTCAAGGATTCAAAAATACCCTTTATCCATCTAGATGATCCAAACCCTCCTCTATTCATTATCACTTATATCAACCAAACCCACATGAATAGGGTTATTATTAATAGAGGAGCTAGTATAAACATCATTTCCTCCCATGCCTACAACTAAATCAAATTACCTGAGAACATCATGTCAAACACATCAACAATGTTTTGATCATTTATTGATACCATGACCATGACTTTGGGAAATATTATCCTTCACATTCACCTAAGACCCTACACACTTCTTGATAACTTTTATGTAGTAGAAGGATAATTCTAGTACAATATTTTGCTAGGATTCCCTTGAATTAATTTTATGGGTTTTGTGTGATCTACCCTACACCTGTGCATCAATTCTGAACATGCAGTTCAATTTATTACCATACAAGATGGACTAAGTCATTTCACATCATGTAACATGATGTACTAACCTAATGACATTCTCTTTCCTCCATCTAATAAACCTTCACTAGTAAAAAATGAGGCTACACCTTCTTCTACCACTAAAGCCTCCACTAGTTTATTTATTCCTTCCACCCAAATCCCCATAATAGACCCTTTAAAATCAACCATCCAGTATCTTTCATTGGTGAAGTTTCACCTTTTGACCTTTGATGCTTTCCATACTCCCCAAGAGTATGGTAATTTTGACCAACAACCTAGCTATGAGCCTAATATTGGAACCATTATTCCTTTTGGGCCCTACAATCATCAAAGCAATTTCATCTATGGGGGACTAGATAAATCCCTTGACACCTCAGCTAGTCACCTCCAACTTGTCCTATCTAGAAAAACCAAATTTTACTAAAACATAACTCTATAAGTGTCCTTAGAAGGGATTTGATTTAGGTCGATACAAACACAGGCCACATGAGTTGATTCTAATCATGGCCTTGTTTTCACACCACCAAAACAATAGATCAACTAGCCTCCCATTACCATCATTAATGAGGAAATCCCATCCTCACCATACACTCCACCATTGATAGCTAAGGATTTTTACATCATGCCCCCTAACTTTTTTCCTCATCGACATGATCAGCCTTAGACCCCTGACTTATCAAAAGGAGGGGGAAACTATAACCATTCCTTAGACCCACCTTGAGATGATAGGTGATGACTCTCCTACTACTAACATCATTCAATATTAGGATGATGATCCCATTCTCACCTATCTTAGTGCACCATATTATTCTATCCACAAATCTCTTCTTAAGACTTTGACCATGTTAAATGAATCCATAATGGATATCAACTTGACCACTCTGAATAACCTATGCATTGTCAAAATTGTCCAATTGATAAACTTTGAGGAGCTTTAGGACTTCTCCTCCTTCTTAGAAAACCATAGATTAACATTTTCTTGGTCTTATAGTGACATGCCAGGAATTGACCCATCCATCATTACCCACAACATAATCACCAAATATGATGCCAAACTCACTAGGCAAAACCTTCGATGAATGTACCCTCACATAGCCCTTCTCATGAAAGAAGAGCTTCAATGCCTCCTATTTGTCAATTTCTTTCAACCCATAGACTATCCCTAATTGGTCTTGAATATCATACCTATCAAAAAAGATATAGGGGGACTTCACATTTGTGTTAACTTTTGTGACCTTAACTTCACTTTCCTAAAAGATGACTTTTCTCTACCAAGAATTGACCAATGAGTTGATCTCACATCAAAATATGATATGTTATCTCTTATGGATAGATTCTTAGGTTATAATCAGATCATAATTTCCCCTAAATAGCAACACAAAACTACCTCCATCACCTCATGGGGAACTTTCTCCTATAGGTCTATGTCTTTTCGATTAAAGAACATTGTGCAACCTACCAACATGATACGACCTATATCTTTTATGACCTTATTCTCAAAATTATCAAAGACTATGTCTATGACCTTCTTGGGAAATCTAAATGTCATAAAGACCATTTGTCCATTCTTAAAATTATGTTTGAGCGACTCATCTATTACCATGTCTACTTTAACCCCAAGAAGTGTATTTTTGGGGTCTTCTTAGGAAAGTTCCTTAGCTTTATTATCTCCCTTTAGGGAATTGAAGTCAATCCAATTAAAATAATATCAATCATCAACATGCCTTGCCTTATCCACCTCAAGCATCTTCATAGCTTACAAGGGAATCTCCAATCCATTCATCACTTTATCTCTCATCTTTCAGACTGGTGGCAACCCGTCCATCACCTTCTGAATAAGGATGTATCTTTTTATTAGAACAATAACTATTAAAATGACTTTGATTCACTTAAAAGGTACCTCTTTTATCCTCATGTCCTCAATACTCCTAAGGAATATTAAACATTTTACCTTTATATCATTGCTACCAATCACTCCTTAGGGGCAATGCTTACTCATAGAGATGAACAACATAAAGAGGTAGTCATTTACTAACTTAGCCATACAATTTTAGAGTATGAGAATCAATACACCCATACTAAGAAACTTTTCCTATATTTGGTATTCATGGCCACCAAAATTAATCATTACCTTCTTAACCACAAAACCTATGTCATAACCAATATTGATCCACTCAAGTACATGCACTCCAAACCATACCAAAACCAACATATGGCCAAGTGGCTTATGTTCTTAGCTGAGTTTGACCTAGATTTTATTAAATAGAATTTAATTAAAGGATAATTAATTTATGACAAATTGGTTGAGATACTCTTAATAGACAATCAACCTCCTCCTCTTGATTTCCTAGATGAGTCCATCATGACCCTCTCTCAGGCATAATTCACCTATCAAGTAACCATGTTCTTCAATGGATCAAAGTGTAAACATGGTGGGGGAACCAACATCATCCTTATCCACATTCATGGTGAGACTCTCCCTTTATCCTTTAACCTATATTTTGAATGTACCAATAACATGGTTTAGTATGAAGCCCTAGTGATAGGCCTCTAGACTGTGTTAGACTTGGGAGTCAAAATGATCAACATATTGGGTGACTCCCAACTTGTGGTCAATCAAGTCAATGGCTCTTAATAGTATAAGAATGATAATTTTCAATAGTATAAATAATTATCATATTTACTATTATTATCATTTAAACACTACTATATCCAAACCACTTCATGATCTATGAACAAATTTGTCAATACAATGGCTTCCCTCACTTCTAAAATCTCATCTACACCATCTAACTCTAAGCTATCTATCCTTATCCAAAGACTTACCCAACCTTTTTATGTCAAAATATAATATCCTACCATATTTAATGTGTAATAGACCTAACTTGAACTTTGGTATCAGTAGATATTCAACTATCTCAAATTTTCCATCATTCCTTTTAGCCTTTCTAGAAATGCTCAATAAGAATTTATCTAGAGTACCTCACATTATACCATATTGGGGGAATCCTTTATAAACACAACTTTGATGGTCTCATCTTCTATTGCCTACATAGTCACAAATCTTCTCATGTTATCATGAAAATACATGATGGGATTTATGGTGGACACTTTAGTGGCCTCACCATCACTAAACACATCCTTTACCATGGTTATTACTAGCCTACCCTTAACCAAGAATGATATGATTATGTGAAAAAGTGTGTCAAATGTTAACAACACACTAATATACATCATGCACCTAGCCTTAATATTCATGTATCCACATATTTTTGGCCCTTCTCATAATGGGGTTTGGACCTCATTAGTGAAATTAGCCCTCATTATTCACATCGACACCATTCTATCATCACTACAACCAAATATTTTATTAAATGGGTAGAGTTTATTCCTCTTATCTTAACAAAAGCTAAAAATATTTTCAAATTTATCAACCATCACATCATCTATCATTTCAATGTTTCTCACAAAATTATAACTCATAATGGAAAAATTTTCAAAAGAAAACAAGTTTGAGGTCTTTGTGATGTATTAAATATGAAGTTGAGTTTCTTTTCACCCTATCATCCTCAAATTAATGGATAGGTAGAAGAATTTAACAAAAATATCAATAACATGACAACTAAAATAGTCAACACATCTGGTCAGGATTATCATTGTTGCATCCCCTTCACCTTATGGGCATATCATACTAGCATTTGAACATGTATGGGTGTTACCCTATTTTCTCTTGTTTTTGGAGCAGAGGCTATCATGCCTATCAAAGTCCAAATTCACTCTTTTTACTTTCTTATCCAGACATACTAGTGGAACTTCACATTTGTGTGGACTTTTTTGACCTTAACCTTGCTTTCCCAAATGATGGCTTTCCTCTACCAAGCATTGACTAGCTAGTTGATCTTACAGATGACCATGAGATGTTATATCTTATGGATAGATTCTTAAGTTACAATCATATCCTAATTTCCAAAAAATATCAACACAAAACCACCTTCATCACCCCATGGGTAACTTTATACTATAAGGTCATGTTGTTTAGACTAACGAACACTAATGCAACTTACCAATTTGTTATGACCTATATCTTCCACGACCTTATTAAAAAAATGTTTAAGAATATGTCATTGACCTTCTTGGAAAATAAAAATGTTTTAGAGACCATTTAATAATTATTAAATGTGTCTTTGAGCAACTCATCCATTACCATGTCCTCTTTAACCCTAAAAAAATTATTTTTGGGATCTTGTTACGAAAGATCCTTGGCCACATCATCTCCCTTCAGGGATTCAAAGTTGATCCAACCAAAATCAAAGTAATCCCTGGCATGCCTCCTCCTACCCACCTCAATGAACTCTATATTTTTCAAGGAAATCTCCAATCCATTCATTGCTTTATCTCTAAACTCTCAGACTGGTGTCAACCTTTCCATCACCTTCTAAAGAAGGGTGTATCTTTTTAGTGGAACAATAACTATTAAAAGGCCTTTGATTCACTTAAATATTAATTTTTGTCTCCACCTATCCTCACTCCTCCTAAATAATATCAACCTTTTTACCTTTATATCTATGTCATTGACCACTCCTTAGGGGCAATGTTCACTCATCAAGATGAATAGTATAAAGAGTGAACCATATACTACATTAGCTACACACTTATAGAGTATGAGACTTGATATACCAATTTCAAGAAAATTTACCTAGCTATATTATTTTTGGCCACCAAACTTCATCATTTCCTTCTCAACCACCAAGACTTTGTCATCACCAATACCAACCCACTCAAGTATATTCACTCAATTACATACCAAAACTAATGTATGGCTAAGTGGCTCATATTTTTAGCTAAGTTTGACCTTGAGATACTTCAATATAAGTTAATTAAAAGGCAATTCATTTATGACCAATTTGATAATGCACCATTGGTTGAGACTCAACCTCTTCCTTTTGAGTTTCATAATGAGTCCAACACATCCCTCTCCTAGGTAGACTTCACTTATCAAGTGACCATGTTCTTTGATGAATCAACATGTCAATGTTGTGGGGGAGATAGAATTATCATTATCCCCATTCATGGTGAACTTTTTCATTTATCTTTCAAGATACATTTAAAATGTATCAACAATATGGTTGACTATGAAGCCCTGGTCATAGGCCTCTAGACTACCTTAGCCTTAGGATTCAAAATGATCAACATATTTGGTAGCTTCCAACTTTTTGTCAATCAAATTAATGGATCTTACTAACATAATAATGATGTTTTATAATAGTAAAAAAAATATCTAACATACTCTTGTCATCATTTGAACACTATAGTATCCAAACAACTCCATGATCTGTGAATAAATTTGCTAATATGATAGTTTCCCTCATTTCCCAAATCTTATATGCACCCTCTAACTCTAATCTATCTATCTTTATCCATAGACTTACACAAACTTATTATGTAAAACTAGACTCTTTAACCATATTTAATGTCGATAAGACCCAACCTGACATTTGGTATTAGCAGACCGTCGACTATCTTAACCTTGTAATCATTCCTTTTAGTCTTTTCAAGAATGCTCAAAGAGTGTTTATTTAGAGTACCTCACATTATACCATACTATGGGGAATTATTTATAAATGTGTCTTAGATGGTCTCCTCTTCTACTACCTATTTAGTCATGAGACCTCTTATGTTATTAGGGAAACACTTGATGGGATATGTGGGGGACACTTTAGTGGTCTCACCATTAATAAAATCATCCTTTGTCTTGGCTATTACTGGCCAACCATAAACCAAGTTTCTATGATTATGTGAAAAAGTGTGTCAAATTTCAATAGCATCCTAATTTACATCAAATACCTATCTATATTCATTGTGTATCCATAGATTTATAGCCCTTCTCATAATGGGATTAGGACCTTATTGATGAGATTAACCCCCATTCTTCATAGTGATACCATTCTATCATCACTATGACTAAATATTTTACTAAATGGGTAGAGGCTATTCATCTTGTCTAAATAAAATCTAAAAAATTATCAACTTTATCAACCATCACATCATCTATCATTTCAGTGTTCCTCACAAAATTATCTTTGAAAATGGAAAATATTTAAAAAACAAACAAGTTCAAGGTTATTGTGATGTATTCATTATTAAGTTGAGTTTATCTTCACCCTATCATCCTCAAACAAATGGATAAGTGGAAGCCTTTAACAAAACTCTCAATATCATGATAACTAAAATGGTTAATGCATATGGTCAAGATTGACATTTACACATACCCTTTGCCTTATGAGCATATCATACTAGCATTTGAACCCCTATGGGTGCCACCCATTTTTCTCTACTTTTTGGAGTAGAGGATATCTTTCCTCTCAAATTCCAAATTCCCTCTCTTCACATATCCTTGCAATATCTCATCTATGAGAGTGATTATCATGAAGAATGTTTAGCCCAATTTGAGCTATTTGATGAGCATTATATAATAGCACTCACCCATCTTTGTGTCTATCAAGAGTAAGTCAAATGTGACTATAAAATAACCTTAAAGATTGAGAATTCAATATCAAAGACTTCGTCCTACATTAAAATCAACATGTCACCAATATGGAGAAAAGTAAGTGAACAAAGCTTGCTTTCAATTAGCTTGGGCCTTATAACATAATGCAGAAGTATAAATTAGGACCTTATCAATTATCCTCTCTTGAAAGTAACCTAGAACCTGAGCCCCTCAATGATTCACATATGTGTCCTCTCTTTTGTTAAAATAGGATCAAACTCACCTTTTTCTCAACTTAAGCTCATCCATTATTTTCAAATTTCATCCATCTCTATATTTTAGGGATAACTAATTACAATTGGATCATGTGATTATCCATCACAACCATAGCCTAATCTTGAGTAATGGGTACCATGACTCTACCCATGGCCTAATTTTCATGGTACATTCTACCCCTTTCCTAGGATGGATTCCCATGATCATTATGACCTAAACCTCTTTTACACCTAATCAACCTTCTTATGTTTTTAGTTTTTCCTTTATAAAAGGTAATCCTTTAATCCTCTATAAGAAAGTCCATGACATTGAAATTAAACATCAAAAGAAAATAAAAAGAACCCACATGGGTCACTCTTTATCATTTATGGACTTCTACCTTAAAGGACATCTACCAAAAACATATCCAAATTTCTCAATATAAGATATACTTCTCCCTTGAAGGACAACTATCAAAATACTTAAATAAATCACACAAAACCTAGACCACTCACTTGAAGGATAGTTGAGTAAAGCATTTGTAAAAGTATACCAATTCTTTAGAATCTTCTCACATTGATAAGCTTCCCCAAACCCTCCAAAGAAATAACAAAATAAAAAAGGACCTATTATCAAAATCAAAGAAAATCAAAATAGTTTGGAAGCCATAATCAACATTCACAAGTAGACTTCCCACATCAATCAGTCTACGCCTCATATTACATGGACTTGTTTATACTAGCTCTTTGGTGACATATAGAAGAGGAAATCTAGTCTCCCAAGAAGGTTCCATTTTTATCATCCTCCCCTTTATACACTATAAGCAATGGATTTTGATCTTACTTGACATTATGTGATCAAGACACATTTTAACCAACTAATGCATGTTAATGCAAAGCATTCAAAGGGATTATGTTCCTTAATCCAATCCAAAATTGGTTTATTTTAGTCCTTTCCAAAGAAGAAACATCATGCCCTCTTCTTATTCTCTCATACTAGTTGATACATTCACTAAAACATTTATGTCTTGATTATCTTCTCTTTCTCAATTTATATTTTTTATTTAACTTTATGTGTTTCTTAATTTAAATAAAATGACAATAATCATAACTACATCACATAATATCATCATCAAAATCTATAACAATATCATCATATCAATATCATAACATAAATCATCCATGATCATAATCAAAATAAACCATATTCTACCCCATGTCTAAATCTAAATGAGGAAGCATATACTCATTAAAATTAAGGATGAACATAATCATCACTATCATCCTAGTCATCCATAAACCATAATAATAATCAAATCATAATTTTTTCCACCTAAGTATAACCAGTAGCCATAAACATGATCATATCAATATTCAAAACATCATCATCTCAACACATGAAATGAAATGCTCACATCCATAAAACAAGATGCCATAATCATAATGTCATAACCATCATCCTAATAATCAAACAACATCACATTAGAATTAGATAATCATATTAAGATCATCATAGTCATACATAACCATCACATCATGATCACATCAATAACATCAATCCATATCAAATATCCTCATGAACATAAATTAAAGAGACATATCATCATATGCCGAGCTAGTTGGGTCCACATCAACATCTCATAAGCATAATCATATCCACATGACATCATCAATATTCAAAATCACATGAAAACCATGAACCCTAAATCATAAACAAAAGATCACATATATATCTCATAAATAATCATCATAATATGTATATAAAATATACAATCTCTCCCAAAATATATATCTCACTACATCAGCTCATAGGCTAGTATCAAAAATCATATAATACATCAAAATTTAATTTCTCATCATAAATCCAAGATCTTTGGAAACCACTACCTCTTAGATCTTATCATCTGGTACCTACCTAGCCACCTAGAGATGTGGCCCACTAACCTAGTGTCACCATGTTAGCACCACCTATAATCCCAGCCCTATAGTCACCCCATCAAGGTTCATATGGAAAATGCCTAAAGATGAAGGCCTCATAGTACCTCAACTCCTCCATAGTCACTTTGTATCTCTACGTATGGATAGTCACTACTAGTTCCATCATTTTTGGTACTCCACCCCATGTCTACCAAAGAGAATCTCTCTCCTGCATCACCAAGGCTAGCTAAGATCTAACATGATCTATCTCACCTATAAAAGTGACCAACTAATCTTGTGTTACTACCAATAATGCTTATGTTGCTACCAAGGATGCCTATCTTATGGATAATGCTGATCATGCTTGGTCCTTCACTATAGTCACTACCTATATATCTAAGGTAACCACCAATATCTAATCCTATTACTTGTCTCCTTTGGCATCAACATCCATAGCTTAGTGACCCCCATACTCAGGGCCAATATTAGCTATGGCATAAAGTTTCTAGTACCATACACGATACTCATCTATGAGACCTACATCATCTATCTTTATCCTTAATGGTATTTCCTCATGGTAAATTAAATCATACACTAGCTATGGAATGGGTAGTGGAAACTCTTCATCCTCCCTCCTATACCTTGATAACACCTTGGTATATTTGGCATGAGGCCAAACTAACTCCATACCCTATCAAATGGTATGAGCTATATATTACCCTCTCATCTACTGCATATCCATGCATAGCTCTATAGTGATAGAGTATGTCTATTTTAATGTACCCACCTTAAAAACCTAACATATGGTCTCTAATTATTGTCTCTAATGATTAAGGCATCTAGTTGGCCTCTAAACTAGTCAATGTCATGTGACCCTCCTCCTAGTCTTGAAAGAGCATAATCACTCCTCCACCACATGTATCCAACTCAAAAACCCATTTGATCATAATCTTCCCATGATATCCCCATAGGTCTTAACACTTGAATGTACTCATATGCCTAGTAATGCAAGACTAAGCTAACACTAATCCAATATCTCATGTAGGTGCAGACTCCCTATAACTCTTAATAAATTTGAATGAATAACATAAGTTCTCATGCAAACATTGTGTGACCTAGAAACATATCCATGAACACCCCCAAAAATAAGTAAGGGAACCTCTCACTAATATAATTAAGCAATGCATAACATGTCACTACTATCATCATCCTCAAGAAAAACCTCCTTGCATCCCTATCCCTTTGGTATAGTGGAATGTAGTGGAAAACCCTAATGTGACACCTCACAAAATCCTTCTCATATCCATATAAAATATCCATAAGCTCATCCCACTCCTCCCTCTAAATGTAGTATATCATCTCTTCTTGTACAGGTAGCCACATGATCCTATGGATGTCTTTAGGCAGGATGATCATCTCCCTTATAGGCAAAAATAAGGCATTAGTGGTAAGATCATTTTATCTTTTGGTATATGATAGTAATTCATTATACCATCGAAGCCAACATCTTCTATGTGTACTGAGTTATCAAAAGTCACACCTCAATAAATTTCATTAAAAATATAAGGCACTCTATCTCTCATCTAAATCCTTTCCCATGCTTGTAAGCTTCAATAGAAAATAAACTTAGTTCCCTATACTATTTTTGCCTATGAACTTTACCTATTACCCCTAAATATTAATTATTTAATGACATTTAACTCATCTGACCCATAACCATGACTCAAAAATCAAATCTACATATTCTACCTTGTCCATGTCTACATCCATCCCCTTTACCTACCTCATCTTAACCATTGCCTACACATTTACCTGAACACAATCATCTACTATGAGAACTTAGGATACACTCAAAACCTTCACCATACAACATTCAATCAAAAATAAATTCTATCCCTAACACCCAATCTTAACCATTACCTGTCAAAAAACAACATTACCCTTGACCTTAACTAGTTAAAATATTCACCTTAAAACTTAACTATTCACAAAAGCTCAACCCATGACCTTAACTATAAACACTTTACCAAGACTTTCAACCTTATATTTAGAACTACCAACTACCAATGGTTGATTATTATTATAGTTGACCATCAATGGTTAGATACCAATCACCAATGGTCACCATTATATGGCCTATTAATGGTTGAGTATCGAGCATCAATAGTCAATTCTCAACTATTGACTATTAGTAGTGACTAATGATGGCTTAAAAATACCACAAATGGTCACTGTCACATGATTGTCAATAATCACAACACACCCTACACCTCCATAAAACTTACCTACCCTCACCATATCTCACATGAGCCAACCTACACCTAACCCTACCCTCCCTTATCTACCTTACCACCACAAATTTGCATCTAATTATATCATTTTGAATCCAAAAATAGAAACCACTACCAAAAACCTAGCTCTACATCAAACCCACTTACACCAATAGTAAGCACACAACCTACTCAACAATGAAACATTTAACTACACAAATTGAAACCTAATATTTGAAATTCACCATAATACATACCTCATTCCTCAACCATCATTGAGGAGGAACCTTGAGAACCACTACCTATCCTTACATTATCCTTCATCCCCTCTACATCCTTGATCTCTCAATTAGTCTCAAGTCAACTCACTTAACCACTAGCTAACCACCACCACTTCTTTTGATCACCAAATGCCAAGATGCTAATTACCATAGGTTTGAATTCAAAATGAAGGAATAAAACCCCTGATGGTCTTTTGTCTTTACCCTTTTAGGGCTGATATATGACCATTGATGATTAGGGTGACTATCGATGGTCAACCTTGATCATCGATGATCCACCATTTTAGGGTTTTCCCTCCTACCCCATTTTTTTAAATAAAATTTTACATACTACCCCACCATAAGAGATTACCTTCTCTAACAAACATAACTACAACCCACATCAAAACCTCACACTTGGCCATTTTGGCCCAAACCTAATGCATAATTTTTAACCACTTTGCCTTGGTCCTTTTAACTGTAATAAGTAATTTTTTATGTTAAACACTTTTAACTTGCACTACCTTACACACACCTAACCAATTTCTATCTTCATAAGAATACTTCCTACCTTGGATGCCCATGAAAAAACTAACCTTGTCTAATAGACTTGAGTTTATTAGTGTATACTAATCATCATATATGGTCACATGTTCCACTTATCACTTGTCTTCCTAGTATTGACCTTAATTTTACCAATCATGGAAACCTAATCATTGCATAATCTCTGCTATCACACTTAATCACACTCAATACCCATGTTTTAAGTTTAGTTCCCAAACTATCAACCACCAACTTAACCACTTATCAAACTGACATCTGATTCTATTTCAACTCATTGATTCTTAATTCGAGGGAGAATACCTTCTCCCATGCTTAGGGCAACCAAACCTTTGACCCATAATCTAGTTTTATGTTTCAGTTTGGTAATACAAACTACATAAAAAAAGGGCAAAATGTAAACACTAAAAAACCACAAACAATGATTTTATATGTTGAAACACCCATATACTACCTTAGGATCCCTTAGGGACCATCCTCTAACTCTTTGACTACAAACCTTACTCTAGTTAGCTGACTAGCTAAATTGGCTTACTAACCCACCTTGACCAAACTTGACCTTTGACCCTCGACTAATGGTGGTCACCCTAAACATCAATGATTAGGCTTAACCATTGAGGGTAAAATTTATGGTACCTAAATAGTCAAATTCTAGTCAACTCCATCTTGCTTTTTTATATTTAGCTTGTCTAATTCATGTTCGAGTTAGTGCATATGAAAGATAAATTTGAACTACTAATTGAATCTATAATTAACCTACTAATACACCTCTCCTTACATTCTACAAAAATAGAGGATAAGGTGAAAGGGATCTATATCTAGAATTGATCAATCATTAGTATTGAAAACTAGATCCTCTTACATCAACACTTCATTTTGTAGGTGTTCTTTTAGTGAACCAGTGAACTAGCAAAGCCAAAAGAGATCCAAAGTGTTATCTCTCATCATCCAACAACCAAGTATAATTAATTTACTAAAATTTCTCCAATTTTTACCAAAAAAATCCTTTGACCCTTCCTTAGATCAGTAACCAACAAAATAAGTATCTATTCTCACTAGTTAGTTACTTTATTTATATTTTATGAACAACATAGCCTAGACCCACCTTCAAGATATCCATTATGAACCTTACCAGATCACTTTCTAAAATAGATCAAAAAACACATCAACCATCAATGGTCACCTTGACTATCAATAGTCTTTCCAAACTACTGATGGTTACCTTCATCATCGATGATCACCCTACACATTAATTGTCATTGGTTGATAGACAAATAACAAGCTATTTTCACCCACTAGACCTTAACCAAATCTCAATTTCAAACTCTTTACCTAACAAAAAAAACTCACCCTCTTTTTTGTACCACACTTGATTTATTTTTCATTAATATCAATTTGTTTATTTCTATAAATTAGTAAAATTCACATATTCATTTAATCATTTATCAATCACTTGTATTTCATTTCAGTATCTTATATGATATTTGAAAGTACTTTATCTTTCATTTTCAAAACTTGATTGATTAAAAGTGTGGATTGATATCTTCTAAGGAATCTCATTATTTTTTGATCTATCTTTCTAGGTAATCCACCCTACTATCTAACTAATCAACCATTCTTTTGAGTGCTTTATTATCTACAGGTCGTTCTTCCCAATTCAAAGAGGAGTATCTATAACTATTTGGATCAAATGCACACACAACATATTAGGTTTTTATAGCCATACCATTTTCAAGTTATTTTTCTCTTCTTTCCAAGAACATAAGTAAAATTTATCTGAAACACCCCTCTCCTTAATGTGTTGTGAAATTGGTGACCAACTATACAATAACTTTTCAATACTCTTTTCTCTCACTTACTAGTAGGAAAGGATACTAATAATCACCTTCCATATTTTTGTAATTATTGATCCCTCAAATCTTAAAATATGCATGCCTCACTTCACACCCACATTAGGTACATCAATGTCTCCAAAATTATCTTCCCAATTAAGAGCCTCAAAACTAGTCTTAGTAGCTGAAATGGATACCAACTAGATAGTGATAAGAAGGCCCGTGATTTGGTATACATCAAAGAGAGTGATTATCCACTCTCTTGGGCCTTAGGGTATCATATAAATGTTTAAATTATGTTCCTAATAGTTCAATATTTCATAAACAATTTAGCTATATGTGAATACAATCTCCACCTGTTCAACCCATAAGATCTTAGCTAGATCAAGGATAACTAGCTCATCTACCATTATAAGTGACAAGATTTAAGGGAGCCACTCCTACTCTTGAGATATGATATAATATATATAATCTCCTTTAAATTAATAAAATACCCTAATTCATCCAAAGGACCAATTCCATCATTCAATATATTCAAATTTCTTCTCCTAGTTCTAGTGAAAGCGAATACAATTGTTTATATTAGTAGTTATACAATATCAGTAGCTATACAACCACTTTAGGTGGTTACGTATCTACCCTAGTGGTAGTTACATAAAAAGTTTAAGTAGTTATGTAACTACCATAAATAGTTACATATCCACCCTAGGTGGTGATTATGTAACAATTCCACTAGAAATAATGGTGGCTATAGAACAACTCTAGTGGCTATATAACCACCACCCTATAAAGGCTAGTGGTTTTTTCCCTGAGTAGAAGTTTCATCCATCAACTACATGCCATTTAAAACCCCCAATAAACTCTAAAAATATATCAAAAATGAAAAAATTAGTAAATATTCCTAATCTACCCTTCCCCACAAACATTTTAAAAATTAAAATTTTGAAATTCATTGGATTTATAGTAAGATTTGATCAAAAATTATAAAATTAATACAAAGGGAAAAATACCATAAAACTTACCTGATTCTACCCTACATCTCCTCTAGTTTGTAGATTCAATATCCTTTCATCATCCTTTTCCTTTTGAATACTTTCTCACTCAAAATAGTCATAGGTAATTTAGAGCTCAAGAAATCTCAAAATAAATTGGCATAAATGAGTTATTTTTTAACAAGTTTTTAAATATATTGTGCCCCAAACTAGCGATTTTTAAAAATTCCAATTTTGGCATATTTTGACATTTTATGCATGTTTTCATGTTTAAAAATCATATTTTTTCTAAATTATATAACTTTTGTTTGTAAATTAATAATTTAATGTATTTTTATCTTCCATAGCACATTTTTATGTTTTATAGGTTCTTAACTACTTGGTGTCAGATTTAGTCCCCAAATAGGATAATTCAAGTGGTATGATATTATATGCATGTATGGTATGTATTATTGTCTATAATTCTATTATGTAATTTATTTTCTACTTTTTGTAACATTACACTTTATTCTTGTCTTTTGATTATAAGTTGCATAGAGTCTTGACTAGTTTTAGTATGCCACCAAGGTATGTAAGGTAAAAATTTCTAACTTCTTATTTAAATTACACACACAACTACTCATTAATACACCATCACCAATTCATGATAAGGCATCCTTATGAGAGGGGAATATGTATACACCTAATTTTTTCCCAATGCAATATTATTGCCATGACAAGTCTGAAGATGATGTAGTGACCTCCTAATAATTCTCAAATGAGAAATATCTAACACCATTTACCATTTTTATTCCCTATAACTATTTTAGATACCTCAAACACACCTTTTCATGGCCCTTGCAACTCCCCTTATCATATTTTGAAAAATATTTCATTAGTGATATAGCTACCCTATTAGGTGATGAAACTACCCTATGGGATTACAAAACCATCTCTTATGCCACCAAGGTATGTAAGGTAATAATTTATAACTTATTATTTACCTTACACACACAAATAATCATTACTAAACCATCACCAATTCATGATAAGGCATCCTTCTGAGGGGGGAATATGTATACACCTATTTTTTTCTCAATGCAATATTTTCACCATGACAAGTCTGAAGATGCTGCAGGGACCTCCTAATAATGATCAAATGAGAAATATATAACACAATTTACCCTTTTACTTCCCTATAAATCTTCTAGATACCTCAAATACACCCTTTTTTGGCCCTTGCAACTCCTCTTGACATATTTTGAAAAAGCTTTCATTAGTGAGAGAACTGCCCTATTAGGTGATGAAACTACCCTATGGGATTACAAAACCATCTCATGAGTGATGAGTTCATTAGGAAGGTTTTGTAAAATATTTTTAAAAAATTATTATATAAGGTAGTTATGTTTTAAATATGAGATGGTTTCATAATCTTAATGGTAATTTTGTCCCTAGAAGTGGTAGTTATATAACTACCCCTATAAATAGGGGTATGTTTGTCACTATTATCTTTCCTTCTAATTTTATATTATGAGACTCATTCCTTGATGTATTTTTCATGACTATTTGTCATGTGTCTTGTTCTCTCTATCTTAATTTCACCTCTAATAAGAATCATATCACCCTCTCTTCTATTTCCAATAATTTTGAGTCCCTCTTAAGTTTAATTCAGTTAAACTCCTTCACACAACCTCTATTACTACTCTAAAAGTAAGATAATTTTGGCTTTATTTTGGATATAAATTTTATATATGATATTAATATTTTGGAATCCTTTATATCCATAACTTGATATAATTTATTTGGAGTTCCATTTTTATTGCTTTAATGTTCAGCTACATAGTTATAGACATGGAGAACCATTATTCTTTCAATGAAGTCTTTGGATATGGTGCCCTCAACTAGCCACAGTGAGTTTTTATCCATTTGAATTTGTGTTTATATTATTAATATCTCATTTTAAAAATCACTTATTCATCTTCATTGTTATAGAGTTCTATAAATATTCATCTGGGTAAAGGATCTAACATAATAAGGACCATAGTATAAAAAATTCTTCCTTTTAGTTCATCTACATCATGTTCATGTTGGAGGCTCTTATTTTATATTTTATTTATTTTAATAAATATATTATATTAAATTATCATTCATTCTTTTATTTTCTTAAATATTTATTTTTTTTAAAAAATAATTTTTTATATTAAAATGATACCTTCTCTATCACATCGTTGCACAAAAATAGTAATTAATTTCTTTGATTTCTTGTATTCATTTAATATATTCTATTAGAAAATAATATTACATATAAAACCTAATTGAATGTTAGAGGAAATATCATAAATTTTCATCCATTTTAATGATTAGTTTTTAGTTTTCAAACAACTTCTTTTTACTCTCAAACAAGCAACTAGTGAGTAGAAAAACCATAGAAAAACCTAATTGAACAAGTGGTACTATTGTGTTTCTAATTTTTATTGTTTGGATTAATTAATAAAATTATTTTTTTAATAATTTAATTAGATAAATTATAATCTAAATCTTTCATTTTCATTTCAAATACATTATTCATAGCTACTATGCAACACCTAGAAAGGTTAAATAATTGTTCTTGGCTTGTTTATATGAAAAAAATAAAAGAACATCATAGTATTATTTTTTGGAGCTTAGATATATTATTAAATTAATTAGTGTTAAATAAAACATAGTTTTAATTTTTTATCCATTCACATATCAATCAAAAATAAAAAAATAACCTCATATAGATCTCATCTAGAAAAGTCAAAAATCAGCATTGGCATAACTAGTATAACTCTCTCTCTCTCTCTCTCTCTCTCTCTCTCTCTCTCTCTCTCTCTCTCTCTCTCTCTCTCTCTCTCTCTCTCTCTCTCTCTCTCTCTCTCTCTCTCTCTCTCTCTCTCTCTCTCTCTCTCTCTCTCTCTCTCTCTCTCTCTCTCTCTCTCTCTCACACACACACACACACACACACACACACACACACACACACACACACACACATTGAATCCATTAAAAAATAGTTGGAAAATAAAAAAATAATTATTCATTCATTTAATTTAAATGTTATTATCTCTCTCTACTTTTAGTTATTTCATTTCAACAAGTAATTAGTTTCAATTTTAGTCATACACTCATAAAATAAAAAATAACAAAAACATTACAAAAATACTTTTCCAATTGTGAAAGATAAATAAAACCTTGATTTAAACAAAATAACAAGTCCTCACATAATATATTTAGACAAGTTCATATGTTTACACATTTTCTAGTCCCTTTTAGATGACACTTTTTGAAACATCTAGTCTTGTTAGATAAGGTATTTTCCCTGGGGTTAGGGAATGTGGTCCCATAATTAATAAATAGTTTGAAATAAATACCAATATTATGAGATATGTTTTCCATTAAATGCCAATCCCCCACCTCATTATTTACTCTCTCAGTTTCTTAGAATAACAAGAAAAAAATTCTCAATCCACCGATCATCATCCTTCTTTAGAACAAAGTTTGATAGTCTCACATGATCAAAGCCTAGATCCTCAACTATACCCTCTTTATTATAATCCTTAGGTTTATAATCCTCCTTATCATTTGAATTTTTGAAATACATTGACTAGGTATTTCCATACTGATAGATTTGATCTCATCCCATGATTTATTCAGTCTAATCTCCCTCATCTCTTTAGTCTTAGTATTGACTAGGGGATTCACCTCCTCATAGTTTTAGAGATTGAAAGATCTTGGATATTTGTTTCTATGCAACTTTATGCTCTCAATGATAATTATTATTTTGTTTAATTATTTTTTTCATAACAATAACCCCTTACCACCACCTATTTCAAATCCTATTCCATCTACCAACTAGTCCAATCCATATCCCATCTATCACATTAGCTACCTCAGCTTGACTTCAAGGAGTCAAGTGTATATTTTAGGGTGTGATATTAACAATTAAATGAAAACACTAGAACAAATTATGGTTTACATATAAATAACTAGAGGTTAGGTTCACCAAATGTTTAACCTTATAATTGAGATTTTTTAATATAGTGCATAGCTAAGAATATATAAAGGAATAAGCACAATGGTGATTAATATATTTATAATAGGCTAATTAATTGAAAAAATAAACAAAAAATATTTTTAATTTAAATACTAAGATATGATAAAAATGGAAAGTACAACTATTGATTTGATATTTTAGTAAATAATAAATAATAGTACTTATGCAGTTTATTATGTATATGTATATATGGGCTAGAATATGTTAAAAATGGATTGGATCATGATCCTTGAACAATCATAATATTTTTTAAATTTTCACTATATTGAATCATATGATTTTGTTAGATCTAGATAGTTAAGTTTATTCTAATATACGATTTGGATGCATGTGTCTAATATAAAATATCAACTAGATCTGGGTATAACCACCTAGAACCTTTTAAGTTTTCAATTACCTTTACTCTAGTGTGTTAAGATATCACACACAAGTTACATCTCTTTGTCAAATGATAAAAACCTAACTTTATCAACCTTGGAGTGACTATGGTAAAAATGGGTTAGTAGGCACATGGTGTTTATCTACACCAAAGACCCATCTAAAAATGGACGTTACCTACATAGAAAATACTATCAAGAGGTGATCAAACACATATAGTTCTCCCTTATGTGTTGAATTGTGGTTGTTAACAAGATGTAATATGTGATAAACAAGTACATATATTGACTTATCTTATAAGTTGTAAAATATGGCTCATGAAATGGTCCATTAGTACATCAAACATATATATGGGTTGTCCATATGAATCATATTGAAATAGGAAAAAACAAGGAAGTTTTTCTCACTTGAATGCTTGATTTAATTCTTTGTTAAGTTTATTTGTGAGTTTTTAGGTCTATGATAGGTGAGGAATGAATGAGGATTGATATTATATATACCAATCCATTTTGGAAATATTTCACATTAAATAAGTTAGACTGGTGTTTAGGATACATTACATTTATAAATTTGATGACTTTAAGGCACCGGAAACTTACTTTGGCATTAGACAATAGTATTGGTGTAGGTGTCTAGCTATGATGCAAGTTTATAAGAAGCTATAAAATACATACAAGTTAAAAAATTATAGAGGATGATAACAAGCAGGTTTAAATAAATTTTCACAAGAAATAAGGATTGGCCATCGTAATAACATATGGTTAGATTAAGAGATGAGTAATAGGAATAAGAGATGGATGGTACAATCTTTTTGACAAAAGAAAGGTCTTAGGAATGGAATGGTACATCCATGAGAATTATTTTCTAATCATATAAGTTTGAGGTGTTATATAATTCAAATTTAGTGTCTACACATTTATCCATCACGTTCTTATTTTATTTTAGTGTACCTCACTTATCTTACATAGAAAATTTTACATATTACATCATTTTATGTATGTTTGACTTGACATTTGTCTTAAATTTTGAATTATATTTTTTTTTAATCATTTTTTATTTGTATTTTATATGACATGCTTATCTTACATGAAATAAAATTTCAATTACTTAAATATCTTTGTTTGATTTTTCATTGATTGACACTTCATTTACTTACATATCTTGTTTTGATTTTTAAATTATTGATATTTTATTGAATTAAATATTTAAATAAGATTTTTATTACATTGATATTTCATTTACCTACATATCTGTGTTAGTATTTTCTTACATTTATATTTCACTTAAAATGTTATACATATCTCATATTTTGTGATGTAATTTACATTTCATTTTTATCACTGACTTCATTAGTTTTCACAACATTGGTTTTATTAGTTTTATTACTTAATATGTCATTTTATTTCACTTTGTTTTTGTTTTTTTTGACCACGCATTTTATCATATTTTGTAAAAATTATATAAAATTGATCAATCGTTTGTGACACTTTAATATAGCATGATATTAAATAATAATGTGTGCTAATGTGTGCTAGAAAGAAATAAAATCATTACATCATAGATGTAGATAACACCCATGAGTCAAAAACATATATCTATATACAATGCATCATGTTTATACAAAATACATCATGATATATCATATAGTACATCAAAAGTGTCTACAACTATGTATATTTTCAGATCTAGGCCAATGTTCCACCTTGTCCATCAAGATGGGGGTGTTTCACACTCACCATAAATTCCCTAGGCTATGACCTATGTAGAGTTTATTATATATCCTTTTTTGATGATTTTAGGCCCTCTATTCATCCTTATAGGTTATCTATATGTGCATATAGTGTTAAAACCTGCCTAATTGTAGATATGTGTGTAACTCTCTATGGATAGATTTCACCATGATGCCACCTCTCATTTTCCAAACCATATTAGTAATATAATATGAGTATAATCTTGATCTCATCTATGTTTATCTTTAGCATCCTATACAATTAGTCTAAACCAAATTTTTTGTGTTTATATTATTGATGCCATGAGATCCTACATCCTAATGATGTCATGTTGAGGAAGCATAAAGTTAGAAATATCATGGTGGGTATCCTCTACCATGTATCCTCATCTACCATCACACCTAAAAAGTGAAAACCAAATATAACATTAGATATCACATGTATATTCATAATTTTTAGTCTATTTATCATTAGTACCTAACATGTATATCTACCTATATGAAATTGAACTAATAACATAAAATTAATAACATTTACTTACCTATAATAGTGCCATCACCTTAACCACCTATAACATGAATTATATCATGGATATTTGGTGGTGAAAATCCTATATATCTTCCTTGTTGAACCACTATAGCTTTATAATGCAATCTCATGTGTACCACTCTATGGTCCAATTATCAATTTGAGATGCATGTGAATAGTTTTTCTATTACTAAGGCATCACCTATGGCCTCCTACCTCTTCCTCAAACATATGTTTCTTGACTCCATATTTATCATCATATTGCCACCATAAATTATTGAGGACTCTCCGTGAGTACCATAGTGAACACTTGTCTCCCTCATATGCCCCATGGATATATAACATGGTGGGCCTAGAACACTAGGACCACCAAACCAATTTTTGTGTGCCAAAGTTTAAATTGTCATGGGGTGCAGTAATATAAATGTGACTCCACACATCATGTGTAGTTCCCAATGATTTGGATCCATATATGTACCTATATCATTATCAACCATGATTTCCATGCATATATATTAATCTTATAAGGCATCCATATAATATGGTCTCACTATATGGTCTCTAAATTCAGTGAGTGTGGGACTGCTCATACCACATGGTTATGAGCCCAAATCTTCACTCGTGAATGAGAATCATATATATCATGAGGTAGCCTCACATGTTTTTACATGGGTAAAATCTCATAAATCTAACAAAAAAATAGTAAAATCAACCACATGGTCTTATGGCCTATAATTAAGATGTTGTAGAAGTCATGCACTTGATGGACCCATATGACCGATTCTAAATAAAAAAGTATGTCCTACATCAACATTGAGTGACATAAGGTGATAATGTATAATTAAATGACCCTATATAACTTATAATATAGAACACATGCCTTTAAAATGTCTAAAATTCTTGAAATATACACCTACAAATCCATATGATAAATACTCATTGGTTATACATGTTTATCTAAGTAGTCCAATGAGATATCTCTCATTTCTCATCCCATATGTCTAGGTTATTTCAAACCACTAATGTGCCCATGATTGATAACCTTGATATCACATGGAAATCCTCTAAAATAATGGCTACCTCAATAATGTCCCCATACACTAGCCATATTAATGTGTTTATGTTTTTTTCCCATGCTCCAAGGAACATGGTAATCATCTCCACACTAAGAGGCACCCAAAAATATCCATAATATTGATAAATATGAGTGTGGTGAGTTGTGACCATTTTCTACATGGATAATATATCTAATAGGAAAGCCATATCACCTCTAAGATCCTCCAAAATATCTATTATCTCTAAAAAATATCAAACAATAAAAAACAATTAGATTTATATCCAAATATATAATAGAAATGCCTAAAATTATTACAAAATAGAAAAAATACATTTTTATCCCTTTTTAACTATAATATCCACATACTAGACTATGTTAAATAGGATTATTTTTCTACTATATTAGCCAGTTAATATAGTATATACCATATAATATTGTATCAACCATGTTTCCTCATTTATACTACTGCATTAACTATGCTTATTTGTATACTAGATTGGCCTATTACTATGGTATCATCCATATTTAAATATTACTACATTATCCATCCAATATTATAGCATCCATGATCCCCTCATACATAATATATTAGACACTCACTCAAGTGTATTAGCCTAAATTATTTCTTGACACTATCGACTATATCCCATAGTATCAACCAACTTGGCTAATTTTCAACTGCATCAGCCTTTTCATATGACATCATCCAACATTCCTCTTAACTATATCAACCAACCCCAATGGAATTAACCATGTAAATTTCACCTCTCTTATAAATTACATCACCCTAGCCAATACAACTCAATAGTTACAATGATTCTTCTCTCGGCCGTAATAAAGTCACTTGGCCTAGTTTTTGGATTTTTGTTACTTACCCATTTTATTTCCTATTGTTAGCTTAATTTTTATAGATATTAGGTAAAAATTTGTTATATGGATTTAATCTAGCATTTAGATTTCATAATCTAGTTTATTTTACCCAAAAATGATAAAAATAGACAATTAATGCACTACATACTTATACGACTCTAGTTGTAATGATAATATGTCCTCCACTTTATGTGTCTCCTCATCCAAAATATATCATCTCTCAAAGTTTTAAATTTAGATAGTCAAATCTCTTATTTTCCAAAACTAACAATTATGTAAATCAATAGCTTTTACATATTTATATATTTTTTTAAAATTGAAACCTTCAGTTATTTACCATGAGATATTTTATTTTGTCCATATCTTTGTTTCTATAATTCCTCTTCACAAACCAAAAGAAGCCTTAGATTCTTGGTGAGATATAGAAATTTTGGGTGCTAAAAAAATATTTTTCCAAAAACTATAATTTTATCTTGTTTTTCATAACTACCTTTCATTCCACATACCATGTACCTTTCATCATTTTCCGCACAAAACATTTTCTATGATCAGTAATGCAAGTGAAGGTATGTTTTAAATTTTATTTACTTTCATTTATTTTAAGTATTTTATTTCAATTATATTTTTATGTTTTTTCATCCTCAAAGGAAAATTTAATATTATAATATTGATACACATGATGAGCTTCGAGTGGGGCATATATATACACATAATATTCTTCAATTTAACATCTATTGGTGCTTTCTCTTGAAACAAATTGTCAAACATTGGTCTCCTTGAGTACACTCCTTAAATATTCCATTGAGAAAGGGGTGGGAAGACTCATAGTTCTTTGTGATAGATGTTGCTCCTATATCATGATTGCATCATTTCTATCATCAGTCTAGCTTATTTATATTATATTTCTATTTACATCTTTCCATCCTACCATGTTTAGTTGTGTTAGTTTCCCTTATATCATGTGGAATTAGCTTGGATGATACCATTTATTTAGTGTATTTTCCCTTCATGTATTTTATTGACCAATTCAATGAAATTATGAGCCTATCTCTTGACATATATATTGTATGAAATTGGTCATTACCATTTAGTGCTAGATGACATATCTCAATGGTATCATCCAGGTTGATACCATCATATTAGATTTTAAGATTGGTTTTAAGAATTGTATCTGTATATATAGGGGTCATATTTCATTCCCATAATATCATATACACTATACTTTTTTTGTTCTCACTAACACTTTTGACCTAAGTTATATTTAGAGGCATTTGTGGTCTATAACATTGTCTTAACAAATATTTTCTTTTGGTAATCTTTGGAGATTAATAAGAGGAGTCATTACGAGTCTTAGTTAAGGATATATTGAGTCTCTTTCCAACCATTTGAAGTCTTTAACCCACAACTTGTCTTACAACGCTCCACTTGAGCCAAGGGGGTGATTAATGTTTGATAGGTCCACTCCAAGTTAATTATTTATAACCCTATACTCTTTCTTGTATTTACTTAGTAAATAGATGTTGTTTATGGATTAGTGAAAGAATGTGTGTGTATCCTTGTCTAGTTTATCTCTACGCCTAATACTAGTGTGGGTGTAGGATTCCTTAGACTTTCCATCTTCTATTTTATGTTTACTAAATTCCCATTTGGTAGACCATGCCACATTATAAATTAATATGATTTTAAACCCATTTACCCTTAACTTACTTTACTTTACTTGCATGTTCACTTGTAGATTTAATTTCATAGAGGTATAGTGAGTGGTATTACCTTGTGTTATAGGTTTGGATTTAAACCCTTTCCTCTTGGAATTTGTAATATATGCAACACTTTAGTAGCTCTATGGATTTCATTAGTCATTACCTAGACAAACTAAGTATCATGTGCTTTATTTGATCATCCTTATCTGAGTCTAAGTCTATTGAGATATGATAGTAAGAGGTTAACTATATCGTGTGCATATAGATATACATAATTAGGTGTTAGGAATAAAACTAGAAATTGATATGAAACAATTTCACAAAATCACAATAATAATAGATATAAATAGAGATGCAAAAAGAATAGAAAGAAACATGCAAAATAAGAAGACCATATTTAACATGGTCCCCCAATGTGGGATACATCCACCAAAAAACACTTGATCAAATTTTATTACAAGCCATGAGATTACAAACTACTCTCAGATTAGTCTTCTCATAATTACAATGCACAAATATTGTTTGGAGCTATGATCAATAAACCCTCCTAAATTCACACCTAAATTCACACAATCTATTATTCCATCTCAAACACTTATTCTCATGATGTATTAAATATAAAATATCTATCTATACATAATACATCAACAAAGCGGTATTAAAAAATAATGGGTACCAAAATCATGGGCCAAGTCAACCCAAAAAATGGTTTCCCATTATATGGGGTCTAGAAATTTGTTTAGGGATACCACCCCCAAACCCTGATGACAATACATATAGAGTGTATAGTAAATTTTAAATGTAAAGTACTTTAAATACATTATAATTTATAAATAGGATCCATAATGCAACCATCTCCCACTTGGAGATTGATTTCCTCTAAGTAGGCTTCTTAACCCTTCACTATCGATTATGAAGGCTAACTGAAACTGAACATAGATTCAGTTTCTCCCTTGTGACCACCTTGGTCATGATATATATAGGATTATTATTGGTATGAATCTTATCTAGCTTCAAATTCTCTTCCTCCAAAGTTGTCTAGATGAAATGGTACCTTAACTATATATGATTCATCTCAGAGTGGAAAGTAGAGTTCCTTGTTAGATGTATAACACTATGAATATCACTATATAGCTTCCCTTCCTCTTTCTTATTTATAAAATAATCAATAAAATACTATAACCAAATCATTTAGTTGCTTTTCTCTATGTCATAAACACACTCAACCTATGTGGTTAACAAAGCATAAGTTTTTATATTCATGAAATCTAGATCACCATTATTTCACCTATAGTAAATATATATCTTATTGTACTCCTACTATATAAATATATAGCAATGTTCAAATCTACATAACCACATAAAGTGGTGTCCAATCCACCATAGCTTAAAACTATCCCCATGGTCCTTCTTAAATACCAAAGGATCCACTTCACTACCTTCCAATGTTCTCTACTTGGTTCACTCATGTACTTGCTTATTTGCTCACAATACATGGGTAATATCTAGCCTAGTGAACACCATGGCATACATCAAGCCACTAACAACTGATGAATATGGTACATATGAATTTCTAGATTCTCTCCTCCTCTATCTTAGGACACTACTCCTTTGATAACTTAAAATGACCTTTCAAAGGAGTCTAAGCCAATTTAGAATCCTACATACTAAACCTCTCTAAATGTTTTTTGATATACTCTTCCAAGGATAAATTTATCTTTTGTTCCTTCTTATATTAAGTAATTCTCATACCAATGATTTGTTTTACTACTCCCAAATACTTTATAGAAAAGGAATTACTAATTTGTTCCTTGAGTACCTTTATTTCCAACATGTTCTTACCTGTAACTAACATATCATCCACATATAGATAAAATATAAAGTAATCACCATCATCATACTTATTGATATATATGAAATGGTCTAAATGACACCTAGTGTATCCCTCCTCCATCATAAAACTTTCAAATTTATTGTACTATTGGCATGGAGCTTCTTTTAGGCCATACAAGCTCTTCTTCAATTTGTACACCATTTTATTCTTTCATGTGACCTCATATCCCTATTGTTACTCCATATACAAGTCCTCCTCCAAATCAACATAAAGGAATTCAATCTTCACATATAGCTTCTCTTAGTGAAAGTCTTCCACTATCACTATCCCAAGAGCATTCCTAATAGAAGTCATCTTTGCCACTAGGGAAAAATCTCATCGAAATTAATTCCCTTATTTTATGCAAACCCATTTACAACCAATAGGTCCTTTTACCTTTTCTTACCTCCATCATATTCTTTAACTCTATACACCCACTTTTTTTTAAATGCTCTCTTACCTTCAGGTGGGGTTACCGAATCCCAAATCTGATTTTCCATGAGAGATTGATGCTCCTCATCCATAGCTTTCTCCCACTTCTTCCTAACATCTACCTACATTTATTATTTAGAAAACTTTGGCTCTCCATTATAAGTAAGTAATTATTAATTAAGATATGGAGAAAATACTCAAGTTCCCTTCTTACCATAGAAGACCTTCTAACCATAAGAGTTTGGGGTTCTTATGGATGAGGTACTTGAATTGGTTACTTGGATACTTTAACATCTGTGATGTCCTCCAGTACTATGTAATATTTTATGGAATCCTCTTTCTAATCCTACAACTATTTTTTATACACAACTTTTTCATTAAAGACAACATCCCTAAACCTAAATATTTTCTTTTCCTTAAGACTCCAAATTTGAAAACCAAAATCATCCTCACCATAACCAATAAAGATGCATTGTTCAAACTTAGCCTCCAACTTGGTCCTATCATACTTATCAATATGAATGAAGGATTCACATCCAAATATTCTAAGAAATGAATAATCAATATTCTTACTAGACCAAGATTCCTTAGGTATGCTTCCATCTAAAGTAGATGAAGGACATCTATTTATCAGATATACTACCATGTTTACTTCTTCTGCCCAAAATTGAAGAGGCAGTCTTGGATGAAACCTCATGCTCCTAACATGATCCATGATAGTCCTATTCATTATTTTTGACACTCTATTCTACTATGGAGTTATTGAAACCATACTCTATCTATGAATTCCATTCCTTGAATAGTAATAAAAGAATGCATTGCTACAATATTCACCACCATTATCTAACCTAAGGCATTTTAAATTGAGACCTATTGCATTCTCAACCAAGGCTTTCCATATTTTAAATTTATCAAACACATGAGATTTTATCCTAATGCTATACACCCGAAATTTCCTAGTTTCATCATCAATAAAAGTGACATAATAAGATGACCCACCAATAGAAGATACCTAAGCTAGCCCCGATTCATCTAAATGAACTAACTCCAACATATTCTTATTCCTCATAGGTCCAACCTTGAGAAACTTTACCCTTTTCTATTTTTCATACACACAATCTTTATAGAACTCTAACTCAAATCCTTTCAATCTAAGAAACTGATCCTTCAAAATTTGTATACCCTTTTGGCTCATGTGACTGAGCCTATTGTGCCACAAAGTTGCATCTACATCTGAAGCACCTAAATTAAAATAAACAACACTACTTGATAAATACAAGGTATCAACATTCTTACCTCTTACTACCATAAGAGCACCCTTAATCACCTTCCAATTATTTATTGTAAATGTCACCATACAACCTTCACTTCCTAGTTGTCCTATAGATACCAAATTCCATCTCAACTTATGCACATGATTGATAGCTGACTAAAAAAATAGACATGTTAAAATTGATTTGATTATTTCACTCTCTTAGTATTTATTTTCAAAAAATTCATATAGATTTATGTAATTTATATTTATTTATTCTAATAAAAAATAAAAAATAAATAATGATAAATAATAATAATAATAGTAAATAAAAATCTTCTTATAATAATTAGGCAACTCTAAGAAAAATTGAATGAAAACAAAATATGTTTTGGGGATTGACATAAATTAGAGAATAATGACATTATTTTGATGTTCGTTAGACCCATAAATAATAACAATATCAAAAACAACAAACTTCAATGTTTGGAGTAGTTACAATAGCTTGCAAACCCATGTCTTTTTGATGTGCATCTAAATATAAATTTATGTATTTAAATGAATTTTCTAGTGAGTCTTTGATTATTTATAAAATATTTGAAAGAGCCTAAAAACATTCTTGTCAATTTCATTTTCTCTAGACAAACTACAATTCCTTTTTAAATATACACAATTAAATTTAAATTTAAACTACAATTGACACACTAATTGATAAAATAATATTTAAAAATGAAAAATCTAAGAAAACACAAGATAGATGCATCCTAACCAAAAGGGGCCACTATAAAGCCTAAGAGCATCATAATGTTGCAATTTTTTTGGTGGGGTTACGGAGGCTCTAAGATAGAAAAACACATGGTTGATTTTCAACTCTTTGATTTTGACGATCAAGTATAAATACAATTGGTAAGACTTTTAACAAACAAATTTTAGTTTATCAAGATTACAAGATTATATAATTTAAACAAATAAACCTAAATAATTAATAAGAGTGTAAATGAAAGGACAACAAGCATGGGGATGAATTTGAGGCACTACATAGGTCACAGGGATAAAGTGATAATATGTATAGGGATGAGGTTATTAGAAGAATGGTTATGGTTATGGTGCTGTGATTACTTCGACTTGCTCTTGGATCTCCATCTCCACCTCCATCTCCATCTCTTGTCTTACATAGATACAAAAATTGGAAGTTATTTATTCATCTTAGATCTAACATAAATAAAGTAACTCCTCCCATGGTTGCCTTAAATCCTTAGGTAAACGTAGATATTCATAAATATGATGAACAAGGTAAGTAATTCATAGGGTTAATAGAGTATTTAATGGATTCCAATTAATTTATTTTTTGCATGTAATTATAGAAATTGGTGAAGTTTAAGAGCTAACACTGCCAATGAAAGGGCACATTAACATTGTGATCAGTAAAGATATGATTAGATGCCTTGATTTATCCCCTATACATGAACTTATTAAAACAATAATAGATCATTATATTTCAAAGCATATTTTATATCAAAGGGTTGGGTTTGAGATAAATTATGAAAGAGATAATCCTCATGATCCTCATAGTTATCAGAATTCCCTGACATAAGGATATGGTTTATAAGAATAGATTAAGTATACCTATGGATGTCAATTACATTAGAACAAATATTAGGAGAGCTTGTGAGATATGCTATAATGCTTGTCCCTCATGAGGTGGGTGAAATTAAATCATTATAAACACTAATTTTGGTTGATCATTATCATTCTTGATATTGGCCTTGGGGTGGGCTTTATAGATGAGTAAGAGGTAGTAGTGGTGTTTAATCTAGAGGAATTGGACTTGGTTTCCATGAAAAATCTATTCATAGTGTACGCATAGCTCAATTGACACAATATTATAATGACAGTGGTGAAGACATGTGATATGATGCACATGCTTGGATTTAGAATTGGATATGATCTTTACAAACTAATACAATCCCATCCATGGATATAAGGAACCAAAACATAATACATTTACTTTATTTACACTTAATTTATGTTTGAACCACTTTTATATCTTATCTTATATATTTATAAATCATATTATATTTTTTTTATACATGCTTCTTATATTTGTACCCTTATTTTATTTTCCTTCTAGTTTTATTCCTTCTCTTTCAAAATTTTCCCTTCTTCTTCCTTTTTATGGATTTTTGATAAATAATATATTAGTATGTATTTATTTTTATAGGGGTTTATTATTATAGAGTTTGTCCCTTTTTTGTGTGGGTTTATTTAGCTCTTCCTTGTTTCTTATAATTTTCATCTTTTTTATGTTAACTTTTTTTAAAAATTCTTTTGTGAGTTACCTTGCATATTAATAGGATTTTTTTTAGTTATTTTTTTTATCATGTATCAATATAAATATATGTTACAAATATATTCATATAAATAAATGATTATAATAATCACACTCCAACATCACATCAACCAACATTGAGAAGTTTAATAGAAGTTCATATCAATAAAATATTTTTTCCATCCAAATTTAGTGAAAGCATTAAAAAAATCTAATATAAGGTCACACAAAGACAAAATAACATATATACAATTAAAAAAACCATAGAGAGTGGATGATAATGTGGTGGAATGTCAATATCGTCACCACAACTTCCTAACAAGCTTCTTCCAGAAGACTAGTCACCTCCTTCCTAGAGGGTGATATATAAAGCACAATTTCAGGAAACTTATCTTGGGGAATTAGAGAAAAACATTGTCCATCTAACATAAATTGGGATACATAGAAAAGATGGAAAATTATGTGAAGGGGATTCACTATGGTGTATTATATGAAAGTGAAATCTACCACATTTCCTATAGTCATAATCCCTTGAGGTCGATTATCGATGAGGAGAGATAAAAGAAACTTATATAGCAATACATGAATCATTCCCCCAATGATATATAATATTCTAAATGTGTTCCAACTGAAGTCACACTTTCTCTATTTTCATTTCAATATGGAGCATGACATTATAAATAACAATAATTATGTTAACAATAGAAAAATAGTCTTTAAGACTAGTTTTCAAAAAATAATGTAATATATATTTTTACATAGTTGAAAAAGAATCTAAGGTTAAAAAATATGCCAAATTTGAAGTAATCACAATAAAGTCCCATAATATCACCATATTTCAAGTGATAATTTTTAGATGAAAGGGATTAAAGAGGGTGCAAATTCAAATCCATTTCAGTTGGGAATTTTTTTAGAACCAAAACACATGTTTGATTATTTATGGATGTTTATAGGCTAAGAAAATAATATGATACAAGTTTATGTGAAATAATAGAGTGAAAATATTAATTATATGGTTTATAATACACCAAAGGAAGTGTACATGTTTGGGATTAATAATGCACTCCCACACTCACTTAGACCTTATTTCTTATACTTGTTTAGTGGAATTGACTCTCCACTTGATATTGAGAGCATCAATTTGGGTGTGTTGAGGGGAAATAAATTGATAACCTACCTAGTGTTGATAATATATAAATGCTGTCTTAATGGGCCATTTTTAATCAATCAACCACCTATAAGTATCTTGAACATTAATTTTGTGAAGACACAAATTAAAAATAGACTTTTGAATTTCTAATATGGACTCTTGGTCAAAGGCCTACAAGTTGAATTAATCCAAGAGAACATGATGATGAATATATTCCATTATTTTTAAAAAAAAAAGGTTAACAATTACCTTGATGACTTTTATCAAAATCTAGAGGTTGTTGATCTAGGACACCAGACCAAATAGCACTTCATAAAAATTAAGCATAAGAAATTGCCATAGTAATTAGAAGTTTAGAGAGAGACTAGACCTAAAACCATCTCCAAGTGACCTCAAATTATTTTATATTATTTCTTAGGGCTCTCTAAATAATCTTATAGACAAAAATTCTCTTTATAGTCACTATAAATTCAATGATTAGAAGGGTTTGAATATTTGACACCTTTTAGGCTCCCTTTCTCATAGGTTTATTTTGAATGATGAAACTATCCATTAGGATTTCCCATGATTCATATCCTTATAAGGCTCATATGATCCATGTTACACATAAGGAATTGCCTTGGAATTTGGTTTCATGAAGGCTGAGACCACTAAGGAATATTGGCTTATAATAGATATCCCAAGTAGCTTTATGGAAACCTTTGGTGGGTTCAATATTTTCCCATAAAAATTACATATAAATTATATCAAGCTTGGCATAAGTGACCCTGGAAGGAATCCAATAAGACAATTAATAAACATTTATGGAAACTAACACTTTAAATAAGATTTGAAACTTTACTATAAGAGATATGGGTTTAGATATCTAGAAGCTAACATTTTTCTTGACTTGTTGAACCACATATCCCCATAGGTGCAAGGTTAGTGACTTGAAAACTAAAGTGGATGCCTAGAAACTTGAAATATTCTCATGGTTTAATATAGATCCACTTATAATATATAATTCATTTAGATATGAGGGAAATATATTGTCTATATCATTTGGTTATCTTTGATTAAATTCAAGAGCCTAAAGATAGGAAAAAGATATCTAAGGATTTCATAGCATTGGAGATGGAATTTATTCAACAAGGATGAGGAAGGAATCATCAATAAAGTGCCAATTAACCATTTTTTTATATGAATAAGGAATAAATATACCCTCAACCAAACCTATATAACTATAGTATAACAAAAGATAATCTAATCCTTTAGTGTCCAACAAATATAAGGAGGGGGAAAGAGTGCACCTATCATGAATAGAGAAAAAGTAACAAATATTCATATTGACCACCATTGATGGTGATACATCCTCTGGTATCTTGAAAAATAATTTTAATAGTGATAGAAAAATTAGAGATAAAATCTAAATCCTTTATCAAAGAAAATTTTAATAAATAATGCCTTTTGTTAATATTTATTGGCTCATTCCATTCAATTAAATACATACATCATGTTTTCAATAATGAATATATTATAGATAGATATATATTTTTTGGGTCAAATGATGAGGTGTAGTAAATATCTAAGCTAAAGATCAAGATCCTTAGAAATGATCTTGTAGAATACATTAAGAAGGGTAATGGGTTACCAATTTTTAATGAGCTCAGGATCTCCAACATTGGGAGTACACTTGATATTACCTTGGTTAATCAACTTACTAATAAAATTGGTTTGAATGGTTTTTGATATGCCTGATGAAGATTAGGCCCAACAATGTACCATAACTCTTGATAAAACACATATGGAAATCCATAGATACCAAGAGATTTGTCTATGAACATTTATGTATAAATATCTTAAGTCTCATAAATGGAAAGGGGATTATCACATGTCATTGTTTAAGATTCATTGAGCCTATGAGGAGACACCTAAAGGAATTGAGACATAACATGCATACTTTTGGGTCATGGGGTGAACATTGAATAACTTGTGATAATGAGAGACGAAGGATTTCAAGATATCAAAAAGATGAGTCATATAAGAACTATCTTCCTTAATAGTTTTGATGTAGTTAGATGCCTACTTGGATCAAAGAAGATAAAATAACTATTTCTAAGCTTTGTCTATGATCTTTGATGAATGCATAATTACACAAATTTTAAATCCCTGAACTTAATGATGCTTTGAAATTTTGAGCTTGTATCTCAAAATGATAGCCTGCAATTGTAACTCCTTGTTGAAAGGAGATAGATTTAACTCTTATGAAATTTAGATTAATTCACAGTGTGAAGCCTTGTGATAATTTTGATTAAAAAAATTATTTTTCTGCCATATATGTCAATAAATATAGTTTTCTAACTTATAAAAAATTTCCACCATTCAATCCATCTAAGATATCCCTAAGGGTGGGGTGTTGAATTTTAGATTCTATATATGTGTTTCTTTGTGTAGGAATGATAAATATAGGCAATGTTAATATAAAAATACCACTTGGAGATCTGTAGGGGGAGGGAAGGCATTCAAATTTCTATTTAATAGGAATGCCATAAAAAATCAATGTATTTAGAATGATAAAAACATGGTGGTAAAACTTATTGGCAAAGATAAAAGTTTTTTTCTCATTCACTATGGCTCTATCAAGTCATTTATCAACATGATTATTGGTGTACCAAATTTAAGACCAAGTGAACCATAGTGAGGTGGTAATGAAGTAGTGATGATTGTTGGGGTGAAATAATGTGAGTTTATTGTGCATGTCAAACCACACCTCATTTTCTCTAGTGAACCAATACATTGGAGAATCCCTTCTTTTTATTAAAAAGATCCAATCATATTGAAGTCACCACATAGGATGTCATTGGAATTAGAGAGTAAATCAACTGAATGTTACCAAAAAATTACCCTCTCCACTATGTCATTAGATGCTTAAATGTTTGTAATACTAAGAATATGGTTGTTGAAATCAAAAAGTCTATACATCTTGATTAGTAGGATATGATCCCTAATTGATAATTTTATGGAAAAGAGAGGGATAAATTAAAGTGAAAACTCTCCCACATTCCATCTCATGCTTATACATTTGGTATAAAACACCTAGACATATCATTTTAATAATGAAACTGCAAGAAAAACATGAGATTTTAATTTGTTATAGATAAATAATCTATATGTTAGAAAAAATTGACATGTATCCCAAAAACTATTCTTAAAAGTCATGTTAGTGGATCTATGTAAATTCTAGGAGTAAAAAATCATTGATCAACCTCTAATAGGATGTTGATTTCCTCATCAATCTTGATAAAATAAGTATAAAAGTTGTTAGCCAATTAAGATTAATGGTTACCTTTCATGAAACCTCCAAACCAAAAAAACATGTTTTTATTGAACATATTTACATTTTAGATGTGGTGAGGGATAGTGCTCATTTTGGTACACTTATTGTGTTAAGAAACCATTGGAGTACTAATATTACCCTAGTTATTCACCTCTAAATTAGAATATGATAATGTTGATGCACTTAATTTGCTTCTTGTGTCACTAAGGAATGGCATGAAAGTAATAAAATCAATTTTAAATACTAGAAGACTCAGGGCTTGAGTTATTTACACAACTATTACTGAAAATAACAAAACAATAGAGATATGGCCACAACTTGTAAGTCAACAAGTAAACCCTATTTTAGGGAGAATAGATTATACAATAATGACACTTTTTTTCTTGTTAATCTTTTTGAAATTGATCTAAACTTTGCCAACTATTTCCAAAGCACAAACAAATGATGCATATTTAAATAATGAGATAAACTAAAGTGACTCATGAGATAGATCCAAAGATAAGAAAGGTAGGGAAAAAAATAAAGTTTGGTTTAGAAGATTAGAGGTGGAAATTCTTATAACCTCTATGACAATAACATGTAAAACTAACATTCACCAACTCTAGTGTAATACTCAAATCCTAATGAACATAGTTGAGACTTCAAAGGAAATGAGATGCATTTATATAAAATCATATGTTACATGAAAGTTTCTTATTCACATCAAATTTCATAACCCATTCAACTAAAAATAAGATGAAATAGAGCACATAAACGAGTAGATTTGTTAGCCCAGTGATAAACTCAAACCAATAGATGCATACATTGATATTATTGCTAGATTAGTTAGCAAAAAATAAACCATTAATTATCTAAAAGCATGAGAATAAGAAACTACAAAACACATAATAGAGAATTTAGATAATCTCATGAATTCTTAGCTCTTTTGTATTAATTATGTAACAAATATTCCTAAAAATTGTAATGAGGGGGAATACCCCTATATATACACCTCAAAATGCTTATTCTAGTTCAATTAGGGCCACTAAAATATTCCCAAATATATCCAAGTGGATTTTAGATTTTGAATAACAATAACTAAAATGCCACATATTACAAGGGAATATTCCAAATTTGATTTTATGAAGTAAAGCAGAATATTCCTCAAGTCCCTAGTTGCCTTGCCTGATCTAGATATGGATTTTATTCTTGAATGAGAACTTGTTTCTGAAATGATGCTTTTTGTTTCCCTAGAGGAAGTTTCTAAGGATATAGTTGTTTCCATGGAAGGGGATGTTGGAAATATACTTGCTAACCAACTTGCTATTGCAACCTTTCTTTCTTTTCCTTCTCAATTTTCCAAACATAAGAGCATGCTATGTAGTCCTAGCCAATTTGACTAAAATTCAGGATCATAAGCCAAAATAGGTCACGCATTTCTTGAATAATCTTGCCATGCTATACAATCATAAGTCTTATCACTTCTTAAATATCCTTATCTCTCTCTAGCATTTGGTTATCAAAAGCTATAATGTTCGTCACTTTAGTGATAGTCTTGGCATTGGCTATGTATTGTTGGATTTTTTCAAAAAATGCTTTCATTTGATCTCTAAAATCTTGGTCATCCATAAAGATACCATCTACTTTGGTCACCCTAGTGACCATAACATTCTTTATCAATAGGGAAATCCTAAACTCTATTTTTTCTTAGGATGTAGTTACCTTTTTAACTTGTTCTAGCCACCTTTTCAATATTCTCCTTCTATTCATCATTATATTGTATGTCGGGATGATGTCTTCAAGCGGTAATGTCTTAAAGTCTAGGAAATTATTGTTACATGTAAATATATACAAGTTTTTCAACTTTTCATCATAGATTACAAGTCTTTGGTCATATTTAATTACCACATTAAACTATAGAGTCTCATTCTCTTTCCTTCTCTTCATGACCTTATATAAACTAAAGACATTGATGATTGTATTTATTATTTAGACTTTAATATTCTTTGGCACTATAGGTAATGATTTCTCCCTCAATCTCTTTACCTCTTACTAAGCTATATTGGGGATGTTCAACCTTGCTTCTCACCACTCTTTTGATGGTACCTCTAGAAACATCAAATTTCATGCCAATCTATGGTGTAGAGAGGACTACCTAGGGTCTCTCTTATCTTACTACTAGTATAATATCTATGACCCAATTTGGGATAACAATAGACATTGGATTTACTAGAGGTGGTAATGGAGGTGGTGTATTTATGGTAGAGGATAGAACTATAGTAGGAATGTGTGGCAAGTTTATTGGGTCTATCTACCCAAGTGTACCAAATGAAGTTCTTATAGGGCTTGTATTTAAAATAAATGAAGGTATTTCTGGGGGCACACTCACCTTTTTAGCCATAATAACATTGAATGGGGATGCATGAAAAGGTGGCTTTAGACAGATGAAAAGTTTTGAAATGGCCTTGATGATGTAAGGGAACCAATATAAAGTGATTCACTAATTTTTGTCTACCTAGGAAGAAGTAGAACTAATAGTCTGAATAATATTAGCATCTGATGAAGATGTAATATTTGTAATGCAATGAGAAATGAAATGGGGGATGGTAAATCCCAAGGAACCACTAGCTCTACCTAGGCTAGTATTAATTGAAGATTGAGCAATGGTATTTGTAGTTGCTGATGATACTAAGCCAATGGGGGAACAAAAATAGATGGGATACTTATGGGAGCAACAATAAGATTTGTCCCAAGTGGGATGCTAGTTTATGTTGTGTTCATTAATCAGGAAAAAATGGTAGGAGTAGTAAATATAGAAGTAGAAGTAATTTGGGATGTATTTGTAATTATAAAATAATGTAGTGGTGAAGTACTTACATTGGGATCTTGTGTTCCAAGGGTAGCCTATGGTACTCTAGTAGAAACAACAATATTAGATGGATCAACTCTTGGAGAGGGAGTAGTTGATTTTTATTACAAGAATTGGGTTCTTAAAAGAGTTGCTTGTGTTGGAGTCTCTAGAAAAACATAAAAATTTGGTGGAGTGGTTATTATTCCTCTTAGAATCATCTTAAAATCCCTTTTCTTATTATAGACTTTCTAAATGTTTCTACTAGCTAGTTCCTACACTTGTTCCATGGAGAGATCAATGCATTGTTCTAATTCCTCAAAATCAATAGAAGTAGGGTTAGGATGATCTAGGATTTCCAAAATAGATCCCATAGTAGATGTAGAGATTATTATGGGCTCTTAGGAGGGGTTAGGATGATTGTTATATCCTCCTTAAATCTTGGAGTTAAGTCTTGAATGCTTGAAGTGGTAAGTTTTGGAGGTATATTTAGCCTATTCTTAACAAGAGGAATGTTGTCTTCACCTTCTTCATCTTTCCCTTCCTCATAGTTAGCATAAAACATGTTCCCACGTGATGGTGGTGGCTAAGACTAAGTAATATCCTATTTTTTCTTCTCCTTATCTAGTCTCATCTCCATTTCAATGTTATTCATTGTTGCATTCTAGAGTATCACCTTATCATTCATAACATCTTTATATATCGACTCATGGACTTCTTATTTATTCTTATATTCCATTTTCACACCTTTCTTGAATCTGAATAGATTCATGGAAATGACCCTATTTGCATCTCATAGTCTGAAGTCATCTTTAGATGATAGGTATGAATCTTTATGCATAGTAGCTACAAAAATATTATACCACTTGGTAATCTTGGCCCTCCCTAGTTTATAAGGAACCTTATGGGGGGTCATTTAATTATATTCCTTGAATATTCCATCAAATCCATGAAAAATTTGATAATCTATTTATTCTTCAGCTAGCTTCATTGGCATAAATATTGGTAATTTAAGAGGGGCAACCATCTCTCCTTCCGTTCTAATAACTATGCAATTTAAATATAACAAATAACTACTCATGTATTTTAAGGTTTTCCTAATTTTAGGGGAAACACTCTATATCTCAAATTCATTGATCAATTGGTAGAATAATGGGTAGAACCAATTTGTAATCACTCTCATATTACATTTGAATCTATGAATATGCATTACAAAAAAGAGTTAAATCACAAATTTTGGATGCTCAAGAGACCATAAACTTTGACCTAGTTGAGAAATTGCATAGATTGAATCTAATAATTAACTCATCATAAATAATGGGACACCATTCCTAAAATTATCATGTATTGCATACACCAATTTATTGATAATAATTTCCCCAAGTGGGGGAATTTTCTGGTCTTCTAGGATTATATACAATAATGGAATAATACTTATGTTCATATAAGCAATGTGTGGACTACCAAATATTCTATTCAGGAGGGATATAAAATTTTTGAATCTTTGTCTAAATTATTGGATGGGTAAGTTTCCTTGATCATTCATTAAAATAGTTCCTATTGTATTAGTCACCCATGAAACCAAGACCTCTATGGAGTGCACTTCATACCAGTTGTTGATGATGACCTAGTTATATTTAATCTATAGTGAGGGAAGGTCATAGTATTTTTTTAAGCTCAATATTCCTATGAAATAAATAAGGATCCCTTGGGTAATTGATTTATTTATCCCATATTCACACTTTGACCTCCCAAAAATACAATAAACTAGGTTAGCATATGGCATGACCTTTGGCTTAGCTATAGCCTTATGGAAATTGACTACATTAATGGCAAGTATATCAAAAGGTAGTTGGATTTCATGAGGCATGGTATCCCTATCATCAATATACCTAGCTATTTATACATTAAAATATATATTCTATTGTAATGCAAGCCACTAGATGTTATGGCCTCAAGAATAAATTTAGTATCTTTAAAGATGACTAAAGAACCATTCTAAAATAAAAAGTCATCATTCCCTAAGGAACTACTCTTACATGGATTAGAAGGACCTAATTGTGACATAATTTTTAATACTCTAGGTATAAATAAATGTCTCTTTTTACTCTTTTGCAATTTTTAAGCTCCAATAATGGTGGTCAAGAGTGCAATTTGCTAATAGCTTGAGCTTTGTCAAATTATGAGAGTGTAGACAATAGAGAAAGAAAATGTGTATAGCTTTGAAATGAAAATAAAAATAACCTTGATTGTGTAACATTTTGAATGACCACTTTGATTAATGAAATGTTGATGGTGATCTTAGTTCATTCCCTATTAATGGCAACCTTGTCAACCTTGCAAATATTTGAAACAACTTTGAATTATTATTTCTAGCAATTAATTGAACCATTATTCAATTTATATTTTGTTTGTCTTTAATTTACCATAAATTTTAGGTTTAAAGTTAAATATTTCCACCTTTCAATGCATGGTTTCCACCTCAGATCAAAGGTAAGTACTCACATGGCATGAATATGCCTAGGCTACCTAGTTGGCTCAAAATCTAGACATGTGACCCCTTTTTATTGCCTTATAGACTCTCAAAATGCATATTTACATGATGACTCATCTATATCTCACCACATGTAGTCTTTAAATTCATATAAATCTTTTGGGTGGTGTTGTTCAATTCTAATTGGCCATTCGAATGCCACATGTTGCTCTCATAGGAAATCATAGATTTCCTTGTTAGGTGTCTCTCTTACAAGGATTTTAGACTTCTATCGGCAACTCAACACTAAAAAAATGGCTTGAGTGGAGATACACATCCCTCTCAGAGGAAATTTTGTGGATATTAGATAGAAATAGTGTGAGAATGACATCTGGCATCATTGTGTGGGCCGAAAAGGGATACACATTGTTCTTTTAGGCTATTATTTATTCTTCTGCCAAGTGTCATTCTTAGAAGGAACCTCAAACAACTATATATAATCAAACCTTGATTGCATGGCTAAAGTGAAATTATGTGTCTACTTCATGAGCTCTCATAAGCTTTAGATGGATACAATGTAGTGTGGATACATGGTGACCTTGAATGAACCCAAAGGGGAAATGTGTCACACTAGAAGGCCACTCAAGTCTATCTACTTTCTATTGAGACATGTGATAGCATCTCGTGGGATTCTACACTATAGTAGGATATATGGGGGATGTGTGGTAACTTGGATTGGATGGGATTGCTTGTGGGAGATAAGATCCTGACATGTAGCCCCAATATTTGAATTTTAATGGCGAGTTTCTCATGATACCTCTAGATGATTACACATAACTCATAGACATGGTAGATTTGTTCTAGGTATCTTGCATAGGATGTAATGAATCTTTAAGGCATTACAAGGCCTAGTGAGGTGGACATCTATCCTTTTATCCTATAGTTTAAACTTTAACATCCTATGAGGAATCATAAACCATAACTTTAATTTGACATCCTCTGAGGTCAAGTGAGAAACTAAATTAGCTTCTTGAAGATGGCATGGCCCATCTTCAGTAAATTTAAACAAGCTTAAAGTAAAACTTTAAAATAAAATGTCTTAAACACAACATTATGTAAGTTTAATAAATCCCAGTGAAGCTTGTTATATTTATGTCTATTAGAGAGCTAGGTGGAACTTCCTTAGTAAAATCCTATCTACATATTATTGAACCACCATGCTAAATAATTCATTAATGAATAAAAATTGAATAGGAATTGTAATAATTTTAATATTTCTAAGTATCAATCCTTATTGAAAAATTAATGATTAACCAATAATTCTAGAAACATAAGTATTGGTAAATTCAATCAATTCTCCATGTAGTAAAATGATTTAATATTATTATCATGTTGGGCACTTTTGAAAATTGAAGAAAGGAGGGTTCCCATTATGAGAATAGGGGAATGTTGATCATGAACAAAGGGTGACCTCTATAGGTAAACATTGCAAAATGTTAGAATATATATATTATATTCAAAGATAAATAAAAAATTAGTTATCTCATTATGATCTTTAGTCATTACCAATTTTTTTTCTTGAACTAATGAAATCACACAAACTTGAAATCATTTTTAAACCTTGTAGACAATCATACTATGTGTGATTTGAGGTTCCTCAACCATTCTCACTAGGTTCAAAAATGATAAATTTCAAGTTTTAAGACATCAAACATGAATGACTTAAACATTATTTAGATTTGATATAATTATACTTTGCTTAGTTGAGGATGGCTTGGGCATTGTTTTATTGTCATCCATGTATCCATAGCCCCAATAGAGTTACCTTTGGATCCACTCTGGGCCTTGATCTATTGCTAGTTAGGCATTCATAGCCCCAATATAGATTGACTAAATCACCATTCATGGAATCTAAAAGTAATTTAAGATTTCACTTCATGGTGTTTCATTTTTTATTTTTATACATACATTCATAAACTAGAAATGGTTGGGAACCAAAATTAGACTTTTGTAAGGTTCTGTCAAGACATAGTCTGGATGCAATCCACTTTTAGATATCAAGTTCTACCCTATAAATTTTATTGGTGAATTTAAGTGATAGTATGATGGTTCACACATATTCAAACTCTCATTCAAGAAAATGTTCATTCATCTGAAATATATTATAGTCTTAAAATGACTTAGGATTTTCATGAGAAAACTAACTTCTAATTAACCTCATCCAACTTTTCTAAATTAAAACACTACTAGAGGTTGTTGGTGTAGATTTTTACCCTTGCATGGGTTATTACTACACTTTGTTACTTTATCTTGATTAGGAGAATATTTAGGCTAATTAGGTCTTTACTAGATGAGTGATGACATCACTGTGATGTCATAATGCACTTATGAGTGCATGGGGTTACATAATGAGTGGATGGGATCATCCATCCCACTTGGTCTCCTAGGTGCCTAATCTACTCAGTTTTATTTTCCCACTATGTTCCCCCAATGCTCTCTCCACCCATAGTGGAGGAGCCCATCCACTCAACTTGTCTAGCTAATTCATCATGTCCTCAACCATAATATTTACAGGCCTCTCTTCCAAGGCATTTAGTGTGGATTGGGGTGGATTGTGTGCATAAAGGAAGCTAGTGAGTCATAGCTTATTATGTCAGGATACTAGTGTGCTAAGTATTGTGTAAGTTATGAGTGATAGTGATATGATCTTAGTAATTTTTAAGTTTTAATCCTATTATGTCACCATTATGATGTAAGATATGTACTATTCCTCATTGTAAATACATATTGTAGTTCTTCTCTCTTATAATTTATGGCTTCAATAGTTGTGTGTGTTCACTCTATAGTCACTGATCTTAGACATCAAATTTTTGAAGATTCTCACATGGTATCAAAATAACAAGGCTAGTAAATCAAACACCATATTTTTTTATTATTACTCATTTGAAATCTTGAGTAGTTTTTTGTTTTGTATTATCCAATTTTTAGTTTATAAATCAACATTTTCTATTTTTTTGTAAAACCTATATCTATCCTTGTCGGTTTAAAAAAAATTGAGGTTATTTTTGAGTAAAAATCTCAAAAACCTTAGGATTTGTTAAAATCCCTTGGTTGCCAAAATGACTAAAATTTTTGTAGAGGTGTTTCTATGTGTAGGTTTGGTGCTACACAGGTCTAATTTCTATTGATTTAGAAGGTTAAACAACCTCCCATTGGCAAGTTGTTCATTGAAGGTGTTTAGGCATAGATTATTTTTGCTTACTTTGGATCCACATTTAGTTTAAATGAGATTTATGGACATTCCATACCTATCAAGTGAGCTATTATATTTACACACTTATCTCAATATTTAATATGGATTCAATCACTTAATTGTGATACATTTAGAATTTTTAGGTAGGAAGGATTCTCTACTAATCCATTTGCTATCGACACTGATCTCCACATGGTCTTCTAGTTTCCATCTAGTCTCTACACCCAGTCAAGCATTACCTTACCATTTTATAAATTTTCTTAGATATTTTATACCATTTACACCAAATCATGGTTTTTGGTAGGGTTATGGATGGCCTCTATGTGTATTTGTTTAACCGATCAAAGACTTTAACCTGGTAGCCACTTGCCAGTTGGAGGATGTTATCCCCTCATAATTCATGGCCTTTACCTATATTATATCCTTTTCCATAGTTGTCACTCCTCGTAGGAGTTAAATGTCTCCAAATTTACACCATGTGGACTCCCATCTCTTTTAATGGTCTACTTTTAGCCATTTTAACCCTCCAACAAGCTCTTAAAATGGTTTGGTTTTAGTATTAGTTTACATGTTGGGTCAACCAAAACCTCTTTCTATAGTTGTTCAACCTATGTCTACTATCATCATGCATGCACCTTCATAACCTATAAACTCTCTCTTTCTCTCACTATGTTTTGCACTCATGTCCTTGTCATCATGCTTGGTTAACCTTGTTTCTATACCATTCATGGTTTTCTAACATTCATAGTGGTTTTGGAAATTAAAAGAGGTTTAGCTCTTTCTCTATTTATAATCCTTTATTTATCAAAACTAAATAGAAAAAAATGAGTGGCAAGCATATTAAGTAGCATGTGATTATTTTTATGGGGGAATAATTATTTAAGGAAAGTAGGTGGTATTTTGGCTTGGTGGTAGACATAGTGTGGGGTTCACTATAAGGTGGTGAGCATATGGTGGAGATCATTGTAATGTGGAGGGGTGCCTTTTTGTTCTCACATGGTGTGGGGCACATGTAAAATTTTGACTATTTTTAAATTTAAAAACAATACATTCTAATGAAGATTATTTCATTAGTTTTAATTTACTTTGTATTTTTGTCTATCGAAGATGAAGGGTGAGGTTCAAACTAGTAGGAGGCTAATTCCACCTCATAAATAAAACTAGTGTATTCTTAATTTTATTATAGTTCTATCACTTGTTTATAAGTCTATATTTCTTTTATCAATTTTAGTGTATTTAAATTTGATGCAAATTTAATTAAAATAGACTATTAATGATAAGAATGCAATATTATAATAATTTGTTATTGATAACTCAAAATTAAGTACCATATTATTTAAAAGTTAATATTTTTTCATTCATGTTCTATCGGTTCCATATATATTATAATTTCACTAAAATTATAAAGTGTCATATTCTAGGGGGTATCGGCCCTACTTCTTTTTGTAGCATGCATTATAAAATGACTAGTATCATATTTATGGACTCATTTTCAACCTAGTCTAAATTCCATCTATAGAGAGTGCATCATTTTTATCCCTCACTCTATTATTGATTTCTCATTTGGACACATTCTCATCTATGTTTGACATCCTAATCATGAGTGTGCTTCAGGGATTCATTACTAAGTATTTTATGCACTATAGCACTTCTTAGGTGTCTTATCTTGGTCATGATGACTCCACTTGAGAAATATCTATTTAGGAGGAATGTTGAGTCTATTTTGGTGATTCTTCTTTGTAAGAATAACTATGCTTATTATTTTGCATATATGGAACACTTGTTCAAGAAAAAGAATCATACTCCATTTCTATATGGATAGATTCCTGACCCAATTGATCTTTATTAGTACATTAATTGGGTTAACTCTTGTGATAAGGTTTGTGGTACCTTTTTTTTGTACATTTCATGGGGTCTACATCACCATGTGCAACTTACCATGTGTCCCAACACTATTTTGAGCATTCTACACTCTCTTTTCAGAGATCCTATTCAGACTTACATCACTCCTCTTATTATTGTCTCTTGTAAGATTATTATACTCTCTTCTCCAAATTTTATTTCCTATGATGGTACATCCATGGTAGAAAATTCTCTTCCTTTTGTCAATCCCCCAGTATAAGATGAGATTATACTAGACTTTAGTTATCCCATTATAGATTTTAATTTTGTTCTTACACCAATTGTTTCTCTTTTAAATCCCTTGTAGACTTACACTTCAGAGGAATCTACCATTTATAGTGTGAGTACACATATTGTGAGAATTGAAAACTCATCTCTTATTGTGGAATTTCTTTCTTTGGTTGGTGATTCATGCTCCACTCTTCACATGGACATTATTTCAGTGAATGTTCCATGTCATTCTTATAACTAGTTCACTTTAATGGTATTACCATAAAATTTTGTTCACATTGTTACCAAACCTATGCCATAGATATGATTTGGACCACATTTAGAGATATTTATACTACTACCTTCATCTTCCATTTTGGAATGGGTAGACTTTTCAATACACATATTGGGTTCTTCCTTTGCCAAAGGGAAGAAACATTGTTTGATGCAGATGGAGCTTTTATAGTCTTCAAGCAGAGGATCTTACCATTGACATTCATCATCTTAAAAGCTATACTTGTAGTATTTACTACTTAAACATCATCATCTGGGAGTTCTTCTAGTCTCCTCTTCTTCTTTTCTCTCTTTTATGGGGGCGGGGATATTTTTTCCGCTAGATTTTCTCCCATTTTCCACTTTGTGAGAGATGTTTTGTACTTGGGTACCTAATCAGACCTAGTTGCCAAGACCCAATTATTATACCCACATAAGCCACACTTGGGGGGGGGGGTGTTGGTGTATATTTTTACCCTTGCATGGGTTATTACTACATTTTATTAATTTAGCTTGCTTAGGAGGAAATTTAGGCTAATTAGGTCTTTATTAGATGAGTGATGACATCACTATGATGTCATCATAAAATCATGAGTGTATGGGGTTAAAAAATGAGTGGATGGGGTGATCCATACCATTTGGTCCCCTAGGTGCCTAATCTACTCAAATTTATTTTCCCACTATGTTCCCCCAGTGTTCTCTCCACCCATAGTGGAGGAGCCCATCCACGCAACTTGTCTACCTAAGTCATCCTACACTCAACTATCTTATTTATAGGCCTTTCCTCCAAGTCATAAAATATATATTGAGGTGGATTTTGGGGATAAAGGAAGCTAGTTAGTCATATCTGAATGTGTCAAGATACTAGCGTGTTAAGTGTTGTGTATGTTATGATTGATAAGACTATGAGCTCCGTGAGTTTTAAGCCATAATCCTAGTGTGGCACCATTATGATGTAAGATATGTAATATTCCTCATTCTAAATACATATTTTAGTTCTACTCTCTTCTAATTTATAGCTTCAATATTTGTATGTGTTCACTCTATATTCACCTTTCTTGGATGTTTGATTCTAGATGATTCTCATAGAGGTTTTTAAACATTGGATGACCAATGTTTAAAACAAATAATCCCTTATTCTCAATTTCAAGACTAGAATGACACATATTGAGCCAGTTAATTCTTTTCCAAAGGAATTATTACCAAGATACAACACACAATACAAAATAAAAAACAAGTAAAAAGAAAGAAAGAACACAATTGGAAAGCAAAGAAGAAAAGGAAACTACTCTAATCCTACCTATTCTAATTCTAAACAAGCTTAGTTTCCTTTTGGAGTTTCTGATAGAGTATAAAAAAATAATGTTTCATGTACTTTTTATTGATTGGCAAGGTTAAGTCATTACCTTATAAGTCTTTGAGCCTGAATGCACTTTTGCTCAATGTTTCTTCCATTTGATATAGTCGAATCAAGAGAGGAGTGAACTTGTTATGTTGTTCCTTCTTCTCATGGGCCTTGTCCTATATTAAGACCAAGTCTAATATGTATAATGCTTTAAATTTATCTCATTTATGAAACCATATCTGTACAACATCCTGATGCTTGTTGAAATTCTTCAATGTTTCATCTCTAACATCTTCCATTTGGATGATGTTCAATATTTGGGACTATATTCTTTCATCATTTTCCATATACTCAGCCATAAACTCATAGGTGGGAAACTTTAGTTTCATAGGAAAAATAGGTTATTACCCATTTATTATGATAAATGGGGATGATTTGAGTCCTTATTTTTATCTCATTCTATCTGCCCATAAAGTATACTTTACCAAGGACTACCATTCTCTAGGTTTCTTCTCTATAAATTTCTTGATGGCTATCATCATGTTTTTGTTGGTAGATTCTGTAACTCCATTACCTGGAGGGTAATCATTTGAAGAAAACTTGATGATTAATTTACTTTAATATGCCCACTAAGTGAATTCATATGACATAAAAGTTGGGCCATTTTTGCATACCAAAGATAAAGGCATCCAAAACTAAATGATGATATTTTATTTTGTAAATTTGATGATGTCATTCACTCTACTGTTCTTGGTGCCCACTACTTTAGTCTAATTAGTGAAATAATACATGGTAGTGAGTAAACATTTATGCATTACTAAGGAGTTAGGATTGATCATTCCTACAAAGTTAAGACCCCATTATACAAATGGATTCATTGAATCACTAGTTACAAAATCATGGCTACCTTTATCTCTCATTGATAAAACACTTGACATCGATGACATGTTAACACATGAACGAGGGCATAATTTAATATGTTTGGCCAATATCAGCCTACTATTAAAATTTTATGTGCTATGGTATGCCTTGAAGGGTGACCACTTCCCAATTTATCACGAAAATTATTCATGATTTCCATGGCATTATCTTGAGAAACACATCTTATATAAATCCCCTCATAAATTTTATTATAGAGGACTCCCTTTTTAACCATAAAATGAGATGATATTAGCTTGAGAGCCATTTTATAATTCCTTTTAAGGTGTGAGGGGCATTCTCTATGCATTAAATAGTGAACAATATCATTATACCAATCACCACTAGACATCTGACCTGATTCAACCTATAAAATGTTAATACATGGATTAGTATTTACAATAAGATAGATTAGAGCTTGGCCTCTAACTAAATTAACACATTTTTTTCTATATCATATTCTTAGAGTTTGGTCATCTATTTTCCTCTTTGTTCTCCAAGTTAATTTTATCTCAGCATCAACTTGATAGTTAGATCAGACACTATGACATACATCTTGTTCCTCAAGATGTAGTTTCTAAACTTCTTGATGGCCTTCACTAGAGTGTAGGATTTATTATCTATAATAAGATAGTTAAGTTATAAATTATTAAATCTGGTTCTCATGAATGTTATAGGGTCATATTTGTCATCCTCTTTTTTCATCAAGACAATGGCAATAATGTGATCAAAAGAAAAATAGTGTAGATAAAAGTCTTTGCTAAAATCAGGACTTATTAGAACAAGAGCTTCAATAATAGAATCCTTAATGTCTTGAAATTACTTCTTTGATTTAGTAGTCCATTATATATTTTCATCTTTATTCATCATCATGTTGAGTGGCCTTATGATCTTTGTAAAACTAGAGATAATTTTTATTACAAAATTAATCTTGCCAAAGAAAGATTTCAACTCTTTTTTGTTGTTATGGATTTCTACCTTTAAAATTGTGTTTATCGCATTAGGGTTAATAGTCATACATTCCTAGGTGATTACATGTCTTAGAAGTTTGACTTTAGTTACAAAGAAGATACTTTTTTGGGGGTTGAAATAAATGCCATACCTCTTGCACTTCTCCAACACTTGCTCCAAACACATAATCACCTCTATTTTTTAGAAAAAATATTAAATCATCCATGTAAATAATTATACACTTACCTATTAATCCTTGGAATGCATGGTACATTGGTCTTTGTAAATTTATTTCTACAATGATCAATCCGAATGACATTGATTTGTATGTAAATGTTCCCCACTTGATGGTGAAGGTAGTTTTCATTCTATCATTCTAATTCACTAGGACTTGGTGTAGCCTAAAATAACATCAAGGCATGACATCATTCCATACCCACTCACCAACTGAATGACCTCATCCAATGATGTCCTGGGATAATTATCCTTCTCTTAGGATCTGTTCAAGTTTTTGAAATCACCATAGAGTCTAATTTCTCTATTCTTCTTTTAAACTGACACAAGATTTATAACACATGTTGAGTGTCATATGGGAAAGATTATCCTTGCATCTAGTAATTTATTCACTTATAAATTATTGGTTTTAGCACTAGATTCACTGGCCTCTATCTTTGGATATAGTTTATATAAGATTTTTTCAATGGGATAGTGTCAGTAATCACACTAGTATCAAATATTTTAATACCATCATATGACTAGGCAATGACATATTTAAACTTAGTTAAAATAGTAGTGGCTTATTTAAGATCTTCATTAGTGAAAACTAAACTTACTTATAATAATTTCCACTCACCTTAGGTTTTTTAGCTTCATTTCTTTATTTATCCAAGTCAAACATACTTTATAAGGAGATCATGCCCTAGGGGATTTAGTTTTCCCTAAGTTAGATTATTCCATATTTGTTGTCCTTTAAAATTTTTATATAAATTTCAAATTTTTAATGAATAATGTGGGATTAATATATTCTAGAGTTATGCATGAATTCAATTATCTACTTGTCATCATTAAAATCTTGGAAGTGATTGATATTTTCTGGCATAAAGGGGCATGAAATCATTTCCACAATAAACTCCTACAAGTTCAAAAGTTCTCCAGCTACCAGGTTTATTGTTATTGAAGATAGATCATCTGCCAATTGGTTATGCTCCCTAGGTATGGAAATAATATTAAATGAGTCAAAATACTTAATCAAATCCCAATATCTAAATTTATACTTTATTAAATAGGAAAGCTTACATAAATATATGCTTCTAACCTAATTAACAACTAATTATGAATCACCATAGACTAATAGCTATTTTACCTTATGTTTGATTATAAATTGAAGTCCTAAAATAAAATCTTCATATTTTGATCAATTATTAGTACAATTAAACTATAATCTATAATAATTTGGATATTATTTTCCTATGGGATTTGTTAGAATAATTCCAATGCTAGAACTGTACTTAGTTCACATGCCATCAAATTGCAATGTCCATAAACCTTTTCTTTCTTCTTCCACCTGGTCATCTACAACAACATTAGTGGTTTCCAATGTATAAACACGTAATTTAGAGGATTGGAAATTTAGCTTTTTTTCACTTAGCATTATATTTAGTGATAATTTATTTCATTTTGGGTTCTAGATCAATCTTGATTTGATTTGGAATCCCACACCAAGGTAACTACATGTGGGAACAATCACTGGACATATATCCATTTAGTGATTTAGTCCAATTATGAATCAATAACAATTTCTAAGCCTTAGGTATGTCAATGACTTGAATGTTGATGAACTACTAGATTCAAGGTTCATGAGTGAGGTGCATGTGAATATTTAACAATTCTCCCACCACTTTCACTCTTGATTTGTATAATTGCACCACTACCTTCTCTGATTTGATTAGATTTAATCTTAATTCTTCATTAAAGGCATAATGTTAGCTAAATCGCCAAAATATAGTGAGAAATTATGAATATTCTTACCAAAAATCCTTATAATCAATGATTTAGCTTTGTTGGAACTAGGATTTTCATTCAATGATTTCAATAAAAAATCATGTTGTTCAATTATTTGAGTGAGTTCATGTAATGTTCTATTTGCCTCAATATTTTTCATAGCTTCCACTATGTTATATCCACCTTTTGATGTTGTGTAGGGAGCTTCTACTATTGGCTAACTTTATTTTCCTTTAGGGTTTGGAGGATTATTATTTGTCTTGACATTAGGAGGTGTATCTATTCTATTAGGTGGGGTATAAGTTGTTAGAGGTGGGTTTTGACCTTTATTTCTAAAAGCATAGTTGTTCCTCTAGTATTTCTAGAAATGATGCACTTATTCAATATTATCTTCAGGATCATTTTCATCTTGACTAGGAAAATCATAGGTCTCAATCATGAGGACTATTTTTGGAGCTCTATAGGAATCATTGGTATTATCATATCCTTTAACATTACTTTGATCTATGGGATTCATTTAAAACCCTTCTATTTGACTCTAAATGGCTTCAAATACATGATAGAATTAAATGCAATATAGTTCTCGATGTTTGGAGGTAATGTGCAAAAGACACTAGTTAGGCCAAGATAACTCACAAATGTTGATCTTAGGTAACTTGCTCAAGTGGGATCACTATTATTGTTATACGTATTGAATGGTTTGTCATATCTCTAAAATTTGTAATTTATATTAAAACCCTCACTAGTATTACCCATTTGTTTCTTGAGATTCAAGAAATCATTAGTGATTTTTTGAATGGTTCTCTATATCAAATAAAATTCTCCCTTTAAAGGTTTTGGATTAAATTTTTAATATTTGTGTTATTTATAGGCACTTATGCTTGATTGATATTATTTTTGGGATGTGTTTTAGCACTCACTTGGTTGAAGAATCCTAGCTACTAGTTGGGTATAACATGGCTTAATGATAACTAATTAATTATTGTCACTTGGTTTAGTGTAAGTAGAATTTGATTCATGTTGGGTAGGACATTTAGAGTAGATAGTGCTGGGTCAATATTTGGTATAGAAAAGGTAAGATGCCCCTATGTGTGAATTTTCTCATCAATATAGATGACTTCAGAATATACTAAAGGAAACATGTTAATATTCAATGCTCTTTTTTGGAAGACAAGTATCATTAGGTCTAAGGCATTTTTGTATACTTCTAAATCTAAATTATTTTCTAGCCTATAGGATAAGGATGTCATGTTATACATTTTTGTAAATTTGTGTTGAATGTTTTAATTGGTTTTGATATGTCTCTTTTGAGGGTGGTGAACCATTGATACATAACTTTTGGGATTCCTACCCTACCAAATTAAGAAATAAAAATATCATTAAATTGATCCCATCATATGATGGAATCTTCCATCAAGTTAAGGAAACAATCATAAGCCACATCTTAGAAATTAAAAGGAAAAGGCTAGAAAGCCACATCCTCATGAATTACATTAAGCATCCTCAAAGATGATTTAAATGACTTTATATTCTATTTAATGGTTACCCTATAGTGGGTGTGAATAGAGGCAAATATTTTTAAGGCTTCCTTGGTAGATCATGCACAACTCTAGGGATATTGATGGATGAGCTAGTTAACCATGCCATGTTTGTCAAGAGGTATGGAAAATTTTAGTTAGATGGGGAATTTGTCTGGGTCCTAGAATTATTATGTTTCTTTTTGTCTTTTCTCTCCTTCTTATGAATTTATAAGGATGTTAAATGGACCCTAGTTTTAGATTGAGAACTAGTTCTAATCCTAGGTAACTCTTGGATGTAGAACATGTATTAATAACTAGATAGTAGAATAAATCCAAAGGTAGCTTCATAGGTGTCAAATATTACAAATATTAGTCAACTTCTTATAGAAAATGCTTTACAATCTATATAAAATATATTTACCTTGATCTTTGAGGATCTAAGATTTTAAACCTTAGAGCTTTCAATACCTACACAAATACTATTAGTTTCAAAAGTTAGCCTAAAAAGATTAGTATTAGACTAACATTACAAAGCATTTATATACCCAATTTAAAAACCTAACATCATTTCATCATTTCAAAATATCTTTCAGCACAAATATATTCAAAGTTTTACTCAATCCTAAGTGAATTAGAGTAATTATGATCTTAAATGTCTAGATTCAATACAAGTAAGGTCTTAGAAATTGACCTTTACATAAATTCTCACAAATATTCATATTATTTACCAATTTTTTATCCAAATTTGAAAAGATGATCAAAACAACCTTCAATATGATAAAAAATGGGCTATTTCACCTATCTTTAATATTTTACATATATTTAGACAACATAATTAAATATTTCCAAATTTATATGAAAGAACACTAAATTTTATGGAATCCTTCAAAGAATGTAGATATTCATACAAAGAATGTAAATCTTCAGTGTTATTTAAAAATATATGTGTACATTGAAAAAATTATAAATATATTTAATTAATTACACTACAATTTCACCAAGATGCCTGAAATTAATTGCATAGGTGCCCTCCTTCTAGTGCCAGATTTCTCCTTCCTTTTGATGCACTTAATGTGCTTCTTATGTCACTAGGGAATAGTAGGAAAGTGATAAACTCAATTTTAAGTCTTCAAAGACTTAGGGAATGAGTTTTTTTACATAAATACTAATAAAAATATCAAAATAATAAAGATATGACCACCACTCGTAAGTCTATAGGCAAACCCAACTTTAGGGACAACAAATTATACAATATTGACATTTTATTTCTTACTAATCTTTTTGAAATTTCTCTAAACTTTACCAATTATTTCCCAAGCAGAAATAAACCATGAATATTTATAGAATGAGTTAAACCAAACTGGATCATGGGGTAGATCTAAAGGTAATCAAGGTAGGGTATAAAATAAAGTTTGCTTCAGATCATGAGGGGTGTCACTTCTTAAAACCTCTATGATAATAACATGTTAAAATAGTATTCACCAACCCTAGTGTAATACTCAAAGCCAATTGAATGTCTTTGAGGATTCAAAGGAAAGGGGATGCATATCTATAAGCATATGTTTCATGAAAGTTACTTATTCACATCAAATTGCATAAGCACATTCAACTAGAAATAGAGCACATAAACTAATAGATTTGTTAGTCTAGTGTTAAACTCAAACAAATAGATGTATACATTGATATAATTGATAGATTAGTTAGTAAAAAATAAACCATTAATTATATGAAATCATGAAGAGTATAAAATACATAACACACAAAAAATCATTCAAACAATCTCATGAGTTTTTAGCTCTTTTGCATTAATTATCTAACAATTGTCCCTAAAAATTACAATGAGGTAGAATACCCCTATATATAGGCCTAAAAATGCCTATGCAAGTTCAAGTGGACCCATTAAAAAATACTCAAATATATCTAAGTAGATTTTATATTTTGAATAATAATACATAAAATGACACATATTACAAGGAAATATTACAAATTTCAATTTATAAAGTAAAGCAAAATATTTCTCAAGGCCCTAGTTGCCTCAGTTGAGCTAGTTGTGGTCATTATGCTTGAAGGTTAAATGTTTAGTGATATGCCATTTGATTTTATCCTAGAGGAGGTTGTTGAGGTGATATCTATTATTATGGGAGGGGTTATTAGATAACTAATTGCTAGCCAACTTGCTATTGTAACCTTTATTTCTTTACATCCTCCCTTGTCCAAACTTTAGAACATGCTAGGTAGTCCTTTTTAATTTTACCTAAATTTAGTTTTATAGGATAAAATAGGCTAGGAATTTCTTGAATAAGCCTATCATGCTATGAAATTATAGGTCTCAATGTTTCTTTAATATCCTCAACTCTCTCTAACCTTTGGTTAGCAAAAGACACAACGTTCATCACTTTAGTGGTAGTCTTGGCATTGGTTATGTCTTGTTGGAATTTTGTAAAAAATACTTTCATTTCATCCCTAAACTCCTATTCATCCATAGAGTATCCATCAATTTTGGTCACCCTAGTGACCATAACATCCATTATCATTATGACAATCTTGAACTCTATTTTTTAAGGATGTAGATACATCCTTAACTTATTCTAGACACCTTTTTAATATTATCCTTATATTAATCATTAGAGTTTATGCCAGGATGATGTCTTCAAGTGGCAATGTATTAAGGTCTAGGAACTTATTTGTCCTTGTAATTTTAGCCAAGTTTTCTAGCTTAGCATCATAGAGTGTAAGTCTTTGGTCATATTTAATGACCACATTAAACTATATAGTCTCATCCTCTTATCTTATCTTCATGGCATTATATAAATTTAAGATATTGATGTTTGAATTTATTATCTAGACTATGGAATTATCCATCATTGTAGGTAATGCTTGATCCCTCAATATCTCTACCTCCTACTACATAACTTTCATTAAGGCCACTATGGATTTTGTATTGGCTTGGACCATGGACACAATGTCGTATACATACTCATCTAATTCATCTAGGCTAGCCTTCCTCTTATTTTTTAAAGTGAAGTGGGAATATTCACATTTATGAGCCAAAACTATGCTAGATTGGGGTTGATCAAACAGCCTCCTCACTACTATTTTCATGGTACCTATAGCAACAGCAAATTTCATGTCAATCTATGGTACCAATAGGACTACATGAGGTCTCTCTTGTTTTGCTTCCAGTATAATATATGTGACCCATTTTTGGATAATAATGCGCATTGGATTTGATGGAGGTGGCACTAGAGGTGGTGTCACTAGGGTAGAGGCTAGATCAGTATCAAGAATGTGTGGCAAGTTTGTTGGGTCTTTCTACCCAAGTGTGTGAAATGAAGTTCTTATAGGACCCATATTTAGAATAAATGAAGATAATTTTGGGGTCACACTCACCTTTGTAACCATAGCAACATTGAATGGGGATATAAGAAAAGTTAGCTTTGGAAAGGTGAAAAGTTTTGAAATCATCTTTAATTTCCTTGCCAATGTAGGGGAACCAATAGCAAGTGATGCACTAGTTTTTACTACCTAGGAAGAAATGGAACTAATAATATGAGTAGCTCTAGTGCTTGATGAAGATTAAATATTTGTATTTGCATGAGAAATGAAATGGGGTATGGTTAATCCCAAGGAACCATTAGGTTCACCTAGGCTAGTATCAACTGAAGATTGAGTAATGGTAATTATAGTTGATGATGATACTAAAGCCAATGGGGGAATGATAATGAATGGGATAGTTATGAGAGAGATAATAGGAGTAATCCCAATCAAGATTCTAGTTTGCATTATGCTCATTGATGGGGGAGCAATGATAAGAGGATTAAATATAAAATCATAAATAGTTTGAGATGTACTTGAAATTGGAAAAGAATGAAGTGGTGAGGTAATTACATTGGGAGATTATACTCCAAGGGTATCCTATGGTGTGCTAGTTTCAATAATATTAGTAGATAGATCAACTATTGAAGAGGGAACAATTGCTTGTTCTTGCACAACTTGGGTGCCTGTAAGACTTTCTTGCATTGGAAGCTCTACAATCACTTGAGAAGTTAGTGAAGAGGTTATTGATCCTCTCAGAGTGGTCTTAGGCTACCTTTTCCTCTTGTAAAATTTTTTAATGTTTCTACTAGCCAATGCCTACACTTCTTCCATAGAGATCTCAATACACTATTTCAAATTATTAAGGTCAATATCAGTAGGGTCAAGTTGATCTAGGATTTCTAAAATGGATCCCATAACAAATGCAGAGATTATTATGGGCCCTTAGGAGGGGTTAGGCTAACTTCTAGATATTCCTTCCTCAATGTTTGGAGGTAAGTCTTGAATTCTTGAAGTGGAAAGTTATGGAGGTCTATTTGGCCTATTATTAATAAGAAGAACATTGTATTCATCTTATTCATCTTACCCTTCATCATATTTAGCATTAAACATGTTCTCATGTGATGGTGGTGGTTGAGACTTATCAATATCCTAATTTTTATTCTCCTTATCTAGTCTCATCTCTATTTCAATGTTCTTTATTAATGAATTCTAGAGTACCACATCATCATTCAAAACATCATTATATATCCACTCATGGATTTCTTATTTATGATTTTATTCAATTACGTCTTTATTAAATCTGAATAGATGCTTGCAAATGACCTTATTATGATCCCATAGTCTGAAGTCATATTTAGGAAATAAGTATTAATCCCTATGCCTCGTAGCTATAATAATATCATACCACTTGGTAATTATGGTCCTCCCTAATTTGTAAGGAACCTTATGGGGGGTAATTTTCTTCTTGTCCTTGAAGATTCCATCAACTCCATGTAGAAGTTGATAAGCCATTTTTTCTTTATCTAACTTTATTGGCACAAACCTTGGTAGTCTAAGAGGGGCCACCATCACTCCTTCCATTCTGATAAACATAAAATTCAAATATAGCCAATAGCTACCCATGTCTTTCAAGTTCTTTTTTAATTTTAGGGGAAACCCTCTGAATATCAAATTAATTAATTTATTGGTAGACCACTGGGTAGAATTTTTTTGAAATCACCTCATATTTCTTGGATCTATGAGTATACATTATAGAAAAGAGTTGAGGCATAACTTATGGATGCTTAGGAGACCATGAATTTTGACCTAGTTTAAAAGTTGCACATATTGCATATAATAAGTAGCTTATCATAAATAAGGGGGCACCATTCCTACAAGTGTCATGTATTGCATACACATATTTATTGTTGATAATTTACCTAAGGGAATATTCTAGTCTTCTAAGATTACTTTTAGTAATGAAATAGTCTTATTGTCCACATAAGTAATGTCTGGACTACCAAATATTCTATTCAGGATGGCTAGGTCAATTATGACTATTTATCTAAATTATTAGATAGTAAAGTTTCCTTTATCATCCATGAAAATAATTCCCATTGGGTTAGTCACCCATGAAGCCAAGACCTTCTCCAGGGAGTACACTTCATACTAGCTTTCAATGACAACCTAGTCATATTTTATTTGTAGTGAGGGAAGGTCATAGTATTTTTAAAAGCTTGGTATTACTATGAAATAAATAAGGATTCCATAGAACATTGATTTAATCAATGTGTCTTTGCACTTTGACCTCCTAAAAATACTTTAAACTAGGTTAGGGCATGGTATGACCTCTAGCTTAGTTGTAACCTTATGAAGACCAACTATGTTAATGTCATGGATATTAGAATCTAGTTGGATTTCATGAGGCATGGTTTCATTCTCATCAACAGCCCTAACTACTTCTACATTAAAATATATGCTACTGTAATGCAAGTCACTATATGTTATGGCCTTAGGAATAAATTTAGTATCTTTAAAGATGACTAAAGAATCATTTTTTAAACAAAAAGTAATCATTCCTAGAGGAACTACTCTTCCCTAGAGTAGAAAGACATACTTATGCCATATTTTATAATACTTTAGGTAGAAATCAATGTGTCTTTTTCATCTTTTTAAAATTTTCAAGATCCAATAATGGCAGTTAAGAGTGTAATTTTATAATGGCTTGAGCTTTGTCAAATTGTGAGAGTGTAGACAATGGAAAAATAAAATTTGTATAGATTATAAATGCAAATAAAAATAACCTTGATTATGTAGCATTTTCAATGACCACTCTAATTAATGCAATGTTGATGGTAGTCCTAATTTGTGCCATATTAATGACAAACTTATCAACCTTGCATATATTTTAAATAACTTCAAACTATTTCTTTTATTAATTAATTTCACCCTAATTCAATTTATATTTTATTTGTACTTGATTTACCATAGATATTAGATTTAAATCTAAATATTTCCACCTTTTAACATGTGGATACAACCTAAAATCTATCCAAGTACTTTCATGGCCTAAATATGACTAAGCTACCTAGTTGGCTTAAAATATGGACATGTGGTACCTTTTGATTACCTTATAGACTCTTGGAATGTATCTTTTCATGATGACTCCTTTGTATATCACCATGTGGCATCTTTAAATTCATAGTGAGCTCTTGAGTGGTGATGTTCAATTTTTATTGGCCATGGGAATGCTAAGCATTTCTCTCATTGATAATCATAGATTTCCATGTTAGTTGTCTCTCTTAAAAGGATTTTGGATAATCATCAACAACTTGGTGATAATAAGATGGCTCAGGTGTTGACACACATCCCTATCAAAGGAAATTTCATGGATATTGGTTAGAAACAACATAGGAATGACATGTAACATTATCACACAATCCCAAAGGTGACATGAATCATTCTTGTAAGCTATTATTTGTTCTTCTACCAAGTGTCATTCTTAAAGGGTACCTCAAATAATTATATATCATCAAAACTTGATCAAATGGCTTAGGTGTAACCAAATTTTTGACTTTTGAGATCTCATGAGCTTTGGATAGATGAAACATGGCACAAACACATGGTGATCCTGGATGAACTAAATGTGGACACACCTCACCTTGGAATTCCATTTGGGTTTGGTTGGTTGCCATTGAGACATGTAGTGGCATATTATGGGCTTCTACATTGTGGTGAGATTTGTAAGGGATGTGTGGTGGATTGTATTAGATGGGATCAATTTTTGGACCTAATATCCTAACATGTATCCCTAAGATTTGAATTCTAATAGATATCTTTATGTGATCCCTCTAGATGATGCCACATAAATCATGGACTTGGTAGATTTCCTCTAGGTGCCTGATGTAGGATGTGATGAATCTTTAAGGTGTTATGAGGCTCAATAAGGTGTAAATCTCTCCTTTTATGCCAAATTATAAAAATTTATGTCCCACAAGGCACCATAAACAATAACTTTAATTTGAGATCCTACAAGGTCAAGTAAGAAACTAAGTTAGATTTTTGAAGATGTCATAGCCTGTCTTAAGAAAATTTAAACAAGCTTAAATAAAAAATATTATCACTTATATTTTCAAAATTTAATGATATTATTATCTCTACTCATCCAATTGGCACAATGGAAACATCTCTTTTGTTGTGGGTAATAATTTGGTGAGATGAATCTCTAAAAGGGTTAGTTCCCTTGATGAACTCTTTGAAGTACTTTTTTGCCTATCAACTTTGGATGAAAAGGGTTAAGAAAAAAACTAAGAAAGATAAAAAGGTGATTCACCAATATTTTATTTCCTCCTATTGACAGAAATTATACCACTTAGATCAAAACAAAGCTTCTCTTACACAAAACACACGACATAAGATAGATTGTTACATCAACATATCATAAGCTACATTCAAAAAGGTATTTTGATATTTAGGAGGGTAAAAAATGATTATTTGAAATAATAAAATAATGTAACACTTATAAGACACTTATATGCTTGAAATAAAACAATAACAAAGGCTTGTAAAAATTCCTCTTCTGCACACTTGGTGAATAATCAAGGATAACATGCTAAAAAAGATCATCTTCTACTAGACAAGATCTAAAAGATTGAAATAAAAAAAAATCATATAACATGTAAGTATATGAAATAATTTCTTAATCTCTTCAATAGTCATTAAAGTACAAATTTGTCTAGGGTTTCACCATTAACCAATGGAGGCTACTAAAAAGAGCCAAAAGAGTCAATATTTATAGCCTTTGAGAGAAGGGCAAGACAAGGGAAGTCCAAAGGTCACTTGGACACATGTAAATATGATAAAATGGGTTAAAATTTCATGAAAAATAGTAATGTAATGGACCATGAAATTTTAGAAGGACCAAGTGTCCATATAAGTCATGAAACTTATGAAAAGTGGAATAAAATCCCAGTATTGGATTAAAAAATTGCCTTCATAATTTAAACCCATTTTAATGTACCAAAACTAAATAAGGGTAGGTATAAATATTGGAATGATAGGTAAGGAATTAAATAATTCCTCTACATTCATTGGTTACACTCCTACTCATATATAAAATATTGGAAGGAAGCCAACACTATCTACAGTCTAAAAACACCTTTTTTAATCACCCTTCACACTTGGCCTCAAAATTGGCTTCAATTTTCCATGAAAATCCATGGGAGGGATTTATTGACACCTATAAATAATATAAACTTCCTTAGAGGCATCAATAATTCTTTATAAAGTCTCACACTTAGGTTTTTAACCCTTCTCACCCTTGTGTACATTATGTCAGTTTTGACTATCCACAAGGAGAGTTATTATTTGAAAACTTAGAAGTTTTTTATTATTAATAAATGAACATATGTAGTTATAACATGTCTAAATATTTCTCCCAAACTTGATTTGATCCTTTTTACCCTACACAATACAAAAAACAATAAAAAACCTTGTTTCGCACCCCATCCATATAATTCCATACAACTCATCTTGGTGGGATATAACTTGAGGGAGTACTATAAATGTTATAATATCTTCCAGGGTCAAAATATGTCATTTTGATAGGTCTCCAAGATTGTTTTCTCCATTAGGTCTTGGTTGAGGGTTTAGTAGTGTTTTACATAGTTTTTGTTCTTAGGCTTTGTTTATAAGTATTTGAAATTATAAATACCACTAAATGACAAAATTTATCCTAAGGGACCTTTATAACACCTATAATTTCCTTTGGTTCCCATTCAAAACCTTAGAAGAGGTATGAGTAGTTGAAGTCACCCCATCGAGCTTATTTTTACCTTTCTTGCATGTTTATACCCTCTCTGAGATAGAACTAGATTTATTATATGTTTCTTAGAATATCCAAAGCTAAATTTTTTTTATTTAAACATCCTAAAAATATCTCAATCAACTAGATAACCTTCTAAGAGTTAGAAGTAAATATGGACCCAAAATTGGTTTTAGGTCCCCAAAGGCCTAAAGGGTTTACCATGTACCATATAACTTTAAGTTACTTGAACTAATATTTCATGCTTGGTATGGTATATAATTCTCATTAATTATTCATTAAAACTATTAATTACACCAAAAAACCTCCCAAGCACTCATATTCTACCTTTTCCCTCATTCACTAACTAAGCCTCATGAAAGCTTGCTTAGTTGGATTATTTATAGGGATATTTTGGTGGTATTGAGAGTTTTTAACATGGATTAGTGTCTATATATAATTTTATTTCATTAAATACACTTCATAATGTATTTTCATAGGCTCCAAAATCTCCATATCAATCCCTTTGCCCATTTTATACTCACTAGCTTACATTACTAAAGCCTAATTTTGCTAGATTTGTTGACCTATGAGTTAAAATAGTGAGGTATATCCATAAAACCCAAGTAAAAGTGAGTATTTTTATATTTTTTCCAAGTTATAACTATTATTTTTACTATAGTTTTTAGCTTGATTCCATGGTTTTACGTGTTTAACCAGTTGCAAATGCCCAGAAAAGGCCTCTAAAAAGCTTATTTTCCTCAAACCCACCTAAGAGTAACCCTTAAAGGATAAAACCATGATTATATTATTCTTAAAAATGTTACCTATAACTAATTAATTCTACTAAAACTTGTTACTCACCCAAAAACATCCCTTCTTTTTGAATTCTTCATACTTGGCTATTGAGCAAACATGGTTTCTTACACCATAGTATGGATTGTTGCCCTTTGGCCAAGTAAGGAAGGAATATTATCACCTTGGAAAATTATTTAGGCTTATATAGACACCTATTTTCATATCATGAACAAATTTTTATAACTTTTAACCCATTCCATTACCCTAGATAAGTTCATGCCTTAACCTACCTTCACTAGCTTGCCCCTTATTGTAGGTGAATACAAGGGTTTTGGGGACCTATGTAACATCATTTCTCCCTTGGAGTAGCTTATGAATTCACTATAATATTTATTTATGTTTTCATACATTACCTCATTATGTTAGAGCTTCCATTTTGTTTCATTTGTAGCTTGAACTCAACAAATTGAGCCTTTTTCATAAGATTGAGAAACCCTACTTTTGCTCCTACTATTAGGATAATGTGCCTTTCCTAGAGATTATGAAGCTCATAATATCCATGTATAAGGTGTATATTTTTTTTATTTCATCATATTATACTTCAAATCATTCTACATGTACTCCTAAACTCACTAGACTAAGTTTCTACAAAGATGATTGAGAAACCCTGCTTGACTATTGTAGGTGTGTGTTGAACATGATAGAAATTAGGTTTCAAAGTGAAAAGATTCCTTAAATACACCTTGATGTCACAAAACATCTATGTTAACTAATGTTATTCCTTTAAAACCTTAAAATCACCATTTAGGGTATTTATATTAATGTAAATGTCTCATATCCTGATAGACTGAGGCACCCCTGCCTTTAGGCTCTATTGGTCTTCAAATAATCTTAATCATGATGATTATAGATATTAAATAAAAATTTATAGGTAAACATGTATTCATTTTACCTAGTATCTCTTTTTAAGTCTTTAAACCCTACATTATCATCAATTTTTAGGTGACTATCATATACTGAGGTACTCTACCTATAAGACCTACTATAGGTGTCTAATTTTTTCTAGAAGGGGACCTATAGGTAGCCATTTTAGCCCATAATACCATGTCTCAATCCTTTATTGATATACTTAAATCCATTTTAACTCATATAAATAGTTAAAACCTACTAGTCATAAACCATTTATTCAATGTTTTTCCTTAGGTTGACAAAAGGCCACTTACCTCCTCAGGATTATAGATATTATTGGGGAATTTTAGACTATTTTAGGGCATGTTTGAGGCATAAAACAACCTATCATCCCTTAATTTATAAGATCAATTATTGGTAGAGATATTTTTAATGATATAAGTCACAACATTCAACTCTTTATATGCTTTGAGACCCTTAGCAAGTTTATCATACGAGGTCCATAAGAACCCCCTGGAGCTCTATTTTGATCTTTTTAGGGAAAACTTACCTAAACTAAGTCACGATATTCACATATTATTCCACACTTATTAATTCCATTTAAGAATTTTATATAGGTCTATAATGGCTTTATTTTCATACTAATATCTTAAGGAAGTGTCAAATTGTTTCAACCCTTCTGTATAAAAACTTTACTCCCCTACTAAACCACTTGTAGGTAGATGTTTTAGTGCACAAACCATGCGTTGAATATGGGAAATAAGAAACTATGCATGACTATGGATTTTGTATGCTTCATAAAACATCCTAATTCACTTCTATAAATACTAAAATGTTAGAACACACATTCATCTTCCCACACCTCAGTAAGGGCCCTATAGATATGCATTAAGCATGCTATACGGGTAGGTCATGGAAATGGGAAAAAATAGTCTAGTGATTATCTTAAAAACCACTCAAATTCAATTTTTCAACCTTCAAGTACATGATATCCATTCTTGGAGACCTTTAAAATAATTCCAACCTATATTTTACAACATGAAAATCACCTTTATATACATGGAAAAGAGCAATCAAGGGCATCTTAGGATTGTTTTAACATGGTGGATGAGCTTGTGACTACACTTGCACATTTTCAAAGAATATAACTGGAATACTCCAAGATCCTCATGGATTTTATAACTAACTCATTCTAATCACAAATCCATGGACAAATTGAACAAGCTTATATAGCTAACTGTAAGTGAAGTTAAGCATCAAGTTGACTATGGAGTAAGATAAGGTTACAAGCTACCCAAAAGATGAAATGGTGAAACCAAAACATGTAAGGAGGTGGTAATATTACCATGAGACCTATGTAACACTATTTTATAGCTACATGAGATATTTATAGGAGAACAACACTCAACAAATAGGTAGAACTTCAACTGAGACTGCATATGGTAACACCCTCCTGTAGCATGGAATAATTTTCAAATAAAAACATTATGAAACATGAAAATAAGAATTAATACAATATAATAAGGAATAAAACATCATTTTGATCCCACATCGCCAATTGGTTCATATGGATTTGATAAAAATAGAGAAAAACCTATAGGGTGCATGAAATGGCTATTAAAAAAGTACAATCAACTTCATGAGGATGGTTCATGAAACACATGACACAATTATTCAAAATTATTATATGGAAATGAAGGTATTTTAGTGTAATATAACCTACAAAAATATTTTTACTTGAAACATCTTTAGCTATCCATATTGAGAAAAAACTTGAAAGTCACTTTTGTGTATAAAGAACCAAAAATGAGTAGAATGTTTTTGGACTTAAAATGACACTTACAAAGCAAAATAAATGTATAAATGAGTGTTATTAATATTAAGTGGCAATAAAATATATTCTCCCATGTGACACACTTCTCCATGGGCTATACAAGTGCCATTTTCTTTCTTTTTTAGTTGTTTCTTGAACTTCATTTAAGGAAATTACAATATTTTGATGTAATAAACATCCCTAATAGCTAAAATAACCTCTTGGATGATTATAAGGATAAAATTACACTTGGGAACCTTGGGAACCATCCCACTTACATTAATGATCCTTAAAAGCCTTTTAAACGACCCAAATTGACAAATAACCTAATGAAACTATGATTTAGGATGGAAGAGCATTATATAACATAAAATAATATGTAATACACCACATGAAACTAAATTATACCCCAATAAAACATATATAAGTTAAATTATTACCTATGGGTGCTGCAATTTGACCCGAAATTCAAATTTAGTCAATAAAATGGTGATTCATAGGGGTGATATACCTACTATACCAACTAAACTAGTATCCTTATCCTATCATGGACCAAGGGAGTAAATGATTTATGGAGGACAAATAACAAGGAATTACCTAAAACACACATAGAAAAATCACAATACACCAAGAAAACACAAAACAAATCAAGATAATAACAAGACTCATACATGTGTATAAGCCCTTAGGGAAAACAAGGAAAACAAGAACTCTGTACAAGGAGAGAAGAATACCTTAGTAAAATGTTTGAGATACATCCCATTTACTGGGATATTAAGCTCCTTTCCATCCAAATTTTAGAGTTAGAAATCATTATGTTGCTTGTATTGGGTGACAACATAAGATCCACTCTATAAAGCATCAAACTTTGTGTGTCTTCCAGGTTTAACCCTGTCTTCATCCCACTTTAGAATAATGTCTCCTTATTGAATTCTTCTTATCATGTATTTATTTTCAAAGTATCTTTTTGTTTTATCTTATTGAGTCCTCATAGTTTGCATAGCTTGATATTTTATCTCTTCAAGATCCATCAACTCACATGACCTAACTTCCATGCTTTCATTCTCCATCAACTCTAATTGATAAGTGAGATTTAAGGCTAATGGATTAAGTGAAATATGAAATATATATTCTCTCCCATAAAAAAATTTATATGGTTAGTTTCTAATGGCTCTTTTTGGGGTGATCCTATCAGCCCAAAGAGCTATCTTCAACTTGGAATGCCAAGTCCTTTGGTTATCCTCCATTGTCCTCTTTATGATGCTAATTATATTATTGTTGGTGGACTCAGCTATTCCATTCCATTATAGATAATATTTTTAGGAAGTACTAAGATAGATGCCATGTTTTAAAGCCCATTCACTTGTCTTCATTCCAAGTAAAGCCAATGCATTATCTGAAATTATTATTGAAGGAGCCCTAAACCTTGTCATTGTGCCTTCATATAAGTCTATAACTAAACTTTTAATTACTTATTTGAGAGAAAAAACTTCCACCCATCTTGTAATTTAATATGTATCCATCAATACCCACTTATGGGTAGCACTTAAAGGTGGTTGATTAGGCCTATGAAATGTAGACCCCATTGCATAAAGGGTCATTCAAATTGAATTGGATGAAGAGGCAATGTAGAAATATTTTATTTACCATGAAATAGAGAACATATTTTATACTTCCTTACCCAAGCATGGGTGTATCTAAAAAAACTAGGCCCAAAGTATCTAGTTCTCATAATCTTAGTAGCTATGGTTCTTGGAGCAAAGTGACCACCAGGTAGTCCATCATGAAACTCAAGAAATATTTTCTCAACCTAATATAATTCAACACACCTTAATAACATACTTGAGAAGTCCTTCCTAAACGAAACTCCATCAACAATCACATAAGGAATAGATTACAATCTAAAGTACCTTATTTTAGCTTAATCTAGACCTTATGGACACTCACCATTTTGAAGAAAATGGATCATATCTTATGTCTAAATCCTCATTGATGAACGTATAAATGTCATAGGGTCATCATGGAGTTTTAAAATAACATCTTTTTTCTCTCAAATTTGAATAAAGATGCTCACATAACCCCTTTCCTTTCACTAGCTTGGTTGTCTTGATTTATACATCATACTCCATCACTTTTGTGATCCAACCAGCCCCTTTTTCATTGAAATATTTTATCAAAAGGAAATATTTGAAACTAGGATGAGATACCAATATGTGAATCTTTTTTTTGAATAACATATTACTAAACTTATTTAGACTTATAAAAACTAAAAGTACTTGCTTCTCAACATAGGTGTATCTTACCTCATAGCCTTTTAAACCTTGACTAAAGAAGATAATAGGCTTATCTAAGTTTTCTTCATTTGAATGAATATTAATGATAGAGATTACCTCCTCATTTTCAAAGGTATATAATTTATAACTCTTTTAGAAATTAGGACTTGTAAGAGCTGGAGCTTGGGTAATGGATTGTTTAATCTCTTCAAAACTCTCCTTCCTTCTTCTTGTCCAAGTGAATACATCATCTTTCATTATCATAGAGGTTATAGGATTTAATAAATTATAAAAATTAGGAATGAACCTCCTTATGAATTTAATTTTCCAAAAAAAACTTTGAAAACCTTTCTTGTGTTTAGGTAAAGCCAATGCCAAGATTTCACTCACCCTTTCAAGATCTATGGATAGGACCTTGTTTTAGATAATGTGTCCTAAAAGTTTGAATTCATGGATAGAAATAACACACTTATTTAGGTTAAGAGAGATAAAAAACTCTCTACATCTCTCAAAAATTTACATAAGGTAATTAAATTGATCCTTTTCATCCTTAAAAAACTATGATATCATCAAGATACACCAACATAATGTCATTTATTAGTCCTTGAAAATCCATATCCATTACACATTGAAATGTAGCTATAGCATTAGACAATATAAAAGGAAATTTACTATAATAATATGTAACCCATTTATTATTAAATTATATCTTATATTGATCACTTTCTTTCACCAATATCTGATTATACCTAGAATATCCATCAAGGAGAGAAAACATTTCACTACTTGCCATAACTTGTAAAATTTGCTCCATGGAAGGAAGAGGATAATGGTCCTTAAATGAAACTCTATTAAAGTCCATAAAATATAAAAATAACCTAATATCCCCATTATTATTCTTAACAAGGACTAAATTTTCCAACCAAGATGAATGCTTAATATGAAAAATGATTCTGGACTCAATGAACTTAGTAAGATCCTTTGTCATGAGAGGATAAATCTTAGGATTGATTGGCCTTTGTCTTTGCTTTATAGGCTTAGAATTCTCATCTATATATATGGTATGTTAATATAATTTTGGATCAAATCCATTTAAATCACTGTATTCCCCTGCAAAGACATCAAAAAACTCCTTGCATAACTCAATGAAATCATGTCTCTCCTGACTAGTACATACCTTCCCAAGAGTAAGAAACTTATCTTTAAAGATTTGTACTCTCTCATAGTTTTATTATTTATTATGCATGATTACCTTCTCTTTATTCAACTAGTCATCATCATCATCATCTAAAAATACTCTCAAGTGTGGCTAAGCCTTTAGTAAGTTTATTTCACTTCAATTATACAACCTACCCTCCATATTGCTATTGTAGTTTAGACTAATTATTGGAAGAAAACTCAGCCACCTCTTGTAGAAAAAGTGATATTTTTTGGTCACTATCAATAACTTTCCAATTAGTGACATTATCAGGTATAGAAGGCCTCACAATCACCTTGAAATGTGGATGGTTCTTATCTTTTTTAATCTCATTTAGAACATCAAAATGAGCTCCAATTGATGCCAACCTATTAGCATGTTTGTTATCTTCTCTTGAGATGGATTAGATGTTGAAATCTTGTAAATCATCCAAAATATACCATACTCTATGCTTATATGACTTAATAAAAGAGTTCTTAGTCACATTTTGGCCTCTTAATTGATTCACAATCAATTGACTATCACCATACAATTGTAACTCTTTAACACCTCTTTTCCTAGCCCATTCAAGGCCATGAATAAGGGCCTCATATTTTTCCACATTAAAATTACAAGAGAATTGAAATCTAAAAGTAGAATAGTACATTTATTTGGATGGGTAAATGAACATTGTTCCACCACCTACCCCAATCTTACTTCTTGATCCACCAAAGAAAAGCTGCCATAAACCATATATGTCTTCACTTGGATTTATCAAAATTTTCATGAAAAATTCCTCCTCATGAATTAAATACACTCCAAGTCCAGCTTCCTCTATGAAATTTGAAGTATCATTCTCATCATTTTCATTTGCCCATTCATCTAAATACAAATTAGAAACACCTTCAAGAGAAGATGTTGGAGATTGATCTATGTGAAGTACTTATAATGGCATAAATGACATTTTAAACTTTAGGAATGTAAGGATATAAGTGATTGTGATGAATAGGATCTAATTAAATATTCAAATTATTTCCATACTTTGTCCTAAAAATGATGTAGGACCAATTAGCTACCAAGTATCCACCTATCTTAGTTGTAAACTCTCTTGACAAGCAAAGAACAAAGTATGGAGGTAAATCTGCCACAACCACATCATAAGGAATATAAAATGTGGGACAATAATGTAAAATAGGATTAAAATCCCTGACTACTACCATTGTATTTTATTTTGATCCATATAATTGTAAAAATTCTTTAGCCATTGGTTCGTACTTGAGGCCTAGTTTATATGCTATACACTTGGGGCATAACTGAAGTACTAGCCCCACTATATATGATGCAATTGTGAAATAATAAGTCACCAATAATCAAGGATAGGTAAAAATGGGGAGTCTTATAATTATTCTTCATTTTTACTTAAATGGGTTGAGTTTTATTCACTAAGATAACATTTTCATTCCTAATTGATCCAAATTGCTTACCTAGTCCTTGCAATTCATTTTGAACCATATCCTTTTGTCCTAATATTATAAATTTATCCCAAAAATAAATATTAATATGTAACCTCTTCATCTGGTCGATAATATTGATAAAAGGATTTCTCACCTTGAAAGGCTCTTTAGAAGGACTAGTACCTTATTGTGTAGCTTGTGAAGGTGGATGTGTAGGAGTAGGCCTTACATTCTAAAACTTCTAACTTTATTTCACCTTAGGGGATGAGTTAGACCCACCAAACATTGGATATGATGTAGGAGTCTAAATATGTCCTTTATTATCCCATTTAATATCTTCAACAACCCTATTCTTAGATTGTGTTAGAGGACACACTAGCATTCACATTAATTGAATTCCACAAATGATTGATGGCATACAACTCTCCCTCTAGCTGAATTATGTGAGTATAATCAGATTGTTTTCTTCCACTCTTAATTCCATTTTTCATTTTCATCTCAAAATTGCAAACTTGATATGCTTTATTACCTTGCATTGTCATGTCTTGACTAGGCATTTCATTGGCATATACAACTTGGCCTTGAATTTGGTCATAGGAGGGATAACATGGTTGTTCTTTAATTAAGTTATTTTTAGTGGGAACAAGAGATTTATAATATGAGGGAGATTTAGGATTGTAACTTTGGTAAGGTCTAGCTTGAGTGATTTGACCTTGTCTTTTATTATTACCTTTAAAAAGAGGCCTATTTGTTTACACAAATTGATTATAGGATTGGTATGGTATATAAATTTGAGCTTGTTTCATTTTGAGGGAAAATAATTCATTATTAAGACTTTGGAGCAAACTCTTGACTTCATGGATCTCATTGGTGTGGATAATGGTATACTTTTCTTGACTAGGCAAAGGAGCCAAAGTAGGTAATGCAACTTGACTAAGAGGTTGTAAATCATGGAACAATGGCATTGGTGGTCTAGGAGAAATATTCCCCACTTGAAAAAAATGATTCTTAGATTTAATTGCTATCTCATAGAAAACAAGTAGTGTATTCACACCCACAATTTTAATCATCATGTATACATCACTATTCAATGCCTTTAGATAGTACAAGAAGGCATAGTTTTGAGTGGGCCTCACAAGGGTTGGGGTCCTATCCCATGTTTTTTGAAATAAGTGTTAATAAATTGCATAAAATCTTTTAGTTCCCTCTTGATATTGGTCAATTTATTATATAGTGATAAATGATAACTCTTCTCTCCAAATATCTTAGTCAATATATCTCATAGTTTATCCCATAAACTAATAGACTTTTTAGGTAGAGTCCCATAGCAATCTAAGGCCTTCCAGTTGAACGACAATGATAATAACCTAATAAAAACATTCTCTTGGGTGATATTATGGATATTTTATATGTTTTTTATGTTTTTAATGTGTTCAATGGCATTAATAGGAACTTCTCTACTAAAATATGGAACACTCTTAATGGTTTCTCCTAGAATTTTATCATATTGGGCAAGATTCAAAGGAGATAATCTAATGAAAGGTAAAAAAGGTTGGTTTAAAGCCATATTGGAATGTATAATATGAGTATTAGAGGTTTTACTCAGTAGGAACTTAGACTTATTAAACACCAACTCTCTTGAATAAGGATGATTATTCATAAACATAAACCTTTTGATATAATACAAAGATAATTGCACAAAGTCAAAGGTTATACCTTTATTAGTAGACCTAATGTTCACCTTTGGCATGGAAATTAGGTTCTGACTAGTAAACAAAGAGTTGAAAACTTTAGTGTTGTCACCAAGTACTAAATGTAGATGTTCTTATAGTTGTAACTATGCCAAGACTAGTAACAATCTTGGATAATATTTTAAGACTTAGTGTCCCACTGGGCACACCAAACAAATTTATCACTTAGATTCAAACCCCATGAGGATATTCCTATCTATATTCATATTAGTGGTATAATGGAAACATCTCTCTTGTTGTGGGTAATAATTTGATGAGATGAATCTCTAAAAGGGCTAGTTCCCTTGATGTACTCTTTGAAGTACTTTCTTGCCTACCAAATTTGGATGAAAAGGGTTAATAAAACAAATTATAAAGATAAAAAATGTGATTCATAAATATTTTATTTCCTCTTATTGTCTAAAATTATACTACTTAGAGGAAAATAAAGCTTCTCTTACATATAACTCAAAACACAAGACAAATTGTTACATCAATGTCTCATAAGCTAGGTTCAAGAAGCTATTTTGATACTTAGGAGAGTAATGAATTATTCCTTGAGAGAATAAAATCATGGATCACTTATAATAGACTTCTACACTTTATATATAACAATAACAAAGACCTATAATAATTACTCTTATGTACACTTGGTGAATAATCATGGATAATATGCTAGAAAAGATCATCCTCTACTAGACAAGACCAACGAGATTACAAAAACCCTCAATTATACAGCATTTAAGTAATAAAAATCATTTTTTTATTTCTTAAAGTTCAAATTTTTCTATTTTTTACCATTTAGCAATGGAGGCTACCGAAAAGAGCCAAAAGAGTCAATATTTATAGCATTTGAGAGAAGAGAAAGATAAGGGAAGTCCGAAGGTCACTTTGAAACTTTTCAATATAATAAAAAGCATTATAATTTCATGATAAATATGTATGTAATGGACCATGAAATTTTAGGAGGACCAAGTTTCCATACAAGTCATGGAACTTATGAAAGGTGGAATAAAACTCCTAGTCTTGAACATAAAATTTCCTTCATAATTTGAACCTATTTGAACATCCCAAAAATAACTAGGGATAGGTATGATTATTTTAATGAGAGGAAAGGAATTTATTTATTCCTCTCCATGATTTTTTTGCATTCTTACTCATCTCAAAACTCTTGGAAGGAAGCCATTACTATCTGTAGTCTAAAAACCCCCTTTTTCAGTCACCCCTCACACTTGGCCTCAAAATTGGCTTTAATTTTCCATGAAAATACATGGTATGGAGCTAAATATAGATATAAATAATCTCCATGTACTTATAGGCATCGTACATGATTTAAAAAGGCTCATGCTTTGGGTTTTCACCCTTCTCACCCTTGTGTCCATTATGTGAGTTTCGACTGGCTGAAAGGAGAGCTATTGTTTGAACACTTAGAATTTTTTTATTAGTAATAAATTACCATAAGGAGTGATAAAAATTATAAACATTTCTCCCAAACTTGATTTAATAATTTGGAACATCCTATACCCTACATGATACATGAAATAGTTAGAAAAACCCTATTTTGTACCCCATCTATATAATTTCATATAGATCATCTTGGTGGGAGATATATTGAGGGAGTATTATACATGTTAAAATATCTTCCATGTTAAATATATGTCATTTTGATATATCTCCAAGATTGTTTTCTCTATTGGGTTTTGGCTGAGGGTTTAGTAGGGATTTAGGTTGTTTTTGGTCTTAAGATTTATTCATAAAGATTTGATGTTATAATTACCACTAAATGCCATAAAATTGATGGAAAATTGCCCTAATAACACCTCAAAATTATTATAGTTTACAAACAAATCCTTAGAGGAGATATGAGCATTTGAAGTCACCTTATTGAGCTTGTTCTTACCTTTCTTGCATGTTTGTACACTCTTTGAGCTAAAAATAGATTTATTATAGGTTTATTTGCATATAAAAAGCTAAAATATTTATATTTACACCTCATAAACATGTATCAATAAAATATATATCCTTCCAAGTGTTAGAATTAAATATGGACCCCAAATTGGTTATAGGTCCCTTGAAGGTGTAAAGGGTTTAACATGTACCCTGCAAGTTTGATCTACTTGAACTGATATTTCATGATTTTTATATTATTTAAACCTCATTAATTCTTCATTAAAAATTTTAATACCACCACATAACCTCCCAAGCATTCCTCTTCTCCATTTTCCCTCATTCACTAACTAGGCCTAGTGAAAGCTTGCCTAGTTGGACTATGTGTATGGGTATTTTGGTGATATTAAGAGGTTTGGGAATTTATTAGTGTCTATATATGATTTTATTTCCTTTCATACACCTCATAAGGTGTTTATATAGGTTCCCAAAGCTCCATATCAAGTTGTTTACCCATTTTATACTCACTAGCTTGCATTGTTATAGCCTAATTTTCCTAGACTAGCTGAACTCTGAGATAAAATAGTGAGGTCTAAACCTCACCCAAAGGCAAAGTGAATATATTTGGATTTTTTAAAAAATTTTAAAAATATTTTTACCAGATGGTTTATATTTATTCCATGGTTTAGGTGTCTAACTAGCTCCAAATGCCCCAAAAAGGCCTCTAAAAAGCCAATTTTCTTCCATTTTCCTCAAACCCACCTAAGATTAACCCTTACATGATAAAATAATTATTATATTATTTTTAAACATTTTACCTATATCTAATTCATGATATTTAATCTTGGTACTCACACCAAAACATTCCTTCTCTTTGAATTCATCATACTTGCATATTAAGCAAATATGGTTTCTTAGACCACAATACAGACTGTTGCCCTTTTGCCAAGTAAGGAAGGATTATGATCACCTTGGAAAAGTATTTGGAATATATAAACACATTTTTTTCTATCATGGACCACTTTTTATAACTTTTAACCCCTTGTATTCCCCTAGACAAGTTCACGCTTTAACCTACCTTCACTAGCTTACCCCCAGTTATAGGTGCATGTAGGGGTTTTGGGGACTTGTGTAACATAATTTCTCACTTGGAGTATATTATTAAGTCAATATAATATTTATTTAATTTGACATACATTACCTCATTATATTTGATCTTTTATTTGGTTTCAATTGTAGTTTGAACTAACCAAACTAAGCCATTTTCCATATGATTAAGAAACCCTCATTTTTATCTTGCCAATAGGTTAATGTGATTTTCGTAGAGATTATTTATCATATAATATACATGGATAAGGTGTCTAGTTTTTTATTTCATCATATTATCCTTATAAGCATTCTACATGTACTCCTACACTCACTAGATTGAGTTTCGACCAAGATGATTGAGAAACCCTACTTAACTATTGTAGGTGTGTGTTGAACATGCTAAGACTTGGGTTATGATGTGAAAAGAATAATTTAATCCAAATTTAGGTCTCAAAACATATATTTGAACCAATATTCTTCCTTTTAAACCTTGGAATCACCATTTGGGGCATCTAGCTTAGGGTCACTATCTCATACCCTATTAGATTGATATACCCCTACCTATAGGCTCTATTGGTCTTAAATTGAGCTCAATCATGATGATTAGAGATATTAAATGAAATTATCTAGGTCACCATGTAAAAATTTGAAATAATATCTCTTTTCAAGTATTTAAACCCTATTTGGCATCAATTTTTAGGTGATTGTCTTATAGTGTGATACTCTGCATGTAGGACCTACTATAGGTGTCTATTTTTTACTAGAAGGGGAATTATAGGTATATATTTTATCTCACAAGACCATGTCTCAATCCTTTATTTATATCCTTAAATACATTTTACTATTATTTGAAACCTTCTAGTCATAAACCATTTTTTCAATGTTGCTCCTTAGGGTGACAAAAGGCCATTTACCTCCTCTTATAGATATTATTGGGGAATTTAATTATGTTTTAGGGTATTTTTCAAGCATAAAACAACCTATCTTACCTTAATTTATGACCTCCATTATTGGTAGATATCTTTTCCATGCTGTAATTCATAATATTCAACTCTTTAGATGCTTTGAGGACCTTAGCAAACATATGATAGGAGGTCCATAAGAACCCCCTAGAGCTATATTTTGACCCTTTTAGGTAAAAATTCCCTAAACTGAGTCATGATATTCACACATGACTCCACACTTCTTATTACCCTTTAGGCATTTTATATAGGTCTATCATGGATTTATTATCATACCAAGATATTAAGGAAGTGTCAAATTATTTCAACCATTCCATATAAACACTTTATTCCCCTACTTAGCCACCTATATGTGGATGTTTTAGTGCACAAACCATGAGTTGAATATGGGAAATATGAAACTATCAATGACTATGGAGTTTATATGATTCATCAAACATCCTAATGCACTTCTATCAATAATAAGAGGTTATAACACATATTCATCTTCCCACACCTCAGTATGATGTCAGCAAGGGTCCTATAGGTATGGATTATGCATGTTATACAAGTAGGTCATGGAATTGGGAAAAAAATGCTAGTGAATAGCTTCAAAACACCTCAAGTTCATTTTTCAACCTTCAACTACAATATCTTCATTTTTGGACCTTGAAACTAGTTCTAACCTATCTTTTCCAACATGAAAATCACCTATATATAAATGGAAAAGAGAAAACAAGTGCATCTCAAAACTATTTTAGCATGGTGGATGAGCTTGTGACTATACTTACACCTTCTCCAAGAATATAAATAGAATAATTAAAAATATTGATGGCTTAGACAACTAACACATTCTAATTAAAACTCCATGGACAAGTTGAACAAGCTTATATAGGTGACTACAAGTAAAGCTAAGCATGAAGTTGACTATGGAGAAAGACAAGGTTGAAAGCTACCCAAAATATGACATGGTGAAACCAAAAAATGGAAGGATGTGTTAATATTACCCTAACACCTATGTAACACTATCTTACAACTACATGAGACCCTTATATGAGAAAAACACTCAATAAATAGGAATAAATTTAGCTATTATTGCATATGTTGACACCCTCCTACAACATGGACTAAGTTTCTCATCCAAAAATTATGAAACATGAAACTAAGAATGAATACCAAATGAGAAGGAATAAAACATCATTTGGAGCCCATGTCACCAACTGGTTTGTATGTATTTGACCAAAATGGAATAAAACCTATAGGGTGTGTGAAATAGATACAATAAAAATACAATCAACTTCATGAGGATGCTTCATGAAGCACAAACCACCATTACTAAAAATTATTATATTAAAATAAAGGTGTCTAATTTTAATATAACCTTCCAAAAGCATTTAACTTGAAACATCTTTAGCTATCTTTACTGAGCAAAAAATTGAAAGTTAGTTTTGTGTGTCTAAAAACCAAGAAAGGAGTAGAATAGTTTTGTCCTTAAAATGACAATTCAAGATCAAACCAAAAATATAAATGAGATTTATGAAGATTAATATTCCCTCCAATATCTTTTTTGATGTGGCACACTTCCCCATGGGTTGTACAAGTGCCATTTTCTCTCTTTTTAGTTGTTTCTTAAACTTCAGTTAAGGAACCTAAATTATTCTGATGTAACTAACATACTTGGTAGTTAATCTAACCTCTTGGATGTTTATAAGGATAAAAGGACACCTGCTCACCTTGGGAACTATGCCACTTGTATTAATGACCCTTAAAAGCACATTAAATGACCCAAATTGGCAAATAAGCTAATGAAACTATGACTAAGGCTATAAGTGCATTATATAACATCAAATAACATGTAATACACCCCATGAAAATAAATTAGACCCCATAAAATATATTTAGATTAATTTTTTACCTAGGGGTACCCCAATTTGACCTAAAAGTCAAATTTGGTCAACAAAAACTTTACAAACAATTGCATCAAAAACAACATAATGTTAATTTAATAAAACCCAATGAAGCTTGTTGAATTTATATATCTTATAGAGTTAGGTCACACTTCCTTATAAAAATCCTATTTGCATATTATTAAACCATTCATGGTCAATAATTCATTGCTGAATAAAACTTGAATAAGACTTGTAATAATTTAAATATTTTTAAGTATCAATCCTTATTGCAGAATGAATGATTAACCAAAAAATATAGAAGTACAAGTATTGGTAAATTAAATCAATTCTACATGCAGTCAAATGATTTAATATTCTTATCATCTTAGGCACTTTTGAAAATTGAATAAAGGAGGGTCCCCTTTATGAGAATAGGCTAATGTTGATCATCAAATAGTTGCGAGGACATCATATGGCTTGTTATCATTAAATGTATGGTCCCAACTTCAGAGGTGTATAATAGTGGTAGTTTCACCAACTGAGTGATGGAAACTCATTGCTTGGCTACTATTGAAGAACTGACTATGAGTTTGTTCATAGTGGCTAGGGATTCACCCATTTAATGTGATTGTTGCATTATTTTCTTGATGGAAATTTTAATTTATCTATCTATGGATGGTTAAGCATTTTTTTTACCTTGAATGAGGTTTTTGGAGGAAGAGTGGGATTAGAGATGGCTGTAATCAATCATTCATAAATACTAAGATATGTTATTTGAAAATAGAGGCAATTTTTTAAAATCTTGATATAAAGAAAGCACTGTGTGAAATTTGTCATTGACTTGGATGTTGATAATTTGCTTCAGATATTTTGACAGATTTATTTTAACATAGACAATTTTTTACAACTAGGTCACATAGAAAATTTTGAGTTAAAACCCTAAGAAATACAATAAGGGTATATCAAATTACTAAAAAACCCCACAAATGGAAAGGAAATATAGGGAATTAAACCCATACTAAGATTTTAAGCTTCAAATGATCAAATATGATAATGAATTAGGTCCAATTAGAGAACACAACTAGTGTGTTTTAAATGAACCAAGGCCCATGAGTTAAAATTTCATGAAAATAGTCTAGGTTATTAAAATTAAGAAAAAAATAGTTTCATCAGGTTTTTAATGTCCTCAATATTAATACCATGAGGGGCTACCCAAGTCTTATGCACCCAGGATTTCAATGTGATTTTGGCTAGGACTTAGCCAAAAAAATAAGTTACAAGATTAAACTACTCAAAGCAATAGTATGATTTATCAAACTTAGGACATTATAACATAACATAAGAATGGTTTTTTGGGGTAGTGTATATAACTCATGAAATATAATTGAAAATAAATTGTGCTTACATTAGCACCATTATTTTTTATAGCTCCATTAAATACCCATGCAAGAAATGTTGTAGGACATGAGGAGGATAAATTTAAAGGAATGGATTTACCTCCCAACATGTGGTAATGTGTTATACATAGTGCAATAAATTCATGATCTTGTTAAATGAAAAATTAAACACTACTAAAGGTTAAAGGTGGTGTGACCTAAGACATGCTATAAAATTATAGGAGAGTTGAATCTTCTTTCTTCTTATCTATAATCTCTGATATTGTATTAATTTTATTTTGAGATTTTTTACAAAAAAAAATCATAAAATTTGTTAAAAACACTAAAAAAAATTAGGTTAAACTATTTCATAATGTAAATTTAGCTACATACAATAATAAATGGAGATTTATATCTATTTAGGGCCAAGTGGGGATGATAAGTATAATAAACTATAAAAATCACTAGAAATGAAAGGAAATATAAGGAGTGAGAAATAATTGAAACAAGCACATGTAGGTAGTGAGAGTGATTGATAATTTAGATAATAAGGTATTATATTTATACTAAGATCTAAAATTCAATTTATGCCTTATGAAGATGGCCATAATGAACCATAATTGATTACAATCAAGCTAGAATTATATGACTGAATATGAAAAATATTAATTGATTATAAAATCCTACTATGATTATGGTTTGATTTCTTTTTTATAACTAATTTTTTTTGTCAATTATGGAATCCTAAAATGATTATTATATGGTTACGTTTCACTGTTTAAAACTTTTTGGGATCCTTCATTATCAACAAAGGTACAAATGCCTCTATCAAATTTTTTAATTGGCATAGGTAGATTTTATAATCTTGTCTCTTCTTAAAGTATTCCTAATCACATCTAAAGACTAAATAAATGTTTATTTAATTATCTTGGACCCAAATCAGAGTTGTAAATACATATCTTACATGATCATAATCAAGACTAAATTTAGTTCCAATACTTCTAAGTTTTCCAAATGTAAGTGATAAAAATAACTTCACTTGCACTCCCTAAGTTAATCAAATAGAACTAGTATGAAATTTTTCTTATGTATTATATTGATACAAGTATGGAAAAATATGAAACCCTTGAAATCACTTGGAATTCTTGATGAACAAAAATAAAATCTTGGTATTATTCCTAAGACTTGAATTATTCTTTGATACTTAATCACTTGTTAATTAATTGCCTTATAATGATTTAAATATAAGGAATTATCAAATTAAAATTAGATACATATTGGAACATAATTAAACACTATAAAAAAGGTAAAATCCAACACAATTGGCCAACATAAAGAGAAAAAGAGGAAGGAGGTACAAAAGAACAACAACATAAAAAAATCCATAGCAATTGATCATGGTTAGAGCACAATTGGTGGTCATGGATAAAGGTCAAAAAGACAAAAATAAAAATTTAATGAAGATATACGTGATCCCAAATCACATGAAGACAAAAAAGAGATAGAAAAAAGAGAACAAGAGTATGGGGCTAAATGAAGAATATATAAGGAGATAAAAGAAAAGCAAAAAAATCCAATAAATACCTAATTTGAACCAATTATTCATATGCACAAAATCATGTGATCAACATTACAATAATAAAGACTATATTAAATTTAGGTGTTTTTATAATTACCTAATTTAATGTGTCTTTGAATGTATATGCTTGTATAGAAGTAAAAAAAAATGAAACATTTATATCATAATACTATTTGAGGAATGGAAGATGAACTCCAAGTTTTTGGATTAGGTGAACACTTGATATATCATCAACTTAAATTTAACTAAAAAAAAATAGGAATCCCATAAAGCAGATAAATTCCATGGTAAATCAATATTCGAATGAAATGAAATAAAAGAAGTTGGGAGTAAGGAAAGAAAAGAATACACCTTTCAATACACAAATCATATTGTCACTCTTGAAAATCTATGATTGAATATTCAATTGGAAATTGTGATTCAACTACTTAGGGGAGAAAATATATTCATTTATCATAGAAATAGATAATTTGAGACTATTTAAAAAATATTGGTCTACTTAGTGCACTTAGTATTTCTAGAGATCTATAATGACTGATACAATATTTAGTGATCGAATAGTCTTGATAGATGTCACACTTTTTATGTGATTTATGCTATGCAAATCACTTATCACAAAAAAAATTTAAATATACCGTGTGTAATATAAAAACTATTCTAATTTTTTTAATAATTGAAAGTGAATATTTTAATAGATGTACATAACTATTGAAATATACCATGATTTAAATCTCAATTAAAATATTTAATCCATGTGAGGGTGGGGTATGATAAGGGAGGGGACAATAATATGATATGATAGTAAATTATAGAGATTTATAATTAATATTAACCATTATAATAGTATGCCCCATTGTGAACATGATATGGTTAATAAATGGATCAAGTGCGATAACCTCAATGTGACTAGTTGTATAAAACCTTATGGGTGCAAATCCCATCCTAATATAAGTGATGTGGGTAGATTATGAACATGGGTGTAATATATTCATGTAAATAAGATAGTATAAATGTTACTAATGGATAAAATGCTTATAACATTAATACATGTTTTGGGTAGGAGAATAACATGCCCACATAAACAAAAATGATGTTTCAATAATACAAATGAGAATGTATCATTGCAATAGTGTAGAGTCCTAAATAACACAAGATAAAATAAATTAAACTCATGAGGAATGTGTGGGATTTATACCCACAATGGAAATGTATATATAGTGAAGCAAATTAATAATGAATCCATATATAAATTGGTAGTGTTATGAAGTTAACATGTAAATTCCCCATTAAAGGTGATATATAATAAATGAATGTCATGATTTATAAATTGTGCCCTCATGATAAATAATAATGGGTTGATGATATGAGTGAAGTAATATAAGTTTATTAGTATTCCATATAAAATAGTGATTCAAATGTGGTTAGGGTTCCCAATAAAGGGACATCTTCCATGATGTAGCCCTTAGCGTCATGTTATGGATTATTCCACTAGTTTTATTAATATACTAGAAATTATAGGATAATATAATCTTCCCAAATTTAAAATGGATCACTCAAATTATTTAAAATAGTGGAATATCCATATCTATAACTACACTAAGTTTTTTATCCTTCAAGCTATCGTATTCTCTCTCTTTCTATCTCTATGTTTTGAGTGATTCTTCCGTTCTAGTCCAAGCCTTTCTGAAGGTCTTCATCCTTCCAGGTTGTTTTCCATGATGTATTGACATTTCAATTTATATATTTATGTAGCTTTTTAAATGCCATGTAATCTAATAAATGTTTGATAATTATATTTGGTGGGGATAAAAATGAACTTGTAGGCCTCGCTTAGGTGTAGTATCAACCTTTACAGACATCGATTGATGTGTTTATAAAAAAATTAAAATATTATATACTTTTTGGTATGTTTTTATGGTTTTCCTTCTCTTGTTTCATCATATATAGTTTCTTCCTAACCTATATAATTCTACTTGTCAATCCTTATGGTGACAAGTCATCTTACTAACTCCTTCTACCTCAACTATTGTGTTCTATAAAAAAGTGTGTTCCCATGCCTTAGGAAATCCCATACTTTGTCTCTTATTTGAATCATTGGGGGCACATAATCTCTTATATACATAATTTTATAATTTTTTCAATGATAAAATAATTTTGAATAATTTAACTATGCAGTGTATCTTTAAGGACCCCCTATTATGCCTTCAATGGATCTGAATCCTTTGCACATCGATCTCCCATCCATAATTTTAGTTTATACCTACCTGGACATATTTTCCTTTGTGATCCAAAATTTGTATCCCTTTATTCTCTAATTTTATATGAAACTTAACCAAATTTACTACATGTTATTGTAATCTCACTTATCTATAAATATTTATTAATTCTTGTGTTGTGATACCAAATAGAATAAGATTTTACATTTATTCAATGACAAACATAAATTATTTTTTGGGTGACTGAAGTTTATGGATTAACCTAGAATGATCTGGCATTAAAATCCTTATGTAATTAAAATTTACCCCTACTTATAATTATGGTTGAGTTCTATAACCATCCTTTAGGTTAGCTTATAAGTATATGGTGTTCCTTTCCTCATGGTGTGTCACCTAAGAAGGATTACTATGCCATTCCCCCTCTAGACCCTCCTTGGGTCATGGGCCATCTTCCTCCACATAGATATAATACCCTTATATTATTTATCATCCTCTTCATTGTCCTCTTTTGTGTGTCTATGTGCACCCCTATATATCCACCTCTACCAAGTGTTTCAACATTGATACCCAATAAGGTGTCACACAACTCACTCCACTACACACTCCATTTATTTATTTTTTAATGAATTTGTGCACACCTTCATATGTTTTGGGGTTGCACCCTCCTACCTTGATTTATGTTATTATTCCCACCTAAATCCATCATGGATTTTATCCCATCTTATCTTTTCCACATCCACCTATAGGTATTAAGACCTCTTACTTCTTATTTCTTATTCTCCCCCATTCTCACTAGACACACTTCTTTCCTTTAATTTTTCATGGTAAATAATCATTATTGTGCTCTTTTGTTCCATATTATTCATATTTTTATGTTCATGTGGTCCTTTTGTTTCAATTTATATTTTATATTTCTTGATGTCATTTTAGCATTCAAGTCCTTTTTTTAGATTCAAGATGATGTTGGCCAACTCCCTTTATCAGTTACCCTATTTTGCGCAAGAATTGTTTAATCTTCACTAGTTACATGATGATTTCCTTCTCTCAATTGCAAATATCCACTCTTTCCCCTCCTAGATAATTTTTAATATATTTGTACCACATCTAATGAGACTATGTGTGTGCCCCACTATAATTTATATTGTGAGTGATTATCTATTCGATGGAAATCCTAACTCTACACAATATAAATATTCTCTCATATATTTTAATCCCTTCTCCTGTCATCCCTATCCTATTCAAAAGCTAATATATTATCTTAAAGATAACTTAGGTTCATTTTTGGGTTGACCTCTTGACCTTCCTTACATTGGGATTCATGAAAGTGCATCATATGGCTCAAGTTGCACCCCTTTATGGTATCTATCCTTATACCTACCAAAGGTTAAGTTTTCTTTGTTGGTATCAATTCTATATTTTCATCCTTAGGCATATTTGTCTCACCCTAGATCTCAGTGTGCTTGAAAAATATTATTTTTAACCTTGAAAACTACTCTCTTCAGTCCATACTCCATGTCATACATAAACAACATTATGCTCTCCTTAGGCATTCCCCATGTATCCCTATTCTTTGTGTAGGTTTATCCTAAACTTCACATGTTATCTTATGCTTATATTGGCTAGGTGGAATGATTTATACCTTTATTTCAAGGGGTTTCCATCATCTCATGCGAGTTATTTTTTCCTTTATGCATATCTCTTGTCGGTGAATCCTACATGTTGTATTTAATTATGATCATATCTTCCTCACTTTTGTAGTGTAATCACCTAAAAGTGGTATTTAGATGCTAAGAGTGTCTTTTTAATTATCATATTCCTAGATTATCCATATACCTATCCTAGATACTTGAAGACACTTTTCCAATCATTATACAAACCATAAACATCTACAATCAGTCAAAACATAATCCCATGATATATTTATTAGATCCTAACCCAACTTGCCCAATAGTGTGCCAGGTGGACATTAGTGCCACATTTTGTACACTATAACCACATGGTGCTAGTGTCCCCAAATAGGTGTTACTATCACTATCCCTAACTCTCCTAAATAGATACTTTTTAAAATGTGTTCCCCTATTAAGGTCAGCATAAGAACATTTTATTATTTACACAAGCTATAGATCTCTATAAATACAATTCAAGTTGACCCTTATTCACCAAATGGAAAATAGATGCAAAATAACATTCAAACTAAAGACAAGTTGACCATAATTAAGGTATTTGATCCCAATTCTTCCCTAATTATGCATGGTACAATATAAAACAACCCTAAGCCTAGTTTTGAAAGATTTCAAAGATCAATCACATTCAAGGCATCCAATTCCACTCTCATTCTAACATCCACTTGCATTTGCATTAAAAACTAGGTAGGAGAACTAAATTTTGTTTGATCCCTCTTTGAAGTATTGGAATGTAGGCAACTATCATCATACTAGGGTGTTAAAGATTTATATCCTATCTTAATAATGAAGACACAATTATTTATCATGCCATAATTTTAAGGAGGATTAGGGTTTGCACACTAAATTAGGTTTTCTAGGTACAACATAGAGTTTGAGATTTCATGGATGTAGGAATAAGACCTAAAAACATAGGTGTAGGTAGTCCTAAAAAATAGGAACAATACTACAAAGGGGACACTAGCGCCACTTTGAGGACACTAAAATAACATAGTGTTATTATCCATATAGGTAACTACTATATAGTTAGTAAATGGATTACAAAATCCTATTTATGACACTCAAAATTATCTATAACTCAGTTTTAAGAACCTATATCATACATGATAGTCACTTTACATATAAGTATATATTTGTGCCTAGTTATTAATTTTTTTAAAGTTAAATAAGGTCAAAATATATAAAAAATTAATTCTTAATTATGAAATAGTATTTTACTGACTTAGACATATCAACCCTTTAATCTAAACATAGAATTTACATAGTTAAACCCTAAAAGGTTAAATCATTTCATGAACATGACTTCAAATATTGATTCAAACCCTAGTTTACATTAATCCAATTTTTTGGGAAATAAATTAGGGATTAATAATTCTAATTTTATATTTTTAAAAATAACCAAGATAATTAAATAAATTTCATATTAGGGTTTAAATTTATTTGAATATAATTTAAATTTGTTGCAAAGATACCCTAGTTTATAAAAACCCTGACCCTATACACACTTAGGGTTTGTATCCTTTTTTATTTATACTCAAATTTTATTTCCAAAACTCAGATTTTAGATTCATATATCTTATAAATTCATATAATCATGATCATAATGGCAAAATAAATCAATCACTTTTTGTTTCAAAGTCTAATTCTTCATTTACATGGTTGTTCCCTTTAATTCAGAATAAACTCAAAAAAGACATAAAAACATGTATAGATGATGTTTTATATCAATTTAAATATATGAAATATCTCATAACATGTTATATTTATCCTATATGGAATTCCATTAACAAGAAAACATATACACACATGGATGATTTAGCACATAAGATAGCAAATATGTTTCAAGCTTCAATGACATATCTTATGCATAGGAAAGAATCTCCTTCTCCTCATCTCCATGAGGATGATAGCTATTTTAAATCTAACTAGGTCCATGATATTATTCCTCCATGAGATAAAATATCTTATAAAACTATCACTAATTCCCCTACTTAGCCTATTCACACCTCTTCCCTATAGGGTGTGTTCCTACATATTCAAATAAAAATATCTAGGGTTTGCACTTGTGAAACTTTGTGTGATCAACTTATCAGTATGATCAAAATAATTAAAGGTTTAAAAAATAAAAATCAACTAATACATGAAAATATTACAACATTAAAAGAATAGTTTAAAAGACAAAGGTCTCTAAGGCATAATAGTGTAAATCATGTTTATACATCATCAACTAGTCAATTCGTGGCAAACGATGTTACATACTAGAGCATGAAATCATAGAATAATACATCTAAAAATAGTTATTAAAAAATCATTAATAGGTAAAATAAAATTTCAAGTGAGACAAAAATGGAAATTATTGAATCTAAGTTGATCAACCTACCTCCTCTACACCGAATGAGGACATCCATATATTTTTATGCATATCATTTAATGCATGGACACCACATAGATTCATGTTTAGAATTAAAGAATAAAATACAATAGATAATGGATACAAATGAATCACATAGTGAATCATCATCCACACAACATAAAATGGCACATATACCAATTTGAAAAAGGACAAATTCTAAAACAATACAAAAATGGATACCAAATCATAACTAAGAACAATAAAAGATTCACAAATCATAATCATAGTATTAAAAAGTAAAAAAAGCAAATATAAATAATTTAAATATAATTCTCCAATAAGAGGCTAGACATTCAATATGGTATAATTTTTGTCACAAATATCTATAATAATTTTATTATCATGGTTAAGGTTCAGGAAAACAAGCCCAATGCATTGATTCTCCTATTCTAATAGTTAATAATGTTGGTCAATAATGTTTGGGATTTATTGAATATCCTAAGATACATAAGTGATAGATACAATTTATAAAATAAAAACATCTAGATACATAGGAAATGTTATACAAAGAGAAATATCTTAAGTTGTAAAGGCAAAATCATGATACACAAACAAACATTTTCAAAATAGGTTTTCTAGAAAAAGATCCTCCACAACATAAGATGTCTACAATAAGCACAATTTCAAAAGGAAAAGTCAAAATTAATCTTCTAAAGCACAATTTAAAAATGAAAACTCCATAATATGAGGTAATTCTATCTAGCACTCTAGGTTATTGTGATTTTGATGATGAAAAATAATCAAATTCCTACCACAACAACATTCAACTACAACATATCAATCACATTGCACAAGAGATTATTGTTCCTATTTTTAAAATATGCCACAGTGATAGTGAGTCTCCTATGAGACTCATCATTTAGTATGATAACTACTCTTGTACATACTTATTTCTCTCTATCACTCCTTTTGCATAATTTATTTTCATTTTCTTGGACATAACATATACTCAAAAAACACAAAAATAATATAAAATGTAAAAATACAAAGCATTCAAATATTATTTAGAAAATACAAAATCTACAGATTATACGCATTTTTATGTTTACATTTATTACACTTGCTAGATATTACATAGTTTTAGTTATCTTAATATAGTCAATTTTATCATACACATATGCTTCACTTATTATTGTCATTTTCTTTTAGATTACATATATGACTTTGGTTCAGTACACCAATCCATAATTGCTATCATCTACCCACTAGGGGAATATACACTAGTCTAGGTTTATTCATTTGATGCATTCACCCACTTGGGGGCATCTCCTACATAGTTACTATTACCAGGTTATATCCCTACATTCTATACATTCCAGTTTATGCATTGATATATCTTGATATTGATCATTGTTACTCATTACTTAAATTTTGTCGATTATCACTAGTTAGACTCAGCATATTTACATATTAGAATCTCCATAGATCTGTACTACATAGTAATACATACTTTCATTTCTAGTTTTCTTAGATTGGACTTGATTGTGTTCCTATGCTTCTTCCATCTTAAATGGAATTTTAATATGCCATTATTTATTGTCTCTATGCCACTTCTCTATTTGTATGACTTAGACATGTTCCCATGTCCCTTGTGTGTGGTTTTTATTTATTCTATATGCATACTTTTGAACATGCCCTTCTATATGGATCTAAGCCAAATTGCTTGTTGCTTGATTATGTTGACATTTGAACATCTCTTTGTATGTCTCCATTCTCATATTTATTTTCATGTGCCCATGTCCCTTGTATTATGTCCCCTTAGCCTACCTTTTCATACCTCATTTTCTTGTATGTATGATTCCTTGTATGTTTCTACACCATGACACTTGTATTTGTTTGTCACAAACACACTAGGCTTTTATGCCATGAGGTACCTCATGCATCTACCCTTCTTACTTGGGAACTATGATGGACATTATGACCCATCCCACTAGGTAATTACTCAAATTTTTTACTATACAAATTTATTACATATATCTTGACAGCCTTGTGTAATTCTATATTATAAAACACATCTTACATTACTTACTCATTCTTAGATACTTTTGCATTCTGATGTTATGTTTATACATTGTATTAGAATATCATGCACATGATCCAACTAACATATTTTATAGAGATACTTCATTTGAGTATATTTATTACATAAGTTTCATAATGACCCTAAAAAATGAGGCATTCAAATGGTTTTATCATAGAGATCAGGCTCTTATTTTGATTTTCATAGAAAAAATTCAACACATAGGCTTAGTTTTAGAAATTAGACACATGGTAGGCACAAGGAAAAAATAGAGACTAACAATAGTTTCGATCACCCAAATTTCACACTAAGTATATATTATTTCCTATATTATGAAACTATCACCATAGGGTGCTATTATCTAGTAGCCCCAAGTTCAGGGCAGTCTAGCTTATTTAGAATAGTACACTAGGTATAGTATATATTTGCACATATATAGTCATAAGTTTGATAGTTATGTTCAAATTTTTCTTAGATACACTCATTTTAGCTTAGATTCATATATTTTCTTAAATTTATGGGTATCATGCAAGGCATGATCACTCCCACATTTAGTTTAATTACATATATTTAATTATTACATACTCAATATAGATTCAATATACTTAGATACCATATTAGGGGTGTGTGCACAATAGATAGTTTCCATATACTCAACTACACACTAGTTGATCATATGGAATGAAAAACTCCATGTCATTCTCTATGATGTATAAAATTGATATAACATTTGAGGTTATCATTATATTCATTCCTTGCTTCATCTATAGTGGTTGGCATTTCTAGGTGGCCCAAAGCCACCTAATATACCCAAGTGGTCATAATTCCAACATACATATTTATATTTAATTAGTTAGATACTTTTATAACTTTACAAAGTTTAGTTATAGATGCATCTAATTCAAATGGATGGGAAATGATGGGGTCATGGCCTACTTAGGTCCTTAAGCCACCCATATGAGAGGGTTAGAAACACTTATTGTCTTTTCTAATCTATTCACAAATTAAGATCCACTGAGCAAGGGTGGGCAATGATGGAGTCAAAATTGGATTAATTTCTTGATACAATCATATGAGGATTGAGAAAGCCATAAAATCAATCCAAGATATTCAATAATATGATCACTATGTACACTCACACACATAGGTTATCACCAGGTTCATGCATTGGTTCTATACCCAATGAGTTATATTTGTTCCTTTCTTATCTCTTTACTCAACTTTACTCAGTTACTTCATTTTCAACATAGTATTTTGATTTTGATCATTTCTTAAGTGAGGATTGATGTTTACATGTTTTATTATAGGTCATTGCTTTAAATCATGTTTCACATATGTATACCTAGATTTGCATAATCAGACTTACCTACATGATCTTCACTTCCAATATAAGTTTAGTTATACTTATTTTTTAATTGTACTAGTCATTTCACTTTATTAAATTTCTAGTATAATGGGGGGAGGGTGCAAATGTAATCACCTAAAAGTGGTATTTGGATGCTAAGAGTGTATCTTCAGTTAGTCTATTCCAAACTTATCCATAAACCTATCTTAGAGCCTTAGAGACACGTTTCCAATAATTATGTTGACCATATACTTCTACAATTAGACAAAACATACTCCTAAGACAACTTTCTCAGATCCCAACCCATCTTACCTAGTAGTTTTCTAGTTGGACATTAGCACCACATTTGGGACACTACAACCACATGACACTAGTGTACCCAATCGGGTGCTATTATCCTTAGCCCTAACTCTCCTAAATGGATACTTTTTAAAATGTGTGCCCTTATTAAGGTCATCCTAAAAACATTTTATTATTTGCACAAGACATATATATCTCTATAAATACAAGTCTAGTTGACCTTTATTCATTATATGGAAAATAAATGTAAAATCACATTCAAACCAGAGACAAGTTGAGAAAAATTAAGGTATTTGATCCTTATTATACCCTAATTTTTCATAGTTCCATCTACAACAAACCTAAGCCCAATTTTCATATATTTCAAAGATTAAGTACATTCAAGGCATCCAAGTAGCATTCACTTACAATTTCGTCAAAATCTAGGTGGGATAACTAAATCAATATTCATCCCTCTTCAAAGTATTGGTATGTAAGTAAATCTCTTCACAATGAGGTGTTGAGGATGTCCAACATATACTATTAATGAATAGACAATTATTGTTCATGCCATAATTTCAAGAAGGATTAGGTTTTTCACACTAAATCAAGTTTTCTAGGTACAACATAGAGTTTTAAATTTTATGCACACATGAACAAGACCTAAAAATATAAGAACTATGCTCCTAAAAAATAGGAATAGTCCATATGGGGTGATATTATCCAGTGAGAAAACATATTGCAAAATCATTTTGATGACATTTTGAACTATCTAGAACTCAGTTTTTAGAACCCAAATCATCCACAATAGTAACTTTCTAGATAAGTCTATATTTATGCATATTTATTCATATTTTTATAAAGTCAAATAAGGTCATAAATATAAAAAAATAATGATTAATTATTTTATATTATTGTTTTGTTTATAAGTCTCAACCCTTTAATATAAACATAAAATTAAAATAGTTAAACCCTAAAATGTTTAATCATATGGCTAGGTTTTTTAGGTTACCTCTTTTGGCTCTCAAGACTTAATTTCCATTTTAGATGGTCTTATAAATTCAATTAATTATATATTAGTGTAAGTCAAATTTTTTTAGATGCACACACTTTTTTTCATCTCCACTTATTCTCTTCAAAGTCTCCTTAGCCCCTTACTCTATTACCACATAGAAATTTCCATACACACACCACTCTCATAGAGTCCCATTATTAAACATGAAAATTATCTCGACATCCATGACACACTCTGAAATTTCCTTTTGGCCTTATCCACTAGAGAAATTTAGAGGATCATCTTTTGACCAATTGTAAACATGCCTCCAAATATTCAAGGGTTCTCTTTCATACATCTCTCTCTAATTATCTCCATACTATATTATTATAGTATATTTTTTTAATCTCATTCCATTTTTCTATTCTAAAATTCTCACATCAAGAAGGTTATCTCCTTTGTATTTTGTGAGGTTTGTGAATATGGATCACATCTCATCTTGACTACTTTCCAAGTCACTTTTCTATACCCATTTGTACTTGATGGAGAACAAATATCTTGACACCTTATACCCAATGCTTTTATTGAAAGGTGTTAATGCATCTTAACTTCCTCTCATTTGGTTATCTACAAATGACAATTTTCTAATCACTTTTTCACTCTAGCTTCTTCATATTGATGACTTTAATCACATTCCACTCACTTCCTCATACTCTTTTTCTTCCCTTACATGATTATATTAGTACTCCTCATCATTTATTTGACTCAACTTCCTTAATTAGTTGATATGTAAATACTCTAAATATTTTCATTTATAACTATATTTCCTCCTATCAATAGTTTTATTCATACCTCACACTCTCAACACATCTACTACCTTTCATTCGGTGATCGATCAATTATCCATTAAATTTTTATATAGTCAAATGACTATTGCAGTATTGATATTTTGTTATAACATAACTCTTATAAGTCACTCATAGCCCCAAAAATTCTTATACGACCCATTAATACACTCTCTAGTGAAATCTTACATTATTTTTCTTCACCTTGTGAAACACAATCCCAAATTTATCTTTTGGTAATATACAAATCATCCCTACCAAATGCTCTTTTCAACCCATTAACTCTTTGTACTTATTATTGTAGTGAATAATTATACTCTTCATGAGCTACCTCAATTTGATACTATGTTATCCTTCCTTCTAAAACACCCTTTTAGTTTCTTCACATTTAGTGATATGAAATACTTCACAACACATCACTAGTTACTTCACACTCATTAATATTGTATCCTTCCAAAACACACTAAAATATACCTCACATTTGGTTATGTATCATAATTCATTCCAATAGATATTCCACTTTTAGGTTATTCTCTTTCTATATCTCCTTTATGTTCATAAACTTTCTATGATATAAGTTGATGCAGATACATTTATGGTTACCAATGTGATGCAAGAGAATCCATGATAGATAGGATATCTCACATCACCCAAAAAAGAGTGACTTATGTTTTTTTTGGTCATTTCATGTTTGTGGGTTTTGTTGGAGATTAATTTTTAAGTTTATGTTTTTTTATAGTTTTTAATGCTATATTGTTTAATTTATTAGAATCAATTTTTTCTACTAATACTTAGTATAAAAAGTTTATTTTATCACTTTATTTGATAAATAATCTTATTGATGTAATTTATGATAGTTATATTTATCCTAATTCTTGTTCATGTTTGCATTTATTATATTTATAAATAGACTTTATCCTAGGTTTATGAGGTGGCTCTCACATTTCTTATTTATTTGTTAGATTTAGGAGTTACTTGCACAAATACCTCCTCCCTCCATATGTAACACACATCATCCCAACTATTAGTAGGATTATGACACTTGAAACATGAATGAATATTTAAAATTTAACTCTTTTCTCTTTCTTATATCTATATAAAGAGTTAACCTCTTCCATTCTTTATATGACACAACATAATCTAGTCTCCTATTGACTTGTTATTACATTCTTGTGATGTTCTCTAGACTTAAGGACATTATTATCCTTATATCCTATATTATACTTGATATGTACTTGGATTTGATTTATTATTGAAAATTTTCTAATAATATTATGGGGTTTTTATCTATATGATAATTTCCCCACTTGACAAATATTTTCTCATATTTTTATAGTTTGCTAACTTTTAATGATAATAATAATTTAAGCATTTTAATTGATTGATTTCACTGATTAAATTTTTATATTAAAATATAATTATATTATTATATTAGATCCATGGCTTTATAATGTTGATTATTGGGAATTTCACAAATTTGGAGGTATAAAATAGACTTTTTAAATCTTTTAACATTTTGGATTTTTCTCATTATTTACATTTTAGTAGTTTTTTTACATATTGAATGATATTATAACTTATAAAATATTCTTTTATATTTATAAAATTATTTTTTCATGCATTTTAGTTTCAATATACAACAATAAATCATTTTTATTATTTTTTAGCATTTTGTTTTTCAACTTCCTAGATATTAATATTGGAGAACAATAACCACTGATTTTTTAATATATGAATTTTTTAATCCTTTCTATGATGTCTTTGGGATATTATTTCAATGATTACATGCTTCCATTTTTATAACATTGGACTAAAAATTTTATTTGTCTTAGCTAATCTTCATTTGTAATGTCTCAACTTTCTAGTTCTTACAATCTAGCTTTTTGTTTTCATACTTTAAGCAATCTTCTATATGCATGTATTATATCCATATTTATTTATTTTATTTTTCCTTATGATATTATTTAACCATTTTTTAATCTTTTTGTATTTTCATAATATTTATCTATATACTTATGTGTGGTCTTTCTCTCTATGATTTTGCACACTTTTTCTCTATATGCTTTTGCACAATATTACATTTTATTGTAAATACACATTATTTGTTTGAATTCTTAGTAATGTCTTTGATATATTATAATATTTGTTATCCTTTATTTTAAAGATATAAAAACTTAATGTATCCATGTTTTTTATTACAAGGTCTATGACTATGAAATATTTTCTACTTGGTTTATGAGAAACAACCTATAATATGATCTTAATGCGTTACTATTATCTATAATGTCTTCACATCTAATCACACAATTGTTCCATTTTTTAATGTGAACTTTTTATAGGTGTATTTAATCTTCTTATTCTTTGTGTATAATTTTTTGAATTATAAGTTGGTGTTCCATTGTCATTTTTTGTAAAAAGCTTTTCAATTTCAAAAACCAAACAAATAATCATTGGTGTTTTTTTGGCATGACCTCAAAATCATAACATTTGGATTTTTAAAGTAATTTTTTTAAATTAATTTATTAAAAATATATTTTTTTAATCCACTACATTTCATGAATACTAAAATGTATTTATTCTTAGCATTATGATTAAATTTGAAAGTTTGTTATTTTATTACAATATTTTCAAATTCAATTCTAGATCCTTGGTAATTACACTTTAATTGGATGAATAAAATCTCACAAATTTAAATAAAAATTAAAGTCATTAATTTTTGGACATTTAGATAATTTTGTATTCTTGTTTTCCAAATTAAAAAATAAAAGGAATTCATGACATTAGTCTTTTTATAAAATTAATTTATATTGAGTTAAAATTTGAAAGTATTTGTATATAATCCTAAAGTGGAAAGTATATTTCAAAAATACTTAATTTAATTATGTAGTACCTAAAAAGAAGGAATAAACACTCTAAGGATTTAAATTATTACCATTTCTTGCTAGAATAACAATTATATCCTTTACTCTTTATATTTTGTGTATCAAAATTATTTATTGAAAAATATGGCTTGGAAAAAAGGAATGAAACATGATAAAGTAAATTTTTTAATATTGGAATTATTTAATCCATTTTTTGCTAATTTCCTACAATTATCAATATTATAGTATCATTTCTTTAGTTATAAAATATTTATTTACAAGATATATCATTCGTTTATGTTATCTTTTTTAATTATTTCATTTTTTATCTTCAAAATGATGTGGCTTGAAAAATATGATGTTACTTTGATTAATGCTCTTAGGAAACAAATTATTGAGAAACATAATGAAATTGATGCTCTCAATTATCAACTTGAATATCAGAGTAAACTATTTTTCTATTGAAAAATTTTCCCAATAAAAATTTAAGATGAATGAAAGTTTTAGTTTTCTATCTCACCTGTAAGCTTGTAAATTTTAAAAATAAGAAATATTGTAATGTTTCTTCTTCATCTCCTAATGAGTGTATTATTTTTTCAAATATTACTTATAACCCTAGTTTCAAGATAATTCAGTCTATGGGTTATTATAGAGGTGGACTTGGTAAGTGTGAAACTAGTAATTCTTGAACGTATTTTACCTAATTTTAGTGAAAACTATAAAGGTCTTGGATGATGCTTAGAGTGATTATAATGAAAATTTAGAATCATGTTTTCCTCCTCACTAATTGAATTATAATTCAAATTATTTTGATTATAATGATTTTAATATTCATTCTTTGGTTAAAACTAACAAAACTTGTGAAATTTTTGAAAAATATGGGCATCGTATATCAAAATGTTAGAAATTATATGCATATAAATATTGTAGTAAATCCACTCATGATACTTTGTATTTTTATAAAATGACTAAATATGCTACCTCTAAGGTTAACTCTATTTGGATTACTAAAAATGTTTTATCTTATAGAGACTTATATATGTCCTCATGTGATGATTATTATATTGTTTCACATCAAATATATTTTTCAAGTGACACATCTTATTTGTCTTTATTTTGATAAACTCTCCTTACTTTTGGTTGCAAAGGAAATATGATTTGATTATTTGAAATAACTTGATTTTTCATGTAGGATTTCATACTTTATGGTCGAATTTTTATTTAGCTCACTTTTTCTTTATTATATATACTTTTGTTACTTTATTTATGTAGATAATATTTTTTGGCATATTGGTTACTTAACTTGAAAGATTGGTGTCAGCTTGTTTATTTTGCAAGGTTTCATGGATCATTTATCCTTTTTGTTAATATTTATTCCATTTTATATCTAACACATTATCTAATTATGACTATTGGATATTATTTATGATCACACATTCATCTTTATGAATTTTGGCACCACCTTTTCTTGTTTTTTCCTTCTCAAACTATTTGTAATTTATTTTGAAGGAAGTTTCTATAAAGGGAGATTATTGTGTAATTTAAAATCCCTTCCTTGTTTTTAAAATATTTTATCCAATTTTTTAACCCCAAATTAATATTAAGGGGGTTTCATAGAATTAATCTTACTTGGGTCTTATTATCACTCAAACATTATAATTGTTAAATTGGAAGAATTAGTTCAGTGAGATAATAGGATGATCCCCCAATGTGTGGGATACTTTTGATCCTTAGGATGAAACTATGAATAAGTAAATATTCCTTATAATCCAAATATATCTGATTTAATATCAACGTGTAAACCTAAAAGAGCTAAATGAAAATTTACAACTAATCCTAAGTTTAAAATATTTTGAGGGGAAAAGAGAGGGGGTTGCTAAAAAATAAATAATGGTGATGCATCAAGACTAAAAGGAGAACCTCTATAGGCTTTAAAAAACACATTAAAAATATTATAAGATGATAATATATCACATAGACTCCAAACTGAACATTTTAATTGCATGCATATTCAACATGGAGGTACATGCCATAATACAACACCAAGAGGGATGACAAATGATCCATAAGTGGTATCTGTATAGGCTTATATGCACACAACATCCAACTTATAAGATAAATCCAAGTTTTTCATAGAGGTGATGGGGAATGGATGGCAATGAAAGTTACAAAGATAATCCATAGGTAAATATTAAAAACCATAGGATACACATAGAATACAAGAAGAAAGAAAGGAGGTGAACTCAATTCTCATTAAAATACAAGGCTTAGGCAGTAAAGGGATTGTGAAGGGAAAATTTTATAATCATCACTATGCTAAAAAAATTTATACAATTTTATAATGTAATACTCAATATTTATAGGCAATGGGAATCCCATGGGTCATTGATTACAATCATAAATACAACTGAGAGAATTAAATTGAAAATTAGAAATTGAGACACATAATATCACTACAAATCAGATAGGGGTTGCCAAAGGTAATTAGGACTTTGAATATGTTCTTTAGGCATGGTGATGATTGTCTTGGACATGAACCTGTTAGCTCAACACACTCTCCTATTGGTTATGTAAAAATTAATATTTAATTTCTCAAAGTTTGCAACTCAATTTTTAAGATTTTATGTATAAGAATGCAGCTATAGATATTTTGGAATTATTACTTTGGAAGATTTTGGCCTAATTTCACCACTTATACTTTAAATTCTACTCCTTGGAAACTTTCACATCATTATTTTCATTAAGACACTTATTTGTCCTGTATGCTCTAGTTATGATCGTGTAATGCTATTTTTACTCACACCTTAATGCTATTATCTATACTAGCATTAAATTATATAGATTCAAGCTTAATTTAGTTTACTATTCCAACTAAAACATCCTCTTGATTCATTCATATCACAATACTATAATCTTTGAGCCACCACATTTTAAATTTTTAAATCTTACTTATGATGGTCTTGATAGCCATATAGACATTTTAGGTTTAGTGACTAATTATGTGGACTTATTTTACTTGATGTTTCCCTCATTACTTAACCACAACTTGTGCACTTAGGGCTGACCACCTCCATATGGTTGGCCATTATTGGTACTTTGGTTCCCCATGTCTAATATGAGGTTAGATCTTAACAATATTTCCATTGGTTGGGCACTTGCATTATTAGTTTGTGCATGTGAGTTTGGAGGGAGCCTAGGGTGATAGGTGTCCATTTGTCAAGCTCAAATTATATCCAGGAGTTGACATACTAACACTTTTAAGAATATAATAAAATCTAACACCTGTCAGACTAATAAGTTGTTATTTCTTATTAGGTAAACTCCTTCCATGTGTTACTCTTTGATTAGTTCTTATTACTATAACCTCTAATAATTTGATTCCCCAATATACTAAGTTTAGGAATGATAGGTCCAAATGGCACTCATTTATTGGTTCCTATCTTCTAATATGCCTAGCAACACTTATGGGGTTTCATGGACCACCCTGGGTTTTAGAGAATCAAGATTTGACCTCATGGTGTCATCTTGCTAACATACTAGATTAAAGGGATTTGAACTTGTATGGATAGTTATGGGTCACTAGGTCACTAAGATTGAGACATGTGGAAGCATATCACTAATCCTCTACATTTTTGGCATGTAGATCACTAATAAATTTTGAGTAAATTTGACTAAGTGTCAAAAAATATTTTGAAAGGGCTCAAGACTACTAGGAGATGGGAATGATTATGGTGTGGCATTGTTTGATTAGACCAGAGTCCTATTAAAATTGAATAAACTAGGAAACTATCAAGACATCATTAGGTTCTGATTAAATTTGATCTCACCACCACTTGAATTCATTACCAATAAACTTCTTGATAATTAACTAAGTTATTTTGTTGTTCAACCCCTGTGGACTTTCGGAGTGCTTTCTGTTAATCAAGAATGCTAAAATGGAGGACAAGAAGAATATTATGCACTTGAGAACCTCCTAAAAATGTTTAATTTTTGAGACTTGTCTAGATATAACCTCATAATCATTTTATTTTCTTATAATTGACTTAACTTTAATAACATGTGGGTGATTCTAGGTCTTGAACTCAATTGGGCATAATTTACTCATTGTTTAGGCTAGTTAAGTTTATCCTATTTTTTTTTATGTGTGCAATTATTATATCTATAAATTAAATTCATATTAGATTTATGATGTGGATCTAACCTCTCTTATCCACTTGTTGAATTTTGGAGTTACTTGCACAACTCTTCCCCCTATATGGCACACACATCCTCATAACTTGTAAAAGGATAAAGAAACATACCACACACATGATTCTTGCTCATATAACTCTTTTTTATATATTATATCTATATGAATATCTCTCATCTCCTAATCTTCATACAAAATAAAACAATCTACTCTCTTCTTGACTTACTTTACCATTCTTTTGATCCTATCTTAGCTTAAGGCCATTAATCTTCTTCTATCCTAGCTTTTACTTCCATGTATATCGAGTTGATTCATTTTTTCAAAGATTTTAATAATATTATTGGGTTTTTATCCATTTTATGGTTTCCCTAATTTTCAAATCTCTTGTCTCACATTTTGTGGTTGGCTCCATTTTCAAGATAAAATTTCATTTAAGTATATTCATTGCTTGTTTTCAATGATTATCTTTAAACCATTGGAAATAATTATATTATGAAAAAAAACAAATTTAAATAAAGATGTATTAGGTATTATGGTGCTTCTTTACCCATTAAGATTAAAATTTCATTTATATCTACATGGGGCATCATCGAAGTTCACATTTTTAATCAAGCCCAAAATCCTAATTTGGCTTATAGGATTTTACTTTAGGTTATTAATGCAAATTGGGATAAAAACCTTGATTAGCTATTAAGATTAATTGTCAAATTTTATGTTGTTAATCATGTTCTTAAGCTTCATAAGGCCTTTATAGGATTTTAGTAGAGTTGCCTTGTTAATTATGATTGGAATCTTGATTAGGTTAGAGTGGTTTAAGTGAAGGTTTTTAGTTTTAATTAGGGATTGAAGCTTGATTAGGACTTGAGGGATTTGAATGGATTATTTAGTTTTAATTATATCTCAAATCTTGACTAGGTCTCTAATAATCCTATAAAACATATGTTTTTGTTCATTGTGAATTTCACTAACCTAAAAAAATTATGCTCTAATAACAATTGGTGCATGCACAAACATGGTATCTAATTTATACACACATAGACCTTAATATTTCATGTTACAAGAAAATTAAATTACATACTCATTTACATGTATTATTTCCTTTCTTTCTTTCCAAAATTTTATATTTCAAGTTTCTTTTTTTGAATTTTAAAATATAGATTAGTAACTTCTTTGAATGGTGTTATTCTAATTTTGGTATTGATCCATCTTTTAAAATCAAGATTCACTCCAAAATAAAAATTTTGTATACATATAGGTTTGCATCTCTTTTAATCTAGTAATAAAACTTCTTCACATCACTAAAATAAATGGGGTTAAATTTTAGACACTCAAATTCAATCATTAAGGGCTTGAAAATATTTAATATTGTCATCCTTACTTTCATATATTCTCCATTCCATAAAATTGAAATCTCTATAGATTTCACTAATCCATTTACTATCTTATAATTTATTAGAAACATAAATTTGTCATATCTATTATGATTATAGGATCATGTAAGCCAAATCCCATTAGAATGTCCTTCTAAGATAATATGACACAAGGTAGATAAGGCTAAAACCTAACCTTTTCTGGTAGTGTAACCTTAACCCTCACACTCAAATGATAAATATTAAAATTATATATGTTTTATTTTGACACTCTTATTCTTTTAGAAAGGTTATTTAACATAATTATTAATAATATTCTTCTATATAATCACATCAATCTCATTCAATACATATCTATAAATCACTTGGAAATTCTAATGCACATTGTGTAATAGAGTACTAACTCTTCCAATTCAAGTTTTAATTTAATCTATTAGTAATAAGCCAAGATTGAATATATTTTATTTTAGGTTAAGGTACCTCACTTTAAACCATTCAATTCAATATATCTAGTTACATTCATATATCAAATATCAAGATTCACACATTGAATCTAGGAGGGAAAACTACATCAGCTTGAGGCCCTTATGGGATATATAGGTAAAAATAATAGTACATAGGTTTTTGGAAGATATATTGGATATTATATGCATAATTACACAATTTATATTTGATATTATATTTGGTTTATATGCATGATCTAGGGTTTACAATGGAAATTAATTCGTGCATCAAATCAACACTAATAGGTAACTAGTCAACTTTCATATAAAATCACAAGTAGTTAAACTCAAATATCAATTGCACATTCAACCAGTATATGTCCATCATAAATATAAAATTCCTAAGTATTCCCTTATTCACATCATGTGGTCTTATCTAAATACATCTTAAAATCTTTATTTTAGTTATGATAAATTTCAAAGGTCCTTTCTAGTTTTACATCAGAGATCTACCTACAAAATCATCATAAATTAGGTCCAAGATAGTTTTGTGAATTTAATTATTTATTAATATTGATATCCCATTTCTAGTTTTTTATTTTTATATATATCACATTTATGTTTTTTTTATTCCATAATCTAAATCAAATTTTCAATAGTTTAGTGTTTATGGCATTTCATTGGTAAATAAAAAATAAACACATAAACACCTTCCAAAAAGGTTTTATTTACATCCATAAAATCAATTAGTTTCCTTCAATATATCCATCAAATATTCTTGTGTTTATCTAAGAATAGTAAGGAGTGTCATGGTTCAAATATTTTTGCTTAGACTATTATTTATTCTAATGATATGTATAGGCTTTGAATCAATGTATGCACCTGCAAATAATGCCTCATCATCATACTCATCATGGAAATTATCATGTTCATAAAATGTAATAGTATGTTCATGTGTCTTTATATTTTAAAGTTCATCAATAACACCATCTAAGGGATGATTTTCCTCATTTCTAGAAAGATATGAATTTTGAGGAGGATCAGTGTTGTAAATCATATGTACTTCATGATTAATTATAATATCTTATGTTGCATGATTAAAAAAGGGATCAAAAAATATTTTCAACTTAAAATTAAAATTTAGTTGTTACTTTTAATCATTTATAGATGTGCTAAGATCAATTATGTTTTCATTTATTTGTTTAACCTATTATTAATTTGAATCAATCAAAATACTAGAAATAAATATATAAGTAGATATAAAATAGAGATAAATAAAATATAATAAATTTAAAATTTACAATATGAATAAAAAATGAATTTGAAAAACATGTACTTAGCTTTAAATTGAATGATTTTTTAAGTTTCATATCGTGCATTGATTTAGAACAAATTTTATTGAACACAAATTTGTTTCAGTGCTAACATCAAAATTATAAGAGATAAAGAGATAAGAGTGCACTATGTGGACAAGGTAGTAGTGTATACATATAAAAAAAATGTGGAGTTATCCATATTGACTATATAGAATAATTTAACCTTGTATAACATGTGACTTCCTATAAGGATTTCTTAATTTCATGTGAAGGCCAAATAGAAGTGTATAAGACCTATAAACATGATTCCCTAGTCTTGAAAAAGGATACAGAAAGGAGATCAAATAAAAAAGGTGTAAAATGGGGAAGTTGGATATGGAAGATATATCCTTAAAAAACCCCTTTTTGACTAATTGTTTCAAACATATTTCAAGTAGACCTTAGGCCAATGTAATCCTCCCTTTTTGTGAAAGTAACATATCTATGATGAATGAAACAATAAGATTGATTAAAATGTTTGAAACTAATATCATTGACATAAAATAAAAAATATTAATCTTTCCATATAAATCTAATAAAATAATACAATTAAAATTTAAAATAAGTATGTTCTTTTGTTCATGATATAATGCATTTGAAATCAGATTTTAAAATGATTGCTAGGTAATGAATTGAGTAGATTTGATGTGCTTTTATATACAAATATTTCAAGTATTTTATGAGATTAACTTTAAAAAAGTGAAATATAGTTTCTACTAAATTAATTAATTTTAAAATGTTTCTATTAAAGGTAAGAGTACAAATGCACAATAGGGGATAGGGGCACTACAGTCCTTTATACCTAGTGTGGTCTTGCCCCAAAATGTAAAATATATTTTGAAACTTGATATGAATGATATATGATTAGATTAGTGATGAATAAGAATTAAATATGGATTTTTTAATTCTATTTTATTAGTAATTATAATATAATAAAGGCTCATGCAATTATTTGGATAGGGACATAGTGAATAAACCAAGTTAGGTAAGAATGTCAAAATTAACCATTGTCAAACATGTATTGATTAAATTTATGTGCTTACATTTACTCCCCCCATGTTTGACCCCCATTTAAAGTTATTAAATAAATTTTAATTACTAGAGTAAAGGGGAAAGATATATAACCTAAGTGTGAAAACACACTTTGTCTCTAGAGGATGAGTTTGGGTTACCATCTAACCCAAGTAAAGATAATGTGATTTGAAAATTATTTGATTCCTCACCATGGATAATAAATAATTTTGAAATTTGTAATAGGATGAGTGGTATGCCATTGGGTGTCACTAAAATATAACCATAACAAATCATGGGATTTTAATCTATGGTGAAATTAAGAGTCATAAAATCTTGATGATGGAAGCTTTTTATTTAAACAAGGAAATGGTTTTAACTTTTCAAGAATGATCTAAGAATAACTCAGCATGATACTTGTCAAGTTTCACTAAACTATAATAGTAAGATAACAAAAAATATGGGACAAGGGAACACATACATAGTTTAATAAAGTGTAACCAGTACATGGAGTGTTACTACACTCAAACATGGCTCACTTGTTTATCTAAAAGTAATATGCTGGATCCAGCACATGGTTTTATTAATTAATCCAAGATGTGGAACCTCACTAAGTAAAAATGTGGTCCATTTTAAAAATATGAATCACAACATTGTGGATAGCTTTAGATTTGAATTTTAATTTATTGAAAACTTTTTATTGAATTATATAAAATAGGGGAGCAAAATAATTAACATCATGCCATTTAATTGTAATTTTAACTTTGTAAATTTTTGAAATTTTTGTACATGTGAACTTGTGCTCAATTATTTGTAAGAGTGAAATGAATGTGCAAGCTATATGCCCCCATAATATAGATAATTTTAATATTGTATGTTTTTATGAATATGAAATAAGTTTATTTTGAGGGATTAATTTCAAGATAAACCTAATATGATGCCTCCCTTTTGAGATGAGGGATGTAGCATGCAAATCAGTTATCTCAAAATAAAAGGTGAGAATTGTTTTGTAAGATATAATCATTTAATAATGTTTTACATATTATAATTTGATAAATATAACTTTGAAACATGTGAAGATTTTATATATCTTATTTTAGTGTGCATTAGAATATAACATTTAAGTATTGGGCAAAGCATGCAAAGAACATGAAATTATTGCATATGTATTGTAAACATAGAGTTTGTAGATAAAGTATGTAAATAATTTTTAATCATTTAAAGTTAATTACATCATAAAATTAAGTATATCATTAAATTGTATATGCAACATTGAAAGTAAGTAGTATGTGGTTGACATGTTTTTTATGAACCATAGTACATGTTTGACGTATATAATAAATAAGCAAGTTTAATCATGGTGTGTAATGTGAAATTAAAAGAAAAAAACATATGCCACATGTAAAGTATTAATTAATAACAATACATATGTATAATATACAACTTAATATGGAAAATATGTGGATAAATTTAACCTGTAAAAGTGTCCATATATATTAATAAAATGCTCCCAATTAGCATGTTTTTTGGGTAGAAGGTTGGTCTATCATAAAACCTTATAAGTATGCTCTATATCAAACTAAAATACCTTGTGAAAATTCATTGTGTATTGAAAAGTGCATAAAAATATGCTATCTACTTAACATAAAATAGATGACATATGTAAAGATAGTAAACTAGCAACATGAATAAATGCTTATAAATCTTAAGTTGTGAGTATTTGAAAATATTTTGATGTCTGTATATTTTTGAAATATATAATATCCATATTTAGAATTTAAATATGCAAATTTAAAATTTAATGTTTTTGAAATAAAGAATCTAGGATTAAAGAGTATACATAGGAGGATAAATGTGAAAACATAGTATAGAAAAATTGAAGAAGTGAGATGCCCTAAATCTCTATGTAAGGGAAGTATGGTAAGATAACATATATGCTAAACATTTTCATGTGTAATTATGTATGGACATGCGTTATTAACTTATACATTATGTGAATTTGATATTGTGAATTACATTATGTTATTACCTTAGTGTAATTTTTTATTGTTTGCATTGTTTTAATGTTCACTAAACTAGCCAACTAGAGGGATATTAAAATGTACCATATGTATTAAACACTTGAATATTTATAGTTGAATTATCAAATTTATCATCTTATGTATATTAGTGTGCTCAATTTGTATTTTTATTTATTTAAGGACTCAAACATTGGTGGGTAATGTGATAGCTATGTCATTAGAGGCTTTTTGTGTGACTATGTGTTTGTTACTAGGATTGATATGATCATTATTATTTTTAATATGACATGGATATTTTAGTAAACTTGGTTAAATACTTAGAGACTTGAGAGGTTGGTTGATGTGGTTATGACATTTCTATGAGGATATGATTCCTTGGTTTTTAATTTTGTTTAGTTTTTCTCTTAGTGCATAATAGTTATTATCATAGTGCCCATTAATGCCATGGTAAGTACAAAATGGTCTACCCTTGGTTTATTTCAAATGATGTGGAGGATGATAATAACTACTATGCAATTTTATTAGCCTTTTGTTTAATATTCTAGGTAAGATATCATTTGGGATTTCATTAAAATAAAATATTAGTTGTTTTTCTTTTCTTATGGAGAAAGTGTGAGCTTGATTATTAACTCTCGGAATACAAGTAAAATGAATAAAAGAGGTTTCTTGTTGCTTTAAACAAGGGATATGTGTTTATGAGATATTGTGATGCACATGGAGACTAAATTTCATGTTTATATTTGTACTATGGCTATGAGTATTGGAGTAAAAACTCTCATACCATGATGTCTATAAATAAAACACTATGTATCCCTTTATGGCAATAGCTAAGTAGTTTTAAAATTGATGGAACATAGTTTCTAAAACACGCAAATGTAACGGAAAATAAAGATAAAATAAAGTGAAATAGTTTTGCAAAGGAATAAGAAATTTTTAAATTTTTAGAAAATTACAATTTTGACTAAAACCTTAGACCACAGGAAAACCAACAAAAAAAGAGTAATGCATTATTTTACAATTAATAACTAGTAATTTTAAGAGATATATGCAATATTTTAAATGATTGTAAGATTTTATTATAAAAAAACATGCAATTTACAAAATTAAGAAATTAATTTTAGAATATATTTATTATTTGTTACTTAATATAGAACTCACTAAAAATAGTCATTTGTAATTTCTAAATAATATATGAATAATTGTGCCAAAAAGGGAGGTCTTTAATCTTATATATATATATATATATATATATATATATATATATATATATATATATATATATATATATATAAACCTTTGATAATTTTCAAATTGAGTAGTTTTGAGCCAATTATGAATGAAACAAATTATAGTGATTAGAAGGTAATTGTAATGAAATCCTAGAACATACAAAATGGAAATTATGTAATTAAAAAAATGGATAACTATTTTTAAGATATGAGATAGTTTTTTACAAAAAAAATTAATTTAAAAGAACCTATTAATTAATTATAAAATAGATTTGTTTGCTTTCATTTATCCAATCATTTAATTAAAATAATGAATTATAGTTTTTTTAAAAATATGCAATAACTATTTGAGAAAAAATAGGATTTTACTTATTTATGTATTAAAAATAAAAACCTATTACTAATTTGTATAAAGTTGATATGACTCATAAAGTACAGGAAAACCCCAGTGAGAAGATAAGGTTTTGATAATGTTTGACAACATATAGATTCACCAAAAAGATACCCTATAATTAATTTGAATAAATCAATTTACTAGGAACAAACTATAGAAACTAATGTACAACATAGTGAAATAAAATACAAAGGTAAAATGTACACAATGAATATTAAATGACTATAAAAACATGTACTTAGCTTGAAATTAAATATATTTTTAAGTTTCAGACTGTGCACTAATTTATAAAAGATTAAATCAAAATTATCATCATGTCAATGCAATAATAATAATTTTAAGAGTTACATGGACAAGAGTGCATTATATAGACAAGGTAACAATGAATATATGTCCATTGACATAGTGTTATCCTTATTGAGTATGTGTAAGTCCCCATTTTGCATAGTTCTTACCATTTACACTTATGACTATGAACTTATGAATTCTATGCTATAATTATTGAATTATGTTGATAATTCACATCCAGTTGAGGTGTGTAATGAATTATAAAGTCTTTTCATGTGTTGGGAATTATGACAAAGACCTATGATCAATCTTGTTTTGGATTGTTTACTTATGAAATTATGATGATTACATGTAATTTATGTAATTTTGATTTAAAAAAATTATTATGTCTATGTGATATATTAACTTAAATCATGATTGAATCATTACTTCTAATATAATGAAATAGAAACTACTTATGTATCGAATTATATGAGATTATCTACATGGATGCCTATATTCTTGAATATGATTAGTTGACTATAACTGATTAAGTTCCCTATTTTATTAGATTATATATATTTAAATATTAAGTTGGAATAATTTGATGTGTGCATTGATTATACAAGAATACTAAAAATTAAAATAAAGGAAAGAGAATATGCCAAGCATGGTTATATACCTAATTAGTTTTACCCTTAAACACATCCTAAACCCATGCTAACTAATCAAATGCCTAGTATACCACCTTTACTAACTTAGAGTATGTTTTAGGTGGCCAAAATTTGAGAATGTCTAGTGAAACTTATTATCACCTGGCCCTTAAATCTTGTATCCAACATCTAAACATTCTAGTGGATGACTGACATATCTTCCATTGATTGTCTAAGACTAGATTCAAGTGGAAAAAGAGGTAAGTGAATCTATGAAGAAGCTAAAGAAGCTTGCAAGAACTATAATTTTACTTAATTAAAAATGTAAAGGAACATGCCTTAATGAGGCATGGGTTGGAAAGAGACTATTGGTTGGCTAGTTTTGGAACACATATATGTAGGAGTTGAACTCCCTTAGTTGAGTACTTGTTTTGAAAATTCAAAAATAAGTTAGACTTAGCATAAAAGAAGAATAATAAATAGATAAACAATATATATTTAGGAGGGATGATTATATACAATTAGATGATAGTGCTTAGATAGTCTTGATGTTGATAGGTGGCCTTTATTTTTACCTATGTTTTTATCTATTTTATGGGAATATAAATGATTCTAGTTATTTTTTTGTTCCCTTGATTAAGGGAGAATGAGACCACTTAGTTTATTCTACCTATATTATTGTATGGCTATGGTTATACACTATTTCCCATGTATTTCTTTTCCCAGTTGAGGGCCTTGGATAGGTTGTGTTCTTGCTTATTTGATTTGGATGTTTTAGCTTCTTGATTGTAGTGTATTAATGTTATTATGACATAATTTAGTGATTTTTTGTGAGCAACATATTCATAGTAGAATAATGTCAAGCCTCTTGTGATGGGCATGGTGGTAGAATGATTGACCCTCATGTGAATGTCATAGTGGAAATTGTTAATCCCCCTCATAATTAGACATAAAAATATAATGTTTAACCCTCCCATGACTATTAGATTGAAGAAATAGAGTGAGTTACCCTCTTTCCACTCTAATCAATTGGTGATACTTATCATGATATACAAGCTTGCTTGATAGTTTTTATTTATTAATGCTTAGATTAACTCGAATGATCATTTGAATGATTATTTGATTATACTTGGGACTGGGGATCTCTTTGCATAAGAATCAAGAATATGAGTGTTAAGATATCCTTGCTTAAATATCCACCCTTGTCCTTACCAAGTGATATAAACATGTGAAAATTTAAGAGAATTGATCAAAAGGGTGTCTGGAGCAGTAGCTTAATGATGAAAAAAATTGGGTGCTAAGCCTTATTATGTTTATAATATGTGTAGAGTAAAAAATACTCTATTTTTCATTTTGATTTTCAATAGTGCATGATCTAAATCACTGTCCCACACACTTTGGTTAGAGACGGTGAAGTTTACATTCAAATCTCGGGCTTGATGTTCTTTGTACCTCATTTTTCTCTAAGTGTTGAAGTCAAGCAGAAGTTGACAAGTGTCATTTTTTGAGGTACTATTCATAATTTCAATAAGGCTACAAAAAATGCCATGTATCCCATATCAACTCAGCAGAATGCAACAAGTGTCAGCATCCACATTTCATATCAGCATCCACATTTCAAGTCTTTTTTTAGCAAAATGTTTCAACAAGCTAAGAGTTAGGATCAGGTGGAGGGTGCCAAGTGGCAATTGTAGAAGGTTTCAATTTGCTTTTCTAAAAGTGATGGAAGATGCCATGTATCCCAACTAAAGAGAGTGGAAGCCACCACATGTCAACCTCCAAATTTTTTTCATTTTGTTTCACGAATATAGTAAAGGCTATGGTGGGTCTCAAGCTTTATTTCTAAAGCAAGCAGAAGCTGCCAAGTGTCGATGTCCATGTAAATATAAAAAGAGGCCCAATTGTTTCTATAATATAAATAGAGTGATGAAAATACTAGCATGTGTCACCTTCCACAGGTTTCTCAAAAGGTGGCTAAAATTAGTGGAGATTGTCATGTATCCTTTTTTTAGGCAAGCAAAAATTGCCACCTATCGCTATACCTTTTTTCAAAGTTGCATGATTGAAAAGATACCAAAGAAGTATAAGTTATGTGGAAAGTGCCGCATGTCTTCGATAAGGCTGTGGAACATGCCAAGTGTCATTCTCTAGTGTATCCTAAATAAAGAGAAGGTTTTAAAGAGGAAAAGGGAAAATCAACTAAGTGTCCTCTTTTGTTTAATAGAAGGAAGCGTCCTGCGATCTATTTCAGCCAATGAACTACTGAAAGATAGAGCATTTTAGAATCTAAGATATATCTTCTATTAGACACTTTATTTTGGTTAGATTTCAGTTGGGTCGTTAGATTAGGAGTACACAGACAATCTAGAGTGAATCCAAGGCTATAAATAGGGGTGTAGAGATCATCATCAGAAGATACCAGAGAGAATTTTTTGAGAGAATTATTTTCAAGAGTTTTAGACTTTTTAGAGTTGTGATTAGGAATATCATTTGCCTTTGTTCTATTTTCTTAAGTTGAAAAGTTTATGTAACTGTGCATGTTTATGTACCTCTTATATGACTAGAGAATTATTAAGAAGATTGAATCATATGCCTTTGTTGATATTTTTTGTGTCATTGCAAAAGTAGTCTAAGCTGTGTTGTCAAGAGTTTTAGACTTTCTAGAGTTTTGATTAGGAATATCATTTGCCTTTGTTCTATTTTCTTAAGTTGAAAATTTTATGTAACTGTGCATGTTTCTATGCCTCTTATGTGACTAGAAAATTAATAATAAGATTGAATCTTGTGCCTTTGTTGATATTTTCTATGTCACTATAAAAGTAGTCTAAGTTGTGAGCCTCAGTTTCTATTGTTTTCATCTTTTACATTGATCATGCCTTGTTTGTTCTTAAATGTAATTGAATCTTACATATAGTTTCACTGTGCTCAGATTAAGGGTCAAATTACATTCAGGTGCATCACCATAGTTAAATTTTCTTTCTTTGCATTTGTGTTTCTATTAAAATTCCTATCCCTTTTCCCAGTATACGCTCGATATAAAGAAGAGACTAGCTTCTTAAAAATCTAGAGGTTATTTCAAGTCACAAGTCGCACATGTTGAAAATTCCCATTATTGGTGTTAGAAACAAGCACAATTTGAACCATCAATAATTTTTGGCACACCTGGTGGGACACTATATTGAAGTTTCTTTCAAGATCATATGAACTAGAGAGATACAAGGAGTCAGAGCTATGGACCAGTAACCAGATCATAGTATGCTATAAATCTAGGTATTCTCTTGTCACCTTTGGTAACTAGTCCTAGAAGAAGAGTCAACCAGTTTATACCAATACCAAGAGAAAATATGGGAGCCCTTATAGCCCCAATAAATTATGCAAGTTGGAACATTGGTAGTCCATTGATTCTCCCAATATCACCAGCCACTTGGGACCCTATCCCAGTGAATGCCCTAAAAGCTCTTCCCAAATTCAGTGGGCAAGACTTCAAAACACTTGAAGAACATCTGCATGATGTATCAGATGTCTGTGATATACATGTTGTCACATAGCAAAATGTGGCCATAAGTTTATCAATAGCTTCTTTTAAAGGGAAATCTCTAGAATGATACTAGTCCTTGACCCTATATACCATATCTACATGGGATTAGCTCAGAGATATTTTCTTTGAAAGATTCAAAGAGAAGGGTGATAAGTCTTCTTTATTACAACAATTGATTACCTTCCAAAGGGCACCACAAGAAGTGATGACTGACTTCAATTCTAGATTTCAAAAGACTTGGGAAAGAATCTCTGCTACAACTAGACCATTACTAGGTATGGCTATAATATTTTATCTTAAGTCTTTAAATTTAGACATATCTATTATGATTCAGTCACTTGGAGGTCAGACTCTGCTAGAGGCTTATGACTATCAGTCAAAGCTGAAAATAATTTGATAGATGCTAGAAAGTTGTCTCCAAGGCATCCCATGCCCATATTTCTAGAGATTTTCTTGCCATTACATCAAGAAGACCCTAAATCCATAAGCCCACCTATGTCTATGTACACATATCCTCAACCACCTACTAGAGAAATTGTTTGTGCCCAGTCATCTGAGCTGGATGATATCAAGAATATCTTAAGGACATTTTCTAATGAGTTGATTAATATAAAGGATAGCAAAATCCTTTCCCTAGGCCTCCATATCAAGGCTATCAAGGAAATAGATTCTCATCATATCCAAACCAATACCAGGGTCCTCAAAGGTAAAATAACCCTCAGCTAGCAAGTCAATTAGTTATAGTCCCTACACCCTCACAGATTGTTCCCTCCAATTTGAATAGGGAGATTGTTCCAGGGTAAAATAATTATGCAGATGGTACCAATGCCTGGTATTTTACTTGCAATAATTCTCATACACCTAGAGATTGTCCCATGGGTAATCTACAACAAAAGGTGGTAGAGCAAAGAAGAATGGATGGACAGTTTGTAAGTTCCAGTGACAATCAAGCCTACCAGTCTTCTGGTATGTAGAATTTAGTCTTAATGGCTCAGATGTAAGGGATGTCTTTGCAACAAGAAGAAGAAATAGCCCTAAAATATGTTTTTTTCTCATGGGTTGAAGATGAAGAATCAATATTCTTGAATGAAGCTTCTTCTTCCAAGAAACTAGTGGTGCAATCAAACTACTATACTAGATCAAAGAGAAGAATGTTGGAATAGCCTGAAGTTGTAAACAATGAAGTTATGAAAATAAATCTATTACAAGGTCATCAAAACATAGCAGTTAGCCAAGAAGTGCTTCATCTAGTGTAGAATTAAGTAGTTCCTAGAAAAATTCAAGAAAAGGCTAGGTATCCTTATTTTCCAAGAATTCAAACTTTGGGACCAATGAATGTGGTGGATCAATTAGAGATGACTCCAACACAAGTATCAATTTGAGAGATATTAGCTATTGCTAAACAAAGGACACTATTACAATAAGCTCTTCAAGGCCAAGTAGTGCCCAAATGTACTGTTATCAAAGAAGGACCTATTGAAAAAGAAAATCTCAAAGACACAGTTCATCTACAAACAATAGCCCTAGTGAACAATGCACTAGATGTAAGTAAATCTAAACTGGATCCCTTCTATTTAACTATGATAGTTGGCAAGAAAATCTTGCATAATGCAATGATAAATTCAGAGGCTAGTACTATAGTAATGCCAAAGCAAATAGTAGATGCTTTAAAGATAAAATATGAGCCACTCATTAAAGGAGTTATGTAGCTAGATGGCAAATCAGTGCAAATAATTGGGAGAATTAAATAATTCCCATTACAATTATATACTTGTCCAAATATAATTGTAAATCAAGATATAATATCTATAGATATACCTCCTATATTTGGCCTATGTTTATCAAGAGATTTTATAGCCAAGATAGGAGGAGATATGTCTCTTGACTAGTCTTACTTAGTTCTAAGAACTAAATATGGTTTAAAGATGAAAATTCTATTTGAACCACTATCAAATTATCACATCACCAATAAACCAATATCAAAATTAGAGGTAGATCATGCTATGATAAATAAGGAAGAAAGGGTTTTTGTTGAGAAGTTAGGTGACTAGACTAAGCATGGTCAAGAAAAAGAAAGTAACTAATTGTTAGCTATGATGCAAAGTGACCCATATGGAAATTATGACTCTACTGGTCTGGGCACTTATGTTATTTTTGATGAAGACCATGTAATCCCAAATTTTTTAAGGAAAGAGACACCAACTACTCAAGAATTTGAAAAGGATTCAGAAATTTGGACTTTAAATTTTGATGGGGCTAGAAGTAAAAATGGTGTTGGAGTAGGAATTTGTCTTACTACTCCAAATGGTGAAAAAAATTTAAGGGCTATCCATTTCCAATTTTATTATACTAATAATGATGTTGAGTATGAATCTTTAGTACATGGGCTACTTTTAGCGAAGAAAAAGGGGATAAAGAATCTAATAGTAAAAGGAGATTTAGAACTAGTAGTAAAGAAAATTAGAGAAAAGGCAACAAAAAGGAATGTAAGGATGAAATCCTATAAGCATAGAATTTGGGACTTAATAGAAGATTTTGAAGCTTTTAATATTGAAGTAGTTCCTAGGATTCAAAATTTTGAAGCTAATTAGATGGCGCAGATTGGTTCATAGTTTGATCTAGCAACTGGCCTTTTAATTAACAATGACTCAATAAAAGTTATAGTAAGGCCAACTATCCCAGATAATGATGAGAATTGGCAAGTATTTGAGAATGATTTTCAAGTACTCTCATTATTGCAACAATAAAGGGAATTTGTTGATCAATTACAACCAAATATTGAAGAGGCATATGGGGATCAAATTATACAATTAAAGAATAATAAGCTTCCCAAAGGTTTAATCACTTTAGAGAACCTTTTTGATCTAGAAGATGTAAGCCTAGAGAAGAAAAGGTTCTAAGAAAACAAAATAGATTATTCTAAAATAGAGGTGAGTGAAGGGAATAAATTAAAAGTTGTAAATTCTACAACTCAAGTAGAAAAGGAAAGGCTAATTGAATTATGCAAAAAATATGACAGAGTCATAGCTTGGAGCTATGAAGACCTTCATGGATATAATAGAGACATTATTCAACACACAATAGAACTGGCTAAAGGATCTAAGCCCGTTAGATAGAAATAGAGGCTAGTGAATCCAAGGATTGAGCCTCTAATGGTGGATGAGTTGTAGAAACTTTTAGATTCTAAAATAATTTTTCTAATCAAACACTCAACTTGGGTATCAAATCTAGTACTAGTTAGAAAAAATAATGGTGATATAAGACTTTGTGTAGATTTCAGAGATCTAAACAAAGCATCTTTGAAGGATCACTATCCCTTGCCCTCCATGGAACAAATTCTACAAACTATGGCTAGATCAGAGATATTTTCTTTGCTAGATGGTTTCTCTAGATACAATCAGATTTGGTTGGCTAATAAAGGCCAATACAAAATTGCTTTTACTACCAAATGGGGAACATTTGCATATGCTAAGATGCCATTTGGCCTATGAAAGGTTAGAGCCACTTTTTAGAGAGATATGGATGTTGTATTTGGGGAACTGATAAATAAAATCATCTTGATTTATCTTGATGATCTTACTATTTTTTCAAAAAAAATTGTTGATCATTTTGATCATTTAGAAGCTGTGTTTAAAAAATGTCAAGAATTTGGAATATCCTTGAATCCTAAGAAATGTTGAGTTATGGAGCTAAAAGCTTCACTATTGAACTAGCACAATAACTATCATCAATCAGGACCAACCGACATCGATTATGGTCGACCGACATTGGTCATCTTTAGACACAGAACTGACTGACATCGGTCAAAGGTTGGCCGACATTGGTCATCTATAGACTGACACCGAAATCTATGCATTTGCATGCATTTCTAGAATTAGATTTGTTCTAATTTGAAGAGAACAATTGGTTTGCATGTAAAGACAAATTTTAGCCTTGAGTCTTTTTTTCTAATTATTGTTTGCCTTGGATCCTATTTAAGAGACCCATGGGGCAGTATTGTAATTAAGAGAAGAGGGAACAACTCAATAACTGAGTTGGTTGTAATTTTGAGAGTGAGAGAGAACTCTTGAGGGAGAATTACTATACATTTGAGAGGTGTGAGAAGAAAAGATATTTCTTCATTGTATTTCTTTTTAGAAGAGTTTAATACAAGATTGGTTATTTCTCGTATCTCCTATTCTTTGATGTTTCTGATTTCTAGTTACTTATTAATTATGGTTTAATTCTATGTTTAGTTGCTTATACAAAAGTAATCAATTATACTGTAAGGTCCTAACAAGTCGTATCAGAGTGGGTTAGTGTTTGTTGATTATAAAAGTCACTCACAGGGGTTTCTATTTGAGTGGGAGTAAAGCAATGGTAGAAGAAAGTAAACTAAGAATGGAGAAATTCAATGGCAAGAATTATCAATTATGGAGGATGCAGATAGAAGATTATCTATATCAAAAAGATTTGTACTTACCATTGGGTGGGGTTTCAAGTAAGCCCACAGATATGAATGATGAAGAATTGAATGTTCTTGATAAAAAGGCTCTTGGATCTATAAGGTTGAGATTGGAATCTTCTATGGTTTCCAACTTATCATAGGCAAGGACAATGGTAGAGCTAATGGATACTTTGGCAAATTTATATGAAAAACCCTCAGCTTTGAATAAGGTATATCTTATGAAGCAATTATTTAATTTGCGAATGTAGGAAGGTGGATTTGTATCTAGTCATCTTAATGATTTCCATGGAATTGTAAATCAATTAAATTTAGTCAAAATAGTTTTTGATGATGAAATTAAGGCTCTCTTATTCTCATGCTCTTTACCTGAAAGATGGGATAGCTCGGTAATGGTAGTTAGTAGTACTGCATCTGCTTCAAATATCTTGAAATTTGATGATGTTATTAGTGTAATCTTGAATGAAGAAATTCATAGGAAAAGCACAGGGGAAATATTAGGTAATGCTTTATGTATTGAAATTAGGGGAAGGAAAAGAGAGAAGGGTAAGCAAGGGAAATCAAGGTCAAAGATGGGAAGTAGATCCAAATCCAGAAATGAAAGAATAACCTGCTAAAATTGTGGAAAGAAAGGACATGCAAAGAAAGATTGTTGGTTGAAGGATAACAAAGAAAATCAGCATGAAGGTAATAAAGAAGAAAAAGTTACAGGTATTGTTGCATAAGATGCTCTTATATTTTCTTTGGATAATAAATTAGAATCATGGGTTTTAGATTTTGGTGCTTCTTTCCATGTAACCCCAAATAGAGAATTTTTCAATAATTATGTCTATGGAGACTTTGGAAAAGTTTATTTAGGGGATGATGAGCCTAGTCAAATTGTTGGCAAAGGAAAAGTGCAGCTGAAATTGCAGAATGACAACACATGGGTGTTGAAGGATGTCATGCATGTACCCATCCTGAAGAGGAATCTAATTTATGTAGGAAAGTTGGGTGATGAGGGTTGCATAGTAACTCTCACAACTGAATCTTGGAAAGTTTCCAAGGGTGCACTTGTATTAGCTAGAGGTAAGAGAGTAGGTACACTTTATCTATCTACTTGTATTACTAATTATTCTCATATTTTATCTACTTCAGATGTAGATGCAAAGTTGTGGCACTGTAGGCTTGGTCACATGAGTGAGAAGGGAATGAATGTTCTTAAGTCAAAAGGTAAGCTTTCAGACTTGAAAAGCATAGATCTAGATTTTTGTGAGCATTATATTTTTGGGAAACAAAAGAAAGTGAGGTTTCTCAAAATTGGGTCAACAAAGAAGAAGCACAAGTTGGAGCTTGTTCACACAGAAGTGTGGGGACCAGCTTAGGTAGCTTCTATTGGAGGATCATAGTATTATGTTTATTTCATTGATGATGCTACAAGAAAAGTATGGGTTTATTGCATAAAGAGGAAATTTGATGTTTTTGATACATTTAAGAAATGGAAAGCTTTGGTTGAGAATGAAACAGGTTTGAGATTGAAGTGCCTTAGATCTGACAATGGTGGTGAGTACTACAACAATAAATTTAATATTTACTATTCTATGAGTGGAATACATAGGGAAAGGATGGTTCTAAGGACACCTCAGCAAAATGGAGTTACTGAAAGGATGAATAGAACAATAATGGAGCGTACACAGAGTATGAGGTTGCATACTAGTTTACCCTTACAGTTTTGGGTAGAAGCTGTAGATACTACAGTTTACCTGATTAACAGAGGACCTTCTACTACATTGGATGGTGGAATTCTAGAAGAGGCATGGATAGGTAAAAAGGTAGATCTTTCATTTCTCAGAGTTTTTGGTTCTGAAGCTTTTGTTCACATTGATAAAGAAAATAGAAAGAAGCTGGATGCTAAATCTATGCGGTGCACTTTCATTGGTTATGGTTTTGGAGATTTTGGATTCCAGTTATGGAATTTAGAAACTAAAAAATTTATTAGAAGCTGTGATGTAGTTTTCAATGAGAAGGTGATGTACAGTGATTAGCTCAAGAGGTTGGATAATTCTGAATAGGGCAATCTTGATTTGGGAAAGGTTATGATCCAAAATGAGCTCACAAGTAAAAATCACTCATAAAAAAACACAAAAATTGACGTCAGTCAGGTAGAAATTGACATCGGTCAGGTCAAAACTGATGTCAGTGACCAAGAGGAGCTAACATCGGTTGGGTACAGACTGACATTGATCAGAGATGACTAGGATCAGTCACTGTCAAAAAGAATTTTGGGCAAACAACAAGCTGTCAATGAGTCTCAAACACCCATAAGGAGGTCTAAAATGGTAAGTAAACCTCCAATTCATAATTCCCCTTCTTTACACTACTTGTTGCTCACTAATGGTGGAGAACTAGAAAGTTTTGATGAGACAATGCAAGTAGAATCCAATAAATAGTGGGAGCATGGCGTGAATGAGGAAATTGATTCCTTGGAAGAGAACCATATGTGGGATTTGGTTGAGTTTCTAGTTAGAAATAAAGCACTAAAAAATAGATGGGTTTACAGGTTAAAGAAAGGAGAGAATGGACAAATGAGACATAAGGCCAGGTTGGTAGTAAAGGGATTTACATAGAAACCAGGTATTGATTTTGGTGAAATTTTTTCTCCTGTAGTAAAGATGACTTCTATTCAGACTGTATTGTCTTTAGTTGCTATTGAGGATTTGCACCTTGAGTAGCTTGATGTTAAAACAACATTTCTTCATGGAGATTTGTATGAAGAGATATATATGGATCAACTAGAAGGTTTTGAGGTCAAAGGTAAGGAGAAATTTGTGTGCAAGTTGAAGAAAAGCTTATATGGTCTTAAGCAAGCTCCAAGACAATCGTATTTGAGATTTGATAGGTTTATGACAGAGCATGGCTTTAGTAAATGTCAATCTAACCATTGTGTTTATTTTAATAGATTAGATAATGGTAATTATATTATCCTATTATTGTATGTAGATGATATGTCTGTTGCAAGTTCACACATGCATGAAATTATTGAGCTTAAGGTAAAATTAGCTCACACATTTGCCATGAAGGATTTAGGAGCAGCAAAGAAAATCCTTGGCATGAGTATTAAGAGAGACAGAAAAAATCATAGTTTGATTTTGTCTCAAGAGGATTATGTGAATAAGGTGTTGGAGAGGTTCAATATGCAGGATGTAAAATCGATAACCACACCTATGGTTGGCCACTTCAATTTGAGAAAAGAAAAGTTTCCTAAATCACATGATGAGGTTGAGTACATGAGTAGAGTTCCATATGCTTTAGCAGTTGGGAGCTTGATGTATGCAATGGTATGTAATAGACCTGATATTGCCCAAGCAGTGGGAGTTGTCAGTAAGTTTATGGCCAATCCAAGAAAGGAACACTAGAAAGAAGTTTATTGGATTCTTAGATATCTAAGAGGGACCAATAATAGGCATTTATGTTATGGAGGGTCAAAGACTTCTCTACATGGGTATGTAGATTCAGATATGGCAGGTGACTTGGATGGCAGGAGAAGCACCACAGGATATATGTACACTATTGGTGGAACAACGGTTAGCTAGATTTCAAAGTTGTAGAAGGTTTTTGCCATGTCTACTACAAAGGCAGAATAGATTACAGTCACAGAGGTTAGCAAGGAAATGATATGGATGACTCAGTTTATGAAAGAGTTGGGAAAGGAGCAAGACAGTTGTAGATTGTATAGTGATAGTCAAAGTGCAATTCATTTGGCAAAGAATTCAGCCTTTCATTCAAGAACCAAACATATATGTCTTAGGTACCACTTCATTAGACATGTATTAGAGGATGGACAATTGTAGCTAAATAAGATCCATATGGATAAGAACCCTGCTGATATGTTAACAAAGCTAGTAACAAAGGAGAAGTTAAATCTTCATTCAAATTTTGTTGGTCTTCAAGATTGAACTTGAAGAGGGAGAAATAAGCTAGAGATGTTTAGAGGATGTTGTTATACAGGTACAGGTGCAACTATTTATCTCTAAGGGGGAGATTACTGAGTTGTGGAGCTAAATGCTTCATTATTGAGCTAGCACAGTAACCATCATCAGTCAGAACCAATTGACATCAGTTTTGGTCAATTGACATCAGTCATCTTCAGACACAGAACTGACTGACATCAGTCATCTATAGACTGACACCAACATCTGTGCATTTGCATGTATTTCCAGAATTAGATTTGTTTTAATTTTAGGAGAATAGTTGGTTTGCATGTAAAGACTAATTTTAGTCTTGAGTCTATTTTTCTAATTATTGTTTGCCTTGGATCCTATTTAAAATACCCATGGGGCAGTATTGTAATTAAGAGAAGAGAGAACAACTCAGTAATTGAGTTGGTTGTAATTGTGAGAGTGAGAGAGAACTCTTGAGGGAGAATTACTATACATCTGAGAGGTGTGAGAAGAAAAGATATTTCTTCATTGTATTTCCTTTTAGAAGAGTTTAATATAAGATTGGTTATTTCTCGTATCTCCTATTCTTTGATGTTTTTGATTTCTAGTTACTTATTACTTTTGGTTTAATTCCATGTTTAGTTGCTTATATAAAAGTAATCAATTATACTATAAGGTCCTAACAAAAAATGTTTCTTTGCTATCCTTCAAGGCAAATTATTGGGACACATAGTATCTAAAGAGGGAGTCTCCATAGACTCAAAAAGAGTGGTAGCTATAATGAACTTACCTCTTCTAGTAAATAAGAAAGCAATTCAATCTTTCTTGGGAAAGATTAATTTCATCAGTCAGTTCATATCTGACTTTGCAGGCTTAGTAAGACCATTGATACTCTTGCTAAAAAAAGACCTAATTTTCAAGTGAACTATGGAAGGAAGGCAAGCCTTTGAAGAGGTCAAGAAATCTATCTCAACATCTCTAGTACTTAGAAACCCAGACTTTTCTAAGCCTTTTATAATGTATGTATACGGAGGAGAGCTCAGTATTGCTGCTGTCCTAACACAGAAAGATGATAGACAAGAGGGAGAGCATCCAATAGCCTTTTTCTCAAGGAATCTTAGTTAATAAGAAACTAGATATAACTTTGTAGAAAAACAAGCATATGATATGGTAAAATCCCTCAAAAATTTTAGGCATATAGTATCAGGAAGTAAAATTCTAATACTTGTAGCACATCCAAGTGTCATAGAATACATCATGGATGGTGAAATTACTAAAAAAATAACAAACTGGATAACTAAGATCCTTGAATATGATGTAGAATTCAAACCCACTAAATTAGTTAGAGGTAGGGGTTTGTGCCAATATATGACTCAAGAGCTTGAAAAGATGATACCTGAAGAGATAAATTTAGGAACAGAAGGAGAAATTGTATTGAGAATATAAAAAGCTAATCAGGAATCCTGGGTCACAAGCAGGATTCATTTTATGAAAAATGGGATTTACCTAAGAGAACTCCCTCAAAATAAGATAAGATACTATAGGATGTAAGGAGTTCAATCTATTTTAATTGAACAGGTTCTTTTCAGAAGAAATTTTGATGGTAAATTGTTAAGATGTGTAGAAAAGGATGAGGCTAAGAAAATACTACATGAAATGCATCATGGAATATCAGGTGGAAATTTTTCTACGAATACCATAGCTATAAATATAAGTGAGGTAGGTTATTTTTGGCCTACTTTAGTTATAGATTATTATCAACTGGTTAAAAAATGTCAATCTTGTCAATATTATGTGGGGATGAGAAGAAATGCAACAATGACTCTTAGTCCTATAATTTTGGATGAACCTTTTGCTCAATGGGGTCTTGACTTCATTGGAATGATAAATCTAGTGTATAGTAAGGGTTAGAAATGGATCTTAACAGCCATATATTATTTCACTAGATGGACCGAGGTAGTGCCACTCAAAGAAGCAACAAAAAATGTGATCCTAGATTTTCTAATGAGTATCACTACTCATTTTGGGGCTCCTCACACCATAATTTCAGATAATGCTAAAGAATTTTTAGGGTCTAAAGTATCCAAATTTTCATTAAGGCATGGAATATATCTAAAAACTTCCTCTAATTATTACCCTCAGGGTAATGGTTTGGCAAAATCAACTAATAAGAACCTGATTAGACTCATCAAAAAAATAGGGGCTGATCATCACAAAGAGTGGCATAAAGTGCTTAATTTAGCACTATGGGCTGATAGAATCACACCTAAATAGGTGATCAAAATGTCCCCATATGCATTGGTATATAAGAAATCTATTGTAATTCCCTTGAGCTTGGAGATTCCTACTCTCCAACTGATCAAATAGATTGAAATTGAAGAAAATGGCCCCATGCAGGTCAGAGTCATGGATCTTCTAAAATTTCAAGAAAAGAGGGATGTAGCACATTATTCATTGATAAATCATCAAAAAATAATTAAAGACTATTTTGATAAAAGGACCTCAAATCCCCATTTCAAAACATGCTCAATTGTTTTGAAATGGGATGCAAGAGCCGCCAAACTAGGTCAACACACTAAGTTTGAAGCATTATGGACTGGCCCTTATAAAATTCATGCATGTAAATAGAAAAATTCATTTGAGCTAGAAATGATGGAAGGTGAACCTGAAGAGATTCCTTTGAATGGAATCTATTTGAACAATTTTAGTTAAACTATGTTTTTTAGAAATTTTTGATCATGCAGGAGTTGTCGATTCTTTTTGAGCAAGCTCAAAAGTCCTTGGTGTCACCAATAAATGTAAAGTAAACAATACTCTATGTTTCATTATAATTTTTAGTAGTGCATGATCCAAATCATTGTCCCCACACACTTTGGTTTGAGACAGTGAAGTTTACATTCAGAGCTCAGGCTTGATGTTCTTTTTGCCTCATTTTTCTCTAAGTGTCGAACTCAAGCGGAAGCTACCAAGTGTCATTTTATAAGGTACTATTTATAATTTCAATAAGGATATGGAATGTGGCATGTATCCCATAGAAACTCAATAGAACATAATAAGTGTCAGCATCCATGTTTTAAATCAGCATCCACATTTCAAGTCTCTTTTTAGCAAAAGGTTTCAACAAGCTAATAGTCAGGATCAGGTGGAGGGTGTCAAGTGGCAAACATGAAAGGTTTAAATTTGATTTTATAAAAGTGATAGAAGATTCCATGTATCCTAGCTGAAGAGAGAAGAAGCCACCATGTGTCAACCTCTAAATTTTCTTCATTTTGTTTCACCAATATAGTAAAGACTATGGTGGGTCTCAAGTTTTGTTTCTGAAGCAAGCGGAAGCCACCAAGTGTCATTGTATATGTAAATATGAAATGAGGCCCAATTTTTTCTATAATATAAATAGAGTGATGTGGATACCGGAGATTGCCACGTATCCTTTGTTGAGGCAAGCAGAAATTGCCACATGTCCCTATACCTTTTTTTAAAATTTCTCAAGTGAGAAAAACTATTGGTCTTATTTTCTATTAAGTTGTTAAAGTTTTAAAGAAGAGGATTGTGACAAGTTTCAAAGGTGGAACACTCCTAAGCAAAGACACCAAAGAAGTATAAGTTACGCAAAAAGTGTCGTGTGCCTTCGGTAAGGCTATGAAACATGCCAAGTGTCATTCTCTGTGTCCTATTTTGTTAATAGAAGGAAGCGTCTTGTGATCTGTTCCATCCAATGAACTACTAAAAGATAGATTTTTTTAGAATCTAAGAAATATCTTCAGTTAGACACTTCTAGTTTGGTTAGATTTCAGTTGGGCCATTAGATTGGGAACACATAGATAATTTAGAGTGAATCTGAGGCTATAAATAGGGGTGTAGAGATCATCATTACAAGTAGATACCAGAGATAATTTTTTGAGAGAATTATTGTCAAGAGTTTTAGACTTTCTAGAGATATGATTAGGAATATCATTTGCCTTTGTTCTATTTTCTTAAGTTGGAAAGTCTATGTAATTGTGCATGTTTCTGTGCCTCTTATGTGATTGGAGAATTAATAAGAAGATTGAATCATGTGCATTTGTTGATATTTTTTGTGTCATTGCAAAAGTAGTCTAATCTATATTGTTAAGAGTTTTATACTTTCTAGAGCTATGATTAGGAATATCATTTGACTTTGTTCTTTTTTCTTAAGTTGGAAAGTTTATGTAATTGTGCATGTTTTTGTGCCTCTTATGTGACTAGAAAATTAATAAGAAGATTGAATCTTGTGCCTTTGTTGATATTTTCTATGTCACTATAAAATTAGTCTAAGTTGTGAGCCTCTGTTTATATTGTTTTCATCTTTTACATTGATCATGCCTTGTTTTCTCTTAAATCTAATTGAATCTTACATATAGTTTCACTATGCTCAGATTAGGGGTCAAATTACATTCAGGTGCATCACCATAGTTAGATTTTATTTCTTCACATTTGTGTTTATGTTAAAAATCCTATCCCTTTTCCCAGTATACACTTGATATAAAGAAGAGACCAGCTTCTTAAAAATTTGGAGGTTGTTTCAAGTCGCAAGTCCCACATATTGAAACTTCCCATTGTTGGTGTTAGAAACAAGTGCAATTTTAACCATCAAAAATATACTTAGGAGTGAATGAGGAGCACAATTTAATAATTAATAGTTATCCATTATTTAATGAGGCCTTGAGATTTGTCTCCTTATATACAAAAAATTGGATAAAATTTGATGTATAATTAATGCTTTAGTAGCAAGCCTACTAGTAATATACTTACCAAAGAAAGAGTTTGGATAATAATCTAAATATTGACTATAACATCTATTTTCTATTTATCGAAACCTCATTATTAAATTGACACGTAATTGTTTATGAATTCTTGACTAATAGATTCTTTGGAAGAGTCATGTATGTAGCAGAAGTCTTTAGACTTCGAGGCAATTTCAAATAAATCTTTATCATGAGTGGCTAGACTTTTAAGCATTATTCATGTCTTTATATATAAACTCAAGGAGTTGTATGGAATTAAATTTATCTAAAAATGATTTTAACTCAAATAAATAGCTATGAATTTTTATTGAAATATAGCTAGACTATTTGAATCTTAATGGTGATTTTATTTTCAGTAAAAAGTATGCCTTGTGAAAAGTCCCTTTGGTCATATAATTCAAGTAAAACTACCTACTATAAACATTCCATGTAATGAGACAATATAATAAATGAAGAAGAGTTTTAATAAATATTAGTTATTCTATAATAACTATATCAAGGATTCAATATTAGGGTTGACTAGTGTCTACACACCTTAATAACCTAGTGTTGTTTTTGTGCTAAATCACAATCATAATTATACACTTGAGAAATAGTCATTATGTAAAGAAAAATCTTTAGCCTTATGGATTTTATAATAAAATACTATGAGTTGTTTGATCAAATCTCTATGGAGAGCAGTTTTTTGATTATTCATGCATCTCTCCTTTTTAATTAGATATGGTTTATTCATTTAATTGAGATTGGGTAAGGATGAGTTTTATACATTTGTGTAGTTATGGATTGATATTTATAATATCAATAGAGATAATTCATTAAATATTTGGTGTTATTATGGACTGAAAGGATGTCTTATCAAAAAATCCCCTAGGCTCTGATAGGTAAGAGTTCTACCTATTTTATGACTTTCCAATAACTAAGTCATTTAATAAAAGGGAGGGAATTTTATTAAGCTTATGTATTCTATGGTAATCTTATCTAGGCTAAAACCTTATTTTGGTTAAAATTCTCTATGCCTTAATAGATTTGAGGTTGACATTTCAGCATGTATACATATTTGAATCTCTATGTTTCTAAGTTCAAAAAAAGGGATATGTCTTTGCAAAAGACTTAGAATATTTTCTAAAGAAGTTTGGCCTTTTTGATTTGCAATAAAGGATATTCAAAAGTTTTACATGAGTATAAGTAGTCATAATTTTTATTGTGACATTGTTAGAATAAATGGTAGAAACACAAGTTTTAAAAGTATGTGACTTCAAAAGTACATAAACACAATATTTGAGAAATAAAATTTCATAAAAGACATAGGATTACATCTAAGTCTCATTTCTAATTTTTACTTAAGCCTTTGACTTGGCTTTATTTAACTTTTTCCTTAGCCATTTTATCTCTTTAGCTTTTTGTTTAAACTTTTCCTTAGTTGATTTCATGATTTTTATCAAGTGGTTTAGAGAAAGCAATGTGTCACCATCTTGATAACCAAAGAGTGACATCATCTTGGTATGATGTATGGTCAGTGTTAGGCTATTAGATGATTAAGATATTTCCTCATGGCATCAGCCTAGTGACTCACAACCCTAGAGAGGTCTGTATAGAGTGTGAAGCCTCTAGGATAGTAGGCAAGCATGATGTTTCCATACACCATCATTGTAGTGTCCTATGATCCTCGATAGGACTATATAAGGAGTGAAGCTTCAATGATAGTGGGCTAGCAAGATGTTTCCACATGGCATCATCCTGATGGTTCATAGTTTTGGGGCTATAGGTGTAATGTAAAAGCTTATCATAACCATAGGTAATTAGTAGGGTGCCACATGGAAATAAACTTCCTTGAGAGCTTCAATATAGTCTAGTGTAGCCTTTAAGATAACTAAAGTATCCATGAGGATTATAATTATGTCATCCTTAAATTAGGTTTAAATTGAAAGTCATCTCAATGTCATAAGAATAATTATCACTGGTGTGATTTCATGAAGGAATTTTGAGTGCTGGATGAATGAATTAGGACTATGGTATTCTTAACTAGTAGCTTATTCCTATTAGAGTCTTATGGAATTTGTGGGATTTACATTTATATTTGAATGGATTCTAATATCCATCCATGTTTGTAGCTACTTTGTGGGTATATTTTTATGTCATGTCTTTTGTATTTAGGAAAAAAATGGGCATGACATTGTGAAATATAATTTCCACTTAGACTGCATGCAATTTCCTAAAAGGGTTTTTAGATTTCATGTAGATTCTAAATAGATGAATAAAATACCTATAAAATTGATGCATTAGTCCTTCAACAACACACACAAAAGAAATCAAATTCAAAGTAGGGGAATGGGGAAGTGGGATATGGCTGAGTGTTTAACCCTAAATTTAGAAGTGTACCTAAGGGTTAACAATACAAAAATAGTTCTAAAACAAAGGTGATAAAATAAAATATACTAGGCTAATTAATATAAAAATCAAATAAATAATATTCTAAATTTACAAAATTGAGATTTCTGAAAATAGTAAAGTAAAAATATTTAAAGATATCACAATTAATAAGAAATAATGGTACTTAGATGGTTTAGTATACACCTATAGATATGGACTCAAAATAGGTATATAATATGCAGGATAAGAATTATCCATCTTTTTTTAGATTATGGGAATTTTACATATGTGTCTATGGACACTACCATTGATGTTAATGTCTAATTACGATGCATGTGTACTAGATGAAATAATGAATATATCTAGATGAAACCAAATTTGTTTTTAGGGTTTATTTATCACATTTATAATGTTATATTAAGATATGGGATATATATTGTTTCACTTTGATTATTAATCAAATCTTATATCTTCACCTTTATTCACTCTTGGAATGAGTTTCTTGGAAAATGGGTTAGTGGGCTCATAGTGTCGACTTGCCCCAAAGACCCCTATGTTAATGGGTACTACGTAAATATAAAATAATCTAAGGAGTGCCTTATAATTATGTAATTCTCCCTTATGTGTGGGAAAGTGTGTATGTAGAAAGGTGAAATATAATATATGAAGATGCATATAGTGATCTATCTTGTAATTTTAAAAATATCATTCATGGGTTGATTTTTTAATGCTTAAAATGTATAATATGATTGATCCTATGTTTGGTATTAAAATAGGTATGAATAGGTAATAATATAGTGCTTGTTCATTTGATTGATTTACCTTTAGTAGGTGTTTTCTTGGTATCTACTAGGATAGGAATGAAAAGGATTAGACTTGTAATTATACCACATATTTTTAAAATATATCATGGTAGGGTTCAATAAGATAAATATGTTAACCCATAAGTTTTCAAACATTTGTAAATTTGATGAATTTTAGAAACTAGACACTAGAGAAGGATTTGAAGACTATCATAGGTGGTAATGTCCTTGTGTGGCCAATAGTATCTAGAGGGATAGAAAGTAAGAATGGATTTAAAACTAATAGTGAATGATTTTTATCAAGGTTTGATCTTTATGTCTAGTAAAAGAACCTGGGTCATCATAATGATATGGATCATACTAAGAGATAAAAATTTAGGCATAGTGAGATAGTGTGTGTGAACCCTTTGATTGTAGGGATGTCTATAACTAAAGGGTAGAACCTTTATTGATATTTTTCAAATGTACAAGACTAATATGATATAAATATATAGTTTTAGTATCCACATTTTCCTCCCCTCTAATCTAGTAAATTGTAAGGATGAAATTATTAGCTTTAAAGAATGAACTACATACCTAGGTGTATATAACACACCTTGCCTTTGATTAGACCCACTTTGAGTGATTTTTTGGTGTATGACATATAAAAAAGTACATGTTACAATATAAATTAGTGCATATAATATAAAATTTTAAACAATTTAAGTGTTATAAAATAAATAGAGTATGGAAGGAATACACTTGTGTGTTGATCCAACCATGTTGTCTCTTGTTGCTTTGACTTGGTAAAGATGTTTCCTTATGAAGCATTAAAGATAGAAAAGGTTTAGAGCTAAACCTTGGAGATCTAAATAGGGATATTATAAATTATTATACCCCTAACTTGGTGTAAAAATGAGTTGAGACACACCATTGATATCATTATGTCTCAATCACACAACTCAAGTGTGAATATATATAATCTAGTGAGGGTGAGAGATTTAATAAAATAAACATAAAAATATAGAGAGATTTGATGATTTAAAAACTTCAAACTATAAATATGGTTAGGTTAAATATTGAATCAATTCAAACTATAAAGTGAATTAATTATTATAGTATAAAATGTTCGATAATAATACATCTTTATGTAATCAATGCATCCTCATGATTAGTATAATTGGTAGGTTGTTAAATTTGTGGTGAAATATCATGACATATAAATATATAATATGTCTAAGATGGATTAAATTTGTCATAAATATGAAAATATATATTTCAAATTTATGCAAAATTAGTGTAATGTATAGGACTATGACCCAAGTGTATATATGAATCATGAAACTTAACTAGAGATGATGTAAGTGTGGAGGTTATTTATTTATGTCATGACCCAACTAAAGTCTATCAATATTGAGTAATTGTATAAGTGTGGATGTCATGTGTTTATGGCATACCCCTATTGGCCTTTTTTTCATGCATATTAATCTTTTGCCTAGTTTGAATAGATGAGTAGGTTCCCAATTATTAAGTGGATCAGGTGGCTCAAAGGTAGGCTCAACATTGTGAGTGGAGGGATACAAGAAGAGTTCCATGGTGATAAATAGTTGTAGGAATAGGTCTAAAAGGAGCCCAACTTTACACTTTTCCAAATTCTGGCCAAGTATATCATCCAAAATTTATTTGGAGGAGGTTTTCCACACAAATCCCATAATAAATTTATAAGGGTTAATTATTTTGAGAGTTTTGTTACACTATATATGGCTAAGTGTTGGAATTATTTTAGGTTTTTTGTTTTAGTCTATTTGACCAAGAGTCAGGAATTGTTTCAGACATTTGTTTTGAAAACATTTCCCCAAAGGATCATTTTTTTTGAAGAGGGTCCTTTTTATAAAATTTTAAGGGTCTTTATCAATAAAGTATCCCAAACACTTTTTCTGAAAGATCATTCTTTGACAAATTGGACCTTTGAAAAAAAACCTAAAGGATATTTTTTTCAATAAAAGTGGCCAAGAAATTTTTTGCAAAGGGTATTTTTTTGGCAAAGTGTTATAAACACCTTTTTTGAAGGGTATTTTTCTTCATCAAAATGTCCAATGTAATTTTGTCGAAGGACAATTTCTTGATCAAATGGTCAAGTTAAAGGTTTCTAAAGGGTCTTCTTCTTTTGGGAAAGTGTCCAATGCAAAAGTTCCAAAGGGATATTTCAAAAATGTTGAAAGGCAATTATAACAACATAATTCCTCCAAGAAAATTTTCTGGGATAGTTTTCCTAACAGCATATTTATTTTAGAGCTTTCATCCCAAAGTAAAAGACTAAAATATGAATTCTTTCATACATTTTATCTCGAAGAATTACTCAAGGAAAAGATAGAGAAAGACAAATCCTATTGAGGCTAAATATGATGGTCACATGAATGTCTTAAAACATGAGAAAGGATGTCAATTTTAAAGATCATGAACTAGTCAATGGCTCTCAAACAATGGGTCCCAGTAAATTAATGCTTGGCATTTGATCAAGCATTCAGATCTAACAATGAGTAGAATTTAAAAGGGTTAATGAATCTCAAGAGAAAATGCATACATGAAAATTGTTAATAATGAATTCAATTGGTAGAGTATCTATGGATCACATTCATTCACATCATGTAGATCGATGGAGTGAGATGAGTTAAGAGTCAATGATCTGAGCTAGTTATTGATGACCAATTATAATAAAAGAGAGCCCAAATGACATACATGGAGGTAAAAGGTTTAGATTCTAACAAAGGAAATAAATCAAGAAGGGATCCAAGCTCAAACATGATCTAGTTTTAGCCAAGAGAGTATATCTATGGATTAGGTGGTGCTATTAAGGACCTATAGAGGTAGACACATAGACTTCAATGACCATCACCAAAGCTAGCTACATCAAAATGACCCTTCTCCTTACTTGGGCATGAATCAAAAAACCAATCATGATTAATTTCACATCAAGACAAAATGAAATGACTTTATCCTATTATTATAACTACCATGGAGCATCATAGAGAAGATATTGTAATGATGTAATGGACTGGAGTGACTTGGATCAATCAAGAAGGGTTTGAGTGAGCTTGATTCATGGATGCAATTATAACAACTTTTCAAAAGGATTTGAATTCATTTGATCCAATTTTGAGTGCCAAAATTCCATCTCTCTTACTTCCCTTTTGATATAAATATAGCCTTCAAGCTACTATTTTGCATTCATCAAGATGGTACATTTAGACTCTGCTAGAATCATATTTGACACCTCCTAGAGTAGTGAATAGAGTATTTTACAGTCATTTTCTAATCTATATTTAATGTTCTATGTTTTTTTAATATGCAAATGTGAATGTTATCTTCCTCTTTTATGTCAAAACTCTACTTAAGTTTTATAAACTTTCTTTACTAGTCATATAGTGTGTCTTGGCATTGATCTCTCAAAGATATAGTAGACAACCAAATTTAAGTGTCTTTAAGCAAACTTTATTTTCAATGTTCCCTAGTCTAAGTGTATCAAATATATTTCTATATGAAATACTATTACATAGAAACCATATTAAGCATTGAATTATATTTCATTCTGTTGATGCCTCTAAATGTATCATAGGTGATTTGAGTGTTGAAAGAACACATCCCATTATATAACTCAAGGAGTTAAAATCATGATTTTTAGGTTGTGATAATTATATTATCTTGGTAAATTAGAGGTAAAACATGTAGAATATTCCAAAACATTTATATTAATTGGTGGTTGGGAGCCACCTTAGTCCTCAATAATCTGTGTACTCATATAAAATGTAAAAATTGGTAACTTGAGCATGGATAATGAATCCTAATCCATATATCCCTCTTTCTTACTCTCATGACCCTCTTATGATTGTTTTCACTAATTCCTAGTCATCCATAGCCTTTCAGAATTGATCCCAACTAAGTTAAGACCTTCTTTTCATGACCAATCCATCCCACTAGGTCTTGTCTACCCAGGACAATAGCACCACACTAGGACTATAACACTAATACAACTCTTTTCCACTTTAAGCACTATTTTCCAAACTCATTTTTGGCCCCAATATTCAATTCCTTCCAATTTCCCATTGTTATCCTTGTCAGCCTAACATGAGCAAATTCAATCTATGACCAATAGATCCCTAAAAAATCTAGTTCAAAGATCATTTGGAAAGGGTTGGAAAATATCACAAAGTAAGAAAAAATACAAGCAAGAATACTCAAGAAATATTTCATATTCTCTACATATATATATCCAATACTATTTCTAGGTTACTTGAATCCTCACACCATTCTCTAGTCATCTCAATCACACCCAATTTAGCATTTCCTTGAATTCTCATATCATAATTGCACCAAAATCTTTTAAAGGGATAACTAAATATGGCTTGATCTTTTTTTGGATTATTGGTATGTAGGCAACAAGCCCATACAAGGGGTGTGGATCCATGTTTAGTGCATCTTAAACACACTAACCCCTCCTCTTACTCAAAATTAGTTAAAGCATAATGAAAAATAGGGTTTGAATAAATAATCTTCTCTATAAGGAGGTCTATAAACTTCCAACTACTAAAATTTTAGAGATAGGATCACACAGACCTATCAAACAAAACCCAAAAATCTCAGATCCTATCCACTTTTGATTCTCCTATCTAATATAAAAAAAAAGTTAGAATCTTGTTTATGACAGTGTCTTAGGCCTTCACAGTGAATATCAGGTCTTGTCTTAGTCAGATCAACATAGTTTAAGTTAAGTCATATTTCTCTTTACTCATTTTCTATTTTTAGAAAGTCTAAACAATAATTAAAGTTAACAAATTAGTAGGTTAATTATGGCATAATTATTAACTGATTTATCAATCTAGACCCTTAAACTAAATTAGTAATAAAACCCCAAATATTCCCAAAAATTTTAAATCATTTGGTGAACCTAACTTACTTTGTTTGTGCACAATAACCCTAGAAACCCTAGGGTAAAATTCCTATTGATTTTCTTATAATTTTTTTAATTTTTACTTGAATATTTAAATAAAAAATTCATTTCATATTTTAAAATTTAGTAATAAATTTTACAATAATTTTCTTTCAAACCCTAGTTACCCATACTAGGTCCCAATATTTTTCTAGTAATTTTTCATTAATTTTTTAATTTTTAACTAGCATAATAAAATTAAAAAATCCATTAAAAATTCAAAATTCAATAGTAATTTTCAAAAAAATACTTTTCTCAAAACACTAGTTTCACATACTAGGTCCTATTGAATCAAGCATTTTCCAATAATTTTCTAAATTTTTAGCTACATATTTCACTCAAAAATTCACTTTAAATTTCAAAATTTCATAGTATTTTTCCAAATAAATCATCTTTCAAACCCTAATTTCATAAACTAGGTCCTAATACTTTTGAGATATCACCTTACATTCTAAAATCAAATTTCAAAAATGGATCACACTTATTTACAAATTTTTCTTACATTTTTTGTAAATAATAAGGAGACCATAATTGGTCCTATCATGCACATGAATGATGAAGTTTATCATATGTTAGTACAAAAATTCATTCTTTACATTTCATGCTTATTGTTCATAATAAGGGATGATATTACAAAATTTATTGGTAAACATGCACAAGATTTCAATATTTCTTTTGCATACTCTCTCTCTCTCTCTCTCTCATGCAGAATAATTTCCAACTCTATTTTGATAAATATATTAGAAATATTATGTTACAATTCAAAGCTCTTTATGAATTAATGCACAATTCTATGCTCTCTACCCTTTGATTTCTATCTCTCATATGGAAAAAATTTCAATTTTTTCTTGCTACACATATTAGACATATCATAGCACATGTAAATGTTCTCTATGCATTAGTGCACAATTTCATGCTCTCTATCCCTTGTTTTTTATCTCTCATGTTGAATTTTCTTTATAAACATATTGATATGAAAATTATAACTCTAAAGACTATTTAACATACTATATATCTTAATATGTAATTCAATCAAGAATAAAATACTTACATACTTAGGGGATCCATTGCATATGCTAACAACCACCTTTCAAGTTTAAATGTTATATCTTATGCACGTGAAAGAATTTCCTTCTCCTCCTCTCCCACAAGAGGGTGATAGATAATTTCCCTCTATCTAGGTCCATGATATCACCCCTCCAAAAGTTAAGGCATCCCATACTATTGTTCATAATACATACATTCATCTTATATATTCTTCAAACCCTCTTCAACATATGTGCTTAAATGTTCAATCAGAAGCAACTAGGGTTTGCACTTGTGAGACTCTAAGGGATAAAATCACCAGTATGAGAAAGAAAATTCAAGATTTAGAGATGCATAATCATATATTACATGAAAATATCACAACATTGGGAACTCATATTATAATATAAAATCCTTGAAGGCATCCTAGTGCCAATCATGTGTATGCACCTTCACCTAGTCAATTGGTTGAAAGCAATGTTACATATCAAAACAAGAAATCAAAACAAAGTAACTCTAAAACTAGTGATTCAAAAATAATTCAAATATAAAATAAGAGTTAAAGTCAAGAAATCAGGTAAATGACTAAATCTAAATTGATCAAAATACCTCCTTTATATCTAGTGAGAAGATCTAGATATTATTGTGCATATCATAAAATGCATGGGCATCACACAGATTTATGTTTGGCATTGAAATAACATATACACCAACTAATTTCTAATAAGAACCCTATAAAATGTAAATAAATCAAACAATCCATAGTGACATAGGGATATATTCACAAAGGGTCAATTTTAAAATAGTACAAAAGTGGTTACCAAAGCATAACTCAAAATAATAAAAGAATTAAAAAGCAAAATAAAAACAATAAAAGTACCAAAATCATAGGTAAATCACAAAAAAGATGAAAATCTACCTCTCCAAATTGAGGATAAACTTTCAAATTAGTATGGATTTGGTCAAGAATATCTACAATAGTTTGATTATCAAGGTCAAGGGTTGGGAAAGTAGGCTCAAGGCATCACTACTATTCTAAAAGATGATAATTTTTGTCACCAAGGTTTAGGATTTATTTATAATCCTAATAAAAATCATTAAAAAACATAATTTATCAAAGGAAAAGATCTAGATACAACAAAAGTCAATAATAACATTCCATTGGTTCAAGATCAAGATGATAATGATGAGTATAACAATATAGGTTATTATGATTTACAAAATGCCAATAAAGAATTTGAATATTAAAATTCATATTCATAGCCATTCCCTCATGCTTCAGAATCATGCACAATTCCTTTGTTTGATATAGGACACCATGATAAGGAATCTCTCATGAGACTCATCGGTTAGTATTATCTCTCCTCAACCTCACTTGTACATAGTCTTTTTTTTTGTTAACTTGTACATAGTTTCTCAATTTTTATTTTACATACTCTCTTCATGATTGATTATACATATCTTCTTTTTAATTTCTTGTACATAGTATCCTAATGATTGATTATACATAGCTTGTATCAAAAATTTAAAATCATTCAAATATTTCAAAATACAAAAACATGTGAATAACTCAAAAACACCAAAAATATTTTGATTGTATGGATTATTCATGATTTAAATTTCTACTATAATGCTAGACTTACATTTGTTGTTTTATGTTATTGTTTATTGATTTATCTACATTACCATGCTTCACTTGATATTCTTTTGAGTGTGTGCAATGACATCTAGATCTTTTATTTCTTCACTCTACCTATTGAGGGGGAATATTACTTATATATTGAGACACACATCGATATACATACCCACTATAGGCATACTTACATGACTACACCATCCAAGTTATGCAATTCCTATATAACACAATCTAGTTATCATGTTGATGTACATTACTTACTTGCTTACATAGATTACTCTATCTATACTCACTAGTATATAGAACTTATGTAGTTTTTAGCATATACATATTCTTGTAATCATATGTATTATATAATTTCCCTCTTACTTTGATTAGTTAGATGTGATTGTACTTCCAATTACATACATTCTTTCTTTTATTGCTTAGCATAACTAGATTATTTGCATTTCTCAGTTCATGTTTGTCTCTTATATGTGCCTTAGGACATTTGTCAGTGTCCTTTGCTTGTAATCCTCTATATTATTATGGTTTCCATACTATTTTTTCTTGTTTCAAGTGTATGTGTATGTGGCATTTAAACATGCCTTATATCCTTGCTTTACAATTTGAGTGACATGTGCCCATGTCCCTTGTTTGCTTCGCCCCTTAGCCACTCTTGTACACTTCTTACTTCTTGCCTTGTGCTCTTGTTGCTTGGTTTATTTCAATTGTTTACAATGACATGATCAAAATCATGAATTGTCTTGATTTTTTGATGCCATGATGGACATCATGCTCCATCTATCCAACTAGAAAATAATAAACAAACCATAATTTAAATTCTAGTTCAATTCATTACACATGTTATTAAATTATTACATATATCTATGCATACCCCTATTGATCTAGCAATCTCTCAATATAAATCATGCCATATCTTGAGATATCTTGTCAATTATCATTGTTATATCATATATTTTGTAACATAACACACTTATAAATATCTTTCTTCTAAAGTCAGTCATTTTTGGGTATCCATTATTACCGTTAGAAGAGTAAGAAATAAATAAGGGTTTTATCATAGAGATCATAGCTCCTAATAGTCAAAAGATAAGCATTCAAAACACCCAAAAAATCAATCAGATAGAAAACTAGTAAAAAAAACTAGGTGGATAGTTAGGAATATAGAAGAGTCATAAGATTTGGCTCTGGACAATAGTGCCAAGACTAGAATATAACACCGATGGTGCTACTATCTATTTCTAGTGCTCATATTTAAATAGAATAAAAACCAAATTTTCTAGAAATAGATAGAAAGGTAAGTTCAATTATAGTTTTGTTAGTTATAGTTTAGACTAGAATCAATAGTTTTAGTATAGTTTTCTTAGAGAACCCATATATAGGGGGCATCATGCAGGTTACAATGGCTCTCACTTCCAATTTTAGATAGGTAATTTGGTATAAATTACATATTATAATCCATGTTTTAGACACTAATAATTGGGTGTAATGTGCATGACATAATTGTTTTCTTTCTTTCTGACTTCAACATTACCCAAGCATTCTCAATAGTTACATGACGTACTCCACTTTTGGCGGTTGAAATCATTTTGGTTTTGATTCATACAAGCCTATATTTTTAGTTCCCAAGTGGCTTCCACATAAGCTAGATTACTATTTTTAAAGTGGCTTTCATATAATCCTAATCTCCATCTTTTAGAGTGGCCAAGAGTGGCCTAGTTTCCAACATACATTTAAATATCCATGTCAACATTATTAGATCATATTACATTTACAAGATTCAATATCCATTTAATATGATACACATTTCATACCAATATTAGTTTACATATTCACTTCATGGGGCAATGATGGAACCAAAGGACTAGCTAGCATTTGTGTTCTTCGGCCACCTATTTAAAGGGATTATACATATAGTCTAAACATAGATCAACACACATATGACCACCTAGATTCATTTAGTGGGTGATGATTGTGAAAAAGGGACATATTTTGCATACTTGATCCACTTTCTATGGAAGTGATCACTCATCTCCATTCATGATATTACTCTTGGTACAACATCATCTATATTTACTCAACATCACAAGTTTTGTAGTAGTCCATATATCCAATTAGGTGTACTTGTTCCTTTCTCTTCCTCTCTCTTACCCAGCTTTGTAAATTCTTATTTTAGATATAGAGTATATAGTAAAAACTGATCTACTCTTATTTATTCTTATAGACTCACACTTCATAACATGCTCTCTCTATGCACAACCCAACATCATAACAAAATCATGAGCTTCACCCTTATAGGTAAGTTTGGGTATGCTTCCTATTTTTTCTTTAACCTAGTATTTCACTTTGATGCATCACTAGAATAAAGGTGGGGGGGCAAATGTAGTCATATAAAATACAAAAAAATGGTAACTTGAGCATGGCTAATGACTCCAAATCCATATATCCCCTTTTATTTCTCTCATGACCCTCTTAGGCTTGTTTTCACTAATTTTTAATCATCCCTATCCTTACAAACTTGATCTTAGCTAAGCCAAGACCCTCTTTTCATGATCAATCCATCCCCTAGGTCTCATTTGCCTAGGATAATAGTACCACACTAGGACTAAAGTGCCAATTCCACTCCTATCCACTTTTGATGCTATTTTCCAAGCTCATTTTTGGCCCCAATGGTCAATTAATTCTAATTTCTTATCCTTATCCTTGTTGGCCTAATATGAGAAAATTCAATCCATGACCAATAGATCCTTATAAAGTCCCATTCAAAGATCATTTATAAAGGGTTGACAAACAAATATCACAAATTAAGCAAGAATACAAGCAAGACTACTCAAGAAATCTTCCCTACTCTCTACATAAAACCATATAATACTATTTCTAGCTTATTTGAATCCTTACACTAGTCCTTAGTGATCTCAAGCACACCTAGTTTAGCATTTCCTTGCATTATCATATCACAATTACATCAAGCACTTTCAAAGGGAGAACTACATATGGGTTGATCCCTCTTTAGAGTATTGCTACGTAGGTAGTGTGCCCACACAAGGGGTGTGGATCAATGTTTAGTATATCTTAAACACACTAACCCACCCCTATTTCTCAAAAATGGTTAAATAATAATGGAAGATAGGGTTTGAAGAAAGAATATTCTCTACAAGGAGCTCTATAGACTTTTAACTACTAAAATTTTAGAGATGAGGTCACATAGACCTGTCAAACAAAACCCAAAAAGCTTAGATCCTTAGGATAAAAGTGCCAAATAAGGACTAAAGTGTCTATGCCACTCTTATATACTTTTAACACTCCTATCTAATAAAAAACAAAATTCAAAATCCTATTTGTGATAGTGTCTCGAGCCTGTACAGTGAACATCAGATCTTGTTTTAAACAGATCAACATAGTTTAAGCCAAGTCATATTTCTCTTTACTCATTTTATATTTTTTGAAAGTATAAATAGAAATCAAAGTTAGCAAATTATTATGTTTATTATAGCAAAATTATTGACTGATTTATCAATCTAGACCCTTTAACTAAATCTAGAATAAAACTCTAAATATTTCCAAAATTATTAAATCACTTTGCAAGGTATGAAGCAACTATGTTAATACTAGCAAATTATGATCAAACTATAATATAAGACTATTATAGAATGAACATTTAATATGATATTTAGACTAGAGTGATTTGATAAAAAAAAGTAAAAGGAAGGGTAGGGTAGAAAGAAAGTATGTGATTTTTGGTCCTTTATTTAGACATCATGATAAGGTTTAAATTATGATTGAACATGCATTTAACTAGTATATAGTGTAAAATAATAGATTCTCAAATCCCATTATGCACCAGGTGAGTATTTAAGGATAATGTGAAGGAATATAAGTAATAACTAACTTTGGTTTATATATTTACTACTACATTCAAATAACATTTACACATTTTAATGTAGAGGAAATAAAATGAAGAAAATTCAAGATCATTCAACTAATCTAGCATTGGCACACATTAACAACCCTATTTCAAAGATGAAAATTCAAAATTCATAAAAAAATCATTCAAATATGAATCTTAAAATAAATAATTGAGAGATAATCCATGATATAATTCACATAAATAGATTGGGATAAACTTTACAACATTCCTTACTTGTATTAAATTGCTCAAAAGTTGTAATGTAGTTTCTAGCTCTAAGAACTCCCTCCATTTTTAAAAATGGTAATAATACCTTTTATAAGAGGCTAAGGTAGTATATCAATTAGTCATGTTAGTTAAAAACATGCGAAAGTAAGGAAAACTATCCATTTTTACAAATTTTCTAGAATACATTTCCCTTTTCTTGAGTGGATTGGCCTATAGGCAAATATGCAAACAAATTTACACATGCCTTTTCAAAAAGAACATTCCAATCTTAAAATATTGAAAAGTTTCCAACAAAATAGAATGTTACTAGCTATCTAGTGGGCCCTAAGTTGAAGAAATCCCATATTGCTACTAAAGAATCCTCATGTCCTTTTGGTGTTGTTCATCAACTAGATTTGAATTGATAACTAACTCTAGGAGGCACTCATCTTCTTGGTTAGCCAAATCTTAAAAATCCCTATCATTTATTATCATGGGTGATTTGATACTCCTTTATTTGTCAATCTTCTCTTTTATAGTTAGGATCATATTCATAATCTTGTTGTTGTTAGTTCTAGTCTTGCCTTGGCTATTACTTCTTACTTATTACATTACCAAGGTGACTCTATGCTTCTATTCATCATCTATAATGATGCCTAAGGAGCTGAGTTTTGTGGGATTAGTAATCATGGTTCCAAGGAGTTGTTCATTTCTACTTATCAACTCTTTGTCATCTCTTAAGATCCTCTCTAAGTTCCTTAACCATGTACCTAAACCTTATATTTCATCAATAATTAATCCCATGATTGTGTTTAAATGGGATAGAATAATGGTTTTGAAACTAATAATTCAATCCTCAACCAATATGTTTATTAGCTCCTTCATTTTATCCTTTGAATTATACCATTAGGCTATAAAACCATTCACTACTATGTCTTGTTGGGCTAGTGGACTCTACCTTTCCTTCATTATATTCAAAGAGTCAATCATATCATAAAAACATGCCTCAAACATATTAATAATTTCCTTAGTGACTAATAGAATAACATGTATCTCAAGATTTTAATTTTGTTTTTATAGGTTCTCTATTTTTTGATACAGGCCTTGGATGCCCAATTTTAGTTAAGTTGGATGAGCATCAACTAATCCAACTATATATTATTGATGGATTAGGTCTTCACTAGGTCCCTAACCTCTTACTAGAGTCAAGCCAACAAATGGTTCAACTCTTTAAAAAGTGAGATATTCACTCCTAACCATGACTTTCTTTATTTCCACCCAATCTTGTAGTCTCTAGGTTGAATTACACATTGATTGATGACTCTATCACCTTTGGAGGCTCTAGAGTCTCCATTTATGTGCTTTTTGAGACCTTAGGAGTGTCCACCTTCATTCCACTTGACTCTCTATGGGATATCATCTTTATTTCTTACTCTTCCTTCATTAAAACAACCATCCATGGCTTGAGTTCATCATGGCCAGTGATGTTGATTACCTTGGTCATGGTCCATGAATGATGTAATGTTGGAATCTTTTGTATTTTTCCATATATGAACCATTTAAGGATGATTAGCTTATGAATAAGATTCTCATCACTAAATAAGTTAACTTTACTCAAAAGATGAATGAAGGTTAACTTTGATTTTTTCTTTCCTATCAAGATCAATGTTAACTAAACCCTCCTCTTTTCTAAGGGTGCAATTATAATTATGTCCAAATCAATCTCCTTCCCCTTTTCATATCTTACATTTTTGGATTGGGCATGAGGTTACTCTACTTGTTCCTCTTATTCATTTGATCCATAGGCATCAACAAGTACTTTGAGTTCATCCTCCACTATCTCCTTAAGACTTAGTGTAATCATGTTAATATACTAAATTTGGGACTCTAATCTACTAGGTTGGGTTGAAGATGATGCCCATTTACTACGTCTCTCTTCTAATTTATCCTTCTTGGACCATTGGGTAACTTTAAATTAATTCTTATGTACTTTTACTTATGACTTTTCTAGAGGGGGCTTAGAAGAGGGTCCAAGTAACAAGTGGTATTTCATGGGTCCCATCTTCTGAATTTTAAAAAGGGGTTTCTCATCTCTAGCCCACCTAGCCTCAAGCTTGATATTATGCTTCTTTATCTGAACCAATACTTCTATGAAATTGGAGGCAATGATATACATTATGTCATTGACACCATGTTGGTATTTGTAGGTCTTTTTTATTGTTTTTTATTTCAAATGATTCATAACCATATCATAAGGGTCCCATTGCCTCAACTTGTCTAACTATAAATTGAAGGAGTCCCTATGTTGGGAGATAGTTTTTACCTACTCCCAAGTCTACAATATAGTCCTACTAATGGCCAAATAAAAAGGGTGGAGAAGTCCCTTCCTTTTGATCTTGCATACTCTATCTATACCATGTGATAATTGGTATGTTATTTCCTACTCTACAAATTTAGTAGGCACATGGATTGGTAATTTGAGTGGTTGAGTGAGGGTTCCTTTTATTCTAGTTATAGTATAGTCTAGGTATAACTAGATATCCCCAATCGGCTCCAATACTTCTTGATTAGAGGATTGACCTTGTCTACAGGGATCCCCATAATGGCTTATAGTATAGCTATATAAATGAAATCATAAATAAAGCATATATTATGTATATACTTGAATATATACAATTAAAAATAGTGATGGGAAATAATTGGTTTGCCTTTAGGAGACCAATTCTACATGTCAAGTATTTTGGTGGCTAGTAGGGCATCTAAAAGATAGGACATGATAAATAAGTGATTATTGGTTTTCTTGTTTATGGATAATAATTGTTGTTTCAAGAAAGTTTTGATCATATCAACTATTAGGGGAGTGATTCCCTTTTTCATGATGAAATATACATAATCCACCTAGATTTTGTTGACATAGGTGGTGGAGATGGCTCCAAACAATCTATTCAATAGTCTCATGTTATTCTAACTCCTTTTCTAAACTGGGCAATTAAGATTTTATTAGTGGTTTATATGACTACATGGGTCACTGAGTACATCAATGGGGTAAGGATGGATTTCATGTTATTTTTTCCTAACCACTATCTGATTATGGGAAAATCCACCTGAGGTTTGGATAACTTGTTGTAGTCATATAAATAGTGAAAATTGGTAACTTGAGCATGGATAATGACACCTAAATTTATGTCCCTCTTACTTTATATCATGACCCTCATAAACATCTTTTCACTAATTCCAAATCATCTATGGCCTTCTATACATGATCCCAATTGAGCTAGACCTCTCTTTTCATGATAGATCAATCCCCCTAAGTCTTGTTTGCTTAAGATAATTATTCCACACTAGGACAATAACATTACTACCACTCCTGTCCACTTTTAGTGTTGTTGTCCGAGTCCATTTCTAACCCTAATGGTAAATTTATTTTGGTTTCCCATCATTCTCTTTGTTAACCTAATGTGAGCATATTCAACCCATGACCAATAGATCCCTATAAAATCCCATTAAAAGATCATTTGTAAAGGGTTGGAAATTATCACTAAGCAAAAGATAATATAAGAGAGACTACTCAAGTAATCTTATGTATTCTTTGCATATAACCAGCCAACACACTACAAGCTTATTCAAATCTTTAGACAAGTCTGTAGCCACTTCAAGTACATCCAATTTAGAATTTTTCATCTTCATACACATAATTTCACAAAGAACATCAAGTGGGATAACTACATATTGCTTGATCCCTCTTTAGAGTATTGGTATGTAGGAAACATGCCCACATAAGAGGTGTGGATCCATGTTTAGTGACTCTTACACACACTAACCCCCCATATTTCTTGAAATTGGTCAAATAATAATGGAACATAGGGTTTGAAGATAAAATATGATCTACAGGAAGCTTTATAGACTTCAAACTATCGAGACTTCATAGACAGGGTCATATAGATGTAGCAAACAAACCCATAAAGCTCAAACCCTCAAGAAAAATTAGTAGAGGTAGACTACAATGTCAGTGCCACTCATGTCAAGTTCCATCACTCCTATCCAATTAGAAAAAAAAAATAGATCTTAGTTTCTAATAGTGTCCTAATCCTACACAATGAATTCTAGCCTCTATCTTAGTCAGATCAATCAGTTTCTAGATAAGTCTAATTTTCTTCCCCTTATTACTATTTTTATAAAAGTTTGAATTACAATAAAATTTCACAAATTAGTAGATTAATAATTTCATATTTATTTACTAATTTTACTACTCAAACCCTTTAAATAAATTAAGAATAATACACTAATATTCCTAAAATTGTTAAATCATTTGGTGATCTTGACTTACTTCGTTTGTTCATAAAAACCCTAGAAACCCTAGGGTAAATTTCTTAATAAAATTTTATTATATTTTTCTAACTTTTTATTGGCACAATAAAATAATAAATTAGCATTAAATTTTAAAATTTTGTAGTTATTTTAAAATAATTTCCCTTTGAAACCCTAGTTGTCCATACTAGTTCCCAGTATTTTCCCAAGTATTTTCTTTATAATTTTCTAATTTTTTTACTAGCATATTAAAATTAGATATTAACTTCAAATTTAAAAAATTAATAGTAATTTAAAAAAATATTTATTTTTCAAAACCCTAGTTGCATCTACTAGGTCCTATCAAATCATAAATTTTCCAATAAATTTTTGATTTTTTACTTGCATACCTAGCTCAAAAATTCACTTACAATTTCATAGTAATTTTAAAAATAATTATGTTTCAAACCCTAGTTTCCTATACTAGGCCCCACTACTTCTTGAGGTATCATCTTGCATCTATAATCAGATTGCAAAAAAGGATCTCACTTATTTACAATTTTTCCTTACATTTCTTGCAAATAATAAGGAGACCATAAATGGTCCTATTATGGACATGAATGATGAAGTCTATCATATGTTTTAGATTGAGGTAAAAGCAGGTTTTGAAGGGGCCCCGAAACCCTTTAATAGAGAGCAAAATAAGAACAACTAAGCCCATAGGCAACACCTAAAAAACACTACAGAGAGGTAGCAAAAATAGGTTTTGAATGGTCCTGAAACCATAAGAGACACATCCGGTCAAAACCTAGAAACAGAAGTCTGGTGGTACAACAAACAAAGCTAACAAAAGAAGAACAAAGATCAGTACCAGTTTCTTAACCAACAAGAAGGACCAGATTATTCATCCAGTTCCAGTATCAAGTTCATGGCTTCTTTTCCTTTCAAAGCAGTTTCCTGGGTGGTAACCTCCAACAAATCTCCTTTTTGTGTATCTTTCTTTCTGGAACTTTGCCTTGTCCTTTTGCTGGGACCCTCTAGTGCTTTGGTCTCCTCATTGGCTCATTTACCTATATTGATAGCAGCTGCACAAATGTTGGACGTTACTTCCTCCATTTTCTTTCTGTTATCCTTTATTAGCTCCCGGAGGTTGTTTTCATAAGCTTTGAGCTTCACAGGGATCTCGCTTAACTAATTTTCCATGTTGTTTACTTTGTTCCAAGCAACTTTCAGAGAATCTTCCAAAGTTTCCACTTTTCTCTTGAGATCAATGATCTCCCTACACAACCAGGAATCTAATTGGGAAGAAGACTCAGCTTTACAGTTAACCCAAGTCGTAGGAGTGTGTATTTCATCATTTTGATTCTTCCCTCTCCAATCCTCAGACTTTTTAATGGGGCTATTCCTAGCTTCTTCAAATAAGTCTTCTTGACTCTTTTGTTCCCGCTCATTGATTCCATCTTGAATTTCCATCTCCATGTTTTGAATATCTTCCTGGACAGAGATTTCCTTTTCATTCTTAGAAGTTGGGTCCTCACCAGGATCTTCCTGGACAGTGTCATCCTCTGCCACTTTCTAGTTTTCCTCCATCTCTTCTATTCTGGTAATAGAATCCTCCTCTGTATTGACTTTATCTTTTTCAATTTCCTCAGATCCTTCTTCATCATTACTAGAGTTGGTGTCCTAGCTCTCTGTTCCATCTTCTTCCTCTGGTTTTTCCTCCTTGGGTTCTTCAATTCTCTCCCGACCCCTTTCTTCTTCTACATTCTATTTATTAGGACTAGGGGTCTTAATTTTTCCTCTTCTACTTACATTTTCATTCTTTTTATTCCCTGGCAACTTATCTTTCCCCTATTTGGGATACTTAACCAGTGCCCTATTCTTGCAATAGCCTTCAATAAGCAGAATAAGGCCTTTGTGAAGAATAGGGCACAAATCCTTTTTCCTATGAGCATAAAGGCTTTGAATCAGGGAGTAGTGAAGATAGAAAGGAAAAGACAAGCTAACCTTATGCCTGAAGTGGTTGAGGAAGACAAAATGGAACTTATGCACTCGTTTGCTTCTTCCGTCCAGGATGAAGTACTCCCTTATACAGCTTAGGACGTCCCTCCAAATCCCTTTAATCTGATCCAGCTCATAAAAATCCCCAAGGTCTATCATATGTTAGTACAAAGCTTCATTCTTTTTATTTCATGATTAATTTTCATAATTAGAGATTATATTACAAAATTTATTGCTTAAATTGCACAAGATTTCAATATTTCTTTTATATACTCTTTCTCTCTCAAGAGGAATAATGTCCAGCTCTATTTTGATAAACATGTTAGAAATGTTATGTCACAAGTCAAATCTCTTTATGCATTCATGCACAATTTCATGCTCTCTACCCTTTACTTGCTATCTTTCATATGGAAAAAAATTCAAGTTTATCTTGCTATATATTTTGGACATATCATAGCACATGTCAAATTTCTTTATGCATCAATGCACAGTTCTATACTCTCTATCCCTTATTTGTTATCTATCATGTGCAATGTTCTCTATAATCATATTAATATATAACTTATAATTTCACTTACATGCATTTTAGCCCATATACATGGTCTCTAGCTAGATGTATATTCCTCCTTGGATACTCTTGTTTCAATGTCATATTTCATGCAGAGGAAAGAAATACCTTGTCCTCCTCTCCCTCAAGAGAGTGATAGCTACTTTCCCTCTAACCAGGTCCATGTTATCACCCCTCAAAAAGCTTAGGTAGCCTCTACTATTGTTCTTAATTCATACACTTAACCTATAGCTTCTTCCAACCCTCTTCCATATATGTGCCTACATGTTTAAATGGAAACAACTAGGGTTTGTACTTGTAAAACTCTAAGGGATAAAATCATCAGTATGAACAAGTTAATTCTATATTTACAAACATATAATTATCTATTACATGAAAAGATCACAACATTGGAAAATTAGATTATAATACAAAATCCTCAAAGGTACCATAGTGTCCATCATGTATATGCACCTTCACCTAGTCAATTGGTTATAAGCAATGTTACATATCAAAATAATAAATCATATTAAAATAACTCTACAACTAGTGATTCAAAAAGCATTCAAAGATCAACTAAGAGTTCAAGTGAAGTAATAAGGAAAATGATTCAATCTAACTTAATCAAACTACCTCCACTATATCTAGTGAGAAGATCTAGATATTACTATGCATATCATACAATACATGGGCATCACATAGATTCATGTTTGGCATTAAAAATTCATATATAATAGATAATTGTTAATAAGGACCCTATATAAGGTAAATAAGTCAAAAATTCCATAGTGACACAAGAACACATTCACAATCGGTCAAATCCAAAAATAGTACAAAAGTGGTTACAAAAGCATAACTCAAAACAATAAAAGGATCAAAAATCAAAATCAAATCAAGAAAAGTTTCAAAAGCATAGGTAAAGCATGAAAAAGATGCAAATCTACCTCTCTAAAATGAGTCTCAAGATTCAAAGTAGTATAGATTTGGTCAAAAATATCTACAATAGTTTAATTATCAAGATCAAGGGTTGGGCAACATGCTCAATACATCACTACTCCTATTCTATAAGTTGATAATATTTATCAGAAAGGTTTGGGATTTATTGAATATCCTAAGGTAATTCATTCACAAACATAATTTATCAATGTAAAAGACCTAGATACAACAAAAGTCAACACTAGCATTATATTGGTTCAAAATCAAGATGATGAAAATGAGTGGAACAATATAGGTTGTTATGATTTCCAAGATACTGACATTGAATATGAATATTTAGAGTCATATTCATATTCATTACCTCATGCTTCATAACCATGAATAATTCCTTTATTCAATATATGACACCATGAGAGGGAGTCTCCCATGAGATTTATCAATTAGTGTCATCTCTTCTCATCCTTGTACATAATTTTTCATAATTACTTGTATATGTCTTCTCTTCAATTTATTTTACAGAGTCTTCCTATGATTGATTGTGCATATTTCATAACATTTCAAAATAAAAAAAATAATACATCTCAAAAACTCAAAAACATTCAAATATATCAAAAAATTAAAAAAAAAAACAAATATTTTAAAATACAAAAACATTCATATAATTTAAAAACATTTCAATTGTGCGCATCATCCATGCTTTACATTGATACTACTATGCTAGATATACATTTGTTATTTTATGCTATTGTTTATCAATTTATATACATTACCATACTTCACTTGATCTCCTTTGAGTGTTTACAATGACTTCTAGCTCTTTGATTGCTTCACTCTACCCATTGAGGGGGCATCTTTTTACATTGAGACATACATCTATATACATACCCACTGGGGACATCCTCTACATAGCTACACCATCCAAGTTATTTCATTATTACACCACACACTCTAGTTATCATTTTGATGTTCATTACTTATTGTCTTATATAGATTAATCTATCTACACTCACTAGTTTACAACACTTGTGTAGTTCTTGGCATTTACCTTATCTTTCACTCCATGCATTTCATACTTTCATTTCTTACTTTGATTAGTTAGATTCTATTTTATTTCTAGTATTTACATGCTTTCCTTTTTTTCTTTGTGTATCTAGATGTGATTTCATTTCTTAGTTCATATTTGTCTCTTGTATGTGCCTTAAGACATTTGCAAATGTCCTTTGCTTCTATTCATGTGTGTGCCTTTGGACATTTTCCAATATCCTTTGCCTATACTCTTCTATGTGATTATGGATCCAACCTTACTTATTTCAATTCTATGTGTATGTGGCATTTAAACATGCCTTGTATGTTTGATTCCATTTTAAGTGACATGTGCCCATGTCCCTTGTTTACTTGGCCCCTTGGCCACTCTTATATTCTTTTTGCTTCTTATCTTGTGTGCTTGTTCCTTGTTTGATTCTCATTATTTTGAATTCTATGATCCATATCATGCATTATCTTACTTTCTTGGATACCATGATAGACATCATGTTCCATCCTTCTATAACACCTAACAACTAACAACTAATCATACTTCAAATTCCAATTTAGTACATTTCACGTGCTATTACATTGTTATATCTATCTAGGCATACACCTGTTGATCTAACAATCTCTCATTACAAACCATGTTATATCTTGAGATATTTTATTGATTATCATTGTTGTATCATATATCTTTGAAACATAACACACTTGCAAGTCTATTTATTTTTAAGGTAGTCATTGCATGATATTAATTTTTACCCTAAAAAGAGGTGGAAATAAGAAAGGGTTTTTTTCACAATTATCAAAGCTCCTAACAATAGAAAATATATCTTTCAAAACACCCAAAACAACAACTAGACATCAAAACAATCACAATAGACTAGGTAGATAGTGAAAATTTCAAAAAAGTCATCAAATTTTTCCCAAGACCATAGTTAAAGATTGGACTATAGAATCAATGCCACTACTATCCATTTTTGGCACTCTTAACTAAATATAAAAAAACCAAACTTTCTAGAAGTAGGTATAAAATTAAGCTAAGCTCTAGTTTTACGTAGTCAGAGTAATTTATAATCAACAATTTTTAATACACTTTTGCTTATAGAATCTAGACATAGGGGGCATCATACATATCATGATGGATTTCACTTCCAATTTTAAATATGGTAGTTGGTATCACTTTTAGATCAAAATACATGATTTAAACATTAGTGATTTGGGGTAATGTGTATGACACATTTATTTTCTTTTATTTCCAAGTTTAACATCACTCAAGTATTCTTAGTAGTTATGTTCCTTATTACATATATAGGTGGTTGGAATAATTTTGGATGGCTTTCATATAAGCCTAACTTTCACATTCCTGAGTTCTTGAGTTTTTGAGTGGCTTTCATACTAGCCTAGTGCACTAGTTTCAGAATGGCTTTCATATAAGCCTAATCTCTATCTTTTGAAGTGGAAAAGAGTGGTTTAGTTTCTAGCATACATTTGGATATTTATGACAAAAATTTTATACCATAATAAATTCATGTGATTTAGGAGCCATCTCATATGACATACATTTCATACCGGTATTAGTTTATAGCTTCACTTCATGAGGCAATAATGGATCCAAAAGACTAGCTTGCTTTTGTATTCTTGAGCCACTTACTCAAAGGGGTTGGATACATAGTCCAAACATCAATTATGATATGCATGATCACCTAGCTTCACTTAGTAGGTGACAATGAAGACAAAGGGATAACCTTTGCATTCTTGAGCCACTCTCAAGGAATTGAGCATTCAACTCCATTCATGATATTACTCTGAATATGATATCATCCAACATTATCTAGCATCACTCAACATCACTTACCATCACAACAAGTTTTTTATTTGTCTATGTACTTGGTGAGGTGTATTCATTTCTCTCTCTCTCTCTCTCTCTTTCTCTCTCTCTCTCTCTCTCTCTCTCTCTCTCTCTCTCTCTCTCTCTCTCTCTCTCTCTCTCACACACACACACACACACACACACACACACACACACACACACACACACACACACCTAACCTTGTAAATTCTTATTTTAGATATAACATATCTAATATGAAATGATCTACTTTCTATTTTCTTTCGTAGATTCACACTTAATAGAATTCTCTCTCTATACACACCTAACATCACATATCTTCATGAGCTTAACCCTTACAAGTAAGTTTAGGTACACTTTCTATTTTTCCTTTATCCTAGTATTTCACTTTACTACATCACTAGAATAAAGGGGGGGAAATATAGTCATATAAAATGTGAAAATTGGTAACTTTAGAATGGCTAATGACTCCCAACCCTTAAATCCCTCTTGTTTACTGTCATGACCCTCATAAGAATCTTTTTACTAAATCTTATCCATCTATATCCTTCCAAACCTAATCCTTGTTAAGCTAGGCTCCTCTTTCCATGATAGATCAATCCCCTTAGGGCCCATCTACTCAAGACAATAGTGCCACACTAGGACTATAGCACCAGTGCCACTCTTATCCATTTTTGGTGTTATTGTCCAAGTCCATTTTTAGCCCCAATGGTTAATTTAGTTTAGTTCCCCATCCTTCTCTTTATCATCTGAATGTGAGCACATTCAACCCATGACCAATATATTCCTATAAAATCTCATTCAAGGATAATTTGGAAATGGTTGGAAATTAACACTAAGAAAGCAAGAATACAAGCAAGACTACTCAAGAAATCTTCACTATTCTTTATATACAACTAGTCAACACACTTTCAAGCTTATTCAAATCCTTACACCAATCCCTATCCCCTAAAAGTACATGTAATTTATTATTTTTCATCTTCATACGCATAATTTCACAAAGCACATAAAGTGGGATAAATACATATGGCTTGATCCATCTTCGTAGTATTGATATGGAGGCAATGTTCCCACACAAGGGGTGTGAATCCAAGTTCAATGAATCTTACACATACTAACCCCCCCTCTTTCTCAAAATTGGTTAAAACATAGTGAAACATAGGGTTTGAAGAGAAAATATGATCTATACGGATATCTATAGACTTCCAACTATTAAGACTTCACAAACATAGTCACACAAACCTAGCAAAAAAAATCCAAAAAGTTTAAACCCTTAGGATAACAATGTTAAAGGTGGACTACATCACTGTTGCCACTCCTATCTAGTTCTAATCCTCCTATCCAATCACAAAATGATGTTTAGATCTTAGTTTTTTATAGTGTCCTAGTCTTTCATAGTGAATTCTAGTCTCTATCTCAATCAGATCAATCAGTTTCTAGATAAGTCTCATTTTCTTCCCCTTATTACTATTTAATAAAAAATGAATTGCAATCAAATTTCACAAACTAGTAGCTTAAAAATTACATATTTATTTATTGATTTTAATACTCAAACACTTTAACTAAACTAGGATTAATACACCAATATTCCCAAAATTGTTAAATCACTTGTAATAACTTTCAAATAAAAGAGGGGAGATATATGCTACTTTTTTGAAACTATGATTGTGCACTATCATGTCCTAATCAATATTAAAAGTCTTGAAAATAGGATGAATGACCTTAATATATTGTAATACCTCAGGTTTTTCCACCATGTAGTGGAGATGAGTCATCTGGATGGAGACCAAGTCATTGTATCTCTAGTTAACTATGGCATTCTTATGTTCTTCCCTTTTGATGGCCTACATCTCTTTAATTTTCTAAAAAAGTTTGGAAAAATTGCGATCTCTAATGTTTAATGATACAATATCAAATTATTTGTCCTTAAAGATCCTTCCCTCCATATATAAGGTTAAGTACAAATGTGTCCTCCCTTTGATGTTGTTTTGAGTCACCATGACTATGAGCTTTGAAAATTATTCACTAATGGCATACAAATTATATATGGATTATTTTGCACTTGTATAGATGGAAATATGACTCTCTGTCTTGAATAAAATTTATCTAAGATCAAATTGGGGCCTTTTTTGAAGGCTAGGGATTTTTTGTAGCTTTAATGGTGATGGTTTCTCAGGCTTAGGTGAATTCATACCTTGGATTTGAATTATACCACTACCTTTATACCTTTACATTTTCATGCCCATAAAGTCTTTGATTTTTTCAATGCTAGCATGGCATCTATGTGGTATCCACCTGGTATTTTTCATTGAATTCTCATTAATTCTTTCAAATCACTAGCCGTTGTCTTATAAAATTTCTTTTATCTTATACCGTCAAATCTCTATGCAAAAATCAATGTGGGTCATTGATTATGATCTTTGGACTTACACACTATTAGTCCTTATCTATCTTGGGCTCTGAAGACACACCACTTGGAATCCTTATGGGCCTTTTGGGCTCTACACCCTATCAATAATGTAGGGAATGCATGTTTTCCATGCATTGAACCCATGAGCCTTAGGAGGTTCCATTGAGTAGTCCATATTGATTACACTCTATCTGATTAGATTGATTTGATTAACCAGGTGCCATTGATTCTAAAAATATACATGAGATTTATTTAGAATCATGATATAAAAGGTAACATAGGCTAAATACTATAGGTTAAAGTTTATTTCATGTTTAATAAACATGATATAAAAATTAGGCTAAAATTTTAAGCAAAGTCTCCTATCATAATATATAGGGGCCATCCCCCTGAATGATTAATGGACCTAATGCAAGGATTTGACCTAGGGTTTTATCATGTTAATAAACATGGAAAAAATTTAGATCACAAGTCCTAAGCCAATTCTTATCATGATGGGCCTTTTTGTGAAGCTAAACTTATTAGGTTTTAAAATTCCATGAGGATTATGTAGACTAAGGTTTGGGTCAATGTTTAAAAATATGACTATATCTTAGCATGATTTTCAATCTTAGTCTCTACAAATTCAAACCTATTTACAAGGATTTTGAGTTTAAACATGGATTTAAACAACCCGATTCATCTATGAACGGTCAATTTAGGCATCAAGAAGCAAGAATTAGGTAGATTTTCCTTTTGAATGAAATTAGCTATTTGAGTTGAATTTTAGAAGTCTCATGAATGTCAATGATGGTCTTATAGATGTCTCTTGACATTCACATAAATTTCAAAATTAATCTCTAATAACCTTTCATACAAGGCTAAAATTTTATGGCCTTACATATGTCAATTATGGCTTCACAGATGTCAAATGATGGGCACAAGATCATCAAATTTAAGTCCCAAACATAGTTGGTCCTATATAAGCCTAGGTTTAATATATTTTATCAAATTATCCCCTATGATTAAGTGAAGAACATAGATCATGATTTAAGCATATGCACTCCATTGGTTCCTATAATCATGAAGAGGGTCGAGTTAGCTCAAGACCGTCTATAAAAATTAGACTAAATTATAAGCCTAAGTCTTTTAAATAATAATAAAATATGACCCTTAGGATATTATAGTCATAATATAAAGTTTTAATCTAAATTTTCATTGTATTAAAAATACAGTAAACCTTAGGGTAAAAACCTAGGCTAAGTCTATGTTTTGATGCATGAGGCCTTTTAACACTAAGCTAAAACATGAGAATGTTATGTGGTGATTCCACAAGGCTCTTGAGCTTTGATCCTATTGACCCTAGGAAGGACCCATAGACTATCAATCAAGATTTGAGTTCTTGAGATGGTAATACTTGTCATCTTCATATGACATTTTTGGGTCTTTGACATTATAACATTATGTCTACTCTATTAGATCTATTTTATATGAATATTAATGGTTCATTTATCTTGATATAAATGCTTACATATGATTGGTTTGATGGATCAAGGTTTTATATTCATTGGGCCTCCTTCACTCTATCTGATCATATGGTCTTGATGAGGCAAAAGCTACCAATTCTATAGAGAGGTAATATGCTTAAGTTAGGGATAGTTAATGTGGGGACTTAGGCTAAGGTCTTAGTAATAAGGTTTATTTCATGTTAATAAACATAAATGGTGTCTTAGGACTAAGACCTTAGTCTGAGTTCATAATAAAGAGGACCAATGACATAAAGGGAGAAAAAGATTAAGAAAATAAAAGGTCCCTATAAACATAAAAGTTAAACCCTATTTACAATAAAAGGGGGGGCCAAGGGGCTCAAAATATAAAATATAAAACCTATAATCTTAGACCAATGTTTGGTCATGTTGAAAAAGAAGACAAAGCCTTAACACAAAATTTAGGCTTAATTTCAAATAATGTTTAAAACTTTCCCACCAAATTTTCTCCTACCAAATTGGATTTGAACCAAGGGTCTAAGATAGGGTTTTTTGAAAGGAGGCTTTAGAACATGAATTAATTTTTTTATTTTTCAAAGAATAAAGGCTAGTAAAATCCTAATTAAGATTAATTAACAAACCCAAAGTGTGTTTTATTACATGTAGGTCACATGAAACCTATAGCTAAAACATGAATATCCATTGTCATCAACATTAGGCAAGGTTAAAATAGATCCATCAACAAATGGGCCAACCTTTTTAGGTGTGAAAAATATTAAAAATCAAATAATGTGAAAAATATGTTAATTTATTAAGTTTTAGGGTTCAATGTTTTCAAAAGGGTCCCTATTTTTTAAAAATGGGGATATGTTGATCTCAACACTTTCATAGTTGATTAGTGTGTTAAGGAGTCCAAACTTAAGAGTGGATCTGATAAATTCTTGGTGTATCACCATAACTTATAATATAACTTATTTTATGAAAATTTATTTCCCCTTTTCACCCATGATAGTCTTAGATTTATAATAAAAGACCCAAATTATAAATCTGAGGAGCTAGCCTCATAAAAAATCCTAGAGGTCTAGTCTAGATATAGGCAACCCATGGCCTTAAACCATTCCCATGTTAGTCCAGGTATGGGTTAGACTTCAATGAATTAGATCCCTATTCAGGGTTTTATATAGATAGATAATAGCTTTGTCATGCTTAATGGGACCACTAATTTTTCATATCTGAGTATAGTAGTGAACATTATTGTTTCATTTCTATATTTGCATAATTTTGCATGACCCTCAGAGTTATCATAAGATCTTCTACAAAAGGGAAGGAGATAGATTTATCTGAGCTAGCTTTCCAATCAATAAAAATAAGTCTTCTCATATAAAACCTACACCTAACCCTCTTATTCCCCTATTGTTTCCCAAAATCCTCCTATTTAAGCTAGTATAGTTTAACCAAACACTGTTATAAAACTTAGATGGATATTCCAAAAATGTAAACCTTTATGCCATTCAATGGTGGTAGTCCTTTGAATCTTACTTAGTAGGATGATATTCCAATCTTAGATTTAAAATGTCTTACATATTATATAGGAGAGAACCTAATTACCCCTATAGACCATATTGCAGATATTACTAACCTTTATTTAGTGCATTATGTAACTTAAGAAAATGTATCAATGAGGTTTTTAACAACTTATTTCAAAGGGAAATCACTTCAGTGATATAAAGGATTTTCCCCTAGATCAATTAATAAATAGGATGAGTTTATAGAGGTCTTGTGCAAGAAATTTGGGGATAAGAGTGATCATCTTTCACTTGTGGAGCAGCTTCAAATAATCAAGAGATCCCCTCATGAGTTCATGGTGGATTTCAACTACAAATTCTAGAAGACCTGGGACAGAATTCCTATGTTGATCAAGCCTATGCCCAACTATGATTTTAAATAGTATTTGAAGGCTCTCAACTAGAATGTAGCTATAATTATTTAGTCCATGGGAGGTAACACCCTACCTAGATATTTTGAAGTAGTAATTAGGGCTGAATATTGGCTTATACAAGTAGGCAAGTTGGATCCAAGGACATTGATTCCTCTCTTCCTATAGATACATCTTCCTACCCTCGCTATTGCTCTAATTCAAAAATAAATAATTTTTTTATAAAATTTAAAGTGATCAAACTCATAGACTAGGGAAGATACAAAGTCTTCTCAAATCCTAGAATAACAAGTTGATTTCAATGGAGAGGCAACAAGCTCTACCATATAGGTCATACCAAAATGATAATCTAAATTTATAGTATAATAGACCACCCTATCAACTCAATTAACAATGAAAAGATAAAAATACTCAATCAAGGTAATATAATCCCAATGTTCCAAGTAATTTTAGAGCTATTGTGCAAACTCAAAACAACTATGATTAACAAGGTCCATGGTAGTCAGAGGGACAGTCTAATGAGATGGTAATAGCCACTATTAGAAACATGTATCAAAACCCTAGTTGTCAGAATGCTTCTTCATTTTATATTAATGACATGACTCCTTCTCTACCAAAATCCCCCAAATAAGTCAAGACAACATGCCTACCATGTCATAATCAAAATCTCAAAGCCAATAACAAGGGAGAATAGGTAGAACACCAACTGATACCACATGCATGAATTTTCAAGAATGGGACTATGTGTTTGATCATGTAGTAGCCAATATGGGACAATATTAATAGAGGAAAAATTAACCAATTTCATCTCAAATAAGGGCTAAGAAGAGGATGTTAGAGGATAACTTGGGGCAATCCAATTTTTATTCATCTTCTCCATATACTAGTCAATAACCTATTTCTTTAGATGCAACTGCTAAGGCTATTTAAAATAAAAAAGTGCCCCAACCTCATGGATATAATCATAGATCCCCCTTCATTCCTCATGTTATTCAAGTGCCAAGTGATGATTCTTCGTACAAGGTACAACCCAAAAGCACTAACCTTCCCTTTATTATTATGGATCATTTGACGAATAATAATGTAACTATGTCCATGTATGATTCTATGTCTATCCTAGGGAAAAATTATATTATCCATCAAAATCTCTCCAAAATTTCTCAATTGGAAATTATGGCTAATAAAGTGAACATTGTTTTCATCAATAATAGTGAACCTAACTAAGCCTCTAACTGAGCCCTTGGCCAAGTTTCCAATCAAGCTCCAAGTAAAAGTTAATATCAAAATGTTTTTCATCCTTCTAAATTTGTTAATCCTCCCCCATTTTATATGTGAGTCTTCATAAAATATTATTTAGTACATAATTACATGATTGACTCAGGCGATGTAACCTTAGTGATGCCTAAATCCATAATAAAGAAGCTTAAGCTCAAATATGTGCTTAATGAAATGGGTGTTCTTTAATAGGATGGATCCCCTACTAAGATATTAGGCATATTGAAATATCAATATATTAAATTAGCTACATATCCAAAAAAATCATCAATAAAGATGTAATGTTGGTAGACCTACCTCCATATTTTTCCATATGTTTGTCTAGGAATTTTACTACTAAGATTAAAGAATATTTTTCATCTAATTGGTCATACATGGTTTTTAGAACCATATATGAAACTAAATTCACCATAAGGTCTGAGCCTATTTTTTGCCTCCACATACAACCCTACATAACCAGCCTTGTAAATACCAACTATGTCATATTTGAAGAGGCTGTTGAGCAAGAACCCCATAGTCATATTTAAGTATCTCATATTTTAACTTAGATGAGTGGGTAGCTGATAACCATGTGTTTGATCCATATAGAAAACATGAAGAGACAAACTTAGGAGTGTATTGTATATATGAGGAAGGTGTTACAATACCTTCCTTAACTAACATTGCTCAGGAGGAGGATGGTATATGGACTTTATTCTTTGATGGATCAAGGTCAAAGAATAGGAGTGGAGTCGGAGCCATGCTTATTTCACCCTCAAGTCAAAAGTACCATTCTAATGTAAGAATCAAATTTAGTTTTACCTCAAATATAGTTAAATATGAATCTCTTTTGCATGGTTTGTAAGAACCAAAGAAGAGAGGTATCCAACTCCTCAAGGCCAAGGGTGATAGTGAACTTGTGGTAATAGGCCTAAGTGAAATTAAGAGTCATCATCTAAAAGCCTATAAGCACTAAGTATGGGACCTGATGAAGAACTTTTTAGATTTTGATATCCATTCCATACCAAGAGAATGAAACCAACATACAGATAGGCTTGCATCCATTGGTTCCAAATATGAGATAGAAAGAGTTAAAGGTAGCCAAAGCCAAGATAAGGTCAAGATTTTATGTAGACTAGTTTTAATTGATAATTAGGTGAGTTGGAAATTATTTGACAATGCTGATCAAATCATATTTTTTCTAATACAAGAGGTAGAATTATACCATAGAAACAAAGGAAAGTTATAGAATCAATATGATTATTAGATAGTAAAACTAATATATAATAAGCTTCCAAAAGAGATTTTGACATTATAGATCATCTTCAATGAAGATGACCAAGTAATAAGAGGGAAATTAGGAATCTCAGATAAGGAAGAACACTATGAAAAGGTAGGGATATTTAAGGGTAAGTTGTTAAAGCTTAAAAGGTCAATGCAATAAAGGAAAGAGCTAGATTTGTTTCTATGTGCTAAGAATTTTTTGGTATATTTTATTGGGAGTATAAAGACTTGAAAGGGTTTGACCCTAAACTTACATAACACACCATTGAATTAGAAAGCAATGCCAAGATAGTTAGGTATAAATAGAGTTCTATAAACCCGTGAGTGGAGGCTCTCATGAGAGGAAAGCACTATAAACTGATTGAATCCAAGATAATATATATAATTAAACATTCCTCTTGGGTGGTAAATCTTGTGCCGGTAAGGGAAAAAAATGGAGATATTTAGTTATGTGTTGACTTTAAGGACCTCAATAAGGTGTCCCTAAAGGATCACTACCCAATACCCTCCATGGATCAAATTCTATAAAAATGGTAGGTTATCAAAACTTTTCATTTCTTGGTGTCTATTTTGGATATAATCAAATCATGGTGAAAGAGGAAGATAGGCATAAGACTAACTTCAATAAAAAATAGGGCACTTATGCACATCATGAAATGCCTTCTGGACTCTCTAATGTTGGATCCACCTTCTAAAGAGCAATGGATGTTGGTTTTCATTGTGTTTTGAATGTTACAATTTTAGTTTACCTTGATGATATAATATATTTCTCAAAGAATCATAATGATCATCTGATGCATTTGAGATCTATTTTTTATACATGTAGATGATTTACATTTTCTTTGAATCCAAAGTAATTCATTTTATTAATACATGAGGGAAGACTTCTCAAACATGTGGTGTTTGAAGCTGGTCTTTCCATTGATCTAGAGAGGATAGAATCAATCCTTTCTTTATCAGTACCCAAACATAAGAAAGGGTTGTAGATATTTTTGGGCAAGATGAAATTCATTAGGAGGTGCATTATAGGCTTTGTAGTTATGGTCAAGCTCTCACGCATATGCTTATAAAATGTAAGGAGTTCACATGAACAAGAGAAGCCAAGAGATGCTTTGAGGCCATCAAGAAGTCCATATCTCATACCTGCACACTTTTATATCTAGAATTCAATAAATAATTCTATTTGTATTCCTTTTCCACATTAGATGTAATTTAAGTTATGTTTATGTAATAGAATGATCAAGGTCTGGAGTAACCCATTAATTTATTTAGAAAATATTTATAATGTTATTAATAAACATAGAGCTTTGTTGAAAATCATGTACTTGTTATTATAAGTTTAAAGTAATTTAGGCATCTAGTTTAAAATAGTAAGATCATACTAATGGTGGCTCATCCAAGTGTGAAGGATTTTATCCTCAACAAAAACTTGAACAAAAAGAGAGATGGATGGGTTATTAAGTATATGGAGTATGACATTGAGGTCAAGATCACAAAGCTAGTATGAGGAAAGGGATTATGTGAACATCTTATTGAAGATGTGAGAGAATAAAAAGAGATATTCCTAGTAATCTAAGACACTTAATAGATGAAGATACTCTTCAATCCATCTAGACATAAGATATTGCTATATTTCTCCAAACAAGAGAGTGTCGAATGGGTTTCAATGCATCAAAAACAAGATAGTTTAGGTCTTAATCAATGCCATACATTATGATTTATGGAGTGTTGTTCAAAAATACACTGGATGTATGATTTTAAGATGCATTGAAACTAACCAATTTGATAAGCTTCTTAGGCAATTTTATGATAGTCCTCAAGGAACACATTTTGTAGCCAAGACCATAATTGTAAAAATAATCATAGATGGTTAATTTTGGCCTAATTTATTTAGAGATTCACATGTATGGGTAAGAAAGTGTTCAAAATGTGCCATGTTTATAGGGAAACACAAACTAAATACCATGCCACTGAAGCCTATTCAATTTGAATAGTCTTTCATGTAATGGGGCTTATTCTTATTTAGAATGATTAATATTCCATCCCTTTCTAGCCATAAGTGGATCTTGATAGCCATAAAATACTTCACTAGATAGGTGGAAACATTTCCCTTGAAGAAATAAAATGAAAACTTTGTACTTGAGTTCTATGAGATCCTAGTCACCCATTTTGGAGCACCATCCACTATAATATCATAGAATGCTTTGGCATTTAGAAACACAAATGTGTGTGAGTAGGATATTTAATAGGATATCTATCTAACATATTCATATAATTATTATCCATAGGGTAATGGACTAGTTGAATCCACTAATAATAACCTAATTCAAATCATTAAGAGAATAATGGAAGTTAATCAAAGATCCTGACACACAATGTTGAAGACTAACTTATGGGCTAATAAAGTCACCCAAAAAAAATCCATTGGTAACTCACCTTATCTCTTAGTCTATGAAAAAAAATCACGGCTGCCAATTTCATTGGAACTTCTAGATTTGGATCTTTCACACCAACTAGAGCTTTTAGAAAGTGATGCAATGGAGGTTAGAATAAATGAACAAAGAGAATTAGAGGAAATAAGTGATGATGTGATACATTCTATGTGGTATAACAATAGTAGGTCAAGATGAACTTTGATAAAATATCTTCATCGAATACATTTAAATAAGGTGATATAGTCCTCAAATGGGATAAGGATGGTTCAAAATTAGGAAAAGAATCCAAGTTTGACAAACTTTAGAGTGGACCCTATGTCATCATAGGCTTCAAATAAATTAATGCTTTTAATATTTCCAAATTTAATGGACAGAGCCTTCCCATCCCTGTCAATGGGAGTTATCTCAAGTTTTGATACTAGTCTCATATCTTTCCCCTTGTATATTAGTAGATAGGTTTATTATTTTCCTCCAAGTACTTTTGTACATTTCTAATTTTAGTTTATTTATTTTTATTTTATGTTGTTTATTTATTGTTGTTTACCTCCTTGTAAATCCCAATAAGTTTCCATAAGTTAAGTAGAGTCTATTTGTAAGTTGCTTTTCATTTGAGCAAGGTTGATAAATTTATGGGTTTCATGACCAATACGTTGGTTAAGCCAGCTGAGTCATCAAAATTATTGGACATTTTAGCCCACATACCAAGCTTCTATCTAGTTTGAATAGATGAGTAGGGTCCCAATTATTGAGTAGATCAAGTGGATTAGAGGTAAGATCAACATTACAAGTGGATGGATCCAAGTAAGGTTCTATGGTGTTAAATGGTTATAGGAACAGGTCTAAAAGTAGCTTAGGTTTACACTTTTCCAATTTTTGGCTAAGTATAGAATTCAAAATTCCTTTAGAGGAAGTGTTACACACAAATCCCAAAAAAAATGTATAAGGCTTAATTCTTTTCATAATTTTATCCCACTATATTTCTCTAAGTGTTGGATTTCTTTCAATATTTTGTTTTTGGTCTATTTGGTAGTGTCAAGAATTATTTCAAACATTTTGTTCAAAACAATTTCTGAAAATAGTCATGTATTCAAAGAGGTTCCTTTTCAAATGTTCTAAAGGGTCTTTTCTCAACAAAGTTTCCCAAACACTTTTCTTGAAGGATCATTCTTTGATAAAATGGACCTTTGGGAAAAGCCCAAAGGATATCTTTTTTCTAGAAAAGTGGCTAAGACAATTTCATCAAAGGGTCTTTTCTCATCAAAGTGTTTGAAACACTTTTTTAGAAGGGTACTTTTCTTTGCTAAAAATTCCAGTGTAATTTTCCCAAAGGGTAGTTTCTCTAGAAAATGGTCCAATTCAAGGTTTTTGAAGGGTCTTTTCTTTCAAGAAAGGGTCCAATGTAGAATTTATAAAAGGCTATTTTAAAAGGGTTTAAGGGTCATTTTAAGGAAATAATTCCTTTAGGAAAATTATCTAGGACAATTTTCTTGAAGGCATATTTCTTTTAGAGATTTTATCCCAAAGTAAAAGACTAAGACATGAATTCTTTCAAAAAAATTGTCAAAAAGAATTTTTCAAAGTAAATAGAGGTCAAGACAAATCCTATTGAGCCTAAATATGATGGTCACATTAACATCATTTAATGGTAGATAGGACATCAATTTTAAAGATCATGAACTAGTCATTGGCTCTAAAATAGCATGTTCATGATATTTGATCAAGCATTCAAATCTAATAGTGAGTGGAGGTCAAAAGGGTCATGAATATCAAGATAAAATGCATGCATGATAGGTGTTAATAGTGTATTAAATTGGAAAAGGATCTATAGATGTTAAATAACATTAACTAGATCGATGGAGTGAGATGAGCTAAGAGTCAAGTATCCAAGCTAATTTTTGATGACCATCAGGACAAAGGAGAACCCAAATGACTTAGATAGGGGTCTAAGGTTTAGTTTTTTCATAAAGGAAAGAAAGAAGGAATGGATATGAGCTTCATAATGATATATTTTGGGCCAAGAGAGGATATTTTGGGATTAGGAAGCACCATTGATGACTTGTAGAGGCAAACATGTAAACTTCAACAACTTTTGCCAAAGTTAGATGCATGAAAATGACCCTTCTCCCCACTTGGGCATGCATCAACAAACCAGTCATGAGTAGTTTTACACTAGGACATAATGAAAATGAATTGATATTATTATTTCAACTACCATAGAGCCTCATAAAGAAGATATTGTAATGAGGCAATGGATTGGAGTGACCTAGATCAATTAGGAAGGGTTTGAGTTAGCTTAATTCATGGAAGTAATTGTAAGAACTTTTCAAATGGATTTGAATTCATTTGATCCCCTTTTAAACACTAAAAATCCCTTTCTCTTCCTTCCCTTCTATTATAAATATAGCCTTTGAGTTGTTATTTTACATCCCTTAGGTTGATATGACTAGACTCTACTAGAATTGTATTCGACACCTCTTAGAATACTGAATAAATTATTTTCCAATCATTTACTAATCTATATTTAGTGTTCAATGTTTTTTTAGTATGAAAATATGAATTTTATCTTCCTCTTTCATGTCTAAACTCAACATAAGTTTCATAAACTTTCTTTGCATGTCGTATAGTGTGTCTCAACATTGATCTCTCAAAGATATAGTAGACAACCAAATTTAAGTGTCTCTAACCAAACCTTATTTATAGTTTTCCCTAGTTTGAATGTATCAAATAGACCTATATAAAAAATATTATTGCATAGAAACCATAGTAATAATTGCATTAGATTTATTTCATAGTTCATAAATGTGTTAAGGAGTCCAAGCTTAAGAGTGGATCTAATAAATTCTTGGTGTATCACCATAGCTTAGAATATGTGTTATTTTATAAAAATTTCTTTCCCCTTTTCACCCAAAATAGTCCTAGATTTAAAATCAAAAGTCCAAATTATAAATCTAAGGAGATAGCCTCATAAAAAATCCTAGAGGCTTAGTCTAGATATAGGCAACCCATGGCCTTAGACCATTCTCATGTTATTCTAGGTATGGGCCAGAATTGAGCAAATATGACCCATATTTAGGGTGTTATCTAGATATCTAACAAGACCTGATATAATTTTAAAATTGAGAAGGTGCATAAGTGTAGAGGTCATGTTTTTATGACATGCCACCATTCAAATCTACAAACTATAAAAATGTGGAGGTAATGCTTACATGGCATGACTCCAATAATAGATCCCATATTTAGAGGTGAGGTTAATAGAACCTAGTAGGTACCTTAAATCAAAATGATAAGGAAAATACATAATATGTGTATGAATCATGTATAATTTATGGATAACATTTCAAAGTAGATATATCAATTAAGCTCCCAACATTTGATCACATCAATTACTAAGATGGATGATATAGATCATGGAAATGTCTAGAGAGTATCATTAAAATATCAAAAAATAATCAATCACATATAATAAATCACTCAGGTAATGCAAAGGAATGGTCTAAGGATACCTTATACAAGGGGAATATTCAATTTTTTTAGAATTGAAAGTAATGACATATTTAAATGTCCAATCAACATGGAATGAAATATTCAAATGTCCAAATAACATAAAATGGCACAAGTGAAAACAAACAAGGAACATATTTAAATGGCCAATAAGAAAGACAATATCAAGAGATTAAATAGCCTCAAAAAGTGACAATGTGAATAAATAAAGTGTAAGTGACCAACATAAGCACATTATACTAGTCCCTACATATGTTTGTTAGAAAAAACATTATGTATTATATCATATCAAGTAAATTATGAAATATATGAGCATGTATAGAATCCTATGTTATAAATATAAGCTCAAACATGAAAAAGTATAAATGATCATAAAGGATATATAACTTGTATCAATCATGATAAAATAAGCAGATGCCCCCAATATACTATATGACATGCTTAGAGGAAAGGTTAAACATGTATTTAGCTATGCCTATATCACACTAATAAATCCATGAAATATATATGTTTGTGTGTGTAGGAATTAAATGATATGTTATCACTAACATAAATCAAACAACATTGATGTCAAAGAACTAATAAATTTGGTGAATGCTAAATATTTTTATATATTTTTTGAGCTTATATTAATCTTTTTACATTTTCAGCATATTTAGATTTTTTGTATTTTGTAATAATTTGGAATTTAAATACTATCCTATGATACAATCTAAGGGATGGTCATAATTATGGCCAATCTCAAAATATGGTATGTGAAATTGGTGGTACTACCAAGGAGCATGCATATGTTTCATATATAGATATATATAAGTTGTGGTGTCTTATGTATGTATAATAGGAGTCTTTGGTCATGAAGAAAAAATATAAGGATTAGGGGTTCATAGAACTCATATTTTAGTGCTCTATGTTTTCTATGTAGTAGCTATAATTGGAACCTACTTAGTTACTCTAGGTAACTAAGTATAATGTGTAGGAGTGGAAGAATATTCTATGAAATCCATTATGTATCTATATTGAAAAGTCCTATTAATTATGGGCAAATTAGGAAAGGTGATTTCCTATTTTTGACCCATTCATGCAAGATTAAACTTATTTGGTTTGATAATTATTTGTCTTGGAATAAGATTTGTTCAAGTATATATTCATATGGAGTTTTAGGAACTATGAATACCTTATTGGTATGAATATAATTAATAAACCCATGCATCATAAGAGGTATTGTGTGGATTTTATATATCCAAGGTAATCCTAATAACATATTAAATACTCCTATATATGGAATAACTAATAAGGGGGTAAACCATATGTGTTGAACTAACATGTAAATGTTAGTCAATCTCACCAATAAGATTTATGATGTGCCATCGAATAATCTAACAATTTTGGTTGAAGGGCATAAATCATCATATATATATCCCAAATGTTTAAGTAGTGTTTTGGTATATACATTTCCACTATCATTATTATCAATCATAACACTATGTATAGGTTGATAGTCAAGTTATGCTTGATTAAATAATGAATGAAGATATAGGTCATCATCCACTTTTTCACTATCATCAAATATAATAGAAGGTATATTAATCACAATAGATATTTTATGTCTAAAATTACCAATAATCTCTTCTAATGGGTTCCCATAATGTGATGGAGGAGGGTGTGCACTATATGGAAATTGCACTTTGGATATTTTTTAGAATGATGCTACAAAGATTGTTATATATTTTATAATTCTAGTAACACCAAGTTATGAACCTAAATCCTTTAGTGGATGATCAATGAGGTATTTGATCTTGTACTTCAAGGTACAACATATGTTCATATAAACTCCAAGGCCTTGGTGATATTCATAATATATATTAAAATAAAATCCTTTAGGTAGAGGTCAACTTATATAAATTTATATAAGAGGAGGGAGAGATATGAGATGACACTCCATAAGATTTTGAAGTAAATAATATATATACTAAGGTAATCATGTAAATTATATCCTAAGTACATTAGATAAGATGAGTTGATTATGTTTTTGTGATACTATGTTAACCATTGTAGTTATTTTATTTTTAGGCTCTACAGGTTTGACCTTATAGGTTGGTTTGATATGAAACTTGGTATTGGATTTAGTTGGTGTGTTTGATACATATTTAAATTTGTTTAAGGAAATAAGTTTCATTTCATGGTATTGAATAATATCAAATAAATCATCAAAGTATTTGAACTTTTTGAAAATTATGGACTCATGTAATGGGTATGAAAATTATGCTTAAATATATATCAAAGTTATCTATCTACCATTGGATTTCTCCTTTTGTACAACATTATTTTGTATCTCAAAGCATAATCATTAATATGTTCATTTGTGATTTGTTTTATATTTACAATCTAAGCATATGACTTATTCTTAATGATGCTTATACAAAAATTTGTTATGATTTGATCAAATAGAAGTTTGAATTATTTCACTAATTAAATTAGTAAATCATAGAACCATCATAAATCATAGTCCTTGAGAATCCTTTGAAATAATTTGGTCAAAATTTTATCAATGGAGGCATAAAAAAGGAATGGAACATAGAAAGATCAAAGATGTTTTTCAGGATCACATTTTCCATCATAAAATGTGAACTCGGGTTCAAAAAAAATAGTTGGTAAAGGGTGTAAAGATATTTCATATGAAAGAGGATTATGTAACACATCTTGTGAATGAATATCATAAGGTGATTTCATATAATTTTTATCAATGTTTTAATCTTATATTTCAAAAGTTTTATAGTTTTTACAAGGTTTTGTAGATTTTAATCATTAATTATTGAATATTGAGAATTCACCAAAGGAGGTGTATCCATGGTTTGATTTGATATGGGAATTAGAACCATTAATTGGGTTGAAGTGAAATGGTTCCCATGGAGGATGTAGGAATAGTAGATTTATTTTAGGGAATAATGGTGTAAACACATAGCCCATGCCCCCATGATATGTAGGAAGTGATGATGTTCCCAAGTGGAATATCATTGGTATGGAATAAGTTATATTTACACCTAAGGATTAACCATCACTAGGTGATTATGCCTTATCCTTAACATGTTTATTAATCCAATCTCTTGTGACATACAAAAATTCATCCATTAAGTTTTGTTATTGATATCATTGACTATAGATTATTTATCTTCGATTTGAAAATAATATTTGTGATTAACAATTTCCGTTTCTTATAAATAAAAAATTTAGAATTTTGAAAAAATAATATATAACAAGAAAAATTTAGAAAATATAAAACCCTAAGAGAATATATGGTTTATATTCTAAATGTTAGGTTTACAAAATGTGTAACTCTATATTTATAAGTGTGGGTAGGGTTAAGAATATATAAATATTTGTAATATAATGGTGATAAAATAATATATAACAAGCCAAATAATAAAAAATTAGATAAATAATATTATAAATTTTTACAATAGAGATTGCAAAAATGGTAAAGTAAAACTATTATAATATATTTTAATAAATAATAAACAATTGTAATTAGCTAGTTTAATGTGTGAAATTATATATGGATTGGAAATAGGTGTAAAATATTCATGACATGTGTTTTCGATTAGTTTCCAAATTTAAAAATTGTATTTTTATAGCTATAGACACTACCATCAGATTTGGACACTACTATCAATGCTAGTTTCTGACTGTGATGTAAGCATCTTATATGAAATATTAACTAGATATGGATGTAACCAAATTCATTTTTTGGTTTTTATATTTCCTTAATGATTATGTATTTAGATATATGATATAGGTTTTCCCTCTTTTATTATTGATTAAAGTTTATCTCTTCATCCTTCTTCACCTTTGGAATGCATTTGCTAAAAAATGTGTTATTGTAATCATGGTTTATAGTTTCCCTAAAGACCACTCTATTAATGGATGATACCTACAAAACCATTAATAAAAGAAGGGCCTCATACTTATGTAATTATCACCTAAGTGTAGGAAATGTTTCATACACAAGGGTACACTATATTATATAAAGATGCATGTAATGATGTATCTTGTAATTTGACAAATATTACTCATGAGATGCTCTTTGAATGACTCAAACTTGTAATATGACTATTAATATGATTAATATTAAAATAGGGATGAATAGATCAAAATAGAGTGCTTGTGTAGTTTATTGATTTGGATTGAGTAGGTTTTCATTGGTATTTTCTTAAACTTGTATTTATAGCACACCATTTTAAAATACCTCATGATAGTGTTCAATAATAAAAATATACCAAACCATATGTTTCAAATTATATGAATTTTGAAAATTGGATACTAGATAATGATCTAGACACTATAATCAATGATATTGTCTCTTTGTGGCCTATAGTGTCGAGAGAGATAAAAATCAAGTATGGATCTAAAATTGATAGTGAATGATGTTTGTCATAATTTAATATTTATATGTAGTATAAGAGATCTGAGTTATCATAATGATATGGATCATATTAAGAGATAATAATTTAGACATAATGAGATGGTGAATGTGAGACTTTAAACAATAGGGAGGTATAAAACTAAAGAGTGAATCCCCCATTGATATTTATCAAATGTACAAAACTAAGATGCTATAAATATTTAGTTTTAGTATATAAAATCTAATTTACACTTGGAACACAATTTTAAGAGGTATATGCAATATTTTATAAAATTGAAAGAGGTTATTTCAAAAAAATAGTAATTTATAGAACCAATAAATTACTTTCAAAATAAATTGATTATTCACTAATTAATCTAGAACTTAATAAGAATAATCTTTTGAAACTTATAAGTAATTTATGAAACATTGTGCTAGAAAAAAGTTATTAATTTAGTCTATATAATCAATAAAAAAACTTTGATAAGTATTTTAATTGATTAGTTTTAAATCAGTTGTACATGAAACAAATTATAGTGATTGTAACCTAATTGTGATGAAATCCTAGAACACAAAAAATGGAAAATCTATAATTACATAAAAATGGCTAACTATTTTTGAGATCTAAGATAGTTTTTTACAAAAAAAATTAATTTTACAATACCTAGAAATTAACTATAAAATGGATTTGTCTACGTTAAGTTATGCAAGTATTTACTTAAACTGGTGAATTAAAATTTGTGAAAAAAATATGTAATTATTTTATCACAAAAAATAGATTTTTACTTATTTTTGTATGAAAAATAAAAAATTATAATGGAATTGCAAATAAACCTGATATGACTTAGAAAATATAAAAAATCTCTAGTGAAGAGTTAAGGTTTTGTCAATGCTTGAAAGTAGTGGGTTCACCAAAATATATACCCTCTACTTAATTTGAATCAATTAACTTACTGGTAATAAACTATATAAATTGATCTACAATGTAGTACAATAAAATATAATAAATTACAAAACAAAAACATGTACTTATATTGAAATTGAATGATTTTTTAAGTTCTAGATTGTGTACTAATTTAGTATAGATTAGATTGAACTTAGAATCTTATCTCCATGAAAATCATAATTTTAAGAGTTATAAGGACAAGATCACACTATATGGATAACGTAGTTTTATTATCTATCCACTGATATGGACTTATCCCTATTGACTATAGATTATAAAATCCATTTAGATATGATTTATAAATTATAGGTATAGTTTAAAGAAATGCTTAAAATGCATGTAAAAGTGATGCCCTAGTCGTAAAAAGGAACACACAAAAGAGATAAAATGCAAATGGGTAAAAATGGGGATGTAAGATATGGTTGAGTTATCCTAAAACATACCCCTTATTGACTAAGTGTTTCCTATGTAGTCTAAGTGGATCTTAGGCTAATGTTTTTCTCCCTTTTTGGGAATGTAAGAAATTAATGATAAATGAAAATATAAGATTGATTATAATGATTGGAAATAAATACCCTTTAATTGAAATAAATCATTATAGAATTTTACTATAACTATAAGAAAGCAACATAAATTAAATTGAAAATAATAATTATCTTTTGCTCAATATATAATGTTTTTGAAATAATATTTCCAAGTTATTTAAAGGTAATCAAATAAATGGATTTGATGTGATTTTATAGAAGAATATTTTGCATATTTTCACTACCCAACCTAATGAAAATTTTAAGATAGAAGTTACTAAACATCTTGATTTTAAAATGTGTCCATTGGTGGTAAGAGGACATGGGAACACTAATGGATAGGTCCACACTATAGTCTGATCTACCTAGTGTAGTCTTGTCCCAAAATATTGAAAACTTTTAAAATTTAGTATGAATGATCTATGAGTAGAATAGGGGTGAATATGAATGAAATATGGATGTTTTCATGTTATTTTATTAGTATTTAGAATCCAATTATGGCATATACAATGATTTGGTTAGGGACATGATGAAAAAACATAAGGTAAGGATGTCAATAATAAACATTATGAAGCATTTACTAATGAAATTTATTTGTCTACATTCCCCTCCCATTTATTATAGTGATAAAATAAAGTGATATTACTATATTAGAGGAGAAATAAATATAACCTGATTGTGAAAAAAATTATCTCTACAAAAAGAATTTGGGTTTCTAACTATCCCAAGTGGATATTGTATGCAACAAATTAGGATGGATCTACATCTTATCCTACTTAGTGGATTATAATCACAAAGAATTTAATCTTACCAAAACTATTAATTGCATAGCTATTTATATTTGGACATGACTAATTTGGATCCACTAAACCAAACTAAGGTATCTCTTAGCACACAACACTAAAAGAGAAGGTTCTAAAGCTGATAGTCAAATGACATTATGCAATAACCCTAGCTAGGCCTAAAATTCATGAAATAAATATAACCTATATATCATTAAATATTATGTCCCATAGGGAAATAGTTGATAAAAATAAAATAAAACATGGAAATAAAAATCTATTCAAGTCAATATAGGGGTAAACTAATCAAGGAGTACAACATTTACTATAGTAATTTGTGAAATATATAATATATTAAATGAAAGAATAAAATTTAAGAATACTTACCTCGAATTGAACCTACCATGCCTTAATCTCTCCCTTGGCCAATAGTGCTTTGCAAGAGGTTGTTTTGTATTTTTAATTATCACACTATAGAAATCCATTCTAGGATAAAATACTCCTACTTCAAGATTTTTCCACAAGAGAAACTCATTTCCTTCTAATTCAAAACCCTACACAATTACTCCTTCAGTGTAAATAAAGTAGAATTATGAGTTGTAATAATGTGAAAATGAAAGTTAATCTCTTTAAAAATGAAGAGAATAGGGTATTTATATCCAAGGATTGACCGTAAACCCCCCCCCACCAAAAAAATAAAAAATAAACTGATAAGGTTGACCAAGTTGAACTTTATTGGTAGGAAAAAGTGTCATTAGACATCAAACTAGGTCAACTAAGCTCAACTAGGTCAACTAGGTTCACTAAGGAAAAAAATGATTGGATAAATCTATTCAATCTAGTTTTTTGATAATGAAAACCCTGGACATATAAAATACAACTAGGTCGATGCAGTTGAGAAACCTTTGTATAAAAAATAGAACTAGGTCAATAGTCTCAACTTGGTTGAAAACTATAGATAGAAAATAGAAATAGGTTGACAAGCTCAACCTAGTTTAAAACATAGAATATAAAATTGGATTGATAGGCTCAATCTAGCTAACTATAAATGAAAACTAAAAATTACAATGGTTAGTTTCATGTCAAGTTTACTAGAATGTATGCAATGAATTAGGATGGATTCATAACTTGTCTTAGTGTATTCCAAGATTAGAGAAGGTAATCTTACCAAAATAATTCATTATATAGATATTTATATTATGACGTGACTAATTTGGATTTTCTAAACCTAACTAATATATCTCTTACCACATAACACCAAGGGACAGGGTTTCAAATCCTTTAAGCAAAAATAATTATGTAATAATCATAGCTAGGCCTATAATACATAAAATAAATCTAATCTAGTTCTTATTAAAGCTTATCTTACAAAGGGGAATAGTTAATAAAAATAAAATAAAAGAAGCCAAGATAAATCTACTCAAGTCAATGTAGAAGTAAAGTAAGCAAAGATTACAACACTCATCCTAATACTTTGTGCACTATCTAATCTACTAAATGAAAGATTAAAAGTTAGGAATAATTACCTTGAATTGAACCTATCATTCCTTAATATCTCCCTTGAAAAATTTTACTTTACAATATGTTGTTTTGTATTTATAAGGATCACACTATATAAATTATCTCTAAGATAAACAACTCCTACTTTGTATCTAAGACTTTCCCACAAGACAAGCGTCTTTCCTTCCAAGGAAAAAATCTAAGAAATGACTCCTCATGTGTATAAATAACATAATTTTTAGTTGTAACAATGTGAAAAATAATGTTACTCTCTTTATAAATGAAGTTAAGAGGGTATTTATATCTAAGGATTCACCCTAAATCCTCCCAAGAGTATAGATGATAAGGTTAGCTAGGTCAACCTTATTTAGTGAAAAAAGAGTTATTAGGCCTTGAACAAAGTTAGCTAGGATTATAGAGTTATATAATGTGTGCTCAATCCATAATAAGGTCAATCAGGATAAAATAGTAGGAAAATGAATATAAAGGTGTGTATTCTTAGTTAGGGGCTATTTTTTAAGTTGAATTACTTAGAGGAGTGTATAAATGAGTTATAATTACTTAAGGAGTTGGATAAAAGTAGATGTTAGTGAGTTTAGGTAATGATATATGGACCAATAATATTTTTAATCACCAAAGTTTTGCCCACCCCTTTCTCAATGCACACTTAAGGTGTACTCTTAGAGAGATTGAAACTCAACAATTTCCTATAAGGGATAAAGCGTTAGTAAATGATGAAGTTTAAAAATATTATCTGTATATAGAGATAAGGTGATTTAAAACTTATTTTCTTCTTGGATAGGGAGAAAAAATAATTTTTAAAGTGGGAATATGATGAGTGGTATGCCATTGTGTGTCAATAAACCATAACCATACCAACTCATGGGATTTGAACCTATTTAATAATAGAGAGTGATCAAGTATGAATGATTGAAATTTTTAATTTAAATAAGGATATTATTTATCTTGTAAAGAGTGACATGAGAAGTAATAGTTCTACCCATCAAGTGTCATTAAAATCTAATAAGAATATTTAAAAAAGAAGGGTAGGGAGTAGGGTGGGGGGGACCAGTACATGGTTTGCTAAATTAGAACCAATAATTAGAGAATCACTAAGCTCAAACATGGATCACATGGTGATACAAAAATAAGAGGAAAGAGCCAATAAATATATAAATAAAGTGAAACCAAGAAATGGAGCAATAATGAGCTCAAATGTAGTCCACTTGAAAATGGCAAATCACATTAGTGTAGATAGATCTAAATTCAAATTATGACTTATTTAAATATTTATTATTAAAAAATAGAAAAGAGGGGAGAACATGAACAAAAATCATTCCCCCTAAATTATAATTTTAACTTTCTAAATGTTTTACATTTATCTAGATCAGTGTTCTCAATTAGCATGTATGTTAATTTAAGGACCTAAACTTAGGGGGGTAATTTATTATCAATGTCATTAGAGTATTTTTGTGATTATGTGTTTGTTAATAGGATTGATATTATTTTTATTATTTTTAATATGATTTGGATATTGTAGTGAACTTGATTGAATATTTGGAGCTTTAGGATGTTGGTTGATGTGGTTATGAAATTGATGAAAGGAGACAATCCCTTGATTTATCAATTCATTAATATTTACTTAGTGCATAATAATTGTTATTTCAATTCCCATTAATGACATGGTATGTAAAAAATGATTGGTCTTTTATTTATTTCAAAATATGTGGAGGATGATAGTAATTAGGGTGTAATTTAGTTAGCCTTTTGCATATGGCATAAGGATATAGATCTCACTAGACTTTAATAAAGGTAAATGGGCTGTAACTATGGTTTTAAAAATACAATTAATTTAAATATTTGTTAAGGCATAAAAATTAAATTAAATAATCAGTTAGATGGTTAAAAATTGGTATTAAAAAATTAATTAATGGTTTAGATAATATTAAAGGGGTAAGGTCTAATGTAAAATTAAATGGGTTTGTATTCAATCCAAGGTGATTAATGGTAAGATAATATATCATTCACTCACACACACACACACACACACACACACACACACACACACACACACACACACACACACAAGTATAAGGATTATCCTAATTAAGGATACACACATACATTCATTAATCAATATTAAACATCTAATCTACTAAGTAAAAAAAATAGTATAGGGATACAAATACTTATCTTAGGGTGGACTCATTAATACTTAGATATCCCCCTTATTGCAAGTAGATATTTTAAATAGAATATTATAGGTTAAAGATATAAAATGGTTGGATTAATGCCTATATATCCATATTTACAAACTATCAATGACTCCTCATATTGAGCTTCAATCACAACACAAGACAATATTTCCAATATGAGGTTGTAAACCATTAACTCTAAAAAATATTTATTTATAGTATAAATGTGAATGCAATCAAAGTGTATGAGTGTCATATAATATTAAAATAATGAAATATTACCCATATATATATAGTTATAATACCCAAAACCAATCATAAATCATATGAAAACATAATTAGCCAGGACAATATAGTATAAATGTCAAAAGATAGAATCATAACTATAATAAATATGTTGATACTATGAATGAAGGATAAAGGTCCAAAATAAATAGTACTAAAAATATCAAAACATATAACTATAAATATATAAGATATATTAATAAAAAATAAGAAGGATATAACCCAAAACATATGGTATCGACTAGGTTAAAACTATAAGATATAGGGAAGCTATGAAATCTAGATAAGAAGTAAACAAAAGGGACCAATTAATATAAACTTTGAGGAGGTTAGAATAATAATATTGATGATTTAATATGATGTAATTCCAACATATCTAACAAATCACCACAAGACGTTCCCAATGCATTCACAATGCACCCTTTGAGGTATACACTTAAGGATATTGATGCAGTAACAAGCGCATTGAAGATAAATAGTCAATAAATGATAAACATGAAAATATCACATGCATAAATATTAATACCAAATCCTTAATGTTGAATCTTACTCATATAAACATCTTTTTTGGGAGGGAGATATATAATATTTCACTCAAGTAACTTTTGTAATACCTTGTGAGGAGGTTTTGGTAACTCCTAAAATTACCTCCTTCAAGGAGCTGAGAGAACCAAGTGATTATTTACTTATCAAACCTTGTTAAGTATTGATTTTACATCATTATTATTATTAATTACATTTTATTTGAAATTTGGTTTAGTTTAAAAAAATTAGAATTGGTTGGATGGTTGTACCCATACTTTATTTTATTCATTTCAATAAGTTTAACTTATTTTTCCTTAATTGTGTGACATAGGTCATTAAAAGATTAAAATAATTTGAACACAATAGACTCATGTAGAAAATGAAACAAAATTTAATTGAATATATACTATAATTAATTAACAATTATTGAATTTTTTAATTTAGAAAGAATATTATTGTAATGGAGCACATAATTGTTAATAGGTTCATTCGATCCATTTTTTGATTTATAAGTCTAAGATTAAGACATATTATCCTAAATTTTGATTAAAATTTGTTCTATAAATTAAGTATTCAATGAAATAAAGGCATGAACCAATGGAAAAGGAGATTATAACACCAATGTCTTAACTTAGTCAATAACTTATCATTAGACACATACTCTAAACATGACTCTTGATGATGCTATTGTATATCAACTTTATCATCATAAAATGTAACCTTAGGTTCCAAAAAACTTGTTGGTAAGGGATAATATGAAATCTCAAGATCTAGTACACTATCTATCTAAGAATGCATGAGAATCAGTGGAATGGCTAGCTCTAGAAAAAATTTGATGTATTTGTAAAACATTATTCTATAGATCAATAACTATTTGAACAAGGATTTGATCATATGAAATAATAAATGGAATATAAATTTATGGTGTGAAATTATTAGTTACCATATAAGGTATGAAAATATGTTATGTGGGGATAGACATAATAATCTAAGGAAGACATTGTGTTCCCTTATACCTTTGGTGGACATTGTATACACATGATATTTTTCATTTTTATCACTTTAATTATGTTTTGTATTGTAGGTGTTTGTTATCACATAAATCTCCTCAAGTTCACACCATAAATGGTGAAATAGGAATGAGGTGGCATTGGCTCATGGTACTTTGCGAGATATGTTTTCATATAATTTTATCATACCATCACTATTATTGGTCTAACCTCCTTTGAATCTCAATCTGCCTTACCTACCCATATACATTCCATCCATATTTTATAGCTTCACTATATCATATTGTATCAACTTGGCCAATACACTATATTTCATACTTTATCTTCATTTTATTATACCAAGCAACATGATAAAATAATGATTTTGTCTTCTATAATGTGTATTGTATAGACATATTTGATAATGTACAATCTAAACTAAAATAATCCAAATATATCAACATGGATGATGTCATTAACATAGAATTTTAGGTTTGTTTTGAGTAATGGATCCATATATAGGGGTCATATTTAATTCCTAAACCATATATAACATTCATACACTCTAATTAAACTCAGATGTCTATCCATAATTAGTATTCATGAGAGTTAAATATTTAAAAATATATCTTATAAGTTTTTTCATGTGGTTTTATTTAAGCTCAATATAATAGGTCTTTGGAATAAAAAACTAAGGATATCTAGGTCTTCATATTACCATTTAAATTCATCAACATAAAACATATCTTTAAAAGTGTCACTTGAGCCAAAGGGGTAGAATTAAATGTTTATGTGTCCACCCAAAGGTAAGTATTTTTATCCCTACACTCTTTCTTATATTTACTTAGTAGATTACAATTGCCTTATTTTTTTAAAATTTTACTATATTTGTGTATCATTTACTATGGCATCACTTATACTAAATAATATAGTATAGATAACGTGTTGATTAGGATTTTCATATATTGCTATAGGTTTCATATAAACTATTTTGGTTGACCATTGTGTCTTACCTTCTTTACAAACACTTACCCATCATTTACTTTTATTTGCATTATTTCAATCACTTAGCCATTATTGAGTCTTATTTAGAGATATAATATATGTTAAAAGCTTAGTATTTTGAATCATTTCCTCTTGACATTTAAGTGTATATTCATGTTTTAAGTAAAACTACTAGGGGGGAATAAGTTGTCTTAAAATAATCCTTCAATTTTACTTAACATCCACGAGGCATTTATTCACATGCATACATTAAACAATGGATACACAAGCATCTATGAAATCAAATAACATAAGAACACATGATATATGGGGGAAACCATATTGGAGGATAAAACCCAATAATGCACATATTGCACTACAATCCTACAAGAAATGAATCAAAATTTTAGTGAGGCACCAACCCCACAAGGAGCACCAACCCCTCCCTAGTCAAGCACCAACTCAATTAGTCCTTAAGCAAACACCAACCTGCAAAGAGACTCCAAAACCCTAGGTAACTCAAAAAAAACTGAAATAAATTGAAACTATGATAACCTTTGAACTCTTTTTACTCACCTAACTAAATATGACCTCCTTATTTTTCTCTTCTTACTTTTTTATTTCTCTCAAATAGTCTATTAGGTCTTCTTGCTTAACTAGCCTTTTCCTTGGAATACTTAGGTCAAATAGCCTTTATAATCACCTATATGAACATATTTATATCATCATGGAATATTTATAAAACCTATATGATTATATTAAATCCCTTTACCTATTTTATAAAACTCAATATCATTCGATCATATGCTCAATATTCTAACTAGTCAAAAGAGGCCTAATAGACCTTCTCTTTATACTTGACTCTTGATGTCACCCATATTGGTTGACCAAGAACCTCATAATACTTGGATAAAATTTTTAATATATAAAATAAAAAATCACAAGTGAAACAATAACCAAATAGGTCGGTCATTACCCTTAAGTTCCAAAACCATCATTAGGCCCAATAGAGACCTAATGCAATTAGGCCTTCTCTAAGCACATGTTTCACTTAGACATCCTTAGAACACATTGAGCATAGAAAAATGGATGAAAAACTTCATAAAATATTAAATTATACCCTGATAATCTCACCTTATGTCTCAAACACCATTTATCTCATTTCACTCCTTGAACCACACAAATTCAAGTCTACTCGCCATTAGGCCTTCTTACTTCTAGAAAGTCTATCTTGAAAATTTGATGCGTAAAATAAATTTTTCCACATAAAAAAATAAAATAAAATTTATAAAATATAAATTAACTTAATTTATTCATCATGTTAATTATATTTTACCAAACATGGAAAAATACCCCAAACTAATCAACTTCATATACTCACTCAAAACTGCACACATGCCTTAAGAATCCAATCAAAAGCCTTTAAATTTTAAAATATTCATGGGAGTTTATAATGTGTAAAATTTAACTAAAATGAACATATGATACAAAAACAAAAATTAATGTGTATTGGATTCATCAAATCTATGCAAAAAGACTCAGGAATAATATTCTCACTCATACAAACAAATTTGCTTATAGCTCCAAAAATAGAGTCATGAAGATCAAGATATATAACACCTTTGTAGACATTTTTATGAAATTAAAATGGGTTTGAATTATAATTAATAATAATTATAACATCTTGGAATATATATATTATAAGGTTCAAAATTAATATCAGTCTTATAGACCAATCTCACATCTTCACCCTACATAGACTTCACTATGTTAGACAGATCACTTTGAGAAAAACTTTTAGAATGTTTGAGTGCATCACCAAAATATTTAAAAAAATTGGATATGAGGAATATTAATTTAAAAATAAACCCATGAATTTGGATCCATCACTGATACTCTAAAACCAATCCCTAATCTCTTTCTCACTACTGCCTTATTTTTTCATTGTCTTGCTCATTAGGCCCTTTTAGCGATAGGCCAACCTTCATGAATACTTAATAACATTTTAGGTATAAAACCTAATCATAATCATACATTATCATAAAGTATAAGTCTCACACATCCTCCTCCATTCATTTTCATTCTTTGACTTGGTCAACCCTAACTGCCACATCAAAATTACAAGAAACAAGGGGTTTCCTATAGTTTCTACTCACTCTTATGAAAAAAAACAGCTAGAGAAACTCAGAAGAGTATATTACATGATAAAAAATAAAACTAGGTCAACAAAACCATTATGATCCTTAATCGACAAGATCCTTCCTATTAGGTCATTATGATGGTCTTAGGAGGATTTTGATTAGTTTTGCTTCTTATAAATCAATTCATAAAGAATTGACCATAAACTACAAAACTAATGACAATAAACTAAATATAAGAACCTTACCCAAATTATATGAAATTATTATAATCTCATTTAAAGGTTGCATGTGCCAATGAGCATAATAAAATCCTTCTTAGGTCTGCAATACCCCATTATGTGCACATAAAAGAATTCAACACCAATTTTCATGATTTATCCTTTAATATATGATTTAAAACTTTTTAAATAAATTTAACACAACCTATAATAAATTTTTCAAATCTCTCAATAAATATAGCACCTTGGGAAATTATCTTGACGCCTCATTAGGCCACACTAAATCTCTTTGCTCATTGGGCCTTAAACTACCAATCACACTTAGACCTTGATCACACTTTGAAACCTCCTGTACTATCATAGAAACCTAATTACCATGTAAAATTAACTCATGCATTTCTCACACACTTATAACCATCAGATCACAAGTCTCATACTTCTTACCTTATCATAATACCAAGCTTGTGCCTCCTCACTAGGTTTTTTTTGTTAAGGACTAAGCCTCAAATATTGACCTTGAAACTCATTTGAAGGCTAATTTTCCTCTTTCTCATGTTTACATATCTTTTTATACTCCCTCATTATTATAAAAATACCAATCACCAAATTTAACTATGCTTCATGCATACACCTTCTCAAGGCTAGACTAGGTTTCTGAAGACACCTAGTACACAATAGTAGCTTACCTTGTACCATGATATTGAATTTAACATGACATTAACCTCATAATAATTACTATATTCCTTAAAATTATCTCTCAACAAAGAGATAAAAGTTTACCTTCAAATTTTCTCTTGTCAAAATATTTCTTTGTCACATATCATCTCACCATGCATGGCCGTAACTCTAAATTTGATGTTAATGACATATTATCTTTAATTTAACATTAATTAGTTGAATTTAACATCAATTTAAAAAAAATGATTCAAAAACAATAATAATAGTAATAACATACCTCAATAATCTCCCCCTTTGTCATTGATGGTAGCATTTACAAAAGACTGATCAATCACAACTCCCTAAGCTAAACTTCTTCAATACTGACCTTTTCCCCAAATAATAACTTTCTCCCCCTTTGATATTAATGAAAAAGGGTCATATTATTGGTAACTATATAATCGTTATACTTAAAATAATACACCTTTTATCTTAAAATAAACTTAACACAAATTAAGCTTACATGCCTATTCTTGGAGCATGATTGGCTCCCTTTGTCTCCATGAGAAAATCATACATTATCAAAACTATGAATTTCTTTGATAAATTAATCATACAAAATATTTGTGACCAATTTATTTTGATCACACTTGTAGTAGACTATTGACTGAACCTTGAATCTGAATGTCAATAAAGAACACAAAAATTTCACTAAGACTAGGCATCTTTCATGCTTCTTACTTATTATATGAGTGCCTCCTTAAAGCCTAAAGGAACCACCTATACTCTAGGGAACTAAAGAAACATAAACTTAGGATATTTATATAAATCCATGTCCTTAATAAACTAAACTTCCTTCATTATCCTGTTAGGCTTGAATAGACCTTTTGGCTTGACCTGCTCAATCTTTGTTTGAAAAACATTTACACTTGGTCTATTGGTATAAACTCTTTCATCAATAATCTAAGCTAATATAGAGAATTATTGTCATTCATTTGCATTTTTAATATGCTCCACTATGTAAAATAGTCCACTTAGACTTGTATACTATTCATCAACCTTAGTTACCTTATTTTTCCACTCATTATCTTATCTTCTTTCTTGTACTTTAGGACACTCAAATTTCTTGTTATGTCTTGAGAAACCATGATTATAGTATTTTAAAATATGTCTAACCTTTGGATAGTTTAAATATACTATTATTTTTTATGGAAACATACCATGACCCATACCTCTTGAATAATGACTCTCCTCATAGTTCCATACATATTCATTCTTGGAGGGCCTTCTACAATACCTTGCTCTATGACCAAATTGGTTACATGAATAACAATAGCCATTGAAACTGTTAGAATAGCTTATAGTATTAGGATACCTGATAGTATTATCATTCATTTTACCATCACTATCATTATTTGATTGATCATTAACCTTCTTGATCACATTAGTTTTCTTCTTTTGGTCTTTATTGTAACCAAGGCCTATTTTTTCATTAACAGTATTTTGACTACCTAAAATTTTGTCTAGATAATTGGTAATATTTTCAAACCTTAAAATTGATTTAACCTTACTTGATGTTTGATCCAACTCAACTTTCAAGGAATCCATTTTAGTTACATACCTTTCACATTCTTTTTCTTCAGACTTTAGACTAGCAGTTATAATTTCAAGTTGAGTCTCTACCTATTTGACTATTTACTATTATTCCTTAGAGTTGTTGCATAGTCTAGCTTCAAAAAAGTTTATTTCATCCTCAAATTCTTTGATAAGAGACATCATAACCCTATTTTTCTTCTTTACCATCTTTAGTTATTCTAGAGTATCAATCAAATCAACCTCAAAGTCATCCTCTTCATTTGAATCTCTAACAACACCTCCAATACATATGGAATCTTGTTTATTTAAATAGATTTTTTCCTTAGCCATTAAGATAACCTCATTGACATCAAGGTCATCATATTCATGGTCACTCTCATAATCACTTCTCTCACTCTCATTAGATGAGATGCAATCTTGTTTGGTGTAGAAACTTCTTTTATTTTTGAAAAACCTCTTTCTTATCATGATACCTTCTAAATATTTTCTTACTCTTATTAGACATATAGGACCTATTATGATCATCATGAACATCATGATATTAAACATCCTTTTACTTATTATTATGAGGGCGCTTGTTATCAAAGTGTCCAATCTCTCCGTAATTGAATCATTTAAAGGATAACTTTCCCTTATATTTACCTGAGCCTATCTTCAACTTTATTAAAAACATAGTTATCAACTCATCATCATCAATATAAGATTCATAATTATATTTGAATTTATTACTTTGTGTCCTCTTCTCCTTTGGATTATTTTCTAATTTGAATGAAACTTCCTTATTTGTAGGTCTTCTTTCACTTGTTCTCATCTCATAGGATGTTAGGGTGCCATGAAGTCCATCCTTATCTCGCTTGTCTAGATCTTTCATCTATTTAATAATAGATACCTTAGAATAAAATTTGGGAGTTAGATATCTCAAAAAATTTATAAAAACTATAGACTCTTTCAATTATTCACCTAGGTCTCTTATGATGTCGACCACCTCATCAACCCTCAACAAGTAGGCTATAATGGTCTCATTTTCATTCATTTTTAGGCTTTCAAATTGTCTTATATGGGTTTAAAAATTATCAAACTTGACCTTTGAGTCTTCATCATTAATATTATTCAAGTTATCCCAAAAAAATTTAGTATACATATAGTGCATCAACTTCACAAGTTCTACCTCTAGTAGGCCACACAATACTATTCATTGATTTTGAATTTTCAATATCCTTTTTACCTACTACATCTATACAAGGAATAGGGGGTATAGTATAGACATCCAAGAATGATTAAAAAACATTATGACCTTGATACATCAGATATTTCCTCATCCTTACACTATAAAAATCATAATTAGATCCATTAAATAATGAGCCTTGCTTGTAGAAAAAACACCTTTTACTTGATTAACCATCTTTCCTTGATTAGAATTTCCTTTAGGTTATTAGACCTCCTTAAAATTACCTTATCTGATACCAAATGTTGTAAGTAAAAATAATAATATTGGAGTGATTAATTTTTCTTATAACAATCCTTCAATTTCACTTAACATCCATGAGGCATTTATTTACATACATACATTAACTAATGCATACACAAGCAAAAACTACATAAGAACATAATATATATGGTAAAACCTATTGGGGGATAAAAAATACTTATGGTAATATTATGATATAGTATTATAATCGAGGAATCAAAATTTTAGTGAGGCACTAACCCCACAAGGAACACCAACCCCTCACTAGTCAATCACCAACACAACTAGTCCTTTAGCAAGCACTAACTTGAAAGGAGGCTCCAACCCCCTAGTTAAATTAGAAAAAAATAATATAACTTGAACTTATGATAAAATTTTAAAACATTTTTCTCACCCAAATTAATATGACCTTATTTTGTTTTTCTTACTCTTTTATTTCTCTCAAATAGCATATTAGGCCTTCTTGCTCAACTAGCCCTTTCCTTGGTATAATTAGGTCAAATGACATTGATCATAACCTATATAAAAATAATTATATCTTAATTTAATATTAATAATTCCTATATAATTATATTTAATCCCTTTACCTAGTTTCCAAAAATTTATATCATTTTCTCATATGTTCAATATTCTAACTAGTAAAAATAGGCATATTGGACCTTCTCTTTATGCTTGACTCTTTCTCTCACCAATATTGGTCAACCAAGGACATAAAAATACTTTGATAACCCTTATAATATATCAAAAAACATTTTTAAAATCTGAAAAAGCCACCACATAGGCCAGTCATTACAATTAGGCCTAATAGAGACCTATTACAATTAGGCCTTCTCTAAGCACACATTTCAATTAGACCTCCTTAGAACACCTTGAGCCTAAGAAAAAGGATTAAAAACTTTATAAACACATAAATTATACCCATGATAATCTAACATTATTTCCCCAACACAATTTAGTTCATTTCACTCCTTGAACCAAACAATTATGTCTACTCACCATGAGGCCTTCTTACTGCGATAAAGTCTATCTTGTAAATATGATGCATATACTCAATTTTTACACATAAAACAGAAATAAAATCTCATTTATATAATATAAATTAAATCAGGTTCAATATAATGTTCATTATATTTTACCAAACAGGTCAAAAGATCCCAAATTGATCAACTTCATATACTCACTCAGAACTACGCAAAGGCCTTAAGAACCCAGTCAAAAGCCATTGACTTTCCACACCTTAATTGGAGTTTTTAATTAATAAAAGGGTGTTAATATTAACCTATGAGACATTTATAAAAAATTAATGTGTAATTTATTCATCAAATATATGTAAAAATACTCAAGAACAACATTCTCACTCATACATAGAAAACTACATGTAGCACCAAAAACATAGTCATGAAGATCAAGATATAAAACACCTATGTAGACACTTTTGTGAAATTAAAATGGGTTTTAATGATTCTTAATAATAATCAAAACATATATTAATATATTTATTACATTTTTTAATATCAATATTGGTCTTATAGACAAATCTCACATATTCACCAAACACATACTTCACTATATTAGACATATCACTTTGAGAACAACTTTTAAAATATTTAATGTTCATAAAAAAACTTATAAAAAAAATATATATGATGGATAGGTATTTAAAAATTACCCCATTAATTTTGATCCATCCTTAATCCTCTAAAACCAATCCCTACTCTCTTTCTCACTACTACCTAGTTTTCTCATTAACTTGCTCATGAGGCCCTTTTGGAAATAAGTGAACTTTCATGACCATTTTAGAATATTTTAGGTCTAAAAATAATTTTAAACATACATTATCATAAAATATAATTATAAAAAATCATCCTCCATGTATTTTCATGTTTTGACTTGGTCAACCCTACCTGCTACATTAAAATTCCAAGAAATAAGGGGTTTCCTATAGTGTTTACTCACTCTTATGACAAACAAAAACCACCTAGAGAAAATTGGAAGATTCATTTACATGTTAAAAAAATAAAAAAGGGTCAAAAAAACCATTCTAATCCATAACCAACATGATATTTCCTATCATGTAATTATGAGCGTTATATGAGGGTTTTGATTGGTTTCCCTTACCAATAATTCATAAAGGATTTCCCCTTAACTCCAAAAATAATTCTAGGAAATTAAATCTATGAAGATTCACCATTTTAATTTAATTTTTGATAATATAATTCAAAGTTTTTGTATGCCAACTATCATAAGAAAATCCTTCTTGGGTCTACAATACCCCATTTTATTCACACAGACAACCCCAACACCAATTTTAATGATTTATCCTTTAGAATATGACCTAAAAATGTGAAAACACATTTAAAATAACCTATAATACTTATATTAATTATCTCAATATATTTGGCACCTTGGGAAATGATCTTGATCTCTTATTAGGCCACCATGGGTCTCTTTGCCGATTAGGCCTTGAACTACCAATCACACTTAGACATTGAACCCACTTTGAAACATATTATACTATAATATAAAAATATTTATCCTATCAAATTAATTCATAAATTTCTCACATAATACCACCCATCAAATCATAAATCTCATACTAATCACCTCATCATGCTACCATGCATGTGCCTCCTCAGTAGGTTTCTTCATGTAAGGACTAAGCCTCAAAACTTGACCTTGGAACTCATATGGAGGATTATTTTCCTATTTATCATGTTTACATATATTTATATACTATTTATTGTATGTACTGACACCAATCACCAAGCTTTACTATGCTTCATGCATACACCTTTTCTCAAGGCTAGACCAAGCTTCTCAAGACACTAGTACATAATAGTATCTTACATAGTAACATGATCTTGAATTTTACATGCCATAAACCTAAAAATAATTACCAAATTTCCTTCAAATTATCTCTCAATAGAGATACCAAATGTTTCCTTAAAAATTTCTCATGTTAAAAGACTTCTTTATCACATACCATCTCACCATGCATAGCCTCAACTCTGAATTTGACATTAATGAAATCTAATATTGAATTTAACATAAATGACAACAAAAATTCCTCAAAACCAATAACAAGAACATACCTCAATAATTAACCTTTTCTAGGTCACAAATATTTTATGTCCTTACTTGATCATAAAAGTATATGAAAAATCTATTGATTAGCCTTATTCAAGTCATTGTCTATTGAGAGAAATAAGATAGTTATAGGTAATCCTAGATCCTGCATAGATTTTGGTGAAATTGATGTGAATTTAATCTCACATTTTGATTATATCATTTTAATGTTTTTCCTTTTAGATTATTAGTGTCATCTTCAAAACCATCATATAACTATCATTTGGATTGTATCAACTAGGCTGATATAGTTTTAATAGTATTAACAGCTATATCAAACAACTTGGTATAGTTATATTTTTTATCAACTATATTTTCCAACCTAATATACTTTTCTATCTTTTTAAAAATCCATTGCCTAACCTGATATAAGTCTATGTATTTTTCCAACTACATCAACTTTCTCAATATAGTTTTGTTTTATTAGTTTTTCTCCCAATTATACCTCAAAAATATTCTAAGTTTTTATTTGTTTCATTTCATGTTGTAAATTTTCACTTTAAATCTAAATTAGATTTATTTCTATTATTTTTTTTTATTCTTACAATTTTTTTTTGAAGTTATAAAATTCATAAGATTTATCATTTTGGGAAAAGTTGTCATCAGTTATAGCTGAGATATGGCGTGAGGGATCATATCCAATACTAAATACATTACAATAAGTTATATATATTTTATCTTCCACACACTTGAAATTATATTAAAATCACCTAGGGTTTCTATTTTGAGCCAATAGGATGCCTTTCAGCCTTTTTATTTTATATTGCATTGATAAGTTGTTATCCCCAATGAATTATTGTCAAAGAACCTTATAGGTTAGATAAAATGGTTATGGGATATTGGAATCCTTTGTATTTATTTTCATTTATGATTTTTTCATTAATTATGTCTGATATTAATTCTCTAGAAGGTTAAAAATCAAACACACCCAAGTTAGTAACACCTCTTTACTTTATTCATTTGATACTATTTATATAATTACTTTCTATATCATATTGAGGAACCTAATATGATTAAATGCCTTTTACCAACTCCATTAACCAACCTAATACCATTAATAATTTTGTTCCAATTTCATTAGCCAACCTAATAATGTATATTTTAGACCATATTATTCAAACAACTTAACTAAATCTACTTCCTAATTCATCAGATAGTGTGATATAGTCCTTTTCTTTAGTAACTAGTAGCATCACATTTATATAAAATTGTATTAATGAATCCAATATGGTCATTATTTTTCAAATTAGTATCTAACAATATGAATCAAATTAACAAAATCTATTCTTTAGATTCATAAACCAACTGTATCAACCTTCATGATACCCTATATTTATTTTGACCAACCTTCTTCCACATTAGACTTTTTTTTAATTAATCATAATGTGCATTCTTTGACTCTTCATTGTGAGACTCAACCCATTTATTTTCATTTACGTTGATATTTAATTCCAAATTTATCTGCCATTTATCATAATTCCTAATTATTGAATTTATCCCAATATCATCTAATATCTATTGAATTTAATAAGGTTAAAATTAACCTAAATTTAGATCTAGGAAATATTGACTACCTCATTATGAAACTTAGAAATAACATCATTTATACCCAAAATAAGAATTTAAGTCTTAGAAAACATCCCGTATCCACCAACATAAATGTTTGGAAACATACATATAATAATAGTCCTCCATATAATTCCAATCCTCCTCCACCTAAATCTAATCAGAATCCAAAGCACACTTCCAATCCTCCTCTATATTCCTCACAAATCCTTTCATAAATTATTTGAAAAATTACTCTTATACAAGCTTCCAATAGCAATAAAAACCTTAAAATGCAATACTAAATATTACATTTTCCAATCAAGATCCTAGAATCATCATGAATCAACCAAATCATAATCACAACCCTCTTCTTAGATATGTCAATGAAAACCTTATTCCTCAAACAATTAATTCATAATAATATGATTAATAATATTTAAAACATAAATTTATTTCCTTTCATTATTATTATGGATGTTAGAAGCATTTATCCAACCTTCACATATGAGGTAACTACTAATCTTACTTTAAGTCTTAAAATATTTTGGAAATATTTATAAGGAATGAGTTAAAACCAACACTTATGCTACTACCAAGATTATATCTATAAATATTTTTTGGAGATACACTAGAATTGTATAATCAACTTCCTAAACATTCCATTCTAAAATTAGAAGACTTATTCAATGATCTAGTTAATGAATTCTAACATAATGAACTCTTTGGAAATATACTTAATAATTTCATTAATTATATTAAACTTCCAAATTAATTTTACCATGACTTCATAAATCCATTGAAAACATTAGCGCATAAAGAGGATTATAACATGAGTAGTGACAATCTCTTCAAACTCTTTGTTACTTCTCTAAAATCCACTTTTCAATACAATATTAGGATCTTCTCTCTTAAAAAATTATAAAATGACTTTGATTAAGTAAATATAAAATATTTTTTTATTACCCAATTTTAAACATCCCAAATCACCAAAAATTAATATTTTCAAACATCAACCAATGCAATCAATAATCATTATTTTCAAAATAATCCTCCGTAATATAAAGCAAGAACATCCATTAAGAAAATAAAATTCCCTCCTACCATCCTTTACTATGAAATAAATCAATAATTTATTATCTCCATATATACCATATATTTATTCTTTTGCCTCCCCCTTATTGTAAAATCCTAACAAGTTCTATTGGTTCCATGCAAATATTAGTCACTCTCATGAGACATGTTGTGAACTTTAGAAGATTACACTAAATACCATCTTGGGGGTAAAAATTAATCATCAAATAACCTCATAAATAATATATAAAATCATATAAAAACAATATTATCATTAAAAATCTAAAAATCAAAAGTCTCAAAATTCATCACAAACATCTGACCCTAATACACAACATTCAAATGATTTTGCTTTTGATATTGACAATGAATATGATCACTATTCTAATAACTCTTGAATTTGAATATGGAAAAGGTTTAATACCATTTTAATCCTAAACAAAGATATTTTCACTAAATCTAAGAATTCTTTTTTTAAATAACAAACCTCATAATAATACTATTACCATCACTATGCATTCTTCTAATTTTCCACCTAGTGATGAAATTGTTCCACCATTAGAGTATCACCCTAGTATGAAAAATATTTATAATACCTTAGATATTAATAATGAAGATAAATATTATTATGTTTTTAATAAAAATAAAAATTGAACTTCCTAGATGATCTTAAATTCCATCCATTTCAAAAATCCTTTAATGAAACTTATGAGAACATCACTATATCGTCAAAAACTTATCATGAAAAAATTTAAAGATAAATAAGAATCCAAATATATTGAAATTTAGCCTCATACTCAACCATATAGATTACCCACACCTATGGAAATCCATAATATCAAAACCATTTCTCATCCTTCTTCCTCTAAGACATTCTCCATAAAGTTCCCCAAAGAAGATATGATTATTATGAAATATTATTTTTAGATTATGATCCACCTCTCTTTATTAATATTATAATAAAAAATATACTAATAAATAATGTTTTAGTGGGAAAAGGTTGAATAATTAATGTAAATTCCATTTGGATAACCCAACAACTCATATATTCAAAATATGACCTTTAAAAAACTAGACTCACATGTCATAGATCCAACAAAACCAATCAAAAACCTATTGGTTGCATTTGTATCCCCTCACTATTTGGCCCAAAATAATATTAACCAAACTTATGGTTATAAATATTACACTATAATTTAATATCATTTCATTCCATTGTTTGAATCATCACATGAGATCTATCACCTCTTTTGGTAGCCTATACATCAAGTTCAATCATGATTTTAAGAAATATACTAATTAATATGATACCAACCCATGGGGTATCTAACTAACTAATTTTAAAACACAATATTACATCATGAAATTTCATCATATAAAAAATAACCATATTCATTAGTTCATCAACATGCTTATTGATTTGAAAGTCATTCTTTCTGATTCTCATTATTTATTAAAGTAATGTTTAATCCTCATTAATGTGTTTTTGGTGTTACCTCCATAATATTTACTTTATTTTTCTTATCACTAATATGGATTGACATAGATAATTTTAATATTAATGTTATTATTAACATGATTATACCTTTATCCATTACTATTATCCAAACTTATTTTTGTAAACTTGGGGAAATGTGTGTGTGTGTGTGTGTGTGTGTGTGTGTGTGTGTGCGCATGCACGCGCACTCTTGAGTTACCTTATCATACATATTTGGTAAATTACATTCTTTATTATTGTGTTGTGATTGAATGGACTGATGGTAATCAAAAATATTTTGATAACAAGAATAAATATTTACTTCATCCTCTTAATTTATGACCACCTTATATTTATTTCCCTCTCATCTTATATACATCATCTACCCCCATCTCTATTATGGAAATGTTTGTACAATAATATTAGTCCAATAGATAATATGTTATTTAATACATTAGTCACACTTTGTTATATTATGAGACCTTATAAATAAAATTGGAGCATGAATGACTCAAAATTTAATCTTACAATAAAAAACTCTAGTAATATATGCCTTATCAAACTAACTATGTCATAGTCCATTCTGATCCACTTTGGCATTTATTCTCCAAATAATTCTTGCCTAGAAATTGAATTAAATGGTGGATGGTACTCTTGATGGAATTTTACCATAGGATTATTATTAAAAAATTATTCAAACGACAAGATATAACTAAATAAATCAATACCACACCTATCTGATATCAAAATCACCTTTAGAATAATCTTACCTATGATAATGTCATCTTGATCATAGGAATTTATCATGTTTTTTCCCTTAAATATTATTTTCACAATTTCACAAATGACCTCAAGGCTCAAGATCTCCAAGAACATGAAATTTCAGTCTCAAAGTGTAAACTATCTATGAAATACAACTTATATTAATTACCTAAATTCACCATCAATTTTCATGAGGATACTTAGACACTCCAATTTTATGGATCCAAGTACTTTAAAAAATTTAGGGCAGGATGTGTCTTGGATGATCTTTATGGAAAAATAATGCCTTTCACTTTTTAATAGAAATTTGATGTTACAAATAACATGGATGAATATGAATCTCTCATCCTTTAGATGCGAGTAAACATAAATTTATACATATGTTAATTACATAGTGTTGTGCCATAAGACACACACCCCATTTGGAAATTCAAATAGGGACCCAGTATTAATCAAATATCATTATTCAGGGTCTTTTAAAATAGAAGTCTATAACATAGAGTTTTAAAATTTAAAACTTAAGGAATTTATTTGATGCTAAAATAAATTTGTTGGCCTCTCTTGATTTCTATTATTTGATTAACTTTGTTGACAAGATTCACTTCAAAGTTTGTAGAGTATTTTAAAGTTATGTAATAATCAATGTTATGTATAAGATATATTATTTTATTTTCCTTTTGCCTTAAAATTTTTGTAACTTATGCTTATATGTATGTTTAATTTTATGATCTAATGACTAAATGGGTTGATGTGTTACACTTTTAGTGGGTTTATTATCTACATATTCATTTAATAAACCATCTCATATTTAGTTATTTCCCAGACCCTCACAAATTTTACTTTCTCATTCCATGTGACATCAATTTTCTAACCTAGAGCCCAAGTAAAGAACACAAGTCACCTAGAGGTGACATAAACATATCCCTTTATACAGAAAGTATCTAGAACATGAATAAATCAGAGCTATCCATGTGTCATCATCCTATTAATATAGAGGTGACATTAACATAACCATTTGTACATAAATTCCTAATAAATAAAATCAATGAGAGTTGTAAACATGTCATCATCTTATTAACCTATAGGTGACATGATCCCTTTATATGGAAAGTGATATGAAAACCCCATGTAAGTTGAGCAGTGAGATCTATCCACATGTCATAATCCTACTATCATGGAGGTGATGTTAGAATATACATTTGTATGGAAATTATTGGGCAAGTGGAATAGTGAGAGCTATCTATGTGTCTTCATCTTGATAACCTATGGCCAAAAGGACAAATCACAAAAATACATAACTTGACATGTGTATTAGTGATACATAGACATGTGTTAGTTGTAGATAAATAAGAAATAAATAAAGACACAAATACTAATACCAAAAGAGATAAAAAGATACATCTATTACATATATATGACTAAGCATCTAGGATTAATTAGACAAAGCCACATGGAAGTAAAAGCCACAAAACCCAACATTATGACATTCAAATGAAAATAATAAATGATGAATGGAGAAAAATAGTTTGGTGTAATTAATTTTCATGAATTTATGAATTAATACATTCAATTATCATTTCCATTACATAAAAATCAATATTTTTTGATTTTTCACATTTAATCTAAGTATGTTACCTTCTAACTATCAAGTGCACATTATGAATTCTAGACTCCATTGTAAACTATGAATCAAAACTCCATTAAAACAAATATTTTATAGGATGTTCATAATTCATACATTTTTAGACTATATTTTTAATGCATTAATCATATCTCATTCCAATTCCATCTACGTAATCAATTTAATGTCTAACTGAATACATAGATACAACATTTGATTCAACAAATCTCAATCATGAATTCAAAAATGCTCTAATATTTGGGATGAGGTAAATTAATTTGATCCATACAAGGTTTATGACCAAATTTATATCTTAACATAGAGGAAAGAAGATGACTTATTGGAAATATAAGTAGTTAGCCTCCATAACGTAGCTATCAAACTAGAGGTAATGACTTAAATTGACCTATTATTTGATTTATTTTTGAATGGTAAAGTTTATAAGAAAATATTGCATTTTAAACTTATTAATACCCTAAAAATATATATAAGTGGTAATTATTTTTAAGGTTGTTACAATTTCCCTAAACATAAAATGACTTATAGGTAGGATATGGTGAATTCATGGCTCCTTTCCAAAAATATCATCAACAAGTTGTAATAATGGGATAGCAACCCAAATAACTTTATAGTTCAAGGAGCTAGCTTAGATATCCCTATTTTTATCTTTAGGACATGGTTGATAATTTACATGGCCCTACTAAACATAACTTATGGCTTCTCAACCATTATTTACGTTAATGAGGGATGGATCCTTTTGTTGGATATTGTTATAAACTCCATTAAAATCATATCCCTAGGGGATATTATGATCTCCAACTTGATTATATGAATCACAAACCATGGATATTACCAAATGTTGATTTATATATGATGTATTATGTAGTAGATGCCATGACTACAATAATAAATTCTTCACATGAAGAACCTTGACAACCATCTACAAAATACCCAAAGAATATAATTTTTGATAAATTAATATTATCCATGTGTGTAGGTTTGGGAAGCATATGAAAAGGTTGTTTTAGACATTTTACCCAATGATATACCTATTATCACTCTATAGTGCACCCTTCTTGAAGATGTGCAGATCACACCCTCACTCTAGTTGATATAAATGGAACTTCTTAGAGTGTGGATGACTCTTTGATGAGAAGAACCTCTATAAAGGGTTGGTTCCCTTAAAATATGTCTATTAAATCTGATTTTTTTGTGTTTTTATGGGTGAAAATTGGAAGGTGAAACATAAAATAAAGCCTAGTTAAAGGGGGTGAAACACTTGAATTGTCCAAATCCTCTGAAGTTACTAAAAATAATGCACACATATAATCAATAAAATTTATATTTTTGTCCTTAAGCAAAAATGTTTTAGATGAAAGGTTAAATACATCTTCAAATGACCTGTAGAAGGTGAGATAAAGAGAGATAGGTGAGGAAGGGACCTACCAAAATGAGATAAATATTATTTATACACTGATGCATAATCAAATACACACTATTGTTCTATCAAAACTTAGATACATAACAAAAACTTTCTTTATTGATAAATGGTTCAGCTTATAATTTCTCTCTTAGTTATTAGGGATTCTTGGCTTGAAAATACCTTAGCCCTAAGGTCTACATAGGTAATGATATAGATCTATAGGTCACTTTTACTAGCCTATTTATACCCATGTCATCATGACATGTGGCTTCCAAACCCTAGTTTGCAGCATACTTTTAGTCCTTGGAAAGCCTATTAGATTATCAAAACCCTTACCATTATTTATATGTTTTTACAAGCTTGTAGGGCCTCATTAATGCCTTTTTAATTATCTCTCAGTGATTTGAAAATGTAACCTTGATTCTATAAGAAGATCACTGACAACTATATCAATTCATGAATATAAATAGTCAAACCCTATAAGCTTTGAATGAATATAGAACTAGTCTAACTATAGTCTAGCTATCAAAACTCACTATATGAGTAATTGGATGACATTTAGGATATATATGAATTTATAATAATATTATTAATGTCTTGAGAGCTCCATTGCAAATGAAACCCTTCTCAATCTTTATGAAACCCTTCTCAACACTATGGAGGCAAAAACCCAACTTCATGCAATTGACTGTGACCTTAAGGTAATAGTCCTTATAGATGGCTGTAGGATATTATTGTATGGATAATATCATGTAGGTCATCATTTATTCATATTTATAATCATTTACATTAAAAATTAATGATAAATCTAACCTTCATGCTTATTTTATGTTTTGACACCTTTCTCATGGTTCCTCATGTATAAATCCTCTTTTTTTCCATATAGGCCTTGTAATGATAAAAAAACAAGATTGTAAAGTTCACTATGGCTGCCTATAGGTTATTATCACTATACATGACATCATGAGTTGACTCTTCCTATCTCAAAGATATGATAATATCTCACACATAAAAATATTCTCATAGTGAGACAATACCTCTTATCCTAAACTCAAGCATGATTAGCACTATATTTTCCCTTTAAGGGCTATAGGTGAGTTTGTAGTGTTGGATGTAGGTGTCCTTTTCCCCAATTTAGGTTTGTTTGAAGTTTGAAAATCTCATTCCTCCATGTGATGATGTCTTTGTCAACCTTTTCTCTCCTATGTGAATGATATTTTTCTTTACATAGACTTCAATAACTTTCCTTCACCTTAAAAGCATTCAAGATAATCCCTCATCCTTCACCTTTGACTATATAATCCTATTGTTAGCGTCCATTTTCACTACTAAGTTTGGTGCGTTAACTACCTAAAAATAGTCTTCTCATGCTCATAGAACCCTTGATTAACCTTTTAGTTCTCCTTGATGGTGATGACTTGAAATGGATATGGGGTGAGGGGTGGTAAAAATTAAAGGATTATGAGGAAACATGGTGGAGGGTGGGAAAAATGGACAAAAACCTAGTGGGAAAAGGTAGAGTTTGACAATGGTATGGGAATGAAAGGGATATGTTAGACCCAAGGTAAGGAATGACATATAACCACAAATATATGGAAATAATTATCACCACTTTTAATCCATTGGAGGATTTTTTAGAGACTAAAATTTAATCATGTTTTTCTTTAAAAAAACCTTAAAATTTGTAAAGTTTCCTTAAAATATGCTAAAAGGCTCACTTTGATACACTTGAAATCATGGAAATGGATTATTTATCCATGAAAAATGAAGAATATATAATGATTATGCTTATAAAAACATGAAAACTTGATTATAACCTTGTAAGACACACAATCTTGTCAATTTGAAGCCAACATCTTTTCCCATGAATGTACAATTCTCCCTTACAAGCTTGTCAATACTATAGATTGACTAACTTTGGAACCTCTTTTTGACCTTGAATTTAATTAAAAACATCTTTATAATTCCATGAAAATGTAGAGAAATTATTTAATATTCTATAACAACTTGAATTTTCTAAAAACTCTACCCAGGTGAAGAGAAATTGAAGAAAAGAAACTACCTTTCTAGTTATTAGGTAGTAGAATTTTTCCTAGCTTCAACTGGATGGTTCATGAGCATGGATAATCAAATTTAAGAACCACTTAAACTAATATAAATACATATAATTCTAGTTTATTCACCCCAAATTTGATATCTTAACCCTCTTTGAGTAGATCCTACCATCAATTAACCTATAGGCATCTCTCTAAATGCCAACAAGCAACAAACCAAATCGAAGCTATTTTAGGGCATGTATGGACATGAAACGCCATGTAATTTATTATGAATCTTTTATATTTCCTATAAATGACTTCACCTACCTTGGATTGTATGGATTATTTATAGATTATATATTCTTCTTGTGAAATAGGTGAAAAAAATAATGTTTTGGCCTTTTAAAGCTAATTCTTCACTTACAACCACTTGAAATAGAACATTGGAGAAAAAATTTGTATCCATAATGAAAATTTTCATAATTTTGAACCTTTTAATCAGAAATTTGGCATGTGCGAGGGTCAAAGTGCCCTTTTTAGCTAAAATAAGATATCAAGAAACCTTTTCATGACCTAAAACTTAGTACCTAGGATATTTTCATGTTTTTGAAGATATTAAAAGATATTTTGGAATGATTTAAAGTATACTAAAACCATTTTTTATGTTTTACCCTATTTTTTGGCAATTTTTGACCAAAATTTACATAATTAGACCATAATTGACTAGTTTGACCAGCTACATTGGGAAATTGACCATTTTGGGGAAATTTTTGTATAATATGGGTATAAATTGGCCTTGATAAGCCAAATTAATAATGATAACAAGAAATATATGAAAATAACATACACATGTTATCTGATCCCATAAAGAAGACCATTTAAAATATTAGAGATTGTTGGTTATATCTTGGGTGCACTATAATCATGATTTAAGGTACTAGGCCATAAAATTTGTTCTTACCCTAGATAGTGCCTAATAAATTAATTAAATATTAAATATATGATTAATTATTTGATAGCATAGATGTTGAATGAATAAGGTCTAAGCAAACATATATCCATATGACCCTTCTTAATATTTGTAGAAAGTAATATACAAAGTAACATCAATTCTAATGTATTGGAAGATTGAGGGGACATTATGAGCTATACTAGGCACCATTTATATAGTAGAGAACATATCAAAAAATATAATATTAAAATGAAAATTAATTATGGGCATAAATCCTATAATCATGATAGTATAATCATAAATTTAGAAGATGAGATTAAGGTTTCTATAAGAATGCACGGGATAAATATGTTAATGATTATAGTGCAGAAGATCCAATATGATCCCACCAGCAATTAGGAGGATTCTACGAGAATATATAGGGAACAATGTGTTTTTATGCTTATTCATGGACCTCATCCACATGAAGAAGAAGAAATGCAAGAATAAGCAGGTCAATTTGGGGAAGTTAACATTGAATAAAGAGCTAGGACTAATCCAAACTCCTTATGTATAGTTTATATTACTTCCCCTCAATTCATAACTAAAGATCAAATAACTATAAGTCCCAACACATCACCTAGACTTTTCTCCATGATTCCCCTACCTTCATTGACCATAGTACAACAAGTCTTCCTAGTTTATTATCACATGTTTATATTGTTTCTCCCATTGGGTCACCACCCATTATGAAAACATCACCACCATTGGTAATTCTTCAATCCAATGGATTTCCATCTCCACCACCCATCATTCTTCTAGTGGTTACCACTCCTTCCACTTCCTAACCATTTTCTACCACTATAGGCCCTTCATCTCCCATTCCACTTTCTATAAGGGTAACCTCTATTGATTCTAGATCAATAATTACATTTTCATGGAAAACCAAGACTCCTATTATTTTAACTCAAAATTTGTAAGTGGAGGATAAACAAGTAAAAATTCCCAAGGAAAGGGAATAAAAAATAAGGGATAGGTAGGAATCAAACCCTATTGATATTTATGATAGTGAGGAAGAGGATAAAATATGGGGAGATGATGAATAATGGGTATCTAAGATTGAAAATGAATAAATAGATTATTTTAATGAAACAACTAAGATAGAATAAGATGATGAATGGTTGACTAAGGAAAGCACTCAATCTAGAGGAAGTAAAAATTTATAATCGTATGAATAGATTGACCAAGGAGATGTTAACTCAGTGGCTACAAAATTGTTATCAAATGAGGGAAGGGATGTAGAAGAAGATGTAGAGTTAAAAATTCATACTTTAATATAATATACAACATTAAATACACCTCCAATCTCTTGACCTCAAGAAACTATAGTGATAAACACAAAAACTAGTGCTCCAACTATTTTCCTCGGGTTGTGAGTTCATCCCTTTATCATTCTATGACAACTTCATCAATTCCTATTTCTACTATTAGTATGAAAAATACTTATAATTATTTTAATTATTTGGGATAAATGAATAAGACATAGGTAGTTATAATGCCAATTTCATCTACCATATCCAAGTCTAATGTTATAAGTCCTTCTACTACTATTGGGTTTGCCTATACATCGGTGATAAATTATTTTAAAAACCTAGTGATCATCCCAATAACCTATTCATTCTTTAGTGTGACCAATATTTAGTCCCCTAGATCATAAAATAGGGTACATTTTAAAAACCTAGTTTTCACTTCCATTTTTTCCACATAATCTACCCCTTCTAGATCATCTACACATTTGGAAATACCCATTAGTCAAGATGCTCAAACCAATTCATCTACAATTTTAATACATAGAGAAATAGGGAAGGCTAAATATATAATTAAATAACAAGTCCAAAGGCATGTTACTTGATTGAGGAAAGATATTCATTCTTTCCTTAAAATAAGGGCATCATTCACCAAGGCCATACTTCCTCTATGGTAATCCCCTTCCCAATTCAAGTAGAGCATGTAGAGAAAATAGAGCAAAATGTTGAAATACACATTTATTCATAAATTAAGTATTTATGTGTAAAATAACAAGAAGGAAGGTAGGACCTATTATTTTTTAGTAACCCATAATTAAGTTTCATTTTGATAGACAAATTAATACTTGGATAAATGTGAGAAGGAAGAGTATGGTTGTAGAAGGGAAAGATGTTGAGTTATAACATAGAGAAGACATATTATCTCTCACAAAGAGAAGAAAAGTAAATCCATCAAACCTAAATTGGTATATAAAATATAATTATATTTTTGTGGATGTTGTTAGAGGAGTTATAAAAGAAAATTTTAAAATATTTGATTAACCTATTCATAAGCCACTAGATAAGAGCACCATTCAGGCTCCCAAAGAAATTTAGATGATGTGTAAGGAGTAGATGAAAATCTCTATGACACTATTCATCTAATAAGCTCTTCAAAGGCCATATTTATACCTTCATAAGGGGTTATCATTCATTAATTAAAAAAAATAAAAAATGGACATTTATGTAAAACTTCACTTCCTAAGCTAATCAACCAAACCTAAAGCCTATACCTATTTAAATTTAATAACAACAATTGAGGTAGCATTGGACCATAATTTTATTATTGATAAAAGGGATATATTACTTTAGTGACTTCAAGAGATGAAAAATATTGTGTTAAAATTTTTAACTCATGAAAATTAAGTAATATTTATTATAAAAATATATGATAGTCACTCAAATAAGTAATCCCTAGGGGCAATTTGTCCTTACAACTATTTTTAAAAATATCCTATGAATAGCATAGATTAACTTTTGGGATGAGATCAAAGGCATAGTCTATAGGATGATTGATGAAATAATACAACTAGTAAATTTTTATAGGGATTGAATCATTATAATTGAGACACTTCATATAGGGGTCAATGATGTGTTAGCTATACATTATAATTTAATGGAAAATATCCCACAATTGTTTAATAGAAATTTTCTTGAATATGAAACTATATATACTTCTAGGCCAACCACACATTATAATTATAAATGGAATTTTTGAATAAATTAACTTTAAAAACAAGGGAAATACATCCACCTCTTTAGGGTACTCAAGATCAAAGTTACACATTAGTGCACACATAAACTGGGATGACTTATATATGACTTCAAGTTTTCACTACATTAGTGATAAATTTGAGCATAATTATAGTGGTAGTGCCAATTCCAATTGTAACTAAATTTACAACTATATTTCCATCCCCTTTATCTTCTATAGATACTATTCCATAGTGTTATTCTTCCAATGGTGCCACATCAGCACCTTCTAAGTATACATATGCATTTATGTTTAACTAGGTTAGAACTATTGTAACCAATGCACCCCTATTCCTTTTTTTGGAGTAGGGACCCACTATGTTCTAAAAGGGTCTAGGCCTATCTTAAAATTCATCTTCTAAGAGATATCTATATGTTACACCCAACTTGAGTATTTGGTAAATGTATATAAACATGTGTCATTTATTCATACTAACCTATTAATACCCTTTGAAAGTTAAGTATATGCATAGGTTTTTGAGAAATGCACAATTTGTGAATTCCCGCACTTTATGAAATTAGGTCTTCTAAACTTTTGCTTGGAATCCTATCTTTGGTAATATTAAACATTTCACATTTACATGAACCTTTTCACATAGTAACTCTTCAATAATTTTGTTTATAGGTATTATTTAGAACTTTTTTTGGAATTATGTTTGTAATATGGGACCTCACAAATTTATTCACCATATATTAAAGTATTTTTAATTTTCTCTTTGAGAACCAAGTTTTCAAAAATTCTACATTTTGGCATTAACGCTTTAGGATTTTGTTATTTTGTGAAATTGTTCAGAGAAGCTCTTCAATAAAAGTTCTTGTATGAATTTGGTATTCAACAAAATTGTTTGGAATTTTTATTTTTATCTTATTTTGATCTTCAGTAAAAGTGTTCCACACTTTTTTTTGGAAGATTAATTCACTTTGAAAACACTATTTTAACACAAAATCTAACTTAGAACTAACAAGAAACACTATGGCATAGGTAGACTGAAGTGAAAAGAGTGAGACAATGACACTTTGTAAAATAAAATGATATGACATTCTTTTTAACATCTACTATGTTGATGTGGCATACAAACCAAGCGAAGTGGAAAAGTTTGAATTGAACAAGGAAAGCAATTTTATAGACATTGGACATTAATGAAACATGAACTAGAATTTAATGCCAAATATATATCAATAAACTAGAAACAAACATTGTGTTCATTGATCATGAACTAAATTTTATCTCAATTCCTTCCTTACCAATAAGCCCTAGCAACTTGCATTTTGATTGTATAGTGAATCTATGAAAGATGAGATATTAAATTAAAGAACCAAAACTTGGTCAACCTATTAAATTATCCATTACATCCTCATCTAAGACATTTTAAGGAGTATTGATCCCATAAATATCATCCATTAAGGATTCAATAGATTACAAAGACACCATATTTGATCCAGTAGTGTTCAACAATGACTACCTCAATTACTCAGTGTCATGGGAAGTAATTCACTAGGTGGATGCACATAATCATAAGGAGAATTTTAGGACAAATAAAATAAATATGTCTACAAACCTTATCCGACTTAAATACTAGGGATTTCATTTCACAATAGTAAAATGTGAGCTTATGTCATACATAGACCTCTTATGAGACTTAGTTTTTTTATGGTAGAGTGATTGGATCATGTTATTACACCACCTAAAGTATAAAAATATCATAGCATGCATATAAAGGAATGAATTATAAATTTATTTATGTCTCCCAATCATAGATGTTACATACAACTTCCACATAGTAGTTTTATGGAAAAAAATAACTCAATTGAGATAACATTAAGCAAGTGGAAGATTTTAGGGGAGACTATCTATCTAAAGGAGAAGAAACTTATGCTTGTGAATATGTTTTCTATGGGATTCCATATTAGGATGGACCTCCTATATAGGTTATATGACCACCCCAACATATAATTACTTCACCTTGAATGGGTTACATTACTAAACTTACTGATGATCTCAAAGTTAACATTTTCTCTAGGTGAAGTAATTAGTGCTAAAATAGGTGAATAATTACTCCTCAAGGATAAGAGGTCTCAAGGTGACCATTTATCTATGATGTCTTACCTTATAGACATTGTGTTGGAAATATTGTGTATACATAATGGGTCACTCTTGAGCCTAGTTACATACTTCATTAAGAAGTGTATATGTAATTCATATTATTCTATGCACATATACACTTATACTAATAACATCACTTGCATTACAAAGGACATATACACTCAAGTGTAGATGGATATTTATGAATCCATACAACCTAGATTATCCAAGATAATTTTAGACACATTTATGGTCATATGTTATTACTTGACATATTTTGATTACACTATGATTATGGTCATGGACCACAAGGTTTCACCCTTACGTGTCCCCAAATATGCACTAGATAAACTAGAAGAGCAGGATATTTCATACCAAATGTGGTGGGAATGGTTAAATATATTAATAATAAGAATATTTAATTCCATGAATCTCACCTCATGATTGGTAGAATGTGTTATGTAAATTACAAACACTTTTATGAGGTTGGAAAATACAATGAATGTTATTCACTAGCCATAATGCCACATAGGGACTAGGATCCTCATGGTAAAGTGAAAAATCACATTTAATTACTTGGTTTTCTATGCCAAAATGAGCATTATGACCATTATTTCCTATTTCTCAATACCAAGAGTGATTCCCATGTCAAAGAGAGGGCACAAAAATTAGGATTGGGTGAGGAACTCTTGAAAATAATTCAAAAGGATCCCTCTATTTCAATTGTAGATGCACACATTAGAATAACACCTATAGGAGAATGAGATTCCTATAATTTTTGAGTCAAAGGATTTCTAAACCATTAGAGGAGAAAGGGGAACCTTCACTAACATCCTCCATGGTATTGACAACTATAAATAAAGAGCTTAGGGTGGTTGATTCTTCACTTGGAGGAGCTCAAGATGATCCAATTTGCCTTGACTCTTTAGAATCAAAAGACCATGCCTATCTACAAAATCCCAAGAGATTTATATTTTAGATACCTTAACCACACCCATATAGGATGCCTCCTCCACAATTAAGAAATTTTCTTTATTTTATAAGAATAAGCTAAGAGATCACATCCTTCCACAAAGTCCAACTATTAAATAAATATCAATAGAAGTACCATCAAGAGAGAAGTAGGTAGCAGGAGGTAAGTCTACAAGTTAGGAAGAGAAGCTACGAAGATATAAGGTTTTTATCCTTCAAGACACTAAATTCGAAGCACCACCATATGGAAAAAAATTAGGTGAGGGTGTAACTCCATCAGTTTCCTCCACTCGTATTGTGTCTTTTGTTTCTCCTTTATCTATTGATTTATTTGAGTCTATTTTTCTTAATACTAGTGTTTCTCCTTCATTTTTGGTACCTCAATTAGAGGTTATGTCCTTTGAGCCTTGTGTCCAACCATATTTGATTGTTCCAAAGGTAGAGGGTGTTTCTTCTACCCATGCTTTCTCCACTTCCCCAATAGTTCTTACTCCTCCAATTGTGTCTTATGTATCAATTCCTCCTATTTCTATAGTGGTTACGTATACCACCACCCTAACACCCTAAAAGACCAAAAAAAGGGCATCTAAGAAAGATATGGGAGCATTAGAAAGAATAAAACTATATGTATCATTTACTCATTTAGGTTTTCTATTTCCACCTTCCATTTATTCTTAGGATACCACAATAATATCATCAAAAAAGGCTAAAAAGAAGAAACAAGTGTACATAGTCCATCCATTACCTTACTATGGTGGTTTGGACTGATCTAAGATAATGTGGCCTTTAATTATTGATGTATTTATTGAAAATTATTTAAATAAATCCTCAAGGGATCTATTGGTTGAGACTTCAACTCAACACACTCAACCAACATACACAACCCAACTAGTCATCCCATAAAGGGCAACTAATTTTCAATCAGAATCTTCTCAATGGCCAAATATTACAATCATAGAATTTCCCATAGTGAGATCCATCTTTGAAACTCTATAGGGAATTTCTCAAGGGTGAAGAAAAGGAAAATTAAATATGAGATTGGAAGGGGATAATTTTGGAGGAAAGACAAGAATTATTCACCTTGTCAAAGATAAATAATAGGAAATTAGGAAATCCCCCTACATTGGAGATTTCAAACATATTTTTTGACACACAAGGATGATCTAGTTGAGTTCCAAAAAGGAATAGAGATATCAAGGAAAGATATTGATCAAAATTTAGAATAGCTTAGGGAACAACAATAAATAGTTCATGTTCCCATATAGATTGAAATAGATGTGAAGAGTGCAACATCAAGAATGTATTATATATTAGGTGTTTGAAGATCACACAAATATTGATTAGTTATTTATTAGTCAAAATGACAAATATACATGCATAAAAATACACTAGAATTAAACACTCTTTCCTAAGAACTAGGGGGAGCATAACATAATAAAGAAGATCATAAAATATAAATAAAAATGATATAAGTAATTTACCTCCTTTGTCAAATTTTATGTTCACTTGTTGGCATAATGATTTTTATGATTGGTATATGACATTAGAGACTCTTTTAAATGTTTCTCCATGGTGGTATCATTTCTTTAATGGTAACTTGTGGCTTAGTGTGAAGCTACGCATAAAATGAGAATTATAATAGTATTATCAATGGCTTCTTGAAGGTATTCTAATAGAATAACCTTACACATAAAAGCTTATTGGCATATGGTGTGGATAATTGTATTTATAGATATAATAAATAAATATAATGATATAAAGGTTAGGTTAATTTATAACTTTGGTTGAGTTTAACATAACCTAGGTTGAGTCAAGATAACCATGGGTTAGGTAAAAGCACTCATGAAATATTCACACCTTACTTTCATATATTTATGATCCATGACAGCTCACCTAAGATTTTTTTGAGGTTTTGACTCACCTTTTTAGAATATTTAAGAATTAATAAATCACTTTATTAGCTCCTTTAACCTTTGATTTCATATTTGGTTAAAAATTCTTTCTTTATAGATGAAATTCATTAATTTGATTTGGAATTTTTGTTTAGGCAAGTTAATTAAGATTTATAGTGTAATTAATCTATATTAGTGATTTTTTATTTTTGAAATTGTTTGAAATGTTTTGAATTTATAGATTGAAAAGCCAAAAGTGTCAAATTAATAGGTCATAATTTGACCAGGGTTGATGTTTTACTAGGTTATTGGTGCATATAGGGTAATACCACAAACAAACAAGCCTCACCATGTTTTTAATTAATTATATCATTTACATGGATAAATTTGGGAATTTAGGTGCTTTATAGGCTTAAATTGTACCATTTTCTAGAAATTAAATTGAATCTCAGTTTAGGAATGAAAGTGGCCAAAAATGAGTGTCTATAGTTTACCCATATTTAAGAAGGCATTATGAGACACAAGCATAGTAATATTTTTAAAAATAATATTAGATTTGTTAAGCTAAATGGTTCATGTCATAAAGGGTATTTGATTAACCCTTGACGCCCCTTAAGATAATGCTCAAAAAAATAGATTAATTGAATGTTCCTTTGAAATGAAGAAAATAACATGATCGAATGGTAATGAGGGTGGGATTACTGAATCTCCCAAAGGTGGTTATAAGCATTAATGGTTATAGAGTCATTAATTTTCCCAAAGATACTAATAATCAGTCATAAAAGCTATGACACTAGTTTTCTTAAAGGTGGTTATGAGTAGTAGCATATGTGTTTTCCCCTATAGGGTGATGGGATGAATACTAATTTTCCCAAAGGTAGTTATAATAAGTGACATAGGAATTTGCCCTAGTAGGGTGGGTGGAGTAGTAAAAATAATGATTTTACAAAAGGTAATTATAATTATTAGCATGGGATGCAAAAATAATGATTTCCCAAAAGTGGTTATAATAGTTAAATGGGTAAAAAATAGAATGATTTACCCATAGGTGGTTATAATCATTTGCACATTTAAATCATGTGATGTATAATTAGTTTTCCATAGAAATGAAAGATATATCATTTATCAATTGAAAAAGAATTTTTTGTAATGGGGTAAATTAGCAAGGATGACTTTTGCAAAAAAATATGTAAAATGAATTTATGATGATTTAGCAAAGAGTAACAACACATTTCTATCATAAATGCGAGTTCAAAGATGCGTGTTTGAAAAAACATGGGTTATAGGTAGAAAAATAACATTATTAAATGGGTATTATGTGAGGCCCAAAAATATGTTCCACTTAAAATACAACTAAAAAATAAGGAACATAGGATCAAATGATGCATAAAATAGACTACATGTGTGAAAAATACAATTCATAGAGTGCTCAAACTGAATTGTAGGCCCTAGGGGTAGAAATTAATTATTTTTTGGCTATATATTCTCCCATGGGGTGAAAATAATTCATTTTCTCTCTAGCCTATTATATTTTTTTAGCTCTAGATTTATATGCAATGAGTTGAGAAAAATGGCTCATGAGTGAGTTAGATGTCATGTTTTAGGGTGCATGAGAGAGCACATGTGGCCAACCCATGATGGACCATCAGTGATTATTTAAAAACTTATCATTAATGTCATTCTTACCATATTTAATGCTAGTTTAGGTCATAAAATAACAAATTTATTGTTTGTATTTTAGGGTAAATAGTTTCTTCACCAAGGAAAATGGTGACTTTGTGCAAAGTCATTGTTCCTAAAAAAGTTAAAAATACCAAAATTTGGTGGAATTATTGAAATAGTGATTTTACCCATTTTTAGGTGAATTCATCATTTTCATGAAAATGAAAATGGTGACATTTCCTAAAACGTGTAATATCACCGAAATGATAAATATCCATTTAGGAAAATGGGAGCTTCACCTTGAAAGTTAAAAATAACTAGTTCTACGACCTAGCATGGGTCTAACCTCTTAGAGAGGGTTAATCAGGATTAGTAGGCTAGGCTTAAGTGTAGGTATCTATATATAATTAGGTTGATGCTAATGTTTTTGTGATTTTAGGAGTGATTAGTTATTCTAATGTGATGGGAGTCATGTTCATATTATTTATGGACCCTTTAGGTCTATACAAAGGATATGGTTACCTTCTTATAAATTTTGTACCTTTAAAACATGGCATAGATGTCAATCATCTTATTAAATTAGGAATACTTAAGCACCCTATATGAGTACTAGCATACTGAGACTTCCACTTACCTATTAGAGAGGAAACCTTAACTCCTAAGGATACCTAGTGCATCCTCATGTTATTGATACATGGATGATGACTACTTTTGACATAACTATCATACAAGTAGATAATTATTTATGACCTGGTCAATTATAGGGTATCCCCATATTTTAAGGGAATAGTGATATAGATCTTATTAAGATATACATATACATCTACTCTAATGTTGTACCTACTTGATATCCATTACCACTAACTCTTATTTATAAGGAGTTATTTATGCTTATGGCCATTATCAACACCATCCTACTTCTTGACAAGAGTGGTTGGTACTTTCGTATGGGCCTTAGAGGTGTATTATAGAGTATGATTGATGATTAAACACACTTTAAATGGGGTTTGACTATCTTAGCAAAAATTTATAGGGATATTCATATGATAATATATCATGGTGGACATGGCATTAGGGCTTAGACTCTTTTTATGGTCTAGGGTTGGGAGCACATTTTGTTTGAGAAACCAATAAGATTGTACTAATTATGGGACCTAGGTGATTCATTAGCATATGGTTTATCTCAAACATGAGTAAGAAAGATCAGGTAGAGGGGGATATTCCTTTCTATCATCAGATGTTTAATGATCTTACACCAAATTATTTTATTTAAAGGCTATACCTCACATACCATTTGTAGTGGTTTTGGGACTCATGGTATATGGCTTTCATGATGACTAGATGTTCTTTTACTATAATATAACCCCATATTATTATGGAGTACTACCCTAATTAGGTACTCCAACATTTTAGGTTCACATAAGATGTACTTGGGGGGATAAGATGGTTTACACACATGATGTAGGAGATCAATTGAGATGCTCTTATTATCTATATGAGTGTGGCTACTATGAGTTATTTGAGTGTTCCTCAAGTTACATGGGCTTATGTAGGAGTTATAGATGCAATAGTCACTCCAACCTATAAACATTGGTGGGTATAGGTATTCCCCCTAAGGTTAATAGTTCTAGTATAGGTAGGGAATAGGTACCCATGGATATTGAGTAGATGGAATTTGAGACATCAACCAATAGTGGTATCACCTAGAAAGATATTGATGTTGAGGGGGGTGATAATGATAATGTTTTTTTATGGAGGAAATGGTGGGGGAGATGGAGATGGATATTATGGGGATGATGTGGATGACAACATAGGTTTGATGGTGCTATATCCTAGCATGATATGGGTTATAGTACCCTAGGATGATGTAGGCTAGTAAGGGACTTCTATCATAGCTAAAATAAGTAGAGATATAGGTATGTTGGAGGTAGACATCACCACTCAAATAAAGAGATTACAAGCCTAAAATGTTAGGTCACCTATTTGTTAAGCACCTTGGATACACATGATGGTGACATTACTTAAATTCAATTAGAGATCATTCAATTGAAGGCTAAAATATATATAATGGTATAGGTATAGTTCTAGCTCAAAATTGAGAAGGATTAGGCCATTAGTGATAGATACCAAGAATTGACCATTGTTGATAGGATTAGGAAAGAGTGAGATGCAGATCAAGGAGCTATGACTCATGATGAATTCTCACAAATGGTTGTGGAGTAACTTTGAGCTAAGGAGAGACATCTTATTATTGGTGTGCCTATGAGGCAACTATGACTAAGAACCAAAAAGTTGCCTCATTTGATGTTTAAGATGCATAGAGGGTAGTTAGTAGATCTAGTCTATCTCACACCAATAACCATGTTACATGTGCCTTGAGTTAGTCCATCCATCAGCCTCGATTAACACCACCATGACCATTAGGGCCTTTATGGTCTCATCCAACTAGAGGTCCCATGGACATACAAAGCTAGAATTAAGCACATGGATCTTGGTATTTTAGGTTTTTGGCATTGTTTTGTAATTTTATTTATTATATCATCAAATTGATGTGTTTTGATGAACCATTGTGATATGTAAACATCCTATATATATATATATATATATATGAGATACATTGACATTCAATTTTGGGTCCTTTGAGGCTGATACTCTCTCTCTCTCTCTCTCTCTCTCTCTCTCTCTCTCTCTCTCTCTCTCTCTCTCTCTCTCTCTCTCTCTCTCTCTCTCTCTCTCTCTCTCTCTCTCTCTCTCTCTCTCTCTCTCTCTCTCTCTCTCTCACTCACTCACTCACACACACACACACACACACACACAAACACACACACACACACAGACACACACACACACACACAATTCCATGTTATTATCATGTTTATCATTTATTAACATCAATTAATATTATGGATGTTTAACATTGTTTATGGTTATGCTCATATATACTTTGTTCATTTTTTTAATTCCATGTTTATGAGATGTTTAGTTGGTTATCATCAGATTATGTTGTATGACTTATATTTATACTTATTCATAGATTCACATCTATATAAACACATAATTAATTATATTTACTTTATTTATTACTCATGGATTCATGCATGTGTTTGGGTACTTGGTTGGTTTAATCTATCAAATAATTATTACCATTATATTGGTCTGGTAGTCCATATATGCCTAGTTTTAATTGTATCCTATGATATTATGCACTATAATTATTAATAGCTAAAATGACAATATATACCCTAAGCATAAAAAACTTAGTTTTAATGTAAATATAAACAATCTAGGAATATGATATGAACAATTAAATCCCAAGTGAAAATATAAAAAACAAACAAAGTGTAAGACTATATACACACATTCACAACTTAAAACAAGATACAAATAATTAATATTTAAGGGTAAATAAAGTTTAATAATGCTATGAAAATTGAGGAAAACAAAAAATTACAAAAAGTAAAATAAAAGCAAATAAATAGATAAATGAAATAAATAAACAAATAAAGGTAAAGAAACTAAAATAAATAAACTATAGAAACAAAAAAACACAAAAAACACCAATAAGAAAAATAAAAAAATAAACATAAAAAAAAATTAAATAAATAAAAGTTCATTAAACAAATTATTTTAAACATAGAAAGGTAAAAAAACCAAACTAAGCTAAACAAACAACAATATACAAATAATCATTAGTCACATTTTTATTACAAACAAAATACAAATTATTCATGCATGTGTAATAGAAGTGTTACTTTTGGCAACAGAGTGACCCCTAAGCTAGGTAACAATGGCATATGTAAAATAACATAATAAAAATTAGCACAAGGTTTACCCTAGGTTATAGGGAGATTACATTAAAAGGTAAAAATGGATTCCCCTAGACTATAGAGAATAATAATACAAACAAAGAAGGCACAAACATTACCACTAGGCTATAGGATACAATGAAAAAAGATAAACAAAATGGGGGAATTTCTATTCGAAAGAAGGGTAGCTGAGCTGACTCCAAATGCACTAGGCAAATGGATGCTTCATACATAGTTCCATGGACACAAGGTCTAATGTTAACTTCAAGATAAATTTAGTTCTCTTAGGATATGGGATAGAAGAAAATGATGATAAGTAAATATGATTTATTTAAAAATGAAAATTAGAATGATATTTCAAAATAGTGAGTGCAGAGGAAAAGAGGGGGATAGTGTTCACAGTCATGAAAGTGTCAATACAAATAAATCACACAAGCATGAGAGTATGATTTACATTAAAGACACACAAAAATAAAAGAGATGAGTATCCACTAATGAACTAGATTAGTAATGCATAGTGTTTATGACATCTATTTCTTGGAATGAGAATGAGATCACAAAATGGAGAGAGTGTTGTCAATAGTTGTTTACAAAATGGTGAGAAAATTAGAAAATCCAATTGGTCATTAGTGCATTAAACATAAATGCACAGTGTTCACAACATCAACTCTAAAAATGGTGAGAGCGTACGACTAAGGCTAATAAAGATGGAAAAACTAAAGGACAAGTGGTTAATTGTGATATATCAAAGATTCTTGGGATACTTAAATAAAATAAGATGTCTAAAAATAAATGAAGGTGGGTGAGATAACATAAGATACCACATGTATCCAAGTTCTACCTACATAGTCTGTGCAGACCTCCAGTTGATGTAGTTCTAGAAATGTGAGAAAAAATACTAAGGTGGTCTAGAAATGAAACTAAATAGATAAGATGGACCATCCTTAAAAAATGGATTTATATCTCACATGGAAATTCTAAGCTAGTTTTCAAGGTTTTTTTTTAAATTTTTTTTAGGATTTTTGGAGGTCTTTACAAATGTTTTGGGATTTTTGATCTATTTCAAATGTTTTTGGAATTTCCTAATCATCTCAACTCAATTAGAAATCATGATATATATTGTTCCAACTCATAAAATGGTGAGAGTGTGGAAAATGGTTGAATAAGATAACCTCAACATAAATTGAGCACTTCTTACATAGTCCATAAGGACATCAAGTCACTATAGTTTTGCATATGCAAAAGGCATTTGAGTAAGTATAAAAAATTTTAGGTATATGTAAATGGAAATAGTAATGGTAAGGTGATGTGTCAATGTATGGTAAAGGGTTTGTTCCTAATTTTCCCAAATGTAGTTATAATTAGGAAACAACAACAAAGTGTTACTGGTACTAATTTTACCATAGGAAGTTATAATTAGTATCAAAACTAGTGAACATAATAACAAATGAAGGATGTAATTGTTAGGACAATTGTGATACTATTTTCATATACTACCATTAAAAACATTTAATTTGAAACAACTACTAGCATAAAATCTATCATCAATGACTGAACATGCCTAAAGTACAAATGAAATATAACTAAGGCCATATGTGATATGTAAGGTAAGGTAAAAGGAACTAGATGGTAAAGGGTTAAAGCAATGGTAAAATGGTAAATGATATATTAAAAAGAATGGGTATAATGTGACATAATTTAAACAATCCTTGTAGATAATAATGTAAATCCCTCAGTCATAAAAATGTTTGACATTTATTATGTTCATTGGTTTGTCAAGTTTACCTTCTTATAGTGTAGAAAGCCTATATGCTCGAGAACCATAGTTATCAATAACTACATAGGGACCTAGTTTTGTTAGAACTTTCCTTTTCTCTTTGTCTTGGCATTGACATTCTTATAATTTTATTTGAACACTAGGTTAACAAGCTCAAATTCATGATGTTTAACACACCTATTGTATTGGCCTCTTCATTTTTTATAATATGCTTTAATATTATTCAATGTGACCATGCATTTTCCATAAACTAATCATATATCTTGTAAGTGAGATATTTATACTCCTGATCATCAAAGATTTTCTACAATGAAATTTGGAGAGAAGGCAAATCTTCATTAATAAGAAGAATGGTCTCAGTGCCATAAATAAGTGAATAGGGTGTAGATCCTATTAGAGTATAAAATGTGGTATGATATGTATAGAGGGTGTTAAATAGATAAAATTTCCAATTATTACTGGCATAATTGAAAATATTCTTTAGAATATTTCACCAAGTGAGTTTTATTATTATGGAATATTTCAATGCAGTTAGGACAGGTTTATGTATATTAGAGGATGTAGTTTTGATCTTTAATATGAGGTTAAGTACCCATGTTGATAATGACCATGGTGATGTTAATGTTTGAGTGTCTTTACTAGAGCATAAATTATATTGGCGTGATTTTGACTTTACACACCTCCTCACATATGCAACTATATCTACTTACATATTCATCTAGTAATAACCAGTATGTAACAAAATTTTGGCTAAGATTTCTTTATTGGTGTGGGATTCACACACACTCTTTTATGAACTTCCCTCAATGCTAATATAGATTATGTTCAAGGTAAAAAATGAAGTAGAGTTCCATCATAGTTTCTATGATACAAGGTTGGTCCAAGTGTGGTATAATAAGAGGTTTTGAGGGTGAAGGCTATTCTTTTTACAGGATAGGTTAGGTGACATAGTTTGGTCTTAGAGATAGGCATAAATATCTAAGTACTAGGGAGATGTAGGATCAATAGTGTCATAGACCATACCAATGCCTGATTGTGCATGTGCCAATGATAAGAGATGTTATAAAAGAAATTTTTAATCCCTTGCTCTATCTATGATATGAATCACGAAGCTAATAGTGTCCATGAAATCATCTATTTTGTTATTAGCTCGAGGTAGTATTTAAAATTGAATGTTGAGAATTTATTATTTAAGAGTATCAACCATAAATTTATAGGGTATCATCTTCTCATCCTTGGTATGGTACTATTTTATGACCTAATTGATGATTAGTTGTGAATTACCATGCACTAATAAATGTTAGATATTCCACTATAATGCTTGACGAAGCCCTATAATGAGTGATTCATACTCAGCCATGTTAATGGTACAAGGAAGTATAATGTGAAATTACTTGGGAATAATATACCCTTATGGTATAATAAATAATTTCATATCACTTGATCCATAAGATATGAATGAATTATTAAAGCATATCTTCCACTATTCAGCCTCATGAGGTGATTCTACTTCTATGGTGGTCACAATGACCTCATCTAAAAATACAAATGTAAAATGTTGAGTATCTTGAAGAGGAGCTTATGCAATATGAACTATGAGTAATTTTCCCTTTATGACCTTATGATTGGCATATTCAATTTAAAAATTTCTCAATAACATGATTCATTTTGCCATGTAGCCCTATAGAGCTATTTTATAAAGTATATACTTGAACATATATACTTTTTCAATAAAAATGGTTTTGTTATTCAACATGTAATGACACAAATTTTGGGATATAAAAACCATTGATAATAGGCTTTTTCAATTGGTGTATAATTATGTTCATATGAAACCAATGTTTGGCTCAGATAATACATGCAATTTTTTTCCTATTTATTGTGTTGTGTTATAAGCTCCCCTAGGACATTTTTAATTTTGAAGAGGTGTCATACCCAACATCCCCTTTTTTTATAAGGAAATAGGGACCCAAATTTTTTAAAAATATGACCTTAATATGGAGTCCTTTTCATATGTTTTTTGAGAAATCTAGAAAATATAAGGCATTCCACTTCTTTGGCAGGATGATATTAGCATTGTGTTTTATGAGACTAACTTGTGTATTATAGAGACAAAATATTTGGGATTATATTTTTAGAGATAATTATTTTGACCCTCATGAAAATTACCTTTTTATATGTTATGTTCCAAGTATTCTTGACCCTATTTTATTTTGGGCTTACTATTTTAAAAGCCTTATATTTTTAAGAAACTATTGTGGACATTTTGTTCAAAATAATTATCTCGATGGAATTCAACTTGCAGACTCTTTAACTTATGGAATTTTGGAATGCATACACTTTACTTAAAATAAATTCCCTAATGGATTATCCCTTTGACCCTATCTAAAGGTACACATCAGAACTATTGGGAATGACCCTTAGCCATATGAGAGTACCCTTCAAGAAGTCCAAAAGTGCCCTTTGGAATTTGAAAAGTAGACCCTTTAGGAAAAATTTTACCCCAAATTAGACCCTTAAAATCCTTTTAGCCAACCCTTCAGAACCCTTCAAACTAGCCCTTTAACCTTTCTGAAAGTGTCTTTTGTCCTTCTGAACTAGCCCTTTGGCCTTTCCCAAATTGACAATCTATCCCCTTTTTAACCACTTCTTTTGAGGCACATAACCTTCAATTTTTGTGTAGTAGACCTTTCAAAAAATTTGTTCTGAACCCCTTACCCTATGAGACTTATCCTTTAGGATATTTATTTTGACCCTTTTGTCCTATGAAAAGTGCCCTTCAACCTTTGTGTTTTCAACACTTTTTACCATAGACATACCATTTGGGATCCCAATCTCAATCCTTTGGCCCTTTTTTAAATCTAAACTTACCCTTTAGATATTTTTAAATGGACCTTTTAGCCCTTTCAAAGTTTCTATATACCCTTTCTTTTCTAAGACATAACCTCTAGGACTTTTGTCCTGGACCTTTTTTCCCTTAGCCAATTCCTTTAAACATATTATCTAAGAGAACATATGCTCTCTGTATTTTGTGTAGCCTACCCTTTAAGACTTTGTAAATGACCCATTAGTTGTATAAAAGTACCCTTAAATAAACCAAAATTTCCCTTTTACATTTGTAAAGTAGACCTTTCAAGACTTTTATTGTGGACAAAATGCCCTACGAAGTGGACCCTTTAGATCAAAAGTACCCTTTGAAGAAATTGAAAGTGCCTTAAAGACATTCACAATATCCCTTTAGAATAATTTATTTCAAAAAAATTGCATATCCTTCAAATAAATTATCATGGAAATTTTATCTGAAACAAATCCCCCAGAAGAATTAGTCTTAGGCATAGACCCAAAAACATTCTTTTGATGTACACCCTAAAGAAATTTATTACTAAGAATATTACTAAGTCTCATCATAATTAGCCAATATAAAATCAAAAATATTTTGTATTAATACTATAAATACCCCCACCAACTTGAGCTATCAAATTTGAAATATATATGAAAATCATAAAGCCAAGGTGAACATTGCATATTTATGTCTCATGAATTGGTATTCAATGAATGATTCTATATAATGAATCCACTATGATTGAAAAATATTATTTGCATTCAAGATAACTTATTTTCAAAGTTTATTTCTATCTTACAATAATGAAGAGCCCTAGTTCATACTTTGAGAGTATACAATGAATAATGACTAAGCTAGAGCCAAGTTATTTACACCAACATATGGGCATATATAATACACAACATCTAGAGTAAGAGAAGAAAAAAATATATAGCTATGGAATATACATCTAGAAAATTCTAAGATACCAATCCACCATCTCCATACTCAATCAAAGACTACAAATTTCACTGATATGGTCTTCAATGCCATGGTGTTTAGACATAAATAAAGGAATTATTCAGTGCTATGGGATGTCAATGATTTAGTCAACTTGTTTTCACTTGAAGATGATATGAAATTGGTAGATATATTATTTATGAAATAAATGTTGGTATTTAAATCTCAGAGACTACATTTTGCTATAGGAAAACTAAAAGTGATTCCATAAATCAACATCTTGAGACACTTATTGTTCTTTGGTAGGATATCATAAGACACATTCTTGCATCAATATAGTAACAAAGTAGTGGTTGCTTTCATCTCAGGGCTATATTTTCAAAGATGCTTGTCATTAAACATCTATGATTCTTACTTTGATAAACACACCTTGGTGAAATTCAATGTAGAGACATAGATGGAGAAGGTGTTTTCATCATGGCTCCTCCAAAAAAAAACTATTTTATGGAAAGGGAAGAGGCACAAGGGGCTATCCCAATTGACAAATTCTAGATAGAGATCTACATAGGCATGAAACTCCTTAATAGATCATATGTTATTCCTAATATCCACTTTATCAACTTTGATTAGGTACCATTATTGTACATGATGCTCACACGTGATGTTTCTTATACCCTCGATGAGATCATAAGCCTACAGTTGAGGAAGAAAATTATCCATAAGGATAGGCATCCTAGACCCACTAGGGATTTCTTCATGATGTTATATATATTGGATGCAATCATGGTAATGTGATACAAAGACCTTGGTACATTATGGACTCCATCCACTAACTACAAAAAGAATAGGATTTATGAGTATTATCAGTTTATGTACATGTATTACTATACCAAACACATGGTAAGAATATTTAAGGATGTCTATCCTTAGATTTAACATGTTATTTATGGCTCACCCATGCCTCAGATTGTGCATAACATTGTGAATAACCTAGTTGGGAATGTGGATTTTTTTATCTATCTAGACATCACTATAATCAAGGCATGGGGAAGCAAAGTTGGTCCCCTATGTACTATAAAGTTTGTTCTTCACAAGTTGGTCAAATAGGAGATTGCCTTCCAATTATGGAAGATTATTAAGGAATATTTATTAAGGTATAATAAATCTTTATACTTTGGTCATCTGATCACCATCATCAAGATGACCTATATAATGAGAAATCATCTTAGGGATGTAGGTGTCAAATGCAAGAGATTTCCTTTTCTTGCACTTCAACATTAAGACTCAGATCCATGTAGGTTAATCCAAAAACACATTCATGGGTTCAATATTCTATATAATCATGACACCTATGACTATGATTTTATATTTTTAAATGTTAAGTCAGATGAAGTGTTGGAGTGAGAAAAAAATGTTAGATTATAGGAGGACCATCTAAGGATAATCCAAGAGGATACTTTAGTCTCTGCCAAGGAGTTAGATAATATAAGGGCACCCATCAAGGGATGGTAGCATTTATACTTTTTTAGGGGATAGTCTAAAGAGAAATCCAAGGACTAAGCTACCTCCTCCTCCAAAATACCCCCTCTAAAATTGAAATTGAAAGTAGTAAAAAGGGAACATATCCTACCCAACCCTAGTGCAGCCAAAGGAGGATACGTGGGAGACCTCATCAGCCTTTACTCTAATGAATAATGGAAAACACAAGAGGAGATTGGTGTAAGTTCTACCCAAGTGACAATTGTTACATCTATTAGGGTGGTTATTCTTATAGCATCATAACCACTAGACTCCCCCACTTAAGAAAAGACCCCATAGTTTATAGAAGGAAGCTTAAGACTCCCATAGGTAGTCCCATAATAGAGGCATCATAAGGCTTATCCACTCAAATTTCATGTTTAGAATCATCTAGGGGAGATGTGGTTATTATCAAGGACATCAAAGATGTTTCAGATGAAGAAATTGAGCTAAAAATAGCCAAGGCTATGAGACTCTAAATGGAGCCTATGGAGCTCTGTATTCAAGGTAACCATTATTATTCTAGTTTTCCCTTATTTTCTATACATATATTTGAGAAAGCTCCCTATGTGGATGTTCCCACATCCATTTCTTCCACCTGCACTACTACTATTTTTGCTTTCATCTCTACTTTCATCTCTTTCATCACATCAATTACTTTTGTTCCTACTGGCACCTCCATGGTTAGAGACCTCAAGAAAAATAATGTGTTTAGGAAGGTGAAAATAGCTTTGTCTTCCTCCCAACTCCACATTCAATCTACCCAAATAACCCTTCCACTTTCTCTTACTACTTCTATATAAAAAACCACTATGACAACCACTAGTAGGGAAGGAATCCCAAGCCTCAAATAATCATAGTCCATCCACTCCCTCAGTTTGGAGGAGTGGATTGGTCTAAAATCATATGGTCTTACTTTCAAGATGTCCTCACTAAGGCTCCCATAAAGTAACATAAAGCTTGAGAATATATAGAGGAAGAAGTTATTACCACAACCTCAAATGCATCCCAACTTGATATTCCTTCATGGGAAGTATATCTAAGGAGTAAGGTCTATCAACTACCAAATTTTAATATCATATCACTCCCATCTATTTCCAAATTATTTAATCCTCCAACTAGAAACATCCAAAGGGTCAAGAAGAGAAAATTAGATGATGACAAGGGAACTAAAATCATATTTGAGGAGAGGTAGGAGGTGTTTTCCCTTACCAAAAGGTAGAATAGATAGCCAAGTTAACCCTTTTATGAAGAAAATTTAGTAGACCTAGCTTAGGTGCACAAAGATGTTTTAGTGGTAATCCACGAGGGCACATATATAGATATATAGGAGCTAGAAGAAGGGGTAAAAGTACTGGAGAAGGAAGTGGAGTAACTTAAAGAAAAGGCCATGACAATGCACATTCTAGTTGGCATTGAAGTTGAAGTCTATGAGGTATCTTTAAGATGTTATAATGCCTTGGAAGCTATGGAGTTTTGAGGACTGATATGGCCCCTCATGAGAGCCAAGATAATCTATTATATAACTCTTTGAGATATGGTAGTGCCAAACTAAATATATTGGTGGTCTACACAAGTAGCTCGCTCTACAATCATCTCAACCTAATGACTATATTAGAGGCATCCAATGCCTTAAACTTAGTATTCATTAAGTAGGAGGAAGTAAAATATTGGTTATAGAACATTTGGGCTTTATTACTCAAATACTAGGCACATGAGGCTTAGATATTTTAGATTTTACATAAGCTTAAGCTATCTAAGGTGAAAGATTCTAGTGGTAAGCTGATTTATAGGCTAAATTTTGACAAGCTTATTGAGAAGGTAGTCAATGAATTTAAATAGAGCTTTCAAGGATTATCAATTAAGGAAATTGAATTAGATTTGAGCAAGGATCAAAATAAAGTCATTGAATTTGAGATCTTCAAGAATAAATTTCAAATAATGAAGGATGAGTATGCCAAGATCCTTGGATAGATGAAGATAATTCATTAGCCTTCACTGCTAAATTTGGACATCATAAAAAAGTAGCATGGATAAGCCCACAAATTTTATGAAGCTAACAAGGTAAATAAAAGGAAGGCTTACAATGGTGAAACTACATCTTTAATGGCCATGTCAACTTACACTCTAACCAAAGTACATGCAACACTTCAAATGAATAATCCTTGATAGGCTAAAATATTATACATGTATAATTTTTTAATAGCTTATGTACTTGGATTTTGAGTAGATAATTGTAAAGAATTAACTTTGAATTTCGTGTGCATGCACACATTATATAATTTTTGAACAGTTAATTTATTTATTTTTAGCTTCTAGTTATCTCTTAGATGGTTCTAAAACTATATGTTCTAACTGGCACTTGTAAACACTTGCATGAACTTGGAAGATGAGACAATCCCTTCCCAAAGTCTATATATAATTGTAACCCCACTCTAATAAATGGGTCAAAAAAATTGGAATATAGAGTAGTGAGCAGTTTTGATCATCATCAAAGTGTCCTAAGTATTTTCTTTCTAATTTTATGTAATTAGTCATTATTTCTATGGTTGTATTTTCAATAAATTTTTAGTGTCTTATAGCTACATGTATATTCTTGATTTATTGATTTATATATTAATCTTGAGATGTGAAATAGATATTAAAAGATAATTAATGTATCAATTTAATGAGATAAATTAATTGAATTATATTTTTGATTGTGTATTTATGATTTCTTTGGTGTAGTTTTTTGCATGTGTGCAATAACTACCCTAGATAATTCACTTGCCTAAGCCATAATATCCCAATTAAGGGTGTACAGTAGCTTCCCTTAAAGGAAAAACCATTTTTTGAGTCATATGAACTTCTTACATCTCTATTTCCTTAGACTTCCTAGCCATGTCTGATTGCATGTGTGTTATTGTTGCTAGCAATAGACATAGGTTTGAGAAAGCATAGGTTTTTATAGAAACTAACTAAGGAAATAATTCTTAAGAAACATATATTCTTATTTTATACCCTACATATCCTTCCCTTTTTAAGTTTTTTATTAATATCTACCCACTTTAGATTAGAATCCAACCGCCATCCAACTCACATAAAAATTCACTCTATTATAAGGCCATGCCTCTTTCCAAAAACCTTATAAATAAATAGCATACTCCACCCCTATTCCATAAATAGGTTAAAATATACCACATACATGCAACTCATCCATTAAGATCCTAAAATGATAGAGGCTACCTCATTTGACCATAGTGTGCATGAAACCCACATCAATAGTACTTCATTGGCACTAGAAGGAGGGCCTAAATTCTCCCACAATAAAATATGTTAGTCCTTTTTAGATTTACACTGGAGTCACCTAGGAGAGTGACTAGATCCAATTCCTAGGATGGTTTATTAGCATCACCATTGACAAGTCATAAGAGACCTAAAGCTATGTCAACAACTCTAATGTAAAACAGTCCAACCCCACGAGGGCACCCTTTACCCCTAAGGAATCATTTGCTTGTTAATTAACCAATGGCTCAACAACAACCTTAGTTAGGTTGATTTTCCATTTCCATCTTGTGGGACGTGCATGATTTAGCCTAGAGTTAAGAAAAATATCTACCATTCATTTCTCCCTATAGGCCTAGAACCATAGAAAAGCATATCAAATCTATAAAAGCTACTTTAAAATTAGTGAATGTAGTTGATGAATATTTTTCATGTTGATTATTCCCTTTTACTTTAAAGGATGTTACTTATGATTATTATTTGAATCTAATATAAAACTCCATCACCAATTGGGAGGAATGTCAAATCATTTTTCTTTCATATTTTGGATAGGTCACCAATCCTGAATTGGTATATAAACACTTCAACAATATGAAGAGGGAGCCTAATGAGCCCATCTACACTTTAAATGAAAGATGGAAAAATATGTACAATTAGTTGACCTCAAGATATAAACTAGAACTAGCATTATCATTAGAGATGTATACGACTACCTTGAACCCTATCACCATTGTATTCTTAAGAAGAACACCTACTGCCAATACTTTTATATTGGAATTTAAGGAGGATATTAATATTGATATATAACTCAACCTATAGACACCAGGGTCACCTAACATCAATAATGGATTTCGAGTGCTCAATCTAATACCACATGTGAAATAGAACATTCCATCATATAATTAAAATCAATTATACATACTACCTCCACTGACACAGATGATGCATCTAAATTATAGATACATGAAAAATCATATAATAGGTAATAGTTACTAACAGAACCAACATACAATAACACTACAGGGAAAAAAATCCATAAAAGTTGAATTGGATTCTATTCAAAATATGGTACCAAAATTGAGTAATGATTTTATGAATATCTAACAAAACATGGGCAATGCCAATGTCCCAACTGGAAACTAGAACATTAGGTTCCAAAGATATAACATACCATTTAATAGGCTTGAAAATACTATGGCGCAACTTGGCAAGCTGCCCAAAATCAACATCATTGAAATAACTCTCCCAAATTGGTGTAAAATACACAATACACCCTAACATGGTGAGCTTGATTGCATTGAGTTATGTACAATGTTCAATATATTTTAGAGGGAAGTAACTAATTAGGATCAGATGAATAACCTATCAAAATCTCATTAGGATCTTGGATAGTCTAGCATATCCATGTTTTATGGGATTCATGATTTTACCTTCCCAAGATAAGATGACAATGAACCAAAAGATAATATAGACAAAGTTATGGATTTCCAATAATTATAGAGAGCTGCATATAACTTAAATAAAAAGTAGCTAATCACCACCTTGACTCCTCCAAATACAATGGCAATTCCCCAATATCCCAAAGTGGACAATAATGCACCCACACTAAAATGGAATGATCAGCTACCAAATAAGGAAGAATCAAGTAAATGGGGATATAATATCATGGAATATATGAAGAATATTAAGGAAAATATAACTCTCCATGAGTTATCCCAAATCATTGAGTAAAAGGAGATATTATGGAGTCTATTACTAGAAAGACCCTTATGGAAAGAACTAGAATAGCTATAGACAAAGAAAAGTTTGTTGATGCTAATGTCATTTACAAGAGTAAATCCAAAGTGCCACCATTTCTACTAACCATCAGAGCATTTAATAAGAATGTTCATAACTATTTGGTTGATACTGGAGCATCTGTAACTATTATGCCTACCCTCATATGTATAAAACTCAGTCTCACCCTAAGCACTTCAAAGATATTATTCTCTCAACTAGATAAAATGGTAGTAGTAGTAGTAATAGGATAATTAAACAACATGTGCATCTAAGTTGCATCATAACCTAGAGTATAGATGACTATCAATAACCTAGTAGTGGACATAACAGAAGGCTATAGGCTATTATTGAGTAGGGATTGGTCCAAAACACTTGATAGATATCTTTCCACAAACTTCTCACATATCTAGCTACCATGTAGAGGAGTTAGAAATCAGATCAAAATTGATACATAGCTAAGAATGAAATATCCTATCACAAAATACAATGTAAAAAATGAATAAGTAAAGTATGAATCTCCCACATTGGGTATTTATACTTTTACCACTCATAATCCAGTGTAAAACCTAGAAACGAAAGGTTAAAATCAACTATGGACAATACATTTTGATAGATCTAGTTCCAAGCAAGGATCAAGCATAGGAATTGAGTTAATTTATCCTCAAGGTAATAAGTTATTATTAGCTTATATATTACAATTTCCATGTACCAACAATAGATCTAAGCAAGAATCTCTAATCTTGGAATTATAGTTTGCACTGAAGAACAATGTAAAGTAGATAAAGGTATTCAGTGATTCAGAGTTGGTAGTTCACCAGGTAAGAAATAAGTACCAATGCAAATTATCTATTTAAAGAGATATAAACATAAAGCATGGGATCTAATTGAGGGATTTGAAGTTTTCAACATAGTAGCACTCCTAAAAGAGCAAAATTAGGCCACTTATTCACTAGCTACTAATGCTACAAATCTTGAGTCATTACAAAGGTCTGAGGTAAGGAAATTCTCTATTGAATTGGTTCTTTATCTCTCTATTTCAAATAATGTACAAAATTTCTAGGTCTTTAGTGATGATCAATAGATTATCTAGTTCTTAACTAATTTAGGGGATTTCAAGTCCCAAATCATTGATGATAAAGACATTAACTATTTTTGTCAAGAAGAAACATTCAAAGAGGGCATTCTCCAAATTAAATAAAATTGAATTCTAGTTGGCTTAGTCTCCATGGAAAGACCATTTAACTTAGACCCTGAGGTGAAACAACTTAGATAGCCCAAGGTCGATAAATCAAACTTTAAGAGGGAAAATTTGGGAGATGACCATAACCCACATTATGTGATAATTAGCCTAAATTTGACCATGGATGAAAGACATTGATTCAAAGATTTGGTTACTCAATATAAGGATGTTATTACTTGAACCTATGAAGAACTTAAGGTGTATGACCTATAGGTCATCACTCACATGATCCCCTTGAATCAAGACCATAAACCATTTATAAAAAGGTAGGGGCCAATGGACCTTATTCTAGAGCCTCATATTCAGAAAGAAGTGGAGAAGTTATTAATTGCCAAAATCATCTTCCCAACCTGACATTCTACTTGGGTGGCCAATTTGGTCTTGGTTATAAAGAAGAGTGGTGAGATCAACTATGTGTTGATTTAAGAAATTTGAACTAAGATTTAAGAAAGACAATTATCCTCTACCTTCACTTGATGTGGTAATATAAATAGTGAGTGGTATTGAGATGATGTCCTTTTTGGATGGATTATTAGGTTACAACTAGGTACTAGTACAACCTAAAGATGGAATGAAGATGGAATTTACCATGAAATGGTGTAATTATGCATACCAAAGGATGTTATTTGGCCTGATCAACATAGGATCTACCTTTCAATGTGCCATGGATACTGCATTTAAGGGACTAATAGGAAAATTCATAATCATTTAGATGATCTCATAGTGTTTTCAAAGAATAGAGAGGATTATGTAAGCCACCTATTATCTATATTTGAGAGATGTAGAAGGTTAAAGATTTACTTGAACCTAAAGAAAAGTATATCTAGAGTCATTGAGGAGAAAATCTTAAGATATATTATCACTAAGGATAGGATCACCATCAATCCAGAAAGAATCAAGGCAATCTCAAAAATTTTGCAGCCAAACAATAATAAGGAGCTCAAGTCATTCTTTGGGAAAATAAACTTCATGAATAAGCTTATCTTAGGGTTTTTATAAATTATCAAGCCTCTAAATTATATGCTCAAGAAAGATGATAAAATGGAATGGATAGTTGAATCCAAAAAGTCTTTTCAAGACATAAAAGATACCATATCCTAGGCTCTAGTACTGATTAGTCTAGACTTCATAAAAGATTTATATCTATATTCATTCACTTCAAAACACACCATTGCTATATTTATCACATATAATAAGGATGAAACTAAGCATCTAATTGCATTCATAATCATAAATCTCAAAGATACAAATCTAAAATATTAAATGATCGATAAGTAGATTTTTGCTTTATTCAAAGTGGTGAAGAAATTTCAACATTATATCTTAAGAAACAAAACCATTGTTATTGTACCTAATCCTACTATAAATCTCACCCTATCATAGAATGATATGGGAGAGCATCAAGGTAAACAGATGTCCAAGATCTAAGAGTTTGACATAAATATTAGGTCCACATGGATCATTAGAGGTTAGGGAATTATTTAGCTCATGAATAAACCTAATCCCTGAATCACCATTAAAGAGGTATGTATAGCTCAAGTTTATAAAGGTGAATGGTACACAAATATAATACAATATTTAATTACAAGAACTTGCCCCCAAAGCTTAGTAGAGAAAGAAGGAGATTTTTTAGGCTTAAAGTTTCTCATTTCATGATAAAAAAGGGAGTCTTATAAAGAAGTAACTATGAAGGTATTTACCTTAGATGTGTATCTATAGAGGAGGCTAAGGAAATTATAGAAATCTCTCATAAAAATATAGGTAGTGGTGACCTTGTGGGGAATACCATAGCCCATAAAATTTTGAGGTTGGGCTATTATTGGCTAACCATTTTCAAGGATGCTCATATGCACATCAAGAACTATCATGAATGTCAAATATTAGCTAAGAGAGAAGCACACTCAATAATGCCTCTATATCTAGTCATCAAAGAAATTCCATTTCCATAATTTGGTTTGGATTTCATTAGTGTAATTAACCCAAATTCCCTAGTAGGTCATAAATTTGTGCTTATGACTATAGACTATTACACTAGATGAATGGAAGTAGTTTCTAAAAAGAATAGTATAGCATAAGATGTGATTCACTTTTTGGAGGAACACATAACAACTAGATTTGACACACCTATCTATTTGGTGTGTGATAATATACCAGTGTTTATATTAGTAGAATTTGCTAAGTGGGTACATGCAAATCATATTATAATGAGGTCAGCTTAAAACCACTACTCTCAAAGAAATGGATTAGTAGAATCAATAAATAAAAATTTGATTGATGTAATTTATAAGTCAACAGGGGATAAGCTTAGGGACTAGCATAATCTACTAAAGTATTTTTTTTGGTAGATTGAATGAGATAGAATTAAGCCTTGCAAGCTTCTCCTTATCTATTGGTGTATGGGCAAAAACCAATTTTCCCCATCACATTAAAGCTGCTTACCTATCATTTAATACAATATTATGTGGAATCAAATGACAAAGCGAAATCATTATTACTTGCTATAATAGAAATGGAAGATTCAAGGATTAAAGACTTAAAAACATTTATAAAATACTAGGGTGTAGTTAAAAGGTGATTTGATAAAAGAGAAAAAGTCAACACATTTAGAATTTTAGATCCAGTGCTACTATGGAATAAAGCCCATAAAAGAAAAGACAACATGAAATTTTTTTCCCATTATAGATTGGACCCGATCATATTTAAAATATCATGGGTAATAACACATTTTATTTAAAAGACCTCCAAGGAAATGAGATTACATATCCAATTAATGCATAGTTCCTAAAGCATTACTTCAAATTTGTTCCATCTATAGATATTACTGATTGAGAGAATTTAGATAAGTTTAGATGTAGGACTAGATTATATTTCCATGCTTTCTAGTTCAATTTTTCACTTTATAGTTTAGTCATCTTCCTCTTTAGTATTTTGGTTTTCTTAGATTAGATTTGAGTGCTTTCTAAAGTAATGTCATGCTTTTTAGATTAGTTTTATTTTTTTCTTTTTTGGTGTTAGAGGTTGTGTTTTCTCTAGTTATTTCCAAGATAAATAAAAAATAACTAGTTTGAGACTTGTAAAAAAGGGGGAAATTAATCTTGACACATTTTAGGCTAGTTTACAGATTGGATGCATTTCTATGTTTCAAGGCTTTAGAATGAGGGGAAGTAATCACATGATTACTTTGAACTGTCATAATTCAATACTTTTATCAAGTATATGGAAGTTGTTCTTGTGGTAATTCATACAAATTTAGAAATTTTTCTATTTTATTGGATTAAATGCACTCATCATGTCAAATACTTGTTAGAAGTGATAATTTTGGGTCTAAATTTGGTTTGTGGGGACATTCTAGTAATGATTTGTTTTATAATTATATCAGATCACTAGGGTTTCATCTCCTATATTTTCCATCAACCTAAACTTAAGAAAATAAAAGAGAAAAGAAAGAAAAGAACTAATGAGTTTAAAATATTAAAATAAAATTTAAAGAAAATTAAAAAAGCTCACATGATGAAATAAGGTCAATGTACCATGCACCATGATTTTAAAAAGATAATAGAGGGAGTGAAGAAACCTAATATATCTATGTCAAGGCTATGGATGCCTGTATGGAAATAGAGAAATGCCTAAGCTTCATTTTATTTAATAAGATTTAATAGATACTAGGATTAAACCTACAAATTCATTAAAAACTTTTGAAAACTCATCAAAATAAGAGATAAATAAACTACATGTTTAACACAAATAGATCCAAGGAATTTGAAGGAAAGTATGTTGTGTGAATTAACCTAGGAATCCCTTTCATGTTTCTAATTTAAGTATTTTTCTATGTCCTACTTAAAAATTTATATAAGGTTATGAGACTAGAGTACTATGTCTTTGAATACTCAGAAGCATTCCCCCTATAAGTCACCATTTGTTTTACTAAACATCCTATTTTTTTCTAGAAGTAAATATGGATCACTTTATTTCAAAATATGACCTTAATATGTAGTCTTTTTCCTATGTTTTTTTAAAAATTTGGAAAATATTAGGCATTCCACTTCTTTGGTAGGATGATATTCACATTGTGTTTTATGAGACAAAATTATGTATTATAGAAATGAATTCTTTAGGGTTATATTCTTCAAGCTAATTCTTTCGGCCCTCATGCAAACTATCTTTTTGGATGTTATGTTCTAGGTATTCTTGACCCTATTTTATTTTGGGCTTACTATTGAGAAATCCTTATATTTTTTTGAAATTATTGTAGACATTTTGTCTAAAACAATTTTCCTGAAGGAATTTATCTTATAGACACTTTTCCTTATAGAATTTTGGACTGCATACACTTTCCACAAAACAAATACCCCGATGGATTATCCTTTCAACCCTATCCAAAGTTACCCTTTGGAATTGTTGGGAATGACCTTTATCCATATGAGAGTACCCTTTAAGAAGTCTAAAAGTGATCTTCAACATTTATGAAGTAGACCTTTTGGGAAAATGTTTCCCCCAACGTACACCCTTTGAATCCTTTCAGCCTACCCTTTAAAACATTTCAAACTAACCCTTTTGCCTTCTTGAAAGTATCTTTTGTCCCTCAAAACTATCCCTTTGGCCTTTACTAAACTGAACATCTAACCCCTTTTTAACCACTTCTCTTGAGTCACATACCTTTTGGTGTTTATGTGGTAGACCCTTCTAAACTTTTATTCTGAACCCCTTACCATATGAGACTTATCCTTTAAGATATTTCTTTTGACCCTTTTGCCCTATGAAAAGTGCCCTTTAACCTCTATCTTTTGTACCCTTTTTTCCATGGACATACCCTTTGGGATCCATATCACAAGTCTTTAGCCCTTTTTGAAGTGGCCACTTACCCCTCAAATATTTTTACAAGGACCTTTCAGCCCTTTCAAAGTGTCCATATGCCATTTCCCTTTAGGACTTTTGTCTTGGACCTTTTTTCCCTTAGTCGATTCCTTTGGACATATTGTTTGAGAGAATATATGCCCTTTATATTTTGTATAGCCTACCCTTAGGTAATTTATAAATGACCCCTTAGTTATATGAAATTACCCTTTAGGAAACCAAAATTACCATTTAGCATTTATGAAGTAAACTCTTTGAGACTTTTATCATTGATAAAATGCCCTATGAAGTGGACCCTTCAGATTAAAAGTACCCTTTAGGTAAATTGAAAGTGACCTCTATAATTTTAAAATATCCCTTTGGAATAATTACTTTAGGACATTTACCTAGATCAATCCTTTGATTAAATTATTGTGGACATTTTCTCCAAAACAAATCCCCCAAAAGAATTAGTCTATAGGCATAAACCCAAAAGCATTATTTCAATGTACACACTAAATCACTTTATTATTGGGAATATTTATAATTCCCATCATTATTAGCCAATATAAAACCAAAAATACTTCCTATTAATATTTTAAAGACTCCCCCACCAACCTGAGCTAATAATTTTGAATTATATGTGAAAATCATAAAGCCAAGGTGAATATTGCACATTTATGTCACATAAATTGGTATTTAATGCAACATTCTATATATTTGATCTAATATAATTTAAAATCATCATTTTCATTCAAGCTAACTTATGTTTGAAGTCTTTTTATATATTATAGTGATGAAGAGCCCTAGTTCCTTCTTTGAGAGTATATAATGAATAGTGATTGAGATAGAGCTGAGTTAGTTGCACCAACATATAGGCATATATAATAAATAACATGTAGAGTAAGATAAACATGAAAAATACATCAATCGAATCTAAATCCAAAACATTCTAAGGTACCAATCGACCAGCTCTATACTCAATCAAAGAATCTATAAAATTCACTGATACAGTCTTCGATGCCATGGTGTTTGGAGATAAATACATGAATTATTCAGTGTTATGGGATGTCATTGATTTAGTAGACTTTTTTTCACTTGAAGATGATATCACTTTGATATATAGATTGTTTATGAATAAATTGTTGAAATTGAAAAACTAGAGACTATATTTTGCTACATCAAAACCAAAAGTAATGCCCTATATCAACCTCTTAAGATACTTATTCTTATCTATTAGGATATCATAGGATGAATTCTTGCATCAATATAGTAATAACACAATTTTTGATTGTATCTCAGGGCCACATTCATAAATATATTTATCATTTAGCATCTATGATGCCTACTTCAAAAAACACACCTTGGTATAATTCAATGCAGAGACTTTGATGGAGAAGGTGTTGTCATCGTGGCTCCTCCCAGACCAAAATATTGCATGGAAAGGGAAGAGGCCCAAGGGGGATATCCCACTTGAAAAATTTATGATGGGTATCTACATAGGCATGGTGATCCTCAATAGATTATATGGTATGCCTAGCATCTAGTTTGTTAATTTAGATGGGGTACTATTATTATACATGATGCTCATGCATGATGCCACATTATTTTACATAATGCTCATAAATGATGTCAAATTATTTTACATAATTATCATGCATGATTTTGCATAATCTTGCAGCTAAAGGAGCAAATTATCCACAAGGAAAGGTGTCCTACACCAATTAGGGATTTCTTCATTATATTATATCTATTGGATATAGTCATGGCAATGTGCTACAAAGACCTTGGAACATTGTGAAATACAAATATTGACTATGAAAAGAATAGTATTTATGATTATTATTAGTGAATTCACATCTATTGCTACACCAAACATAGGGTAAGAATCTATAAGGATGTCTATCCTTAGAGTTGTCAAGCTATCATGGATCAACCATGCCTTAGATTGGGCATAAAATTATGAAGAACCTAGGTAGGAAGTGAAATTATTTCCTATATTTAGACATCAACATAATTAAGGTATGGGGAAGCAATTTTGGTCCATATTTATTTTGAAGTTTGTTCTAGACAATTTTGCTAAATAGGAGATTGCCTTCCAATTATGGAAGATCATTGAGGAAGACTTGTCAAGGTAGAATAAAGCCTTATAATGTTTTCATCTAATCACCATTAGTAGGATGACTTATATAATGATAAATAATCTTTGTGATGTATGTGGTAAATGTAGGAGCTATCCTTTCCCTGCACTTCCTCATCAAGACTGGGATCCACATGGGCTGATCTAGAAACACATCCATGGATTTAATATTCCATATAGTCATGATCCCTATGACTATGATTTTATATTTTTGAATGATAAGTTAGATGAAGAAGTGATAGAGTGAGTGTAAATTAATAGGTTTTAAGAGGACCATCTAAGGATGATCTAAGAGGATCCTTCAGTCTCCAATAGGTATTTAGATAGTAGAAGGGCACTCTTCCAGTGATGGTAACATTTATATTTTTGGAGGGGATAGTTAGAATATCATTCCAAGGACCAAGTTGCCTCTGAATCCTAATAAATCCCTCTAAAATTTATATTAAAATTAGTATAGAAGAAACCTAGCCTACCCAAGCCTGGTGCAGCTAGGGGAAGCTATGTGGGAGATGCCATCAACTTTGACTCTAATAAGGAAGAGAAAACATAAGAGGATGCTACTGCAAGTTCATCTCAAGTGATAATTATTAAATCTATTATGGTATCAAATCTTAGAGTGTTATCACCATTAGACTCACCCACTCAGGCAAGAACCCCATAGTTTACAAGAGAAAGCCTAAGACTCCCATGGGTAGTCCCATAGTAGAAGCATCACATGGCTTGTCCACTCAGCTTCTATGTTTAGAACCATCCAAGGGAGACATGGTTATTATCAATGATATTGAAGATGATTCTAATAAGGAAACTTAGTTAAAAATACCCAAGGTTATGAGCCTCTAGTGGAGCTTATAGATCTCTCCCTTTAAGGTACCTAGTCTTTTGCTAGTTTCCCCTTACCTTTTGTACATATTTTTGAGAAATATACCTCTTTTTAAGTCCCCACATCCATTCCTTCCACCTCCACTACTAATATTCCTCATTATATCTCTACATACATATTATTCACCACATCAATTCATTATGTTCCTAATAGCACCTCCATGGTTAGAGACCTCAAGAAAAATAAGGTATTTAGGAAGGTTTAAATAGATTTGGTTACCTCCCAACTCCACATTCAATCCAGCCAAATCACCCTTCAACTTATTATTACCACTTCCATAGAAGAAACTATTTTGACAACCACTAATAGGGAAAGGAAGCCTAATCCTCAAATAGTCATAGTCCATCCACTTCCTTAGTTTGGAGGAGTGGATTGGTCTAAAATAATATGGCCTTCCTTTCTTGATGTCCTCACCAAGGCCCCCAAGAATAATTATAAATACCAAGAGTATATAGAGTAATAAGTTGTTACCACAACCTTAGATTCATCTTAACTTTATATTCCTCCTTGGGTAGTAGATCTAAGGAGTAAGGTCTCTAAACTACCAAATTCTAAGATCACAGAACTCCCATCTATTTCCACATTAGTTAATCCTCTAATCATTAGCATCCAAAAAGTAAAGAAGAGAAAATTATAAGATGACAAGGGAACTCAAATCATATTTGAGGAGGGTCAAGAGGTGTTTTCACTTATCAAAAGGTAGAATAGATAGCTAGGATAACCCTTGTGTGAGTAAAATCTAGCAGACCTGGCTTAGGCACACAAAGATGTTATAGTGGTAATCCATGACGGAAAAAAGCTAACTCAATAAGAGCTATAAGTAGAGGTGAAAGTGATGGAAAATTAAGTGGATTATCTTAAATAAAAGGCAAATATAATGTGCATACCAGTTGGTATTGAAGTTGGAGTCCAAGAGGTAGCTTCAAGATGTTAAAACACTATAGAAATTATGTAATTTATGAGTGTTGATATGGCCCCTCATGTGAGACAAGCTAATTTATTATACAAATCTATGAGAGATGACAATTCCAAACTAAAGATGCTATTTTTATACATAGTAAACTCTATCTATAGTCATCTCAACCTAATGATTAAATTAGAGGTATCCAATACCTTGAACTTAGTAGTCATTAGGTATGATGAAGTAAAATATTGGTTACAAAACATTGGGGATTTAATCCCAAAATACCAAGCACATGAGGATTATATCCTTCAAAATTTGCATGACCTTAAGCTATCTAATGTGAAAAATTCCACTGGTATGCTAATTAGTAGGCTCAATTTTGACAAGCTTATCTAGAAGGTAGCTGACTAATTCAATTAAATCTTGAAAGGATTATCAATTGAGAAAATTGAATCAGACTTGAGCAAGGCTCAAAATAAGGACATGAAAGTTGAGATCTTCAAGAATAAATTTCAAATAATGAAGTATGGGCATCCTAAGATCCTTGGATAGATGAAGAGAATTCATTGGCCTTCATTGATAAATTTGGACATCATATGAAAGTAGCATGGATTAGCCCACAAATTCTATGAAACTAATGAGGCAAAGAAAAGGTAGGCTTCCATTAGTGTAACTATAGCTTCAATGGCCTCATTGACTTCCACTCCAACTAAGGTACATGTAGCACTTCAAATGAATAATCCTTGATATGATAAAATATTATACATGTAAAATTTTGTAATAGCCTATATACTTGGATTTTAAGAGGATTATTATAAATAATTTACTTTGAATTTTGTGTGCATGGACACATTGTATAATCTTGGAAAAGTAAATTTATCTATTTTTGCTTCTAGTTATCTCTTAGACAGTTCTAGAACTACATGTTCTAACTGGCACTTGTAATCACTTGCATGAACTTGGAGGATGAGGAAACCCCTTCCCTAAGTCTATATATACATTTTAACCCTAGTCAATTAAATGGGTCAATTTTTTTTAAATATAGAGTAGCGAGCAATTTTGTTCATCAAAAAAGTGTCCTAAGCATTTTATTTCTAATTCCATGCAATTAGTTTGTATTTCTATGGTTGTATGATTCAATAATTCTTTAGTGTGAGATAACTGCAAGTAGATTCTTAATTTATTGATTGATATACTAATCTTGAGATGTGAAATAAATATTAAAGGATAAGTATATGTATCAATTAAATGATTCAATTTAATTTAATCATATATTTGAGTGTGTATTTATTCTATCTTTGGTGTAGTTTTCTATGTGTACAATAACTACCCTAGATAATTCACTTACCCAAGCCATAATATCATGATTAAGGGTGTGAAATAGTTTCAATAAAAGGAGAAACCTATCTGAGGTGTATGAATTTCTTACATCTCTATTTATTTATAATTTCTATCTATGCCTAACTTCATGTTTGTTATTACTGCTAGCAATAGACATAGGTTTGAGAAAGCATAGGTTTGTTTAGAAACCAACCAAGGAAGTAATTCCTAAGAACTAGAAAGTATACTCTTTTTCCCTACCTTACATTCCCATTTTTATTTTTGTTATTAATATCTACCCATTTTTTATTAGAATCCAACCACCCATACAATTCATGTATAAATTCACTCTATTATAAGTACATGCCTCCATCCAGAAACCTTGTCAACAATTGGCATACTCTACCCCTATTCCATCAATAATTTGAAATACACCACATAATTGTAACTCATGCACTAGAGTGGAGTTCACCTCCATTGAGATCCTATAATGTTATAGGCTACCTCATTTGATTGTAGTGTACATGAAAACCACATCAATAATAAGTAAAGTACAATGTCTTGTTTGATGTGGGTAGAATAAAATATGAGGATTGGATAACTATTATTTAAGATGATCAAATGATTTTTTAGAAATCTTAATTCTAGGAGAATTTAATACCCTTATTCAATAATTATGTAAATGGATGGAATTTTTTGGCCAACTATGATATGAAGCATCAAATTGATTATGTCTTGCACTAAAATCTATGAAGCTACTTCAAGGTAGATGGTTGTGGCATTTCTATAACGGTTCAAACTTTGGTTAGATCAACTTTAATGCCCTTATGAGAGGTAATGAAGCCTAATAGTTTTCCATAAGTTATGTAAAATACACACTTCTTTGGATTAAGACTAATATTGTACTCATAAAGTATCTCAAAGACTATTTATATTATGACTTGATGGTTGGTACAGGTACAATATCTCATCGACATAATACTTAATAATTTCATGCATCATATCAATGAAAACCATTATCATGGCTATTTGGTAAGCAGATCCAACATTATTAAGTCAAAATAACATCACCTAATAAAAAAATTCCCCATAGAGTGGTAAACATTATCTTGTGTTGGTATTTTGGTATAATTTTGATCTGATTATATCCTAAAAATCCATCCAAACAATAAAGAATTTCATATCTAGTCCTTGAGTGAACTATAATGTTATTGTTAGGCAAAAGGAAGTCATAGTTTAGGTAGGCTTTACTGATATCTCTAAAATGAGTGCATATTTAGATAATTTCTTATTCTTGCTCACTAACATAATGTTTGAAATACACTTTGAGTAGTCGATCCACCTAACACATTTTATGTTTAAGAGTTTCTCAAACTCTTTCTTAACTAGTAAAACAATATGATGATTTATCTTACACAACTTCTGCTTAATGATTTTGGCATCATGATGTAAAAAAATATGGTCCACAACCAAAGAGGGGTCTAAACATGGAATGTCTAAATAGGTCCATGAAAATATGTCAACAAATTCCCTCATAAGTGTTATAAATATTTCATGCTCATTAACGAGGGGAGATCCTATTTTTATCTAGTTTACATCCTATATATTGCCTATATTGACCTTTGAATTATACTCTATAATGATTATAGAACCATATTATAACATAGTCATCAAGGAGGTAAATTGGTTGGCAATGCCAAAGTCCTCTACCCAAACTAGCTCATCTAATTCTCCCAAGTAGGATGAATTAGAATCTACTAGTGCTAGTAAAGGACACGAAAAAATACCTCAGGGTAATATTAAACAATCTGCATAAAATATTTATTCTCTTTGGTACTGATATCTAATCCATAAATAGCCTTTACGATATAAGTCTCTTATTATTCATAGGAACAAGGGTGAACATCCCCATCTAATGGAATAAAAAACTACTTTTCACCAAGAGACTTGTCTTTCTGTTTAATTTCACCCTTGTCAAAATTGCCTTAAAGAGGTTTTAAATTTATACCTCAATTTTGGATTTTGTTTTTGTTTCTAGGGAAGTTCACCCACTCTCTAGAATAAGCAGAAAGATCTAATCTAGTATAAAAGCCTTGCTTGTGATCTCCAAGAAGAATGTGATTCCTCAATCCTAGAAATTTGCATATGGCCTCATCATTTTCAAAATATTCTAGTGGAATTGTTGAATCTTGTTGGTCTCAATCTATCAATTATATATGATAAAGTATTAATGAATAATGTTGATAAATATGATTAAAATTGTAAATGATATGGGAGTTAAACAAATTTATAGTAGGAAGGTCATCATAGATTTTACAACCAGATCCTACATCACTATGGAAACAATCTTCACTATTTGATGGTGTTAGAACATTAATAAGGTATACGAGGTCACCCTTGATGATTTCAAACCAATACCATAAGTTCCCTTATACTTGGTCATTGAGATAGGTTCAATCATACCTTTTTAATGTAGCCCTAGGCCTCTACCTTCATAAGTTAGTTGATCCATAATATGATTAGGGATAGGATAATTATAACTTTGGTAATAATAAGATAACTCATCAATGTATATCCATGAATCATATTCATCTAAGGGATCATGTTCTAGGATAAAGGCCAAATTATAAATAGAGGGCTTATTCAATTGAGATTTTCCCTTGGTTTGCCAATTTATACAAGTAGTTTTGACATTGGGTCTTCCATAGGTTTTTGAATTTTGTGGCAATTTAGAAATATGGATTCCATTATGGGGACTATATTATTTGAGGCTTTCATTAGTTATATAGAAGAGATTCAATATGTTAGGTGGATGCATGGTTAAGGTAGAAGCTACGATGTTTAGGTCAATATAATTAGCTTTTGGTCTTAATTCAATGGCTTCTCCCTTTTCATCTCTTTCTTTGTCATATTTAGGCATAAGATTCATGACAATTTTATATTTATATTTGTATAATCAACCTCGAGGCATTTAAAATATTGATATGGATGGAAGATAGCTATCATAGTTACTTTCATTCTTGAATAATGAAAATTTATACATTGATGTAATGCTAAAGCTATGGCCCTAATTTCATAGATCTCAAGTTGGCTATATAACATATTATAAGATAATTATAGGTCAAAAATATTGCGTAGAGAATCATGGGTCAAAGGCCTACTGACCACTAGCAAGCTAATACTACACTGAGATTCCCATTCTTTGTTATCATATGCCTTGATAATGATAGTATCTAGTCAGAAGTTAACTACTATATATCTAAGATGTTTGATAAACTTTAGAGACATAATGTTAATTCTTGAACCATTATTTACAAGGATCATTTAGATCTATGGTTCATTATATTGACCTAAATTTATAATAGGTTATTATGTAGCGGGCCTAGGTTTAACATGTCACTTTGGTCAAAGGCAAGCCATTAGTCAGGGGACAAGTGTCCTACCATTAATTTGAATTTGTCTAGAGTGATGTCATCTGGCATGAGGGATTAGTTTAAGTACTAATTCATAATATCTTTATGGATACTTCATGTACGTAACAAATCCATGATGGATATATGCACATGTGCTTTTTTTAGTTGTTCTATAATATCATAGGTTTTCCCTTCAATTTTATCAGTTGGTTTATTCTTAATAGGTATGGAAGGATAAATGGACTCATTCATCATATTTGGTCATATTCCCTTAATAATTATCCTATCTCATCATGTTATGATTGCATAATCTCAATCTAGTACTTGGATTTGGTAACTAGTTGGGGAGGTAATAGGTCCTAGAATGCTAATTCTACGGTGGTGTTGAGCCTAGATACTAACATCATCCAAATAATAATTGTAGGCATAAAGAGTTTGGTAGGCTTTGCTTAACTAATAGGAATTTTTGGATGAGGGTCTAGGTCTATTGGTAGTTGATTGATTTTTAATAGTGATATTGGAAACATGACCACCTGAGACTTTTAATACAACATTGTTATAAGTATATGTAATGGCATGATGGCCTCCTTAGTTGGTTTGGCCAGTTACCCTTTGTTATGACCATTATTTATTGTGTCTAGTGTTGTTTCTATTGATTTTACAGTGGATTTATTTGCCTTTATTTTTTGTATTGTTGGTACTACCACTAGTTGTTGTTATTGTTATGTTGGGTAGATAGGTTCTAGTATATATCCAAGTTTTGATTGGTTTTAAGAGCATGGGTGTGTCTTTATATCTCTCTATTTTCCAATATATTCTTAATCAAATGACTGAGTTGGATACACCATCATAGTAAATGTCCTCTAAAATGATGATACTCACAAAATTCATGTGTTTTTTACCAATTAGGAAAATGAATCCCTTTAAGGAATATATTTGGTATCAGGGAGCTAGTCATAGTTGCTTGAACCAATCTTTATAACACAAATTCAATAGGCTCAACAAGGTCACTAGATTATCTAGAAATGGGTTTTCTTCTCCTTGGAGGAGGGGAATGCAATTACCTTTGATTTTATGGCTATTGGTTTTTTGGAGGCCTTGGCTAAATGTATGGAGGTAGTGGTTACTAAATGGGTGGAGGTAAGTGTAATACTAGTGTTTACACCATTATACTAGAGAAAAAATCCACAACTATATTCTTATGGTTGAGATTATATGAAAAATGATGTACAAACTTCTCAAAAATATGATCAAAGTCAAGCACAAAATTATTTGGCCACTTCAAAATCCATTCCAAGGCTTGTCCCACTAGACTCTTTGGAAACATTAGAATAAAGTATGTGTATCTATATGACACTAGATAGCAATCAACAAATAATTCTTTTAGATAATATTTGGGGTAACCTTTGATCTTGAATTTATAAAATTTAGGTGTATCATAACTTGGAATAAATGGTATTTTCAAATACTCCATATTGAATGGATAAGAACATATTTCATCTAGTTTTAAATTTTTTATTTTTGTTTTGATATGTATAGCTTGAATTTCATCCTTCAATTGTTGCAACTCTTGGGCAATGAAGTCAGATGGAATGGAATATTATTGTTGAGGTTGCATGCTAATAGGTGGATTACCTTAACCAAGGTAGGAATATTGTGGAATGTTATTTGAATTAGATAGATAACTAGGCATATATATCTATGCATTGAGATTGTAATGTGTATATGAAAGATGTTTTTAAAACATATTCTAGTTCAAATAGCTTACATAACCTTGGCTAGTGAATTACAATTATGGTAATGGAATATAGATATGTGAGATGTGTTGGTATTATTGAGTTTGGGAGGTAACTTATTTCCTACTCATCAAACCCTATTGTATATAGGTAATATGTTGTTGACTAGAACCCTTATATTCAAGGTGTTGAAATTTGGATCCTTGTTGCACATATGATACCCTTTAGGTGAAAGGAAATGGTTGCCTAACACCTGGTACCTATTATACATAAGAACCATATTTTTGGTTGAACACTTATTTTTGGATAGGCACTTATTTTTGGATAGGAACTTATTGTGGGTTTTCCATTTATTGCTATTGACCAACTAACACTTCTAAACTAATAAAAACACATTATGGGTTAGGGAAAATTTTGGATTATTGAGGTATATTAGTTTGTACTTATTTTGGTGATGTTATGGTACTTAAATTCCACCCTAGATAATTAAAATATTGTTTAGGTCCTCCACTCAAATCTAGACCAACATGGGAATAACCCTAGGATGTGGGTTACCTATTCTTAGGTTAGACCTATAGGATTTTGAATGAGGCAAGCTCCTCTGATATATCACTTAGCTCATTTACACTAAAACCTACAAATTTCTAAGGGAAAATGGGGAGAAAAATAATTTAAATGGAAATTTAAGCTATTATTGGTGACACACCTAAATTGAATATTTATACACTCTATTTGATATTTTAAACATTGATAATATAAGTAAAAGATTAAATGCACAACTCTAAATTTTTATTATGCATCAATATTTCATGTAGAGGTTTCACTGATTGATCAAAGCTTGAGGGAAATCATGGAATAGGCCTAATTCAAGGCACTAACTATTCAATGTATCCACTATTAGATTCAATCAAATGACATTAAACTCTAAACATGACCTGTATAACATGATAAAATAGTAGCTAGGTGAGATCAAGACTTGACAAGGGAAAAATTTATACCATGTATGCAAAATTAACTAGAATTAACACATTATACTAGAATAATAAAATCTAAAACAATCATCTATTTATCTCAAGAGGTTACAAAGATCAATCTTGGTAGAGTCTAGTCATGCCTATTATCACTCTAGAGAGCATCCTACTTGAAGATATGCAAGCACACCTTCTCTCCAGATAATACAATTGGAACATCTTAGAGTGTGGGTGACTCTATATGAAGAATAACCTCCAGAGAGGGCTGGTTCCCTTAATATTTTTGAATTAAATTTAATTTGCTATGATTTCAAATGAAAAGGGGAAGGGAAAACTAAAAGGAAATCCTATCTAATTGGTTGATACACTTGAATTAACTATATTCTCCTGAAACTATTGAAATTGATTCACATATGTGATTTGGTAAAAAATTTATATCGCCCTTAAGCATAAATATTTTAGATGAAGGATTAATAGAAATTTGGATAAAAAATCTTTTTTTTACCTCTTCAAATGACCTACAAAAGGTGAGATGGAAAACAATAGACGAGGAAGGGACATGGAAAAAGGAGATATAATCTCATTGATATGATGATACATAATTAATTATACTCTATTATCTATCAAAACTCATATGAAAATTAAAAATCTCCTTTATTAATGTATGGTCCAAATTACAATTTCTACTTCAGCTCTAGAAAAAAAAACAACGGATTGAAAAGCAAATATATAAGTCTTAAAATATAAGAATATCCTAAGTGGATTTGATTTACATAAGTAATATTATTATTTACTCAAATAAAGACTAAAACATTTTACAATTATTTAATCAACTACCTTTTACAATATTTAGAAAACTCCTTTTTACAATATTAACTTTCCTTCACAAAGCATGCCTGCACTCTCAAAATTTGGAATGGAAAATAGATGGGCCTATGTTGATATCAAATAAAGTATATTTTGAGTTTAAAAATAAATACAATAGTCTTAAAAAATCTTTTAATTTTATTGTTTTGCAATAAATCCATTTTGGCATTGAAATAAGAAATGGTGGGCCCCATTGACTTAGTCAACTCTCCTTGCATGAAATCAACATAATTATTTTGTATATATATAAAATTTAGTTGATCTTGAATTATTTTAATATCATTATTTAAATTATAAAAAAGGAATATTGCATGATGTTGGTCAACTAGTCAACTGAAGATTTCATTGGAAGTGCAAGGCTAGTTAACTCCACTTGGCTCCTACTTACTTAAAATAGCATTTAAAATTTAAAAATATATTAATATCCATAAAAATATAATATATGTCACTTTTTAAATAAAAAAATTAATTCATTTGATATATTTTCAATGACATTCTTTACTTGCTTGATTGACCAATCAGGCCTATTAAGCCAACTAGGCCTAATAGCCTATCTTCTTGCATTTGGACTCCATTAAACCTAAAAAAATATGTCATTAAACCTTTAAAAATAATTAAATATACATTTAAAAAAAAATTATCATCACAATATATGTGATTTTTATGAGAAAACACTCACCATTCAGTCAACAGGGTTGACAAGGCCTAATTTGCTCCATTTTCCTACAGACTGGCCATTTTGATCAATCCATTTGAGATACTTCTAGGATGATTTCTAACCAAATAAATTTTTTAATATGAATAAAAATTATTAGTATTTGACCTCAATTGATTATATTTCATTGAACTATCCTATACTTCATTTTACATGGTTTTTCCATAAAAACATGATTTTTTCCCTCATCTATACAACTCCATACATATAATTTATATTTATGGAATACTCTCTAAGTGTACTTTAAATTTTAATTTTTTGTAGGTTTATCCATGATTATTTTATGGAAAAAAAATAAAATTTATGTAAAATTATTTTTTTAAGGCTGCAGGTTTTAAAGTTGAATCTTTAAAATGATGATTCATGAAGTACATACCTCCAAATCCATAAATATTACATTTAATTATATAAAAATTATCCCATTGAAATCCCTAAAATTATTGGGTTCCCATGTAAAATATATAAAAATTTACCATGTGGAAAAATCTGCTTGTGGGGTTTTGACTACATTCTAGGCTACCTACACTCTTAATGATTGTTCATAAAGCACAACCCCTCAATTGGTCTCAATTTTTCATTAATTATAATTAAATATGGGTCATAAAAACATAATAATATAATTTTGAAAAAATTCTCGTGTGGTGAAAAATATGAGCATCTGAATAGGAGGCTTGGAGGGGTGTTTAGAACTACAAAAAGTGAAAATTTTACCAAAATTAAAATGAATTTTCACCCACTTATAAATACCTAAAAACACCATCATTTATTTTTACCATGTTATAAAAACACTATAAAATCACATTTTTCTTAAAAAGACAAAAAAACCCTTTTTGGCCTATATTACTATTTTCTTGCATATGCATATATGATTATTTGTTTGCATACACCTATATGAGCATGGTTTGATTAAAATTTAGAGTTTTTACACTATTTATAGGTATTATTATGATGTGACAACATCATTTCATGGTTTTCAAACTTTTCCCTGGACTTAGAAACCTTTGTGGCTCTCTAGAATGATGTCTGTTCCAATGGTGATCTCCAATAGACATGTTAAGGACTGTTACAAAATAGTGAGTATATCCACTCATCCAATGCAAATTAATATTTTTAAAAAGTTTATCCAACTCATAATGACCTTTTTTTATAAAATTTGGGGTCTTGAAACCACCTATAGCTCCTAAAAAGCTCAATTTTCTCATAAAATTGACCCATGTGCATGGATTGTCTGCATATTTAAACTTGACAATGTTCTTTTTTGAAATTAAAATTACCCATTTACAATACATTTTTGATGTTTTTTTACCAAAATTAGTACTTTTAGGCCATAATTCCTATCTTTAAAGGGTTATTGAATAGTTTCTTGAAAGTTTTGAATGATAAGATTAGTATTTTGGCCTTGACAAGTCAAATTACTAACAATTCCCAAGAGAGGGAATCCATTTCAAGATAATAATCCTATATTTATATTATAATTTAATGAGAGAGATTTGTAAAATGTGTCGTATAATGGATAAGGAGTCATCGATGATAAAGATAATAGTTGTACCAACTCCTCAAACTCCCCATGCATCAATGTCATTGGGACTCTATCTAGCATGTAAAGGTGGAGAAATAGGCATGAAACCCATTATTTACACAAGAATCAATCAAGAATGGATACAAGGAATCCTTCTATATCTCCTCAATTTTTTCTCCCAATGGTGATGTTTGATCCCTAAAAATATGCTCTAGTTTAACTTTAAGCTGTATTTCAACCTTTAGTTGGAGTCTCATAACTTCAACCTTTAATTTTGACCACTGATCTTGATCTAGGTCTTTGAGATTATGACACCTTTTCCCTTCATCACTGGTCATCAATTTTTGATCAAAATTTAAGATTAAGACACTTGGCAATTGCTTGTTTATCCTCAGGACACACTACTAGTTTCATCTACTCTTGTGCTTGCACCACGTGTTAACCCCATGTCTAATCTAAGCTCACTGACCCTTTGACCCTATATGCACCATCAATCTCCTTGTTCTGATTTAATGCATGCCATCAATCTCCTTCCACTTGATTTAATGTTCACCATTTATCCACTAAATCAATGTGATCATGACACTTATCATCACCTCACTTGATCTCAAGATCCTCTAACTTTTTGACGTGATGTTTGCCATTAGATCTTAGGTACATGATCAAATGTGCTCCATTAGATATTTGGGACCCACTGACATCATCAAGTTTTTTTTCACTATTAGATCTTTAATCTGATCAAACATTGATCATTAATCTTGTTCCAAGCACTTTTTAACTCTTTAACCTTTTACATACCATATATCTTCTACTCGAGTTCCCAATATCTTGACACCTATTGGATCTACATTGAACCTTAGGATCATTTTCACCCAAATGGTTAATTTCCATAGCTTTATCTTGATGTTTGTATACATATTTCACTTTGAAATTTTAACTCTAAAGGCTTATATCTTGAGATATCAAGATCAACAAGATACCAAATTTGTAGAGAATGATATTGGCACTAAATTCATCATTTCCATGTGATCCTTTAGGCTTGAGAGACTTCCTAAGCATACTTATAAAATACACAAGAAAACTAGTCTATTCATTTATCTATGATGTGCAATGATATTTTGGTTCTTCTAGACTTGTGCTTAAACTATTTTTTGAATTTGCAAGGCTTGAATGAACTTATGATGTTTGTGTAAACCTGCTTCATGTCCTTAGATTCTATGATCACCATAGAAACCTACTTTCTCAAATTTTGGAAAACTACACTTTAAGTTTACTTAAAGAGTTTCAAAATATTTTTAAGTTATATGTCATCTTTGGACCACTTATTCCATATAAAACTCTATTCATCTCATCCATCTAGGTAGAAGCTTTTTATGTAGGCCAAAATTGTCCAACATTTTTAGAGACATCTTAGGGTTGCATGCCTACTATATAATATACTGGTTGCCTTGACTAATCCATTGGGCATATGGAGTCTCAAGTCTTTCATTCCTATATAATAGAAATTGATATAAGGATGTCCCTTTTTTGGAACTCTTCTCTTGAATAAAAAGAGATAAAAGGAAACAAAAACAACAACAACAACAACTATTCCCAAGACACTTATGGAGGGATAGACATAACAAAAAGGAAACTAACGTAAACAATGCAAGGAAAACTAACCTAAGGAAACAATGAAAACAATATGAAAGGGAAGCAGACTATTTCTTGTGGTAATCACTTATTGAAACAAAACAAACCTAGAATAACTAAATAATAATGAAAAGCTTCCCTTTAGGGTCAAATAGAAAGCTATTTTGTGTACTTTAGAACTTTGAAGCACACTTACTTTTTTTTTAATACTTTCTTCTATAGTTAAGAGAAATTGGATGCTCATGTCTTCTTGGGGAAGCAATTAGTTCCTCTTCTACTAATTTTAAGTATATTAATTGTAGACATGAGTCTAAGACACAATCATACTCCTCCCAAATTTATGGACTTTAAAATAATATATTAAATTCTTCTTCATTTATGAGTTATTGATCATGAACATATAGACCCACTTGATCTGTATCCTTTAACATATATACAAGGCTAACCTCTAAGGGAGATGCATATGATCTTAGGACTTATTGAGGCCAATTGAGCTCATTCTTAGCTTCAAAAAGTAGAGATATGTCTAAAGTTTAAGAGAAAATCCAATAACCATGTTTGGAAATTTTGAACATGTCATCTCCTAAGAGAAAAACTACTTTTGGCTTGATGAAAACACTTTCCTCAACCTATAATGGACCACATTCAAGTAAAAAATAACCTGAAAGAAAGACATCAATCAAATCTAAATGTTTATTATTATGAAGCTACAATTCAATTAGAGTTTCTTCAAGATAAATATTAAAAGCAAGCATATCAATTCCTTGACCACAATCATGAGGTTACAAATCTATTATTGATATCTCAACTTGGTCAATCAACATTGCTTCATCTTCAACATCAAGCTGATGACTGAGCATACTCTCAAAATTAACATGTTTTTCAACTTCTTTTGTTGATTGGTACTTTTATTCTAATAATTATGTAGGACATTTTCCTTCATGATGAATGCCAAATCTTAAGTCATCAAAGAACTCATGGGAAACACCTTCAACTTGTACAATTGTAGTTTCTTCATCTTGAACATCATCAACCTCCTCTTCATGTACTTAATCTTTTAGTTGCATCACACCCTCTACCTCAATTTTCTCTTGTACTTGTTCCATATTTTCATCATTATGGAAGATTGAAACATGTTTTCCCATACCAAGAGGTGTTATAATCATGATTTCTTCTTCTTGGTCACTCAAGTCACATTCATTTTATGTTTCCTTAAATGTATCTTCTTGATTTTCCTCATAGAAGAGATGTTCTTTCTCAAAGAGTGGCATAGTAGACCCTTCAAAATATTCAATAAGATGAGAAAGGTCCAAAGAAGTTACCATAGATACCTAATTTTGCTGATGGAGTTGCCCTTCTTGGATCACTTTCACCTTCTCTCTCGATTGCATTATTTCTTGAATGGATTTCCATAAAGGAAAGGCTCTTGTATTTTGAGGGGAAAAGAGTGGAGGTTAAATGGTCACTGGCTTGATCTTGAATTCAACATCTTAGTTTATGATTGAATTTTCTTCTTTCTCTCTTGACCATTGAATTTGCTTCCAAGTCATAAAATTAGGTTTAGAAACCTTTTCTTCTATACTTATTCTTGTTATGGGTGGGAAAGAATAATTTTTTTACTGTGTTGCCTTTGAAACTACTATTGAATATTGGATACATTGATTTTCAAACTCTATTTTTCTTGACTAAAATAAACTCAAAATCATTGACCAATTTGTTAGAGATGTCTCCATACAAAATTTAAGATGAAGCCTCCTATATGATCTATTGAGAAACATGGATGTTAGTCTCCTTAAAACATGCTTGTTCAACTTTTTGAGGCCTCTCTTGGACATACTTATAGGTAGGAAAGTTAGGCAAGGTCTGAATGCACTCTTGTTGGTTACGAAAAACATTGGTTTAGAATTCATGAAGGGAAAAGGGTATCTCTATGGGAACATGATGATGATTATGATGAACCTATGGTTTCTTTTAAACCATTATCCACTCTTCAATGCCTACGATTAGACCACTTATGTCTAGAATGTTATCACTAAAGTTTGAGTGGCCTTGTCTTATAATGGATGCACATACCTCTTTAGCTTGCAAAAAATTACCTCTCATGTTTTAAATTTCATGCTTAGAAATATCCTAGCCATAGCTATTTTGGGTATTTATGCTTATTATTTTATTATTTTTGGGAAACTAGGGTTTAGTTCCTAAACAATAAAGGGTCTAGAGTAAGGGAAAAAATCCAATCAAATATAGTAAAAATATAGGCTTTGATCAATTTAATAAAAATAATTGCATATATAAAGAAATAAAATTATATGGAAAAATAGACTGAAATGAATGATTCAAGGGTTGAAATTTATTACACAAGACTATGAAGATATCAAGAACCTAGATTTAGCTTTCGTTCTATGAAAGGATAGGAGTGTTAAAATATGACACCTTGGGGTTTGATGCTATAGTCCTTCTCTATTGGTGTTATCTTAGAGACTAATGTCTTCAAAGTTTTATTTTTTGCTCTATGTGAGCCTATATATAAAATTTCAAAGTTTGAATGTTTACATAACTCATTATATATCCATTTCAATCTCTAAACCCTAGGTTTATCTACACACATGATTCAACAAATACATCAAAAGCATAAGTGGGAAAAGCTAGGTTAGGGGAAGTATGATCACATGATCTAGAACCCCTACTATCTTGATTTCTATCTATATTAACCCTCAAGCTAGGGTATTAGATTAAATGTAGTTCACCCTTAGGGAACATTCATAATCAACATGCATGGAAGATGCAAGAATGAACTGTTGCCTAGGCCCTTCATTGATCAAGCATAGAAGTCTATGTGTGATGTAGAATGTTGAGCTATATTTTTGACTAATTTCAATTATGTAATGTTATAAATTAGTAAGTGATAGATATAAAATTCCTTGTGAATTCCTTTATATAAGATATTATTTGTTTAGAATTTGGGTGTTTTATTCATAATTGGCCAACATTAGGAAAACTTAAGGATGAAGCTAAGAAAGGATTAAGACTCTTTAAGTGAGGTAAACTGACTATTAGAGCTAAAAATTCCATTGGATAGGAGTGCTATAAATGGACACCGTAAGGTCCAATACTATATTCAAATACTAGTGCTCCTATTCTATAGACTTGTGACCTAAGGGGTTCGAACTAGCATGGGGAATAGAGTCTGGCTGATCTTGAATTACAATCTAGAAGGATATAGATGATTGGGAATGAGAAAAAAGGTTACTAGAGCATAAAACTAGACTAACATAAGTAAAAAAACTGGCTAATGTGAACAAGGCTCATATTCTTTAGTCAGAGTCTCCTGTAAAAGGATTGTCAAAAGACATGATATGTGTGGTTGCTTAACTAATGTAGGGTCTATACATTTTACCCCCTTTTATTCTACTGATGCAATTAAATGAAGTATTAGAGTAAAAGAAAGAAAATAAAATTTGTACCTAAAACTACTTGTATGGAGATGAATGTGTCATAAAGTGTACAACTCACTTCCTAGCTAGGGAAGTGGATGGAGAGATGAATAGTGCCTAGAGAAAGAAGGAATCGTTGAAATGGATTCCTCTTGTACTAAATATAAAAGTGGAACATATGTAACATGGATAAGGAGGGTAATGTTTTCCCCCTATGTTGAATCTGATTGAAGATGAGAAATGCTTATAGGCCCAAAACCAATAAATGTCCTTTGTCCCACATAAACTCATGTAATCTAACATGTGTGTAAATAATCTATATGCAATGAAGATAAAAATATAACATACCCATACTCTAAAAATCTAAACTAGAAATGAGAAATGTTTGGAGGCCCAAAACTAATGTCTATCCTCTATCTTGCACAAAATCATGTAGTCTGGGTCTATGTAATGTAATGGACCAACTAGTATAAATGGCTATTTGGTCTAACCTGGTGACAAATTAGGTATAACTGGGTGTAAAATAAAACTATAGTAAATGTCTAAGAAGAGAATGGCATGTATTTCCATTCAAATCTATATAATCTTAGATGATGAAGAACGTGAACATATATGCCATGCCCTTGAATATGGTATGTGAGTGATGTGTATGTATAATCTGGTAATCTACATAATGAAATGTGATATTACCTATCATACCATACCCCCTATGAAAAATTAGAGATAAAAACATTTTGATTTTCACTATGCTTATAATCTGCTATCTGCTTCTATAACTATGTCATGTTGTATGAAGTTATATGTGTGAGACGTGTAGTAATATACATGCCCCCAAATCTAGTATCTGAGTCTGAATCTATATTGAAGTCACTATGAATCCACATAATTTAAACCACACTATTTTTCAGCTAAAGGTATATCCCCCTGAATGTCATGAATAATGTTGAGTGACTCATATAATATGAATCACTGTATATTTCAACTGATTTGAGTTGAATCTGATAGTATAAAAATTGGAGGTATAAGAACCATGGTGTATCCACTTATGAGAGTGGATGGGTATGTTGGGTAAGTGTATGAATAAGAATAGTAGGAATGATGCCCTCTTTTGGGAAGAGGGATGAAATTTGAGATAGAGGAGGTTAAGCCAAAAGTGATGACTAGTGGTATAATGATAGAAATAAGGTTAGTATAGTTTGAATTGACTTAGAAGTTATTTGAATGATTGGACTGAGTTATTGAAATTAGAACAAGTTTTGATTGGTGATGATGAAGGCATGTATCTAGGTGTAATATAAATATGAATATGTGCATGCCATAGTAATAAAATTAAGTATTAAAAGAATGAATCTCATGTGATGTTAAAGGTGGCATTTCTATGATTCTATGGAAGAAAATGGTTTTCAAAATGGAGTTAAATGGTTTGAGTTATAGGAAAAATGGTATTTTGCTTTGAATGAAAAAAATGTTTGATATAGGAAAATCGGATTTATTCTTGGTTCATTTGTGCATTGACTACCTTGAGATTTAGAACTCTGGAGTGAAAGATATGTTAAGGAGATGAACACCTACCATGACCTAGTTTGAGTAGTTGGTAGCCTAGGTTGAGGTTGGTGATGATGTTACCCTAGTGAGTAAGTTTAATGCTTGATTTTGGTCTATTTTTAAGAATTTTTGTTGTTTTTAGCCTCTTTAAAGTATCCTAAGACATTTCTCACTAGTTCCAATGCTCCTATCTAGGAGTTAGCACTCTTGTCTAGGGTTTAGTGCTCCTATCTAGGTTGTAATGCTCTTGTTTAGCACTACTATCTTGTACCTAGTGCTATTGTCTTATGGGTAGGGTTTTTTGAGATGTTTATTGGTTATGTGTTATTATTTTTATTGGCTTGTTATTTGTCATTGTAGACTGATATATATGCTATTTTTTGTGTTTTGAGGGTGAGGTATGGCTGAGAGAGTTTTATAAGCGCCATGTTATGGAGACATTGTAAATATTACCATTGTCTACTAATCAGAGAGCTATCATAGATAGGGCAAGGTTGGGTCACATGTGTGACCTAGACACAGTGAATTGGGATATGTATCTAATTACCACCTTATGTGAGAGGTGGAATGTAGATAGATTTACTTTATAACTTCCTATAAGGGAGATTATTTTGACTCTAGAGGATGTGTATCACATTTTTCATTTTCTAGTTAGTGGATAGTGTGTAACATTGTAGGATGACATGGGTGTTGATGTTATTGACCATGAATCTTTGTCTTTTGATGGTGTGCCCTTAGTCATACATTGGGGAGGCAATGATAGTAATGTGATGATATCAATTATAGTGTAGTTGAGTGTTATGTGCTTACAAAAGTGGTTGGTTATGTTGTTAGCATCTTTTTTTACATTGGATGAGAGTGGAGTGTTGATTGTATATGGGTTGCATAGGATCATTCATATTGTTGAGGTATACAACACTATGTTGTCATGAGGTAGTACTATGCTTACATGAATATATTTACAAGTTTACACAAGAGACATTCAATGGTGGTGTTATTGTAGTTACTTTATTGTACTATTGGGCTTATGAGCACATAGCATTTGTGTGACTAATTAGATTACCTAGGCTAGAGTGGGTACCTATGTAGTAATTTTTGGAGTGGTGGATGAGTACATTGGCTATTTATTCTCTTGAGATATATCATTATAGATAAATTTTAGATATATTGGTGGCTTATGATATCATATAGAGGCCCTATAGAGGATTCCTTGGGTGGGCTGAGGATGGAGTGTAGTTGTGGTATATGATGGTCAGTTATTGGATACATGACCACTAACTTGGAGTGTATGAGCACTTTCAATATGATTACATGAATAGATAGTTTGGGGTCCCATAGGATGTGCCCATTGTAGCATGGGTATGGGTGGGGAGTGCATGGGCACTAGCGAGGGTAAGAGCTAGTATGAGGCCTAATAAGGTAGAGTTAGCACTATTACCTTTGGATGCATGAGACACAGATATAGATATTCCATATGTAGATGATATTGGATGCACAAATGCATATAATACATGGTGGGTTATGCATTGGTGGGTTCCATTATATATTTTTGATGGAGGGGATACTCCCAAGTATGAGGATCCTATGTCAATCTAGATGATGGGAGGTAATTAGAAATTATATTTGAACTATGTGTAATTTTTTGATTATTTAATTTGATTTCAAAGCATATAGCTAATTTAATGGTGTACTTTGTGTGTAGGTAGATTGGAAGGTGCTCAAGATGAAGCACAAGCTAGTGTAGGGAGTGAAGATGATGAGTACTAGGAGATCATCATTTAGTCAACACTCTAAGAGCTTACATGGTGTGTACCTAATGATGTTGTGGAGAAGGGTTTGATAGAGAAAGTGACAATTATATATGGTGTTTATGTTCATTTTTTTGATAAATATATGACAGTTATAGCTACATATGTTAGAGTAGTGAGAGAGAAAGATGATATGAGGGTTGAGATCGATAGGCATAAGATGCCCCCACTTGATTTTATATTATTGAATATAAGGATTATAGATGAGTACATGGATCTTAAATGGTAATATGTGGAATTTTTGAAGAACATGGTTGGATATTGGAGTGAGAATGTCATTGTAAGAGGCATATAAGAGCTTGAGGAGTTGTGGGGTCATCAAGTGTTAAGTTAGATTATGGGACTAGTAATGGAGGAGAGAGTGAGACTAAGAGTGAGGGTTTGACACCCATTAATGGTTAATTGTATTTGATGTGATGTATATGTTTTGAAAACTTTGATATATATATGGATACTAGTTTTGATTTTAACTCTTGCATACTATGTTATGGGATTTGAAATATATTGCTATATTTGTTATAAATGGTTAATTATAAATAGTTGATTTGGTATTGATTTTCAGGTTGCATATGTTTGATAACATAGAATTTTGGGATGTGATTTGATTGTTCATGATATGTCCAAATGTGATGTTAGGTTTTATTTGTAATCATATGTGAGTAAAACTTTTATCAATTTTATAGTTGGTAAATTGTTTTGATAAAGTGAACTTGTTTAAGCTTGGTAAAATAGGATATTAGTAAGGTTAGGATTTAGATAATTTATTTGGATGGGGATGGATATTTAGAATTAGGAATGTTATTTGTTAGTATAAAGGTATGTAAGAGATTTTTTTATGTTCAATACCTAGAGAGTGGCTCAAGAGTGCAAAGGCTATCCCTTTGGCTCCATTATCACCCACTAAGTGAAACTATATGTTTAGACTATATGTCTAATCCCTATGAGTATGTGGTTCAATAATACAAAGGCTGGCCCTTTAGCTCCATTGATATGAATTTGTGTCATATCACTATCTAAACATTAATGAGTAATTAAACAAATGCCCATACTGCTCATTCTATGTAAGAACATATTCTATATCTAATATTATCTACTATGCACTAATTGTAGCTATGCATGGAGACTCTACCAAATGTAACCTTAGTGGATTGGAAATTGAATTTGTGTGTTGTGAATAAGTCTTATCTATCTATAATAACAGTGGATTATTACATGAAATAGTACCCAATGGCCTCTATTGTGATGCATATGATTGAGAGATAGACCAAGATGGAGCTGAAACCTATGATGGTGGCTTGTCTAATATCAATTATAGTGGGTTTCAACATGAAATGGGTCCCAAAAATCTCATCCATAGATAATATCTCTCTAGATTAATACTCTTTGATGTGGGTTCATCTAATCTTAATAATAGTTGGTTGTTATGTGAGATAAGACCCAAAAAACTCAATTGTAGTGAATATCTCTCTGGAGTAGTACTTTATTGTAGTGATTTTGACTATGTTAGATATGTATATGGAATTTCACTATGTACTCATTAAATGATAGTGATATATATAGAATAATCTCATTTTACTAATCTCCAAACCTTATGAATAGGTGGAATAGGAGATCTCCTATGAGGTTTTATCATATAAGCTGCATTACTCTCATAATGAGTAACTAATGATTTTGGTGAAGGAATGTCCTAGGATGACTTAGACATGGTGGAATGAGGTATAAGAATCTATGATGGAGGATATCTTGGTGCCCCTTGTGTAAATTTTATGATGCAATTATCAACACATCTATTAATGCAATCCTTGAGTCCATAATAATCATTATCTTTGTGTCCATGGATATGATGATAGTTATAAAAGGGTTGATGTTGTTGTCTACATAATAGATGTGGATCTCATCGATGAGTATAAGGTAATGTGATTAACCTCCTATCTATTAGTGATGATAATATGACACATGGGCTATCATGATTTGAATCAAACTATAGTGGTGCCTTGTTGTTGTTCTTTGTAGTGCATACTGTAGGTTGTGCTCTAGGGACTAGATCTATGTTCTTAACTAGTTACTTTTCTAGTTTAGGTTTCTTATCTTGTTTAGGACAATGTGGATGTGTGTAGGAGATGTTGATAGAGATACTAATATGAAATATAGAGTAATTTGATCAACTGAATTTACCTCAATCAATCCCAATTTCTTTTCCAAATCTAGAATTTATAACATAAGTGCATGAAAGAGGACTCTATGTAATACAATAGATGATCAAGGAGAGGTTGACAAAGCCCCTTAATAAAGATATTCTAAATTTATAAATCTACTAGTTTATAGATCAATCTTAGCATGTGTGCCTTTAATCATAACATATAATCACTAACTAGCACTGAAGTATTCTGATGCAATGTTTCAAGTCTCTCATATGTAGCATGAGGGCCCATGTTTGCTATGTAATATCTAAGATATGCCTCCTCTAAGTCATCATATGTGTGTAATGAGCTAATAGGGAGTAGATGAAAGAACCAATTATGTGTTTCCCCCACTAGTCTCTACTAGAACAACTTGAGTAGAATCAAAGGACTCACATGAGATGTTAAAGCCTTCAGAAAGGCTTGAAGTTGTATGAATGGATCTCTAGTTTCATCAAAGTGAGGTAATGATGGTATCTATAAATGCTTAGGCAATGAAGCTTTTATGAATGTCTTTGGAAGAGGGTTACCATGTAAATCATTAACATCCATCCAATACTTATTTGCCTTTTTTTCTAAGTTAAGTATGTGTACTTGGTGTTGTAATTCACCTACTTTATGCATCAAAGAAATAATTTCATGGGATAGTATATTAACATCCTAAAGTGGTTCATTTAATCATTTAATTTTATCCATGGGAATGCTACATTTAGTAATTGGATCATAGAGAGGGGGTGTACTCACTTGAACCTTTGGAGGAATGGTAACTTGGACCTTGGTAGAGGGATGTGGACTAAAATTATCTTTAGGTAAAGAGTGAGAAATGAGTGCTACTATAGTAGGGGTTGGCTTGTGAGATTCATTGGTATATTTATGTTTTATTAAATCACATTATAATGGAGTAAAGGATGTGATTTTATCATTAATATATGCATCATTTGTAATAGAATCATGCAATAAAGTAGAAACAACATTTGGTAGTGCATTATGTTTGACAGGAGTGAGAGAAGAGTTAAAAACATGAGATGTATTTTATTATTAGTTATGTATATAATAATAATAATAATAATAATAATAATAATAATAATAATAATAATAATAATAATAATAATAATAATAATAATAATAATTATTCCATGTATTATCATATGAAAAATATTTTTCATAGTCACTCTCATTTTCATATTTATTTGCATGTTCACTATCATACTCATTATCACATCCATTTTCACTAGGGAGAGGTGTAAGAGAAGAATTTAATTATTTTCTAATATGCAATAAGTTATCACGTGAATTTGGAATATTATGTACATAGATGCTATCCATGGATGGAGTGTATGCATTATTTTCATTTGAAATATGAGAATTAAGAGTAAGAGAGTTATCATTTAGACATTCTTTTGACAAAGTAGAGTTAGGAACATGAGATGCATCATTTGAATTATCCATTATCAATTTCATTTTATTGCATATATATTGTTGTATTTTAAACATAGAAGTAGCAAAAGAGAGAGATATTAGGTTCACATGAAAGTAAATTATCACCAATAAGAGGTTCACTTGGAAGTGCATGTATAATTTATTCATTTGGTGCATTGTGCATAGGATAATGAGATGAAAAGTATCTTTCCCATTTATCAAAATTATTTTCTTTAGAATAGGGAATGAAAGAGATAGATTTGAGACAAGAAGATGCATCTAATTTTTTTTAAATATCACTTTCACATGTATCATCATATTCATCATTACAATATTAGTAATTATCTTCATTGTAAATGAAATCATTTTCCACATTCTTATCAAATGTGCAATTTTGCAAATTTGTCCATTCATTGTCATAACTATGAGAAAAATTTAGAAATTGATCTATGGGATGAGAGGGAAGAAGTGCCTTAGTGTCCATTTTAGTTCTTTCAGCAAAGATAATATTTAAAATTACTATTAAGTAAATAAATTCAAAAAAAACTACTAACATTTAGATTTTGAAAATAGTTTTGACAATCAAAACAATTTGCATAAATTCCAAAATACTTTTTCTAAAAATTACAAGGAATGCTTGGGGTTTGAGGACCTAGTTTTGGAATTTAGTGTTTTGGATTGGGGTTTTAGAATTTTTAAAAATTATTGCTATATTTTAAATTATAAAATAGATTTGAATAAGATAAATGCATAAAAATTTATAAAAAAATTATAAATTATAAATTTATTTTTTGTACAAAATAAATAATAATATCAAGAGTTTGAAAATATTTTTGACAATATAAACAATTTTCAAAAATTCCAAATTTTTTTTCTAAAACTTATAACGGAGGGAGGCTTAGGGTTTGAGGACCTAGTTTGGAAATCTAGGGTTTTTGGTTAGGATTTTTAAAATTTTGAATTTTTTTACAATAATTTAAATTTTAAAATAATATTTGAATATAATTAATGCATAAAAATTTATACAAAATCAAAAATTTAAAATTAAATTTGTGCACAAAATTTGAAGGAAAAACCCTAAGTGTACCTAGGGTTTTATATTTGTTCAAAGTAAGTCATGTTCACCAAATGTTTTATTATTTTTAGGATACTAGGGTCTAGTTCCTAAAAAAAAGGGTCCAGAGTAAGGGGAAAAATCCAAAAAAATATAGTAAAAATATAGGCTTTTATTAATTTAATCAAATTAATTGCATATAGAAAGAAATAAACTTATCTAGAAAAATAAGCTGAAATGAATTATTTAAGGGTTAAAATTTGTTGCACATGACTGTGAAGATGTTAGGAACCTAGATATATATTTAATTATATGAAATGATAGGAACACCAAAATAGTACACCCTAGGGTTTGATGCTATAGTCCTTCTCTACCACTATCTTCCTAGAGACCTAAGTTTTCTAGGTTTTATCTGTTGTCTTTGTGTGAGCCTGTATATGAAATTTTAGAGGCTGAATATCAATAAAACTCATTATAGGTCCATTTCAATCTCCAAACCCTAGGTATATATACACACAAAACAAAATATACATACAAAACATAAAGGGGAAAAATTAGGTTAGGGGAAGTATGATCACATGAAATATAACCCTTGTCCTAATCACTGCCTACATTAACCCTCAAACTAGGATCTTAGATAAAATATAATTATCCCTTATTGAATGTGCATAGTAAATGAACATGATAGATGTAAGAATGAACTTTTTCCTAAGCCCTTCCCTGATTGAGCATGCAATTCTATGTCTGATGTAGAATGCTAAGCAATATTATTGACAAATTTTAATTATGTAATGTGCCAAAGTAGTAAGTGTTAGATATAAAATGCCTTATGAATTCCTATATATAGAAGACTCTTTATTTTGAATTTGGGAGATTTATTCACATTTGGTTGACATTGGGAAAACTTAAGGATGAAGCTATGAAGGGATTGGGACTCATTAATCGAGGTAAATTGACCATTGGAGCTAAAAATGCCATTAGATAGGAGTGCTAGAAATGGACACCCTCGGGTCTATTGTTATAACCCAATCCTAGAATTCCTTTCCTATATATCAAGACATGGGAGGATGGAATTACCATGGTTAATAGAGTCTAGATGAGCTAGAATGACTATATAGAAGCCTAGAGATGACTGGGAATGAGAAAAAAGGTGACTAGAGCATGAAACACTAGGATAAGTAGAAAAAAAGACATGGCTAATGTGAATAAGGATCATATTCTATAGTCAAAGTCTCCTATGAAAGGACTATGAAAAGACATGATATTTTTGTTTTCTTGACCAATTTAGGGTGTATAAATTTATCATCTATTTTTCATAGTCAAATAGAGTTTATTTGAAGCTTGAGATGGATTGATTTGGGGATTGATTTGTCTGATCAAGAAGACAAAATGATTCATGAGGCTTATCATAGGATTGATATTGGTTATTGTATTATTGGTAAGGGTCTATACATAGTTGGTGATTCTCATCATATGTCTAAGAGTGATCATGATAGGGATGATATGGGTCATCAAGAAGGTAAGAGCCATGCTATTGATAATAAGAATAATGAGAAACTTGATAGGGATCATAATAGCTTTGATAGAAATCTTGGTAAGGAGGATTAGGCTTAAATGGATCATGAGGATCATGTTGGAATTACTAATAAGGAGGTGAATGATAAGGGTATCCACCATAGTTGTTTATATCAACCTTAGATGGAAAAAATGATTAAAATCTTCAATGAGACATATTTGGGTTGAGTACATCAAGAATATTTGATTCAGTGTCATCATTAGTTCTAAATTTATTCCTTTCAAAACATTATTAGTAGAAAGACACACTAAAAATCTTTCCACTCTTTTGGTTCTTGGTCTCATCAGGTGTGCTAGAATTGCTATGAGACTTAGATTGTACCCTAGCTAATCAAAGGATTGTTCAAGTCCTCGACTCAAATATAGACCAACATGTGAATGACCCTAGCCTATGGGCTACCTAATCTTGGGTCATATCTCTAGTATTTTTAATGAGGCTATTTCCTCTAATGTATCACTTAGCTCATTTCCACTAAAACCTACTATTTTTTAGGGGAAAGGGGGAGAAAGATAACTAAAAGGGAAACCTAAGCTAATATTGGTGAAATAACTAAAGTGATTATTCATCCACTCTATTTTAGATTATAAATATTGATAAGACAAGCAAGATACTAATTATATAACTCCAAATGTATGTTATGCATCAATATTTCATGTATAGGTTTCACTAATTAATCAAAGATTGAGGGAAATGATGGAATAGGCCTAATTAAAGGCACTAAATGGTCAATTTATCCATTGTTAGATAAAATAAAATTACATTAAACACTAAATATGACCTACATAACATGATAAACTTGTAGTTAGGTGAGATCAGGACTTGACAAGGGAGAATTTTTTACCACGTATGTAGATTAAACTGACATTAACACACTATACCATAATAATTAAATCTAAATGGTCATCTATTTATCTCAAGAGGTTATAAAGATCAATCTTGGTAGAGTTTAATCATGCCCAAAAGTGGGGATCTATTTTAAGGATTAGAATCCTATATTTATAATAGAAGGGAATGAGAGAGGGGAACATGTGTGGGAGAATAGAGAAGGAGTCATCAATGTCAAGATAATAGTTTTACCAACTCCTCAAGCTCCCCATGCATTAATGTTAATGGGACTCTATATGGCATCGAAAGGTGGAGAAAGAAGCATGCATCCCATGATTTCTATAATAATCAATCAATAATGGCTACATGGAATCCTTCTCAAGCTCTTTAATGTTTTAACACTACTCAATATCTCCTAATGACAATGTTTGATCCCTAAATATCTACTCTAGTTAAATTTTAAGTTGTATTTCAACCTCTAGTTAGAGTGTCATAATGTCAACCTTTAATTTTAACCATTGATATTGATATAGGTCTTTGATATTATGACACCTTCAACCTTCATCATTGGTCATGAATCTATGATCCATATTTAAGATTAAGACACTTATAAATTGCAGATTTATCCTCAAGATATGCTATTAGTTTCATCTTCTCCTATGCTTTCTCTATGTGTCAACCTTTTATTTAATCTAGGCTCATTTACCCTTTGACCCTATATGCACCATCAATTTCCTTGGCCTAATTGAATACATGTCATAAATATCCATCTACTTGATTAAATGTGCACCTTTGATCTACTAAGTCACTATGATCATGACACTTATCAACCTCTCACTTGATCTTAAGATCCTCTAACTTTTTGACTTGATAATCACCATTAGATCCTAGGTACATGATCAAAATCATTTCATTTGATCTTTAGTACCCAATGACATGGTAAGGTTTCCATTCACCATTGGATCTTTGATCTAATATAACATTAACCATTGATCTTGTTCTAGGCACTTTTTAACTCCTTGACCTTGCATGTACCATAGATATTCTACCTAATCTCCTAATATCTTGATATTTATAAGATTTTCATTTAACCTTAGGATCATTTTAATCCAAATGGTTACTTTTCATAGCTTTATCTTGGCATCTGCATTTGCATTTCACTCTAGAAATCTAACTTTAAAGCCTTATATCTTGAGATAACAAGATCATCAAGATACCAAATTTATAGAGGATGATCTTGGAACTAAATGCATAATTTCCATGTGATCATTTAGGATTGAAAGGATTCTTTAGCATACTTATAAAATGCATAATCAAACTCATCTATTCATTTCTCTATGATGTGTGATGATTGTTTGGTTATTCTAGAATTGTGCTTGAACTATTATTTAAATATTCAAGGCTCAAATAAACTTTTGAGGCTTGTAAAAACCTACTTAACTTTATTGAATGTTATGATCACCATGGAAACCTACTTTATCAAATTTTGACAAACTACACTTTAAGTTTACTTAAAGTGTTTCAAAATCTTTATAAGTTGTATATGATCTTTGGACCACTTGTTTCATCCATAACTCTATTTAGCTCATCCATCCAAGAAAAATCTTTATAAGTAGCCAAAAATTAGCCAAGAGGTGAAACATTTGTTTCTACCTATTGACGTGGTGTAATTTTATGCACTTATTTTGGTGGTAAATTGGTCTATTATTGGCTCTTTACCCCCTGTTACACACTTAAGGAAGTATTTGTTTAAGGAGTGGAGGTTTCTCATTTATTTTGGGAAATAAGAAAAACCATCCCCTAATGTTTCAATCCACTCATGGAATTATTTTGAGGAATATACTACATGTTGTTTAGTGGTGAATTAGACCCACTTTGGTTTAAATTAGAATGCGCTTGCATGTTATCCATAGAATTTTGATGGATGTCTTATGTTTGAGTGATAGTTTATTATATCAAAATAAGGACATTAAACATGTCACCAACTAGCATGTTTTTGTTGAATGGGTTTAAATCTTATTTTTCATAACCTAAAGCATCTATTTTTTTCCCTATTGACAGACCTAGATTAATAAGTGGTGTGTTATAAATAGCCATTGAATTAATATTTCAAGCTAGTTTTAGGTGGTTTTAGTATGCTTTTTATACCTATTTCATTTGATTATCCATAGGGATTTCCCTTTTTCAAGTTTCCTTTGGTTTTGTTATATCATTTAGATTAAACACTGACTATAACTAGTTGAGACATATTCTAACTATTAGTTTTGAGGTGTATTACTAGGATTTCTAATCAAAATACTTAGACTTTAATGTGGGAAATATATAAGAAACTTGCCTCTTACTTAGATGGATATGACAAAAATTTCATCTTTTTTCTCTAACATATGATGATCAAACAAGTATGGATCATAGCTTTCTACATTTGCTTTAAAACATAGTAGGTGTCTTGTTGTTGTCTTTGTTCAAAAGTTGGCATCATTTGAGTAAGGTATTGTGTTGTTTCCTCTTGTTCTTGGCCTGGATAAGAAGGTGTAATCAACAAATACTATACTAATGGGTCTAACCTTTATTTAATGTATGGAATATTATAAGATGGATAGGCATCCATATCATAAGCTACTTCATTATGATATGAATATTAAACAAAAGAGTCATTGGTCACAAATTTCTCATAGTCTATATTATACATAGTCCCACTATATTTGTAATGAGGCATGTTTATATATATATCTAGGTCTCATTAAAAGTGAAGGGTCTAAATGCTAGAAAACAACCAAGTCTAAAATAAACAATCTTTGGCCCTATAAAAGAGGCCCAAAGGGTAAAACAACTAAACTAGGTAATGGCAAAGACAAAACAAACATGAAATTAATCTAACAAATGATTATAATTTTCCCAAAGTCATTTATAATAAGTGGAAATAGTAATATAAAATCTCGAAACTCCTTTATGGCTAAGGTAATGATTTGTCCAAAGGCTATTAAAAATAACGGCAAAAGTATTTAGAGAAGGCAGAATAATTATAAACTATGATCAAAGGATAACAATGATTTGACCAAAGGTAATTATAGTAATTTTAACATGAAAAATAGGGATGGACTCAAAAAAAAAAACTCAAATAAGATCTCAGAAACAAACTAAACTAAGGCAATTAGCTTGGGTGACACTCATTAATTAGATTTCTAAGACTCAATACCTAGTTTAAAGAGATTATTTAAACAATAGAAATAAGACACTTTAAAAATTGGTCAAACTAACTTCAAATAAGGTATGTGGCAATAAATTATCCCAAAGGACTCTCAAACAAGGCACAAGATGAATAATAACTACTAGGTCTAGGCAAGGGGTCTTTTAGATCAAATAGGAAGTCAACCCAAGTAACACAATCCAAACACAAAAAGGTAGACTACCTAAGCCGATGATATGGTGTAAAACTAATTAGTTTAGGATTTTTAATTCAAAATATTGAGTTTAAAATTTAATTCAAAAAGACTTAGATGTTCTAAGACAAATAGGCTAGACTAAAATGGTTATTGTAACTACTTGTATAAAACAAGAGGTATAAAATTGGTTTTTAGCTAGGTTTTAAATTTTACAACTGTTTGGAGTGATTTAGGAATCACATTAATGATCCTTCAAATAAATGATATGACAATGGTTGTTCACTCAAAAATCCAAGGAAAATGTTGGAGATAAAATAGGTAACGTAATGATACCCCATTTAAATAAGTGACACATGAGTAGTTTTAGAATAAAACTCTAAGACCAAAGTGTGGCACAAAATTGGTAAAGTAACACCTCTTGTGATAAAGTGGTGTGAAAACTACATGTAAATTTTTGACTTGTTTCAACTTGACAATATAAATGAATCATTTTAGTCTAAAAACACACATGTTAATCAAATAAAATAGAAATAACATTAATGGATCATCCTATAACTAAAAATAAATTAGGTGTGCATATCTTCTACCAAAACTTATGCTAATATACCAATGCTCATGAGGAATTAAGTTTTAATCCAAAAATTAAAGAATAGGTGTAGGTAGATTTTTTATGCCCCCATCTATCTCAAAAGCATAGTACATGACACAAACTTAGAGTGAGGAACATTTGATATTTGGTAAGGCATTTTATGGCAAGTGGGGTTGACTAAAATATATAAGTTTTAAAATACCATTTAGTAGCTCAAAGCTATCATTTCAAATCCACTATTTTTGTACAAATAAATATCACATAAATAGAGAATATTACATTACATAAGGTGAAGCTGTGGATTAAAAAAAATAGAAAGATATGATTTCTATGCACAAAAATCTAAACTTGAATAATTAAATGTTTTTATTATAAAAACTAAAGGTTTCAAATCATTATCCTTGGCCATATAAGATGTGCGGTCCCATCGGTCATGCCATTATGTATCTTAGGTGTTTGAAGAGAAAAAGAATGTTTATTAGTTCCTTGTTAGTCAAAATGATAAAATTCCATGAATAATAATACACTATAACTAAACACTCTTGCCTAATAACTAGGGGGAGCATAACATAATGAACAAGATCACAAAATAGAGATAAAAAAAACCACAAGTAATTTACCTCTTTTATCAAATTTGATGTCCACTTGTTGCAATAAAGATGTTTTTGCTTGGTATATGACATTATAGACTATTTTAAATTCTTCTCCATGGTGGTATCACTTCTCTAATGGTCATTTGTGGCTTGGTGTGAAGCTTGGTATAAAATGGGCATTGTAACACTAATCTCTATGTCTTCTTGATGTTATTTTAGAAAAATAACATTACACACAAAAAATTATTATAATATGTGTGGGCACTTGTATTTATAGATCTAAGAACTAACTCTAACCCTAGGGAGGTTAGGTAAAATTCTAACTTTGATTGAGTTTAACATAACCTAGGTTCAATCAGGATAACCTTGGGTTGGGTTAAAGCACTCATGAAATATTGACACCTTAGTTTTAAATATTTATGAGCCATGGAAATTTACTTTGGATATTTTTGAGGTTGTTATTAACCTTTATGAGATATTTATTAATTAATAAATCACTTTATTAGTGACCTTTGACTTCATATTTGGCTAAAAAATCTATTTTTTATAAATGAAATTCACTAATTTGATTTGGAATTTTTGTTTAGGCAAGTTAATTAATATTTATAACGTAAATAATCTTTTTCACTATTTTTTGGGTTTTTAATTTTTTTTAAAATGTTTTGAATTAATATCTTGATAGGCCAAAGTGTCAAATTACTAGGTTGTAATTTGACTAGGGCTGGAAATGAACGAGGTTATTGGTGCATACAAGATAATACCCAAAATAAGAAAACCTCACCATGTTTATAAGAAATTAAATCCCTTATGTGGATGAATTTTTGAATTCAAGTTATTTATAGGCTTCAATTACATCATGTACTAAAAATCAAACTAAATCTTAATTTAGGCATGAAAGTGGCCAACAATTGAGTTTCTACATGTACAATATTCTAAAGGCCATTTTCATATTGAAGGATGGATTAACTCAGATTGTCAAAGATTATAAATTATTTAATTATTTAAATCAATATGAAAATAATCTAAAAATATTCATTATTTACACAAAAAATAGGGTGCATGGCCACCTCAATTTGATGACACCATTGGAGGCTTAAAATTCCCTTAATCTAGTGGTCATCAAAACATAAAAATTAAGATAGTTGGTTACAATAGTTGAGGCAATAATTCCCAAGTAATAAAATCATGAAATCCTCATTTTATAGATTTTATAGGTGTTGAATCTTTCACAAAAATAAGAATCTATAGGTAGGCTAATAAGTAGAGCCACTTTTGTCTATATTATTCAACATGCCTCAACCACCTTCAAGAATACCTTATAGGGACTAAAATTGGAGGATATTGAAGATAATTTGAATTTTTCATAGAATAAAATTACTTATGTAGATATATTTATAATCAATTTTAAGGATACTAAAGTTGAACATGCACAATTGATGGAACAAATAAATAGGGTATATAGACCCCCATTATTGAATATGGATATCATTAAGTGCCAACAACTCATAAAAAAAGTATTTTCAAGAGGTATATAAACTATTAATAAATCCAAAACTTAAAATTCTAGTTCAACTCAAGCTACTACTTTAACACCTACTATAATAACAAGTACTACCATGTAATCACTCAACAAGCCTTAGTCAAAGGCTAATTTTTAAAGTAGTCATGCATATAAGACTAATATATGTAATTATAGTTTACTTAAACTTGGTATATGAATGTTAAAGTTTTCTTAAACTATTTTTTATCATGCACACACCACATTACATTTTATAGGCTAATTTACTTTGATGTAGTTGTAATTAACTTTAAGCATACACACATGAAATTTTGACACTAAAATTAGATCTAAAGTTCTCATTACTTGATGTAACTATGAGTTTACATGAACTTGGAGGATGATAGAAAACCTCCCCAAGTCTATATATTCATATAATACCTCATTCCAAGGGCCATAATTTTTATCAATATAGGAGGAAATCATTTTAATTTTCGTGTAACTATGTGGATGTATTTTCCTTCCATCTTTGTGTAATTAAGGTTTTATTTTCTTAGCTATTTTAACTTAGTAATTTAAAGTGTGGAAAATCTATAGATAATTTTTTTAATCATTTATATAGGCTAATTTTATATGTGCAAAAGCTATTTAAAAGTTATAATTATCATTGATTTTAAGCAATTAGTTGACTGTCTTAATATTTTGAATTCTAAAAAAGTATTTCCCTTTGATATAATTTTATATCTGTGTACATAGATTCCTTAGATACCTTTATAGTCCTTAACTATAATCCCTTGATTAAGGGTGGGAAATATATACTCTAAAAGGAGTGATAAATAGGTGTGACCATTAAGTTTCCTATACCATGTTTTTTATCTTACAATTCTTGATTGTGTTTATTTATGAATGTGTAATAGATACAAATAAAAAGCATTAGTTCTAGAAACAATTTTCCACAAAGGACCCAAATCAATAAGTGACCTCTTGAAACCATAGAGACTTCTTTTCTACTCTACCATTACCTCTTTTTCAACTTTATTTAACTAAGACCTACCCACTCTATAATATATTCCATCCATCAATCCAATTCACTTGGGTTTTGATTTATTTACTAGAATTAATTTTAAAACAAACACACTTTGTTAAAAATCTACATACTCAACCTATTATTTATCCACATTTTTATTTAACCTATACCTACAACTCATGCCCTGGAGTAGAATTTACATCCATTGAGTTCATAAAATGTCAGAGGCTACCTTTTTAAATTTAGGTATGTTCATAAGACCCACATCACTAAGAATGTTAGTTACAAAATTAATTTGTAACATATATTTTATTTTAATATAATAACTCTATTTTTAGTATAATTTTAAGTATTGAAATTAATAGTAAATTCTAAATAAAGTTTAGCAATAGATCTCGATTTATAAATATTGATTCTTCTATAAACCTATGAACTGTGCAAAACATATTGTCATTGTGGTATATTAGTTTTCTATTTGTCCATGATTTTTATTTTAATACACAATATTCTTATTATGTTATTTATGATTTGAATTACCTTTTGTATGTTAATCATAATTCCCTTTGTGTGTGTTAAGACAATCTTGAAAACATGGAAACCTTCGATTATACATGTTTAATTTTTTTGTATTTCTTGATTCCTTAGACTTCTAACTGTTATTTATTATTAGTGTGATCTTAGAATATTGTATCAAATATTGGTTTTTGATTACTTATCAAAACTTTATTTCAAGTTCTAGTTTAAAATGGTTTGATTTGGTTTGACTCACATGCCTCCTTTTCTACCTTACATTTCCCTCTTTTTGAGTTTTGTTTTGTCTTGCCCACCTTAGGTTAGATCCATAAATATAACACATATATCAAGTGTATGTGTGTGTGTATATATATATATATATACATATATATATACATATATATATATATACATACATATATATATATATATACATATATATATACATATATATATATACATATATATATATACACACACACATATATATATATGTGTATATATGCCCCATTCATGGTAAACAAACTTCTTCGTTCATTGCTATTTCACCAACATGAATTTAATCTGGTGTTAAAAGGATGACCACACCTTTATCTCTATTTATTTGATAAAAATCACTTTAGTTGTATTGAAATAACTCAAAATATTAATAAAATGTACCTAATACACCAAATTAATATACTCACCTTTGGAAATCATATAAAATTTAGGTATGATAAGGGAGTTAAGAAAGGACCTTGGGCTTAATCATTCTCTCTAATTAGACAACCCCATCTTCCGCTATTCTCAATGGCTCAAGATTTGACCTAGTTAGTCATTCTAATATCAACATAATTTGGACCATGTATGATTTACCAAGAAACCTTGAGAAATATATTCCTTTTCTCCCTCAAGATCTAGGATAACTGAAGAACACATAAAGGACTTAAATACCACCCTAGTAATATTGAGTATAACCCAAAAAGACATGGCATGCATACTTTTTCCCTTAAAATTGTAATATGTTACCTATGATTAGTTTCTTAATACATTGGAAGGATGACTCACATCTTGGGATCAATGTCAAAACACATTATTGGCATAGTTTGGAAAAGTCACTAGTGTAAGTGTTGTTTACTAGCTCTTTGAAAGCATGAGAAGAGAACCAAATATGCCGATTAGAGACTTAAATTCTATGTTTGAATACATGTATACCTATCTTGAATCTACCTAAAACCCTTTTAATACTTTGTCCCTTGAAATGTAAAAGAATACCTTGGACCCTATGACCACTATTTTTCTACACATATCTATTGATGTTGATACACTACATTTAGCTTATGATGAAGCTATAAATATGGATAAATAATTGAAACCTCATATGAAATCATTTTACACACTTAATATTTGTTCTATTTTCCCATATTTTATCCCAATCCAAAGTGTAAATTAGAATATTGTTTTCCAAAACTAAAACTAGTTATACTCTCATATTCATTTAACCCATGCTACACCTAATCATCACCTTAAATTCCTAAATAATTATTCACATAAATATAAAAACCAAAAATAACCTTTGATACCATTAAATACTACTAATAATACATAGGATACTAATACTAATTACATAAAAATATAATTAGAATCTATTCAAAGGATGGTACAAAATTTAAGCAATGAGTTTTTTAACATGAAGAAATGTATGGGTAACACTAGAGGACAAAATACCAATTAGATATTTGGATTCCAAAGGTATAACACGAAGCTAAATAGGCCTAGAAATAATCCAAAATAACAACCACATAATGTGGTGTAAGAAATAAATATCATGGAAGTAACTCTTCCTAACTGGTGTCGAGTTCATAACAAAACACAACATGGTGAGTTGGACTACATAAAGTTCTCCACTTTTTTAAAGATATTTTATAAGGAGATGAACATGAAGGAATGTTTTTTCAATTAGATGAAACCATCTTCCTCTACTGATTAAGGACATTTCATTATAATAATGGTATTTTAGATATACAATATCCCATTTTAGTAGAGGATAATATAGATGATATACATGCATTCCAATAGTTCTATAGGAACAATTATAATCATAAGAGTAATCATCCTATTACCAATTCAATTCCTCTGAACATGAATGCTACTAATTTATATTTTTTGGCCAATAATAATACACCTCCCCTTAAGAGTGATAAGTAGTTACAAAGAATATAACTAAAAATCAAAGTTGGGTATAAAATTATTGAGTACATGAAGAAGACCAAGGCCAATATCACCCTATATGAACTAGATTAGATAATTGAAAAAAGGGATTTATTTCTCAAATACCCAACCTAAATATCCTTTACATAAAAAAAATACAAAGGTATGCATGCAAACATGATGGTATTTAAAGACAAACCTAAAGTACAATTATTTCTATTAACTATCCAAATGTTTGAAAAGAGCATGCATAAGTATTTAGTTGACTCAGGTGCCTCAGCCAATGTGATTCTTATATTTATGTGAAATAAGTTGGGTTTGATCCTAGATAAGTCAAAAAGAGTGGTCCTATAGTTGGAAATGTATTATGTACCCTACATTATATAAATGATAAATGTACACATCCAATTAGAATTAGATATAGGGGTAAAAAATTATATAGATATTCTAGTCATTGACATTTCAAAAGCTTATGGCTTGTTTCTGAATTGATATTATTCTAAGACACTGAATGGATATATGGACATTTATTTTTCACACCATGTGGTTACCTTGGAAAGGATTAGCCAATCAGATTTAGGGGGATAAAGAACCAAAGATGAAGTACTTTATTCCAAGAACAACACAAAGAATGAGAAGGTTAAATTTTCATCTCCACATGTGGGAGTATACACATTTACTACCAAGAATAGGATTAAATAAAAATAATTTTAAGGTTTTTCTCAGATATAGATTCTCCATTTCTATGGAACTAGATCAAAACAAGGTTATGGTGTTCACTTAGACTAACAAACATTAAAGGGTGTTACATCTTGATTTCACCCTAATTTATATAACCTTTGAATCCATGGATTTTTATGGTTATCATTTAATTTTTATTTATTTGATTTAGCTTTATGCCATATATTTGTTATGTGATAGTGATGTGTATATTTGTATACATGATGTGACAATTGTATTTACTTATTTTGTACATGTATATTTGTTAATTGATATATATGGTGACTTAGAATAACTACCTATTTGTCATGAGGTGGATGCAGGAATGATCCTACCATCAGAGCGTGATGACGGAGAGCATCATCAAAGAATATGGAGTAGATGGGATGATTGGGAGATGACAGGGGAATTGTTACGACCCTACACACATAGTAGATTTAAAATTATATATGCATAACATATTTTAAATGTTAGTACATAGTTATGTAAATATTTTTTGTGATTGTATTTTGTATGTATATTTAGTTCTTGACATACATAAGATCACATAAGATTTATTTTCTTATAATTGTCTATATTTTCTAGAATAAATCAAGAAAATAGATATTTAATTGTTATTATATGTATAAACTAGTATAATGCCTTTAAAAAAATCATTAAATATTTAGCTCACTAAATATATATGATTAGTATATCAATATAAGTAATACATATGTATATATATAATCTATATATATATATATATATATATATATATATATATATATACTAATTATTGAAGATACATTTATCTTTTAATTAGAAGCAATTATAAACTTATATATATCTATTAGATAAATCAACAATTACCTTTATTTTATTGATTTCAAGGAATTTTACTATCCTAAAATATTAACCTTTCATTAATATAATCTAAACTTCATATTTATAACACATACATGAAATTATGTTGAAAACTAGAAATTAGATATTATTATTTTAATTGGCCAATATAGCCTTGTGTTTGATATAACTTGGGAAATATGGTGTAATGATATATATTAAGAAAATTATATCTTTTCATATTAACTAATAAAATTTAAGGTGAGATAAAATATGTCCTTGGAGAAAGAGATAACATAAGTTATTGAGTAAAGATATCATGCATGGAAGGGTGAACTATGAGAAATATCATGAAAAGAGAAGGGCTATGGAAAAATTAGAGGAATAAAATTTTATAAAATGATATATGGTTGAATTAAAGAAGGAAATATAAGATATGGGAAGAGGAGATGAATATTATCAAAGAAGAGGAAAAAATATAGATGAAAAGGAAAAAGGGGCTGCATTTTTGGACTGTGTACTTCAATAACTAGGTCAGCTTTCTTTTGATGGCTGTTAAATATTGAAAATAAATAATTTAGACCTTCTAGTATAGGTTTGGTTCATCTTTTTTGTTTCAAGTGTTTTACTAAAAAAATGAGTAATATACTATATATATATATATATATATATATATATATATATATATATATATATATATACAGACATACCCATGACGTATCCAAATTAAGGTTTTTGAAAAATGGTGTACCCGTGTATCGGAGACGTCCCCGTATCCGTACTCGTACCCAAACAACATAGCATTAAAATATAAAATTTGTGCTTATTATTAATGTGATTTATTAAATATCCAAAATTTGACACTATCTTCAAACCCTTAGATATGAAGTTTGAGCCATGAAATATATAATCTAATCTACATCTATTTTAAAACTTGTTGATGGATTGTATATTTGCCCCTTTTCTTTAGTTTGAGGTTAGGTTATTTATTGATAATATCATAATATCATTCCTATGATAAATCCACATTGAGTAATTTTATCCTTTGAAATTCAAGCTTACTTTTGGGTTTGAAGGTTTGATTGAATTCATAAATAAGCCCTTAGTAATACAACACGAGTATAAAAACTATGAAAAATAGTTAGCATGATCTAATAGAGTAAAAAATGAATAATGTTATAAATGTCTCTTTTGAAAGTATGTTGTGAACCTAGGGCTAAGAGATTAAAGGAAAATTTTTTATAAATGGTTGAGTATGAAAATACACACACACACACACACACACACACACACACACACACACACACACACACACACACACACACACACACACACACACCTAGATATAGGAATAAATAATTATTAGCTACCATAGTTAAGGTGACCTTTTGGTATCTCTCTTTCACTCTGTATTATGTAATGGTGTTGATAGTAACTAAATACTCTTTTGAAACCCACCAAACCACTACATATTTAGGGATTGGTCTTGCATTGAACAAAATTTTGATCATATCTTGCTCATAACTTTTGTTGTATATCGTAAATGGGTTGGTTAAACTATTCTTTGTTTTGAAATACTATTCTAAATAAAATGAATTATCTCCTAGTTTTAATCCATATGTATGAGTTTCAAATCAAATTTTGGATCTTACAATTACCCTTGTGTTGACCAATGAGGATAAAGAAACTCTGTTGCCTTGAACTTGGTTATTAAATTTTAGACCAGTGAATATGTTTTTATATATACATATAAAATTTAGAAACTATATATATATATATATATATATATATATATATATGATAATTACTAACTTGTATATTAGCAATTAAATTTTGAAGCCTACACATAATTTGTATTTTTATTGAGGTCATTATTTATTGTGTAGTTGTGTGTTTCATTGACTATAAATTTGGGAATATTCTTAACATGATAATTTGACTATGTCAACTACGGAGGTAGAAATCCATTAATATAAAATATAATAGTGGAATAGATATGTAACCTTGATACATATTATTTTAATTCTTAAAATATTTATTTAATTAGTGTCCTTATAGGTACATAAACATTTCTATCGATGTATGTAAATAGATAGGAAAATAGGTTTGGATCTTTTAGAAAGCATTTTTGTATGAGATCTTTCATCCAATTTTTGATTAGTTGAGCATGACATTTGGCCTTGAGAAATATATTATTTGAGCTATGCATTTTTATATCGAGCATATTATGGAATTTTCTTAATTATGAAGGTATACCTTAAATTATTACTTAATGAAAGGAAAATAAGAAGTTGTGTGGATAGTAAAAGATCTAGATTTTATATGGTATTTCAAGTAGGGACAATATATTACTTTATAGTTATATTTCAACTATTCCAAATATATGACTATAACTTTGTAAGTTAGTATAACTTAAGATTTTTATACAAGCATGTATTTATTGCATAATGGAACACTTGAATACATCTTTATGAGTTGTGTTATGACTATGAATTAATAAGTATTATTCTTATTTAGACTTTTCCATGTTAATAAGATTATAGATTTGTACTTGAGTTGTATATTTTAGTTATCAAGTTATTTTATTAATGGCTAAAGTTAACCCAAACATGAAGTATACTATATATATGTTTACTAGATGATAGATAAGTCTATAGATATATGGATTACATAAATAAGATCCACTTTTAAGAGAATAAATACATGAAAGAACTTTTTGAATGCCTTATAGGGTGGTTTTGAGTTAGACTTGGTTACTTTTATGTTGAGAACTAATAGAAAATTACAAAAATGGAATTTTGATTTCTAGAGAGGTCTTTTTGAGTGTAGTACTCATGTTATATCTTAAAGGTTCATGCAAGTTCAATTTGTGAAATATTGTAAAACCTTAACTTGTGTCATAAATGAATGATAGTATATATATGCAAATAGTATTAAAAACCTTTTTGTAGTACATATTATGAAATTATATATATGTAATAGTATTTATAATTTTATAGTATAAAATAGATCATCGTGTTGTCTGTCTAGAAATATGTTTTCTTTTGATTTCTCGATTTGTAGAATAATCTAGGTTATACTCAGGTGGTATAATCATGTACTTGCTTGATTAATATTTATAAGTTTTAAATTTTTTGTTCATGTTTGAGTAGGGTAATCATGCATAATGATATATGATAGTATTGGATATCATAGAGTACTACATTATAAATGTATGTTATACCTATATGGTACGTACTACAATTTTTATGTTTAGACCCACACCTATGTATTTGTATGAATGTTGAATAGTATGTTTTGTGATAGTTAATAAGACATTATGTATACATACATACAACTTTGAGAGTGTAATTAATGCTAGGTTATAAATTTTATGTGTTTATATGTCTTACTTTGTTATATCTACTTGCTTGAATAAAAGCTTATGGTTCCATATAATTAAGACTAATTTGTATGACTGATTGTATAAAACTAATAATTATGTATTAGAATACTAGACTATGGTAAAATGGCTTATCATGGGGTGTAGTTGTATATAAATTATTGTGGTAATGGTAATTTTTAGTTAAATTTGTATTTTACTTAGATGGTATTAACTATAGTCATTATTTATAGTATGAGTTAGATAATAATGTAAGATTCACTGTCATGTTTGATGGATTAAATGCATACTTTACTTACTCCTATGTTTAGCATGTGATGTGATATGATTATTATTTGGATTTAAATTGTATAAATATTATAATTAATCATTTATATTGAGACATTATATTTTCATATGTATGATATACATGTTGGTGCAATATCTTTCAATAGAATGAGTTTTCTATGATACACTACATGTATAAAATTAGAAATCATACAAAACATGGGTATTAACTTATTAATCTAGATTCCCACATCATTTTATATACCTATCTATGAAAGGATGGCCATTCCCTAATAGGGAATTGTGTGGGGGATCATTGGTCCATGGTTGGTGTGGAAAAACACTTAGATGATGCTTTCCCTCACCACAATAGTACTATATTTGATATGACACTTGAGATTGACACAGATACTAGAGAGGTCAAGAAACTCATGCTCCAAGGAACCTTGTATCTTATTATTGTATATTGTATTATATTGTATTCAATTTTGGAAACATTTCTTGTATAAATGTAAATACGTGTTTACCTCGGATTCATAAAAATGGTTGTTATTGTACCAATAGTGGATGGGTATTTGTATTTACTTCTTTGAATGTATTATGATGTGTTATCATTTATTGATAGTGATTAGTGATTGTTAGATGTCATGTGATTCATTATAGTTATCACTCTTGGAGTAATTTTACATGATCTACTAATATTTTCTTAGTGTAATCTATTTATAGTTAATGTGTTTAAAATAAAAAAATCCTTTCATTTTTTTTCTAGTCAAAAACTAATAGGGTTATTACAAAGGGTAAACAATACATGGTTGCCTACAGGCTAAAATTTCCTTGCACTAAAAATAGAGCTAAGTATGATTATGTAATTCTTATTCAAAAATTTGCATTAAATCATAACATTAGGCAACTAAAAATATCTGGTGATTTTGAGTTGGATGTTAACCAAATCAGAAATAAGTATGAAGGTAAGCTCACCTATTTAAATAAGTATAAACATCAATAATGGGACGTAATTGAGTCCTTTAAAGGATTCAACATCAAATCCATGAAAGATAAAAAAAATAAGATAGTAAATTCACTAACATCTTTAATTAAATTTCATGTACTACTAAAGAAATCTAAAATGTAGCAATTCTCTATGGATCTGGTTCCTTATATCCATATGTGGAAGTATACACATTCACTACTAAGTAGGATATTAAATAATAATAATTTTAAGGTATTTATTAGTTATGGACTCTTAGTTTTGATGGATCTAAGTCAAAATAATTTTTTGGTATTGGAATATCCTTTATAAACATAAAGGGTAAGCAATGAATGGATACCTACATGTTTTAATTTCCTTACACCAACAATAGAGCTAATTATGAAGCTCTAATCCTTGGTCTATAATTTACATTGAATCATAAAATTAGGCAAATATAAATCTTTAGTTATTTCAAGATGCTTGTTAACTAGATTAGAAATAAGTACCAATGTAAGGTCACGTATTTAAATAATTATAAACATCAAATATGGGACCTAATTGATTCCTTTAAAGGATTCAAAATTAGATCCATATAAAGAGAAAAAATCAGATGATAGATCCACTAATAGCATGAGCTACCAATTTGACACTACTACAAGAATTTATAATATATAAATTCTTTGTGGAGTTAGTTCCTTGTCCTTCTACTCTAGATGTGGAAAACTTATAGGTGTTTTATTATGATGAGAAGATTGTCCATTTCATGAGTAGTTATGGAACCTTGATATATCCCATGTATATTAAATACTTGGGAGAGGATGGTGTCCTATAACTAAAGGAAAACCACATCCCTTTGGGAATGGTTTCCCTATCATGATATTTTGATGTATATCCACAAGCTCAAAATCAAAATTAGTCTAAAGAAACTAAGTATAATTTCATCAAAGAAAATCTAGGCACTAACCAACATCATTAATATGTGAACATAGATTTGAGATATACTAAAAGTGAGAATTATTTTTTGAAGAGTTTACTAACAGAATATAAGGACATGATTGTTTAGACATATGAAGACCTAGAGATGTTTAGCCATATATTAATTACTCATACTATTCCATTTAAGCTATAATGGAAGATTTTCAGGTAGAGACATAGGCCAATTAATCCAATTATAGAATGTCTCATTCAGATAGAGGTATAGAAACTAATAGATGCCAATGTTTTCTTTCTAATTAGAAATTTTCCTTTGCTAGAGAACCTAGTATTTGTAAGTAATAATAAAAACTAAATTAGATTTTGTGTTGACTTCAAGAACCTAAATCAAGCATAATAAGTATACTTATCCTTTGCCCTCCCTTGATGAGGTAATTGATATGGTCAATGAAATTGAGATGATATCCTTTTTTGATGGATTCTTAGGCTTTAAACAAGTGTTGGTTAAAGAAAAAGAATGAATTAATATTACCTTTTATAAAAGTGAGCAAATTTCTCATTAAAAGTATACATTTTATCCTAATTAATGTAGGAGAAACCTTCTAGAGAGAAATGGACTTTGCCTTTCAGGAACTTCTTGTTAAATACATCATCATATACATAGATGATCTAAAAATATATAAAAAATACATATTTGACCATGAAGACCATTTATAGAGAGTGTTTGATATATATCTAAGGTATGGAGTCTCTCTTTATCTAAATAAGATCATCTTTGGAGTTACTTAAGGAAAATAGTTAGGCCATGCCATCTCTAAAGATGGGATCTCCATTGATCTAGATCAAGTTCATGCTATTTAAAATTTGACACCTCCAAATATAAATAATGAGTTAAATTATTTATTTGATAAGATAAACTTTGTAATGAAAATCATTTCTGGTTTTATAGAGATTGTTAATCCATTGAATGCCATGTTGAAACAAAATACTGAGATAGAGTGCACAAGAGAGGCTAAGAGATATTTTTAAGAAAAAAGACTACTATTTATCAAGATCCATTTTTGATCAACCTAGACTTTAAAAAATATTTCCATTTTTATTCATTCTCTTGAAAACATACTATAGTTATTTTACTTACGTAAAGGTGTATGGTAATGAACATCTCATTGCCTTCATGAGTACTAATCTAAAGGATTTAGAGTTAAAATACTCAATGATAAACAAAGATATAAATGACTTGATAAAAGTTGACAATAAATTTAGGCATTATATAATAAGAAACAAGACATTCACCATTATTATATACCCATCCATCAATCTCACACTTGGTTAGAATAAATTGGCTAAAATAAGAGGTAAATGCATGGCCAAAATTCCATAAATTGATATTGAAATTAGGCTATCCAAGATGGTGAGAGGCCAAAGAATCATCCAGTTGATTATCAAGACTCATCCACACATAAATAAAGAATAAATTAATGAGACTTAGGTAATTATTTATGAGTGGTACACTCAAATCATCCATTATTTTTTCTATACTCATGAGTTAAACAAAGAGTAGAGATAATACCTCAAGCTTAAATCAAGTCATTATACATCAAGAATGGATTCCTATAAAAAATTATGAAGACATGTATTTAAGATTTGTTTCAAAATAAAAATCTATAGATATCCTAGACAATCTACACCATACGCTTGGTAGTGGACAGCTCTTACAAAACATAATATCTAATTTTTTTTAGGATTTAATACTACTAGCCTACAATATTTAAACATGTGCACAAGCATGTTAGGACCCATCAAGGCTTCTATATGTTTTGGAGAAAGAAGTGAAAGTTGTCATGCCTTTATTATAGTCATTCAAGTATGTGCCTTTGACCAATGGGGCCTCAATTTTATTGGGGTGATAAACCAAAAATCTTTATCAAGGTGCATGCTTGTCTTAATAGCCACAAACTATTGCTTGAGGTGTATAAAATTTATAGCTATAAATAATTTTATAATGATTGATGACACCAATTATCTAGAAGAGAATATATTAACTAGGTTTGACACTTCTATTTCCTTAGTTTGTAATAATGTTCCAATATTCTAGTCTACTAAATTTACAAAATTGGCTTATGACAATCAAGTCACCATTAAGTTCTATTTTAACTTCTTTTAATTACTCTCAAAATACCAATTAATCTCAAAATCCCAATGTATCATTTTATGCAAGAGTATATGTGAGAAGACTAAATAATATGATCTGGACTACTTTATATAGTCTAGATGGAAGATTCAAGGATTGAAGCAACACACATATTGAGTAAATATAAAGATATTATCAAATGATGGTTTGAAAAAATATCAAAGATCAAGGCCTTCACTATTTATGACCTCATGATTTTATAGGATAAATCACTTGAGAAGAAATGACATCATGATAAGTTCAGTCCTCTATGTATTATACCATATCAGATATCAAAAATTAAAGGTACTAATCTCTTATGGTTGAAATCCCTCTAAGGTAGTGACCTTTCCTTTTCAATAAATGAACATCTTTTGAAACATTATTTGATTTTTACTCCATATAGGGATGAATTTGAGTGAAATATAAGTGGATATGTGGACTAGGTATATATTAGGTCTCCTACTTTTTGGATTATTTCTTGTACTTTGTAGATTAGACTTCTTTCTTTCTTTCTAGATTAGATTTATTGCTTTCTAAGATCAATATTTATTCTTTTATGAATTTTTATTTGAGTATATTGGTCATTTTTTTTTCTAAATTATATAATAGATCTATATCATTTCCTACATTGAGAGTTATAAAAGAACTATAAAAAATAAGGGGATGATTTACAAGGATACATAATAGGTTTTCATAAGGATTTATTTTAAAGTATTGAATATTTTGGGATTGAGGTATGTGTTATGAATGGATAAGGTTATACTTTAAATGAATTAGTTTATTGGACCTCTAGGATTTACTTAGATATAATCATGAAAATTTTATAAAGACATTGCATTTCCAAATATTAATTTCACTATTACATGCGAAGACTTGGATGAGATACACACTTATAGGGATGTATTGATTGAAATAAGTTTTATTATACATAAACCAAAATAATTTTTATTCCTAACCCTTATTATATTTGTGTTCTAATAAAATCATCATACAAACTAATAGAAATGGGTGATTCTATTAATCTCTACCTAGGGTATGGATGCATGACTAGCAGTAGAGAAAGACTTTGAGTGGAATCATATGTATCTTTGTTAGGGATTTGGATGACTATATAGAAAAAGAGTAATTTCAACATTTCCTTTTCTATTTAGTTAGAAAATATAAGATCAAAATAAAACCTACAATTTTTATCCAAGACTTTGTCAAAACTCTCATAACAAAGGAAAATTGTATTTCATATAATCACACACTCAAGTCCAAGGAATGGAAAGGGTTAGTATGTTGCATGAGGAAGTAGGGGTATTTTCAATCTTTGGTTCACTTTTTGTTTCCTTATTATATCTAAAATTCTTTTTTGACACATTTATGATATTATGAATTCTCAAATACGTGGGAGTATTTTCCCCACTAAGTCACCATTTTTTGGGACATAACATACACAACCCATTTTAAAATTAAAATAAGGACCCACTATTAATCAAATATCATTATTTGAAGTCTTGTAAAATAGAAGTATATAGCATGAATTTTGGATAGCTTAAACTTAAGTAATTTATCTGATATTAAATGAATTTGTTTCCCTCTCTTGATCTCTATTATTTGATTAACTCGATCTATAAGATTTACTTCAAATTTTGTAGTGTTTCAAATGGAATAATCAAATATCTGTATAATCCATACTCTATGATTTAATTTTCACTTTGGATTTTGATTTAACTTATGCTTATATGTATGCTTGATTTTATGACTTAATAGGTAATTGGGATAATGTGTTTTGTTTTTAGTGTGTTTTTCTATATGTATCTTTTTTAATAGGCTATCTCATAATTATGTGTTTCCCAATCCATCCTATATTTCACTTGATCTTTTTATGTGACATTCAATTCACTAATTCAAAACTTATGTGAAGAATTCAAGTCACCCATAGGTGATGTTAACATAACCCTTTGTACAAATAATCTGAGGTAAGTAGATTAGCAATAGTCATCCATGTTTCATCATCTTCCTAACCCAAAGGTGATATCATCATAAAACTTTTTATATAAATTCCTATGCAAGAAAAGTAGTGATATATATCCATATGTAATAATCCTATTAAGTTGGAGGTGATGTCATAATATCCCTTTGTATAGAAATTTATAGGTAAGTGGAGTAATGAGATTCATCCACATGTCATCATCCCACTAACCCATAGGTTAAATCAACACAACCCTTTGTATGAAAATATTTATGAAATTATAAGTAGCAAGATCTATCCACATATCATCATCCCAATAAACCAGAGATGATGTTAACATATACATTTGTATTAAAAGTCCAAAGAAAGAATAATAGTGAAATATATCTACATGTCATCATCCCACTAAATTAAAGGTGATGTCATCATATAAATTTGTATATAAATTCCCAAATAATCATAGTAACAAAGAGCCATCTACATGTCATCACCTTGCTAACTTATGGCCAAAGGAATAAACCACATCAAGCCATAACTTGGAAATTGGTGGAGTGATGATACATAAACATGTGTCCTTCATAGCCACATAAATGAGCAATAAAAAACCAATTCTAATCTTAAAAGAGTGAAAAATATACATATATCACAAATAAATGACTAATCATTAGGAGAAAGTAATAAAAGCCATGGTAGTAAAATCAATAGAAGTTAGTGTTATGAAAATTAAATGAAAATAATAAATGATGACTGAAGTGAAATCAATTATAATAATTAATTTGTATGAATTAATACACTTAATTATCATAGACCACATCAAAATTAATATATTTCAAATTTTCATATTCATTTTAATTACATTACCTTCTAGTTATCAAGTACACATTATGAATTTCAAGCTTGATTGAAAACTATGAATCTAGAACTCCATTATGACCAAGAATTTATAGAATTTTATTCACATGGATTTTTTAGACTAGATTTGAAATTGATTCCTCATATCACATTCTAGTTCCATTTGCATATTTTATTATATAACTAACTTAAAATATATATACATCATTTGATTCAGTATCTCTCAATCATGACTTCAAACATTCCTCAAATATTTAGGATGAGGTCAACACAATTGATCTATATAATGTTGAAAACCAACTTTCAATCTTTATATAGAGGTACATAGATGAATTCATATCAATAAAATTAGTTGACATCCATAAATCAATTTCCAAACTAGAGGTAATGCCTTGTATTGACCTATTGTTTGATTCATTTGTGAATTGTAAAGTTTCTTGGAAAATATTACACTTTAGACTCAATAAGACCCGAATAATTTATATAAGTGGGAATTATTTTGAAATGTATTACAGATGCCCTATGTTTGAAATGACTTATAGGTAATATATTATGAATTCATGGCTCATTACCATCAATATCAGTATCTAGTTACAAGAATGGGTTGGTAACACAAGAAGTTTTATAGTTTAGGGCCCTACCTTGACTATCCCCATTTTTGTCTTTAAGCTAGGGGTGAGAACTACCATGGCCCTAATAAACATAACTTATGGATTCTCAACCATTATTTACATCAATGAGGTATGGGTCCTTTTGTTAGACATTATTCTAACCTCTAATAAAATCATAACCTTAGGGGAGATTATCATATCTAACTTAATTATATGAATCAAAAACCTAGGGAGCTTACTAGATAGAAATTTGTATATTATGTATTATGTAGTGGATGTCATGATTGAAATGATACATTCCTAACATGAAGAACCTTGGAAACCATCTATGAAATATCCCAAGAATCAAATTTGTGATGAATTTAATATTGTCCAAGTGCATAGGTTTAGGATGCCTATGAAAAAGTTGACTAAGACATTTTACCCTATGGTATATCAAGAAATATGTGAAAATAACATGCCCAAGCTATTTAATCCCATAAATAAGACCATTTGAAGCATCTATCCATTCAAACCCTCTCAGCATTACTAGAATGTAATGTACAAGGTGGAATTATTTTGAATGCATTAGAATATTGAGGACACATTATGGGTTGAACTAGACACCATTCATAAATTAAGACCCAAATAAAACTATCAGAGAACATATCATAAAATATATCAAGAAGATGAAAATTAATTATTGTCATAAATCCTACAATCATGATAGTATCTTCATGAATGTAGAAGATTACATTGAGGTTTATATAAGAATATACATGGTAAATATTTATATTATGTAGTAAAAAGGATATAACATTATCCTAACATCACTAAGGAGGAGTACAAGAGAATTGACAAGGAACAATGGGTTTTTAGACTTGTTCCACATGAATAAGAAGAAATGAAAGAACAAACAAGACGTATTGGCTAATTTTGGCCTACATACAAATATTTTCCTTAATGGATCAATATTCTATAGGTCCTAGTTGTGGCATGAAAAGAATAGTAGAGTTAATATTGAATGAATGACCAAATGATGGAAGAATAAAACCACTTGCAAGATTTTGAAACACTTTAAGCAAGTCTTAAAGTGTAATTTGATGTTTTTTGGCAAGAAAGTTTGGAAGCATGTCTAAAATTAAAAGTAAAAGAATCTATTAGGTTTACATGGTGTTCATGGTATCTAGGGGGCATGAAGAAAGATTTCTCAAAGTTTTATTAGTTCATCAGAGATTTGAAGAGAGAAGGATGACTTACACTAGCCTAAAAGAACTAGACCATCATGGCATGTTACACAGGAATGAATAGATACAAGATTTTAAAGATGTTCTAGTTGTAAGAAACATACTTGAGGACATCAAATAAAAGCCATAAGAAGTAGCTATTTTTATTTAAAATATTCAAAGGATCTTGAGAGTAAAAGCACTAATACCAGGTGTCAAAATATTACTTGATTAGATAATAGATCAATGGCACATGGATAATAGGTCAACCATCAAGATCAATGACATGAGTTAAGTCGTAAAAATAAATATCAATGATGAGATTGAGGTCAACAAGTTATATGATCCTAGATTGGGTGTGGGGCTAAAAATTGTCATAATCATGGTGAATCAAAGGATCAATGTTGTACATTTGATCGAGATGATTAAGATTGATGATTTGCATTAAACCTTGTAAAAAAGTCATTGTTACATGTGAGGTCAAAATTTAATGAGCATAGATTACATGCAAGGTCACCACATGGCATAATTACATAATCTAGATGGAGATCTGATAGTAATATCCATAGAATTATGTGGTGTTGTCAAGTGTCATAATTTGAGAACTCTAAATCAAATATTAACATAGCAAATTAAATCAAGTTTTAGGAGGTAAAAGATGGTGACACATGTTGGAAGAAGTAATAATCATATTTTAAAATATGGTAAATAACATGGTGATGATGCCACATAGTAAGACACATTAGATAAAAGGATTCTATAGACCAAGTTAGGTAAATGCATAAAATCAAGATCTAGTTACGATTCAACAAGCTAAAGTAGATCTTTCAAGTTTAAAGGGTACCATTAGATCTTAGTCTAAACCTTTGGTTTGGAGATTTAGAACCTACAAGACCTATTATCTGAGGTTACAACATCATTTCATGAATATGTTCATTATTCTTAGGAGGGGATCTATGTGTATAATGAGATCTTGGATTTCATGATTCTCAAAGGTAAAATAGGTTTATTTAGACCTAATAAATATCAAGAATGAGGCTATGTGACCTATTGGATATTCATTTAAGGTCATGACTATATGAAAACCAATAAATGGGATTTATTTCAATCCATAGTAGAAATATGGTCATGCTTGGAATAGGGGCAGACATAAACAAGATATGGAGGAGTGTCTTATCATTTGAAATAGTCATATCCTTGATAAAGTAGGTACCTATAACCATTTAAAATAGACATAGTCATGGCTCTGTCAGGTTCATAGATATGAGGATTTTGTCCTTATAATGAATTAAAGTAGAAGATGGCATCAAGTTCCAAGGGAAAAATTTGGTGGTTGAAGATTGTAGGTGAAGCATTTAATTCTTTCCAAAGTTTTAAGGATATTTATTCCTAAGGGATCATGACTCATCATCTTCAAAACAAATTCTTTATCTTTTAGTGTATTTCTTAGCAAATGAGAAGGTTTAAAGGCTATTGGGACAAATAAAGGTTAAATTACCAATGGATTAATAATCTTGATTTAATAAAAATATGGTTGAGAATTCATTTAAGGGTGTTGGTAGGTCATTTATCATTTTTTGATTATGTGCCCCTCCTCCTTATTCCCTTTCTATATCTCTGATTTTCTCCCTCATGGTAACACTCTCTCAGATTTTACATACTCTCTCTCTCTAATATTGGGACTCTCATAAGGACTGTATAATTTTTTAAGATCAAGAGACTCTAATTTTAACAAGGCAAGACCCTGTCAAAATTTGTAAGAACTACCTCTTGATGCAATAAGATGATATTTTACCTATCTCTTGCCTTTAAGTAGTGTTTAGTAAGATTGTGCATAATGGATTTGTAAACAATATTCTTTCATGTCCATTGTCCTTATTCCTTAAATATTTTATTAACTTGTATTATTTTTCCATCAATTTATGTTTTGTGTGAGTCTTAGAATTCATATTTGCTTCTTTGATTATCTAGTGAGACTAGTTCATGCAATACTTATACAATTAGCTAGTTTGTGAGATTATCTGAGCCAATATTGTCTTAAGATAATATAGTGTTGGTTTCAATAATATGTGAGTTTCACTTAAACTTTTTAAATCACCTTTTTATATTTATTATTAACCCTATCACCCATTCTAACCCTTTTCCAAGCATAAACATTAGTCTAGGTGATCTACCAAGAGGAAGCTAACATTCTCTAGAGGTTCAACCTCACCACATGATACCCATAGCTTGAGGTTGTTTCCATTTTGTGGTTTAGTTGTGGAGAGCCTAAATAACCATCTAAAAGGGTGTAAATTAAGACCATAATATGTTATATCATGTTGGTGGGACACTGTTGTTTACTAAGTGAAGATTTTTGGTGTTCTCTTCATCTAATGAATGTTTGTAGGCATTTTTGCAAATGGGAATGGTGACTCCAAACATTTATCAGATGGTATAAGTATCCCAAGTTCCTAGTCATAATTATTTGTTATGTATCATCACTCATTTGATCAAAATGCATGTTCTTTTCTCCCTTATCCTTCATATTAGATTATAACTATTTATGGCTTATCCCCAAGTAGATCTCAAGATTTAATGTATTAGCCTTGTCAGAGTTTGTCTCTATCTAGTCAACCAAAAAAGAGTCTTAGGGAGATAAAAATTGACCTTGAAAGATAATTGAGAGATATTTATAGGGTGGAAGAGTGTTATAGGAAACAAAAAAATATTGAATATGAAGCTTTTGTTTAGGAGTAGAAGTTGAGGTTTCATGAAGAGTGCTTAGTTAGGCAAGACCAAGCCAGGAAAGAAAATTACTATCAGTTGTTATTAAGAAAGAGAGAAAACAATATTAGACCTCAACCTCCCTCTCTTACTCCTAGTTATGATCAAACCTAACCCCTTAGTCCATCTTGTCAAAGCTCATCTCGATCAAAAATCAAGAAAATCATTAAAGCCCATTTAACTGAAGAACATGAGGCCATCCCATCATGAATCTTCTCCTATTCTAATGATCTTAAGTATTTCATACCCTCTCTTGAAAAACCAACCTATTATATACCCATTTAGGAGGAGGAGAAGGTGGCTAAATCCTATGCATTCTCCTCATGGAAATCAGTTCAGAGAAGCATAAATAAGAATGATGAAGTGCTAGTTGAGGTAGTTCAAGAAACAATTCAAGAAAAAGAGGTGTTAGCTCAACTCAATGAGCTTACCCTATAAGAGTTCCATTACTCTTTCTCCTCCCCCTCAAGAGCCACCACAATGAGAATTAAAATTCCATAGTTGGAAGGATATTATCTTAATCTACAAGCAAGGTGAACTTTTCACCCTCCCACCATCTCCTTCTTAGAGAAATAACATGTTTTATAAAAGATAGAGGAGTTTGCAGTCATAAGTGAGCCTAAAGAGGACAATTCAAGTTTCTATGATAAAGAGATTAGACAGGAATCTCACTTCACTTATACAAATACAAATTAGGTTTGGACCAATCTTTTTGGCATGGCTTTGACACTAATGAACTTGAGCCACAAGAGGACAATCCTCAAGCCAAATATAAGGGAGACCATGAATGGACTACTGACTATCTATTCTACATAGATGGAAAAGAGGATCAAAACTAATAATCAAAGGTTGGTTAACTTCAAGATGAGGTGTCAAATGAAGATAGCGCTAATATGTTAGATCTAAAGGAACACAAATCAAGCCTTGAGCAAGGTGAATGTGTCTTTTTGTACCTTTGTTAGTCAAATAAACCCTCATTTATAGTTGAAGAACAAGATGAAATCTTGAGTGAGGTTGATGAAGGAGACATCTCAAGTGCTCAAGTGATATAGTTTGAGAAGCATACTAGTGAAGGGCATCAAGATCATGATGAGTTAGACCTCACCTACAATGATGAACCACCCTTATATATATATATATATATATATATATATATATATATATATATATATATATATATATATATATATATATATATATATATATATATAGGAAGAAGAGAAATATAACTACCATATATATGATCTTAGTGAAGATGAGAGGATTGATGCAATAGACTTGCAACCAGATATCCTTAATGATGCTTTAAATGTGCATAAAAGGGTTGAACAAGATAAATATGAACACTTATTTTAAGTATTGTAAGTAAGTTGTATTTTACTTTCAGGTAATTATGTTTTCAATAAAGTATTCAAAAGTAGTCTTGGTGACTCAATCAAAAGGCTAAGAGTGGTGGTTGAACAAGTGGAGACTCCTCAAAAGGCTATTGAGAGCCAATATGCCACTTTGATCAGTGATGGGTGAATAAGATTTCAAGTCTTCCTATAGTCTAAAATTAAGCAAAACTTATTTTAGGTATTGTATGTAAGTTGTATTTTATTTTCAGGTGATTATGTTTTCAATAAATTATTCAAAAGTAGTCTTGGTGACTCAATCAAAATGCTAAGAGTGGTGGTTAAACAAGTGGAGACTCCTCAAAAGGCTACTGAGAGCCAATATGCCACTTTGATCAGCTATGGGTGAATAAGATTGCAAGTCCTCCTATAGTCTAAAATTAAGCAAAATTTGAATACTAGGACTAATATGTCTAAATTGGAGACATTTTTTACCCACTTCATCCATTGAATAGCATGCCAAAAGGATTGGACATTAAGTATCCTGGTTCACCAATTCTAATACCTCCAAAACAATGTATGTTTTATCCTTGTCCATTAAAAGTTAATGATGTTGAATGTTTCCCATTTGATCAAGGAGGGAATTAATTATAAGTGGCATCCTTATACATATTATAGTATATTTTATGTTTTCCTTTAAGTGCCTTTTGCACATTTATTTTTGAGTTGTGTGTTCCCTTCCATAAGTACCTTAGGCACAGTGTTTATTTTATTCTTATTATTCCTTTGCTTCAAGAGAAGGTTTAGAAAGGGATAACCTTGTACCATTTTCATGATCAATTGAGAATAAATAATTGAGACTCCATTCCCAATGGATAGGCTAAGGCTACTAATCTCTTGCATAGCAAGCATGTAATCCTAAAATGTCACTAGAAATGTTGGTCAATTTTAACCTACATACAAAACTCTACCTAGATGGATAAGTATTCTGGAGGTCATATTTGTGGCATGAAAAGTTGACTAGAGTTCTTATTGAATAGATGAACAAATTAGGAAATAATAAAATCTTGTTACTTGAAAGATTTTGAAACACTTTAAATAAGTCTTAAAATGTAATTTGATGATTTTTAGAAAGAAGGTTTGGAAGCATGTATAAAATTTCAAGTGAAAGAATCCATTAGGTTTCCATGGTGTTAATGGTATCCAAGGGTCATGAATAAATTTTCTCAAAGTCTCATTATTTCTTTATATCTTTGAAGAGAGAAGGCACCAACTTAAAATTACCACACCATCATGGCACGTCATGAGGGAATTAACAGATACAAGCTTTCAAAGATGGTATAGTAGTAAGAAACATGCCTAGGGATGTCAAATAAACTCCAAAATAAGTAGCCATTTAATTTAATAATATTCAAAGGATATTGAGAGTGAACACATTTCTTCTAGGTGTCAAAATCTTGCTTGATCAGATCATAGATCAATGACATGAGTTAAATAACGAAAATCAAGATCAATGGTGAGTGTGAGGTCAACAAGTTAGAGGATCCTAAGATTGGGTCTGGGGATGATAAGTGGCATGGTCATGGTGAATCAAAGTATCAATAATGAACATTTGATCAAGATAATCAAAATTAATGACATGTATTCAACCTTGTAGAAAATATCAATGGCACATGTGAAGTCAAAAGTTAATGAGACCAAATTACATGCAAGGTCACCACATATCATAAGCATATAATCTGGATGGAGATATCATAACAAGATACATATAATCATTTGGGTTTACCAAGTGTCATAATTTGGGGACCCCAAAACAAATATCTATGGACCAAATTAAATCAAGTTCTAAGAGGTGCAAGATGGTGACACATGTCAAAAGAAATATCAATCATATTTTAAAATATGGTAAATAACATGGAAAGGATGCCAAATAGGTAGACACATTAGATCAAAGGATTCCATGGACTAATTTAGGTAAATTCATATAATCAAGATCCAAATATGATTCAACAAGATAAAGAAGAACTTTTAGGATAAAAGGGTGACATTAGATCTTAGTTTTGAACTCTAGTTTGGAGATTTAAAACCTGTAGGTTCTATTATCTAAGGTTAAAACATCATTTCATGAGTATTGTCACTATTATTAGGATGGGGTCTATGTGCATAATGAAATCTTGGCTTCCATGATGCTCATAGGTATTATAGGTCTATTTATACCTAATACATATCAAGAATGAAGCTATGTGTCATGTAGGATATTCATTAAGGTCATGACTAGATTATAAATAATAAATGGGATTGGTTTTCATCCATTATATACCTATGATCATGTTTTGAATAGGGGAATATATAAATTAGATATGGAAGAGTGTCTTATCTTTTGACATAGTTATATCCTTGACAAAGCAGGTACCTAAAACCATTTAAAATAGACATAGTCCTAGCTCTATCAAGTTCATATATTTAAGTATTTTTTACTTATAATGAAGTCAAGTAGAAGATGGTGTATAATTAAAAGGGACATATTTGGTGTTTTAATATTGTAGGTGTACCATTAAATTATTTTTAGAGTCTTAATAATATTTCTTCCTAATGGATCATGACTCATCATCTTCAAAACATATTCTTGTCTTCTATTGTATTTATTAGCCAATGAGAAGGTTTGGAGGCTATTGGGAGAAATAAAGGTTAATTTTTTGATGGAGGAATCATCTTTATTTGATAAAAATATGGTTGATAATTCATTTAAGTATGGTGATAGGTAATTTATTATTATTTGATTGCGTTCCCCTCCTCCTTCTTCCCCTTCTCTCTATATCTCCTATTTTCTCCCTCATGGTAACTATGTCTTGTATTTTAGATACTCTCTCTTTTATTTTGGGATTTTCACAAGAACTCTCTAATTTTTGAAGATAAATAGACTCTCATTTTGATAAGGCAAGACCCTATCAAAATTTTTAAGAACTACTTCTTCATGCAATAAGATGATTTTTTACTTATCTCTTGCCTTTAACTAGTGTTTAGTAATATTGTACATGATGGCTTTGTGAAGGAGATTCTTCCATGTCCATTGTATTTATTCCTTAACTCTTTTAATTTGTTTTCAATATATTTGTAGGTCTAAACTTGTGTTCTTTTTCCATTAATGGATGCTTGGTGTGAGTCCTAGAATTCCTCTTTGCTTATCTGATTTCATGGTGAGCCTAGTTCATGAAATAATTAAGTAATTAGCTAGTTTTTGAGATTGTGTGAGCCAATATTGTCTTATGTTGATATAGTATTGGTTTCAAGCATATGCGAGTCTTATTTAAATTTGGTGAATCACATTTTTAGCTTTCTTAATAACTCTATCCCCCATTCTAACCCTTTTCTAAGAATAAGCATTAGTCTAGGTGATTTACCAAGAGGAAGTCAGCCTTATTTAGAGGTTCAACCTCACCACATAATACCCATACCCTAAGGTTATTTCCATTGTGTGGATTAGTTGGGGAGAGACTGAATAAACCTGCCTAAGGGTGAAAACTAATGTTACAATAAGACCATATGGGGAAGCTGGCAATAAAGAAAGAGTTGGGACTATTCCAAGATTGCTTACATATATAGTTTCTATTACTTCCCTTTAACACATAACTAAATATTAGAGACCTACAAGTCCTATAAAATTAGCTAACCTTTTCTCCATGCTTCCTCTATCTCTATTAACCACAATACATCACATGTTTTTATTATTTCTACCTCTCGATCACCAACCATTATGATAAATAAAACACCATTGGTAATGCTTTAATCCACTATATTTCCATATCCACCCCTCATCATTCCTCTAGTGGTCACCACTCCTACTTATTAACCATATACTACCACCATGACCACTTAATATCCCATTCCACCTTATATAGGGCCAACCTGTATATTTCCCAAACCAATAATTACATATACAAAGAAACCCAAGAATCCTCTTAGTTGACCTCAAAATGTGGAAATGGAGGAGAAGGGTAGAATGGGGTCAGACCCTATTGATATTTATAATATTGAGTAAGAAGATAAAATATGGGGAGATAAAGAAGGGGTGTCTAGTACAGACATCAAACAAATATAATATTTTGATGAAATAACTAAGATAAAGGAAGATGAATGGATTATTAAGGAAAGCTCCCATTTTAGAGGAACTAAAAAGATAGCAACATCTGAATAGGATGACTAAGGAGATGATAAATAAGTGGCTATAAAATTGTTATCAAATGAGGTAATAGATGTAAAATAAGGATTAGAGTCAAAATTTTAGACTTTAGTACAAGATAAAACATAAAATACACCTCCAAGCTCCCCACCTCAGGATACTATAATGAAAACCAAAATAATTAGTGCTTCATTTATCTCTCTTTGGGTTGTAATCACACCTATTTCTCATTCTATGACAAATTCCTCAATTTGACTGCTACTGTTAGTATGATAAATACTTTTCATTACTTTTATTTTTTAGACGAAATTAATAATCCTTAGGTAATTACAATGCCATTTTTGCTACTAGAGCCTATCTTACTACTATAGGTCCTATTCCTATTAGGTTTACTTATACATTAGTGATAGATTATTTAAAAAACCTACTTATCACCACAACAACCTATTCATTCTTTAGTGAAACTAGTTCTAGACCCTAAGTAATCAAAGATGGTAAATTTTGAAAACCTAGTTCCCACTTACATTTTTCCCACACAAGCCACCCCTCCTAGGCCATCTACACAACTATAAATTCCCATTGGCTAAGTTGATCAATATGATTCACCTATGGCTTCTATACATAGAGTAGGGAAGGCTAAATATATAATTGGTACACTAATCCAAAGGTATGTTATTATAATAAGGAAATTTATTCCTCCGTTTCTTGAAATATGGATATAATCTCCCATGGCCTTTCTTCCTCTAGGTCAATCCCCTTCATCAATTTGAGTAGATCAAGTAGACTAGTATATTGCATTTAACATTAATTATTGGATTAATTAGTTATAAAAACAAGAAGGAAGGTAGGCTCTAGTGATTTCTAGACAACCCACAATTAAGGTTTGTTTTGATAGATAGACAAGTACTTTGATAAAGGTGAAAAGTAAATTGTGTTTGCATAAGGGGGAAAATGTTGAGTTAGAATAGAGAGGACATATTTTCTATCATGAAGAGAATAAAATAAAATCCCTCAGACATAGATCGGTATATAGAATATCCTTATAGTTTTGTGGAATATTATATAGGAGTTATTGTTGGAAATTTAGCCTAACAAGGCCAAATGCCAATGCCTACACTAAAAAACTTATCATATCCTAGTTATCCGTGGAACTAAGATGATGTGATTGATCATCATAGTGTTCATTAAATATCATTTGAAGAGTGATTCTAATTTATTTTCACTATCACATTTTGTTTAAAGTGATTTTATGTAACCTCATGATGTTTGAGGAAGTTCGGAGGTCTTTAATAAATAACTCAAGTGGTCTTATGATCTAAAGTGCCTTAATGGAGATGGTGAAGAGGGTAGTTGATGAATTATTATGATTTTCCATAGCATATTTACTATATGTAAGGTATGAAACAAACTATAAGCTTTGAATTGTGATTAAAATACATAAAATCCTTATTTAAGCCTTTTAAGAAGGCTAAAAGGTATTCTTCATGCTACTTAGTGGCAAATCTCCTTTGTAAAGTTGTGTATATTACCTAAAAGAGAGGGTTCAATTATTTTAATGATAAATTTAGAGTAAAAAATCCATTAAATGATTCATAATACCTTTAAACACCTTCATATTCATCACTTTGCTTTAAGTTAAATGTTTCATGCTTTAGAAGTATTTCTTCATTCAAGACTAAAGCATAGTTTTGCTCTCAAAAGAAATCCCACGTGTCAAAATACCCCATTTTGCTCTCAAAAATAATTATTTGTTGTTTTAACATGTCATTTGACTCATAATCTTATTTTAATTTCCTTAAATTGGTGGTTATAAGCTTGAAGTATGAGTAAAATGCAATAAAAAGGACATCTTCATGTGTTTTCATGTAGAAGTACAGATTTATATGAACTTTTATTTATAAAATAGATCATTAGATTGAATTTGGAGTCATGAAATATGATTTAGAGAAAATTTAAGGTAAAAATATCTCAAATAAGCTAAAAGATGATTCACAAACACTACCTAGCTTCTTTTCACATCAAGAGAGCCCTTCAGGTTTGTAGACGGTATGGCCATAAGAGACAAAATCAAGATATAGAATTTTGGGAAAAGGAGCAGGTTTTAGAGATTTTATATATTTTATAATTGGTTATAATTTTATATATTTATCCTTTATGAAAAATCCTTAAAAATATAAGGCAATCATTATGCCTTCTTTATTGAAGTAAGCAACCAGTTTTCTGAGTTTTCTCCTCTCTTGAGCATATTTTTAGAAAAATAGAAGTTTGTGGAGATTTTTAAGAGTATGAACCACATTGAAATGAAAATATTAAACTTATTTATACATTTTTGAGTTTAAATTTATCTCAATAAGACATACATTTTTAATTTTTAGTCTACAAGCAAATAAAGGAAGGTAGTATGATTCACAAAGGATATAAGAATGTCATGATTTGTTGAGTTTTTTATTTGAAGGGTTTCATTTATGTTAGATGTATTTCATTTAATTAATAAAAATATTCATAAAATTAAATCCCCCTATAACACCCTCAATCATCCCCAAATATATTCATAGTCTTAGTTTAACAAAGGTTAAGGAAACTCAGCATCTATTAAGGTTTTTGATGATTCCCAAGTTTCCATTTTTGTAGTGTATGCTTGCTTAAAATCCTCCAAAATTATATATATTATTGGTATATATGCCTATGATTACCTCATGGTAATAAAGAATATATTTATAGTGGATTCATGTTGTTTTTACCTCCCTCTTGTGCCATCCCATCTCACTAACTTTCACACTATCATTCATCATTATTGTAAGCTTTCCACTCCATCTCCATTCTCATTTCCATTTCCATTACCATAATATCATTTCTCAATAACTTATACCTCACTATTTAATTATAAATAAGGATTAAAGAGTGTTTATAAACCATCATGGATATGAAATTAGGAATAAAAACCTTAAAACACTAATTAAGAGCTTAAAGATCATCTACAACCAAGGTCATTAGAACATCTATATTTTCTTATTAAGGTCAATTTCAATGAAAATTTGTGGGTCGAGGTATCTAAGGTAATATTTTTACTCTCATTATTTTTTAAGAGCATAATATTGATGATGGTGACCTCCTAAAGCTCCTCTATCAGCCAATCTTTGTCCCAGTCTATACAAGTAACACAAGAATCTCCACCTACAATCATGCTAAAAAGAGGTGAGATTAATGGTGTAAACAAGGATAAACTTGTCTATTATAAGGAAAGAGATAAATACTAATGGGAATTTAAAATAAATTTAATATCATTATATTGACCTTGGAGGTATGTTAGTCTCAATTTCAAGACCTAAAACTACACATAATTCATACAAAGGCCAAATTTTCATACATGATCAAGTCTATGATGAAGAAAGGTCTATGTTCAAGAGGTAGCATAATGAGTAAAATAAAAAATTATAGTAAATTAATTCACATGAAAAATATTTTAAGGTAATACCCTAAGTATGGATCAAACTTATATTTGGATATATCCTCATGAGAATCAACAACTAAAACAATGTTTGAATGGATCTTGAAGTAGATGAAACTTTGAGTAAATTATATGCAATGTAGTGAAGGTGTTGTTATATATTTAGGTTAAATTATGATTATTAAAATGTTTAAAAATAACTTAAGATGATTATTAATGACAAAAAATGAGGTCTAAATTACAAGGTAATATAGCCATCACCTCACAAGGTCACCTATATGCCTATGTTTCAAAAGAGTCTATTTACAAGAATAATGAATGACTTGAATTCTTGGAGAGACCAAAAATTCCATTTTAAGTTTCAATATAGTACAATATATAATTTAATGAGATAATATAAATGATTATTCCTAAGTAAAATCATGAAATGCATAGTCTTGATCCTAAAACAACACTTATAGGCACACCTAATGGAGTGTACTTAAGCATATATCTAAACAATAAGGAAGAGTAAAGATTGAAAGAATATTGAGATATGTGAAACCAAATAAATTATATGGGATTTTTAATAAGTTAATAATACAGGAGGTGAGATTATAAAGTATAAATTTTTCACTCAAGAGAACCATGTAGTTAGATCTTCACCTACAATAAATCAAGAAATTGTTGAAGCAATTTCAATGTTTAGAAGGTAAACATGACTCATTGAGATATGAGGTGGTTATATACTTAAATAAAACATTAAAAAAAATTAATATAGTAGTAATAATCACATTAAATACCTATAAATATCCTCATTACCTCTTATGAATTCCTATAGTCAGTATTCATAGAGTATAAGCTAGAAGAAAGTGAGGAGATATAGTGTTATAATCAGTTATATGGGGTTGAAAAGAGAATTTTTAAGATAATAATCATATGTGATGATTATAATGACATAATAAAATCATCTTTATGACCTTGACAAGGTAAAAACGAGAGTGATAGATTAATTTCAGTTAGAAACCTTTTAAGACACATATGCAGCCTTATTTAGTCTTGGAAGATTTGAGTGTTGAGGCCTCTATAGGCATGGCTCTAAAATTTGGTATATATTTTTTTAATGAGTGTATTTATGTTTAAATTTTATTTTTAAGGTAAAATAAATAATGTAAGCATCCACTATTTTGTCATAGTCATGCCTTAAGCTGTTAATAATCAATAATGGAGCTAAGTAGACTATTTGGAGGTCCAATAAATCAAACATGGGGTTTAAAATCCATGTAAGGTTTTGTAAGGAATTTATATGTGATTTTTATTCTTTATGAATATTATGATATTTATCAAACTTAAGTTTTTAAGTTAAGATGCCCTTGAGGGTTAGATAAAGAAGAAAGATCCAAAACAGGCATGTGTGCATAATCTTAAGAACTTTTGTTTATTTTGAGGTTTATTTGAAAATGTATGTAGTTTAAAGAGGGTTTTAAAAGGTATATAAATGTTATATTATATTTATAAACCTATTATATATTAGGTAGTGATCAAACTTAGTCATCTATGGGTTAATAAAATATAACTTCTAAGAAACCCTAGGCTAGTGGAATCAAGGCATACAATGCATAAGGTACTAGGAGATTTAGACCAAAGAATTATTATCACTATGAGAAAATATTTTTTAATTTTCAAACTGAATAAAAAAATCATTTAAGTAAATACTTTCAAACCTCTGTCTTACATAAACATGCAGTCCAAATAGTCATTCCTATAGGCACAATCATAAGACATGGAGACAAAGTGGATTTTTGAAAACCAAAGGAAGTGAAAAGGGATAGAAACAAACTATAAAAACTTTATCATGATGTTTTTTTTGTAAAAAATCATCTAGAAGTGCCTCAAATATCCAACACTTACTAATAGATCAATTAGGTGTAAAACCCTATTTTAGGCATAAAAGGCCTATACCATCATGAAGACACTTGCAAACCCTTCTAGGAAAATGACAAAATGAGAATTTTTTAAGGGGATGGTTTATGTCATAAATTATGTTTTAAAGTTTATAAAGGAAAAATAAAGTGTAGTTTTGGTCTCAAAGAGATAATTCAAACTATTCAGTCTAGACAGTCAATTTGAGTTGCCTATTCAAGAGTTCATATCTTTCATCATAGGAGGACTTGAGTCAAATTATCTTTGAATGAGTTATTAACCATAGTTAACTTTAAATACATGAATTATTGAGGTTAATTGAGGAGATTGGGTTTATGAACCATTTCTAAGACTATAAGTAGGTCCATAATGCATGCAAAAGACCCCAAGTCGACTTATCTACATACATATCTTGACACACCATTTGCATGGAAACCAAATTTATTATTAAATTTGAGGTGGTATGTGGACTAAATATACATGGAAATAAGTTTTGGTTTTGAGGTTTGTATTTTCTGAACCATCGTTAAGAAGGTGGACCTCCAAAACCCTCCCTAAACCTTGCTACAAACAAGTTTTGATAAAAGTGAATATTATTGCATCCAAACACACATTAATCAACATATAAAATATTTAATAATGAATTAAAATAATAGTGTCCTATCCATGGTACCATGATGTATGGAACTATACAAACTTATCATAAAATAGGTTAATTTGAGGAAAATATACATAAATAGAGGTAAAATACAGTTTAAGATGATGCCAATTATTAGAGAATGATTTTTGTAACTTTTTTTACTTTATAAAACCATTATATGATCAAAAACATGATTGAAAATGCCTTTTTTAACTTCTTATAATCATCTAGTCTTTAAGATTAAAGGACAAAGTGTCCTAGTCACCCAATCTAACAAGTTTTTAGGTGTTTATTCCTTAATAAGACCAATGTTATGATTTGAGGCATTAATTTAGCCTAAAAATAACTTTTTATTAGGTTTATAAATTTTCATGCATCTTATTATGGACATAAAACACTAGCAATTAGGCTACTAGGCCTAATTGACCTAGGATACCTACTTGGTCAATCAAGTAAATACCAAAGATGGCATAGAACACTATTTAGAGAGTTAACTTAAGTGATAATTAAGGAATAACTAAATATTAAGTGGCATAACTGATCCTTAAATTTTAATCACATTCATAATTATTGCTTATGATGATTTGATTTATCTTGAAGTGGCAATCAATGCATGTTCCATGTTTTAATGCAAGAAGCTATATTTCTCTTGAATTAAGTCTTATGATAAAGGAAGGAGAAGTGGTTATATAACTATGATGTCACACCACCTTCTTTTAAATTCCCAATAACTCACTGAAGGAACATACAAGATCATCAAATATTAAGAGATTATTTGGAGGACTGGTGGTAACTATTTTGTAACTAAAGTGATGTATGAGTTAATGAGGGTCATGGATGAGTTACCTTATCTCATCTATGCCATTATTTATTCTTATTTTATATATATTTAGGATTTTATGATTTATAAAAATATCCCTCTCTTGGGAAGGAGAAAACTCTACCAAAATTAAACTTTATAACCTCTTGGATTAATAAAATGGATTGTTATAGCTTCTCTATGATTGAATTATAGTGTGCATATGCTTATTTATATGTGTAAAATTGGTATGAATATTCCTTTAATTAAAATTTACATTCTACACCTATATTTTTATGAGTTTCCTTATGTAGGTTATATGAAGTGTCAAAGTTTGATGACCATGTTGAAGTTTTATCTAGTTAAAAGTGTTCAAAAAAAACCTCTCTCCCTTAACCTTCAAGTTAAAGTCATTCACCATGACCTCCATGTAAAATAATGTTGAACAATAAGCCTTATAGATAGTCTTATAGTCATTTTTTAGTTAATTAGTGATGTTATGAGTGTAAAATTGATTGGATGAATCATTTAGGTGCATCACCATCACTTGTATAGGTTTTACATTTTAGTTATCTTTCTAATTCTTTTCACCCCCAAAGCAAATAGTAGGTTTTACTGATTGATTCAAAGTTGATACATTAGAATATCTAAGATAATAATATAGAGGTTTGGTCTAAGATAAAGGTATACCAAAACCTTTTGTTAGTCCAATTTTGAAGGAGATTTGAGTAATCTAGTTTAATATGATACAACTTAGTTTGTTAATAATTCTAACATGATCGATGGGACACAAATCTAACCATTGGAGCATCACATTAACATCTTGGTCTTCACAAGTAGATTCAAAAAGTTATCTTGGTCATCATTTCAAATGTATCAATAGATTTTATTTATAATTCATTTATTTTTGTGTCTTATGGTGAATTATGGTTGCATATGGGGTAGAATCCTTTCACATACCTCCTTGTTAGCAACCCTATTATCCTTCCTAGTTCTAATCTAATCCCTATCCATCTCATTATCACCCCTATCATCTCTATATTCACCTAATCAGCAATAATATAACCATTATTAGGCTTATAATCCTATTCAATACCAAGGATACTACTATATCCCTCCCTTATAAACCTCATTCACTTCTTTGGTAACCTGCTTATCAATCTAATTAGTCATGAAAATATCATGACATTACAAATTAGATCATCCAAGTTCTAATAAATTATTTTATAAAGTTTTAAATATACCTTGTTTAGCTATGAGAAATACATGGTGAGCATTCACACACAAATTAGCCATGGACATGATATCCCTATGCATCAGATTGAGAGCATGAGGGATTTATTACATCAATATAAACAAGAGTTGGAATCTTTCATAAGATAAGGCCATTCAAAAGTCAGTGTTGATATACTTCATAGAAGTGGTTTATTTAAAGGCATTGAATATAATTTTACATTACATGAGAGACACTAGGTTCACCATAACCAAAAATAGGTTCCTTCCTTCATTCCACATCAATCCTCCATTGAACTTCCCTTTTCCCCTCAAGAATATCAAACAAACTTGTATCATATCCCTCAAAATTCTTCTCAAACATTACCAACTTTTCCTTATTTTATGTTTATCAAAGAGATACCTCAAAAGGTGGAAGAAGTGTCTCTTAAGGAGACAGAGTTCCATGTTTCACAATAAATTATACAAGGGCCTTCATTTTTTATTAATAGGGAGAGATATATAATAAGGTGGTGCTTGATTTTGAGTCTCACCTTGATACACAAGTTTATATTTCAAAACAACATATATATTATTCAATAAAAGCTAAAAAAGAAAAACATAGCCAAAAACAAGCTCCTCTATTCATACCCATGGTTACAATAAGTGAAAAATAAAAAGTACCTAAACCCAAGTTTATGACTTGGAAACAAGTATAGTAGTCAAGGGAGAGAGAAGAGTAGTCAAACATAATCCCAAGTGTTGTTATTTAAAGTAAACATGAAATCATCCATTCCCCACTCCTCCCTCCTAAAAATCCTATAGCTTTCCCCTCATGGAAGTCTATTCAAGAAAATATGTAGTAGAGAGAGGAAGTGATGGTTGTCAAATATGAGCAACCCAATGAGTAGAAAGAAGCATTCATGGAAACACCATTGGATTTGTCTCATCTTCTTGATATTTTCCATGGGTTCACCATGTCAATCCAAGAGAATAAACCTATACTTTGTGAGATAAATGAACAAGATTTAGCTGAAGTGATAGAAGATGAGAGTGACTTGAGTGAGAAAGAAGAATATGGTTTCCATGAACTCATTGGTCATAGTAGCTGCCATTCATCATAATAGTCCATAAGAGCTTGCAGAAGTGGTAGAAGATAAGTGGAAATTAGTTAATGAAGATGAGGGTAAATTTGACTTTGAGATCATGATAAATCATCAAGTTGATGTTGAAGATGAAACAACATTAAATGACTAATCATAGATAGCAAATGATGATTTACAACCTCATGATCATGATAAATAAAGTGAGATTTCAAACTATGATATGCTTGATCCTACATCTTCTACTATTCAAATAGAATAAAATATAATCACACCTTGGTTGAGTGTGAAACAATAAATGGGCTTATTTGATATCATAAATTTAGGTTACTCTTTACTTGAAGATGATTCATTTCATGTTAGGAGTAGTTTCATCAAGAAAGGAGTTAGCTCTCCAAGCACACCATTCCAAGAGGTTATCTTATCATAATATCACTTGTTTGATCTTTTCAACCAATGTTATCAACTACTTAATCCATATTCAATTGTATATCCACTTTTGTAAGTGAGAAATGAACTCAAATTGACTCAAGAAGTCATGAAATTAGATGCCTCTCTCTTCCAAACTATCCTTGTAGTCATAACAAAAGAGACACTTCAAGTAATGACCACAAATAACTTATGACTGAGGAATAATTGATATTATTTATGAAATAAATATAGATATGGGAGGAGTATGGTTGGGTCTTATACTCACATGTACAATCCATGCACCTAAAATTAGATCTAGAAGGACCAGTTACATTCCCAAGAGGCCATAAATGTGTTAATGCTCCTAGCTACAAAAAAGAGCCATTAATATGTGGCAATTAAAATTTAAGGTGCCATGGTGGTCAATCAATTTTTCCATTTGACCATGCAGGAAAGAATCTAACCTTAGGTTGGTTATTTATTTTGTTTTCTTATTTAAATAAGTGTTTAACACAAGTAGTAGTTTGTTGCCTTATCATTGTGCTTGTCTTGTTTTCTTATTTCCATAGGTTAGGTGTGTTTTCTTCTTAGTTTAAGTTATATTCCTTTTATTGTTTATATTAATGTCCTGTTGTTTGTTGAATTCATAAGAAAGGTGTCTCAAAGTGATAAATATATTTGGCAGTACAAGGTAATCATCAAAATCATGTTTTTATGTTTTAAACTATCATTATCATGAAAATTTAGTAGGTTCTATTGACTAGTAGGCTAGTAAACCCATGTGAGTCACCAAAAATGTTGGAAATTTGGCTTATTAAGGAAAAATTCCAACCCGTACACTAAAAAAATTTTCATTTCCTAGTTGTCTTTGGTCCTCAGATGATGTGTTTGATCATCACAATGTTTATTAATTGTCATTTTAAGAGTGAGTCTCATGTTTTGACATTGTCATATCTTGTTTCAAGTGGTATTAGGTAACATCATCATGTTTAAGGATGTTTTGAGGTCTTCGACAAAGAACTCAAGTGGTCTTATGATCTAAAGTAACTTAATGAAGATAGTGAAGAGGGTAGTTGATGAATTGTCATGATATTCTCTACTGTATTTGGTATATGGAAGGTATGAAACAAACTATAACCTTTTAGGTGTGATAAAAATACATAAAATCCTCATTCAAGACTTTTAAGAAGTTTAAAAGGTATTCTTCATGCTACTTAGTGGAAAATATCTTTTTTAAAGATGTGTATATTGCCTAATGATTTAACAATTTTGAGACTATTGGTGTATTGTTCCTAATTTAGTTAAAGGCTCTAGTAGTAAAAGAAATAAATAAATAGACAATAATTAATCTACTAATCTATGTAAATTAATTACAATTTGAACTTTTCTAAAAATAGTAATAAGGAGAAGAAAATAAAACTTAGCTAAAAATTGATTGATCTAACTGAGATAGAGGCTAGAATTCACTATGTAGGACTGGGAAACTATCACAAACTAAGATCTAAACTTCATTTTTTGATTATATAGGAGCACCAAAACTAGATAGGAGTGGCACCAGAATTATAATCTACATCTACCGCTATTATCCTAAGAATTTGAGCTTTTTGGGTTTTATTTACCAAGTCTGTGTGACCTTGTCTATAAAGTTTTAGTAGTTGGAAGTCTATAGAGATCCTTATAGAGTAGATTTTATCTTCAAACCCTATCTTCCATTACGTATTGACCAATTTTTAGAAATATGGGGGGGTTAGTGTGTGAAAGATTAACTAGACATGGATCCACACCCACTATGTGGCCACGTTGCCTACATACCAATACTCTAAAGAGGGATCAAGCCATATGTAGTTCTCCCACTTGATGTTCTTTGAGAAAATATATGTATGAAGATGTAGAATGCTAAACTAGATGTGCTTGAGGTGGTTAGGGATTGGTGTAAGGATTTGAATAAGCTTGTAAGTGTATTGGCTTGTTGTATGTAAAGAATAGGTAAGATTACTTTAGTAGTCTTGTTTGTATTCTTATTTTCTTAGTGATAATTTTCAAACCTTTCCAAATAATCTTTGAATGGGATTTTATAGGGATCTATTGGTCATGGGTTGAATGTACTCACATTAGGCTATCAAGGAGAAGGATGGGGAACTAGAATAATTTGACCATTGAGGCCAAAGATGTACTTAGACAATAGCACCAAAAGTGGATAAGAGTGGCACTGATGCTATAGTCCTAGTGTGGTGCTATTTTCTTGAATAGATGAGACCTAGGGGGATGGATCTATCATGAAAATAGGGGTCTAGTTTAGCTGGGATCAAGTCTAGAAGGCTATGGATGATTAGGAATTAGTGAAAAGATGTTTATGAGGGTTATGAGAGAAATTAATAGGGACCTAATGGTTTGGTGTCATCAACCATGCTCAGGTTACCAATTTTCACATTTAATATGACTACACTTGCCACACTTTATTTTAGTGATGCAACAAAGCAAATTACTAAGATAAAGGAAAAATAGAAAGCATACCTAAACTTACCTATAAGGATGAATCTCATGAATTTGTGTGATGTTGAGTATGCATAAAGAGAACACACTTTGAATTACAAATCTATAGGAAAAAAAGAGTAAATTAGTTCTTACTAGATACATTATATCTAAACTAAAAATGCACAAGGCTAGGTAAGAGAGAGAGGAAGAGAAAGTAATTAATACACCTCACAAATTATATAAAACAATATAAAACCTATTGTGATACTGAGTGATGTTGAGTAATGATCGATGATGTTGTACCAAGAGTAATATCGTGAATGGATGTCAGTGCTCAATTCTCCAAGAGTGCCTCAAGAATGCAAAGGCTAGCCCTTTGGCTCTATCATCACCCACTAAGTGAATCTAGGTGATCATGTGTGTGTTAATAAATTTTTTGAATATCTATCTAATCCCTCTGAATAGGTTTCTCAAGAATATAAAGGATAGCTAGTCCTTTGGCAACATCATTTCCCTTTAAATTGAAGCTATGAACTAATACAGGTATAAAATGTGTGTCATATGAGATGGATCCTAAGGCCCATGAATGTAATATGATATAAAAATGTTGGAATGGATATCTAAATGTATTATATAAAATAGGCCACTCTTTTCTACTTCTAAATATGGAGATTAAGCTTGTATGAAAGCCACTCTAAACTAGTGCACTAGGCTTGTATGAAAGTCATCAAGAACTTAAGAAATCAAGAAGTTAGGCTTGTATGAAATCCATTACAAAATTATGTCAACCACCTAAAAATGGAATAAGGCACACATCTACTAAGAATTCTTGGGTAATGATAAACTCAAAAAGAAAAAAAATGTGCCATGCACATTACCCCTAATCACTGGTGTCTAAAATATGGATTCTGATCTAGAAGTCATATCAACTACCATGTCTAAAACTCAAAGTGAGAGCCATCATGAAATTCATGATTATCCCTATATCTAGATTCTTTGATCAAAAGTGTATTGATAACTATAGCTGAACCAACTTTTCTACCTACTTCTAAAAAGTCTAGTTTTTCTACTATTTAGATAGGAGCACCAAAAGTGAAAACTAGTAGCACCAATGATGTATTCCAAGTTAGGCATTATTATTTGGGCCAAATTTGATGACTTTTTTAATATTATAATTACCTACCTAGTCTATTCTGACTATTCTAATGTTTAGTTGCTATTTTGGATGTTTTGAATGCTACTTTTTTTACTATTAAGAGCTCTGATCTCTATGATAAAATACCAATTTATTTCCCCTTCTTCTAAGGGTAGGAATGAAGACCATAAAATGACTAACCTTAGAATAAAGAGCCATGAAAGTATTTTATATTGTAAAGATTCATGATATAGCAATGATAATTGATAAGATATCTCAAGATATAACATGATTTGTATTAAGAGTTTGTTAGATCAACAAGGGTATGCCTAGATAGATATATTAATGTAATAACATTTGAAATTTACTAAACTAGAAATTAACATCTTGTTATTTTTTATTTATAGTAATAGATCATGATGTCCATCATGACATCTAATAAGATAAATGCATGATGTGGATGATGGCATTGTAAACGATGAGAAGTAAACAAGTAACAAACACATAAGGAAAGAAGCAAGAATCATACAAGGGTGGCCAAAGGGGCACATAAGCAAGGGAAATTGTTACATGTCACTTAAAATAGAAAGAAAGCATACAAGTCATGTTCAAATATCATATATACATATAATTGAAACAAGCAAGGGTTGGCATGTAGGCCACAATCATATAGAAGAGTACAAGATAAGGACATTGGCAAATGTCCTAAGGCACATCAAAGAAATAGAAGCAAAGGACATTGTAAAATGTCTTAAGGCACATACAAGAGGTAATTAGGAGCTAATAAATTCGATCATATTTATTTATTCAAAGCAAGAAAGGAAAGCATGTAATAATAGGAAATAGAATCGTATCTAAATAATCAAATTAAGAGGGAAAGTATGCATGACATGTTAGTACAAGACTAGGTATATTCTAATAAATACATAACTATTATATACTAGTGAGTGTCGATATATTAATCTATGTAAACTAGTATGTAACATACATTGACATGATAACTAGAGTGTGTGGTGTAGGAATGACAAAACTTGGATGGTGTAGTCATGTAAAATATGCCCCTAATGGGTATGTATATTGATGTATGTCTTGATGTATAAGTAGGATGCCCCCTCAATGGGTAGAGTGAATCAATAAAAGAGCTAGATGTCACTATACACACTCTAAAGAGATCAAGTGAAGAATGGTAATGTAGATAAATTGATAAATAATAACATAAAATATAAAATGTAAGTCTAGCATGATAGTAGAAATGTAAATCATGGATGATGATTACAATTGAAATATTTTTGGCATTTTTGAATTATTTACGTGTTTTTGTATTTTGAAATATTTGAATGTTTTTGATTTTTTTAAAAGTTTGAATGTTTTTGGATTTTTTAAATATTTATAAAATATGTAAAAGCAATCACATAATTAATATGTATAAGAAATAATAATAAAATATATAGAAACATTTGAAAAATAAATCTACAAACAATCATGCGAATAAAGCAATATGTATATGATGACATAAAAGACTAGGATGGAGGGGGTAAAGGGTCCAAGGATGGAGCTCATTAGGGATGGAGATGGATTAAGGGATCACAACCATTATAAAATGCCTCAAGATCATCATCATAAGTATCATCACATGATGTATAAGTTATGTACATGGTGTCATTCTATTAGAGATGAAATGAAGGCTGATATAGTGGTGGAGATGCTAATTCTTCTCTTGGATATTTAATTTTGATAGTAGATTTCTTCAGTGGAAGTGGAGAAGATGGTGTTGGTGGTTTTGTATTATAAATAATACCCTAAAACTATAGTTTATCTAGTCTTTGTTTTAAATCTATACATGACTTTGTATCATGGCTTGTGATCCTATGAAAAAGACAAAATGGGTGACCATCCTACTATGATAATCTATTATTACATCTATGTCATATTGTAGCTAATATGATTAATCCATGATCAAGTAACATTTATAACATTATTTATTTTTGATTTTGTGTGCTTTTTCCCTGAATCTAAATGACTAGTTTGATATCCATAGAGGTAACCATGTGAATTGTATGTGCCAAGTGATCTATATATGGTCATAAATGTGGAGTATATCTTGAGAGTGTAGTAAAAGATGATAAGAGTGATGTAAGATTTCTAATGAGAGATTTATATTAATCTTCATACTTTCTTAAGCCTATTGGTGTGAAGTTCAACCCACACAAATAGTCATCTATGAGTGTGGGTGTCATATCATCATGTAAAAAAGCTTGGGAATATATATCAACATCATGTACATATGGTAACTCAAAATTTACCATATGGGGTAACTATGATATGGGAGTCTCAAAAACTATAGTAGTACAAGATAATGGTGTTATGAGGGTGTCTATAAATGATGGAGTAACTATATCTATATAATTAACTGGTATTGTTAGAACTATTATCAGTGAATGTATAACTGTAATAGGGGTAGGAATCATGACTAGTGGAGTAGCTAGAATGGTTGAAGCTACTATGATTGGATGAATATTTAGAGCTAAGGGCACAACTATAAGTAGAGGAGTGTGAGAAGTTCTAGTCTATACCCCTCATATATATATATATATATGTATATATATATATGTGTGTGTGTGTGTATATATATATATATAGTCAAGAGAAATAAAATGAGGTGGTGGCTAAACTGTGATATGAGGTGTCTCATATGGTGAAATAGTTGAAGATGACTCTATAGTTTGATAATATCTAAATGGCTAGTTATTTATTAGACATGTGTATAGGTATCCTTCATGGAGAAACTTAACACATAAATGAAAAGTAGAAGGAAATACCCTCATATCAGGTATATAGGGTCATCTAAGTAAAATATTATAATGAAGATGATCTAGCATGACTTGGAACTGTGTGGAAAGGGTTTTGGGTCCTACCATGATTTTGAAAGCAATGGTGCCCAATGTCTGTCATGGTATATCATTAAATCCTCAAATTTTCTTATATGATTTTTACATGGAGTCCATGTCTATGCTTATGATCTATAAGAATGTACTATTACATATATTATGTTTGGAACCACTATCAACTAGAATTCTCTTAACGGTGCTAGTTTTGGCTTGAACTTATATGATTAGTGATAAGTTTTGATCAATTCTTGTCTGAGATGGAATGTCATCATGATCAAAATTAATAAAATATTCTATATTTTTTATCATGTTACCATTAATGAAAAATAATAAGGCTCTAAATCAATGGGCAAGAAGTTTGAGTGAATGCCTCATAGAAAAGGTCCTTGAATACATTATCTTTCTAAAGTAGTTCTAACATTGAAATCTTAACTAGAGTGTTTCTCAACTTATCGCTAATATCATATTCCTTGTGTAGATCTACCTATGTGGGTGTGTTTGGCTTAGGATGAGAAGGAATAGGAGGGTGGTGGGGCCCCTAACTAAGTGGAGGAGGTATGGTGGCACATTAATTAATATCTCTGAATGCATTATATACTATACATATAGGTCTAGTAGTAGCTATAGGAGGAGAGTGAATATAATCGATAGGTTGAGGTGGTGGACATATAAAGGGTGTCAAATAGGCTCTTTGGAGATGGCTGGTGACCTAGGGAAGAGCAAAATAGACCATACAACATGATTGGCATGGGATGGAGGTTCTAAGGGAGGTGGTGCAAAACATATCTTAACATGTTCAATAATATCTTTCTTAACATCATCCCATATAATGAAAATTAAAACATTAAATGCAAAGAATGAGGCTTTATACTAACATATGATAAACTTCATCATTCATGTACATGATAGGACCAATGATGGTCTCCTTAATATTTGTAAGAAATGTATGAAAAATTTGTAAATAAGCAATATCCATTTTTGAAATCTGATGTGAGAATGTAAGGTGATATCTCAAAAGCAATAGGACCTAGTGTATGCAACTAGGGTTTGAAAAATGATTTATTTGAACAATTTACTATGAAAGTTTGAAATTGAAAGTGAATTTTTAAGCTATATATACAAGTAAAAAAACCATAAATTTATTGGAAAATTTGTGATTTAAAGAGACCTAGTAGATACAACTAGGGTTTTGAAAAATAAATGTTTTTAAAAATTACTATTGAAATTAGAAATTTGAATGGATTTTTTAATTTAAATATGGTAGTAAAAAATCAAAAAATTATGGGAAAATACTGGGACCTAGTATGGACAACTAGGGTTTGAAAGAAAATTATTTAAAAATTACTACAAAATTTTAAAATTTAATGCTAATATCTGATTTTATTATGAAGGTAAAAAATTGGAAAAATATAAGAAAAATTAGTAGGTAATTTACCCTAAGGTTTTTATGCACAAATAAAGTAAGTCATGTTCACCAAGTGATTTAATAATTTTGGGAATATTGGTGTATTATTCCTAATTTAGTTAATGGTTCTAAGTAGTAAAATATGTAAATAAATACATAATAATTAAGCTACTAATTTGAGTAAATTAATTGTAATTTAAATTTTAAAAATAATAATAATAATAAGGATAAGAAAAAAAAAGTTAGCTAGAAACTGATTGATTTGACTGAAATATAGACTAGAATTCACTATGAAGGATTGGGACACTATCAAAAACTGGGATCTAAACTTCATTTTGTAATTGTATAGGAGTGTTATAACTAGATAGTAGTGGCACTAGTACTATAGTCTACTTTTTCCACTATTGTCTTAATGATCTGAGCTTTCTAGGTTTTGTTTGCTAGGTATGTGTGACCATATCCACAATGTTTTGGTAGCTATAAGTCTATAAATATCCCTATAGAACCAATTTTTAGCAAGAGGCGGGGGGGTTAGTGTGTGTAAGATTCACTAGACATGGATCCATACCCCTTGTGTGAGCACATTGCCTACATACCAAGAATCGAAAGAGGGATCAACTAATATGTAGTTCTCCTACTTGATGTGCTTTGTGAAATTGTATGTATGAAGATGTAGAATGCTAAACTAGATGTGATTGAGGTGGTTAGGGACTAGTGTAAGGATTTGAATAAGCTTGTAAGTGTGTTTCTTGGTTGTATGTAGAGAATGGGGAAGATTTCTTGAGTAATCTTTTTTATATTCTTTCTTACTTAGTGATAATTTCCAACCCTATCCAAATGATCTTTGAATGGGATTTTATATGGATCTATTGGTCATGGGTTAAATGTATTCATGTTAGGCCGATAAGGAAAAATATGGGGAACCAAAATAAATTGACCATTGATACCAGAAATGGACTTGGACAATAGCACTAAAAGTGGATAGGAGTGTCACTAGCACTATAGTCCTAGTGTGGTGTTATTGTCCTAAGCAGATAAGACTTGGGTGGATGGATCTATCATGAAAAGAGTTATCTAACTTAGATGGGATCCAGTTTGGAAGGCTACAAATGATTGGGAATTAGTGAAAATATGATTATGAGGGTTATGAGAGAAAGAAAAAGGTACATAAGGGTTGTGTGTCATTAGCCATTCTCAAGTTACCAATTTTCACATTTTATATGACTACATTTGGCCCCCCTTTATTCTAGTGATGCAACAAAGTGAAATACTAGGATAAAGGAAAAATAAAAAAATGTACCTAAACTTACCTATAAGGTTAAATATCATGAAGCTATGTGATGTTAGGTTTTCATAGAGAGAGCATGCTATGAAGTACAAATTTGTAACAAAAACAAAGAGTAGATCAGTTCTTACTAGATACACTATATCTAAAATAAGAATGCACAAAGCTAGGTAAGAGAGAGATGAAGACAAAGTAACAAATACACCTCATCAGGTACATAGACCAATACAAAACCTATTTTGATGATGGATGATGTTGAGTAATGATGGATGATGTTATACCAAGAGTAATATCACAAACAGAGCTGAGTGCTCAACTCCCCAAGAATGGCTCAACAATGCAAAGGTGAACCCTTTGGATCCATCATCACTCACTAAGTGAATCTAGGTGATCATAGATGTGTTGATCAATGTTTGGACTATATATCTAATCTTTCTAAATAGGTGGTTCAAGAATACAAAGGCTAGCTAGTCCTTTGGTTCCATCATTACCCTATGAAGTGAAGTTATGAACTGATACCAATTTGAAATGTGTGTTGTATGAGATGGATCTTGAAGCCCATGAATGTACTGTGATCTAACCATGTTAGCATGGATAGCCAAATGTATGATAAAAACTAGGCCACTCTTTTCCACTATGAAATATTGAGATTAGGCTTGTATGAAAGCCACTCCAAACTGGTGCACTAGGTTTGTATTAAAGGCACTTAGGAACTCAGGAACTTGAGAACTCAATAAGTTAAGCTTTTATGAAATCCATTTCAAAATGATGCCAACCACCTATAGATGGAATAAGGCATGAAACTACTAAGAATGTATGTGTAATGTTAAACTCAAAAAGGCAAAGAAATAAATGTGTTGCACGCATTACCCCCAATCATTGGTATCTAAAACACGGATTCTAGTCTAGAAGTCATATCAAATTCCATATCTAAAATTGAAAGTAAGATCCATCATGTCAGTCATTATGCCCCTTATATCTAGATTCACTAAGTAAAATTATACTAAAAATAGTTGATTCTAAACTATTCTAGTTGTGTAAAATTGTAGCTAAACCTACTTTTTTACCTGCTTTTAGAATGTTTGGTTTTTCTACTATTTAGACAAGAGTGCCAAAAATAGACACTAGTAAAATCAGTGTTGTATTCCAAGTTTAGGTCCATTGTAATGGGCCAAGTCTAGTGACTATTTTGATATTATCATAATTTCCCTAGTCCATTTTGACTATTTTTATGTATAATTGTTGATTTGGGTGTTCTAAATGCTTCTTTTTTACCATTAAGAAATTTGATCTCTATGAAAAAAACCCTATTTATTTCCTTCTCTTCTAAGGGTAGGAATGAAGACCTTACAATGACTACCCTTAAAAAAAGAGTGATGTAAGTGTGTTATGCTACAAATATACATGATATAACAATGAAAATTGATAAGATATCTCAAGATAAACCACGATTTGTGATGAGAGTTTGTTATATCAATAGGGGTATGCTTGGATGGATATAATAATTTAATAACATGTTTTATGTAATGAACTAGAAATGAAAGTCTATTTAGTTTTTAGTTGGATGGATGAAGCATGATGTCCATCAAGGTATCCAAAAAAACAATATAAATACATGATGTATATCATGGCATTACAAACAATCAGAAGTAAACAAGAAACAAACACACCAGGCAAGAAGCAAGAAGCATATAAGGGTGGACAATGGGCCACACAATCAAGAGACATGGGCACATGTAACTCAAACTAGAAAGCAAGCATACAAGGCATGTTCAAATGTTGTATACAGATACAATTGAAACAAGCAAGGGTTGGCACAAAGGCCACAATCATATAGAAGAGTATAGTAAAAAGACATTGGCAAATGCCTTAACGCACATACAAGAGGCAATCAAGAACTGATAAATGAAATCATATCTAGTTATGCAAATCAAGGAAGGAAAGAATTTAATAATTATAAATACAATCACATATGACTAATCAAATCAAGAGGGAAATTATGTAATACATGTTAGTACCAGACTAGGTATATGCTAAGAAATACATAATTGATATATACTAATGAGTGTCGATAGAGTAATATGTGTAATTTAGTAAATAATATACATAAACATGATAACTAGAGTGTGTGGTGTATTAATGACATAACTTATATGGTGCATTCATATATAAGATGCCCCCAGTGGGTATGTATATCAATGTATGTCTTGTTGTAGAAGTAGGATGGCCCCTCAATGGGTAGAGTGAAGCAATCAAAGAGTTGGATGTCACTACACACACTCAAAAGAGATCAAATGATGCATGGTAATATAGATAAATCAATAAACAATAGAATAGAATAATAAATTTAAGTCTATCATGATAGTAGAAATGTAAAGCATGGATGATGCATACAATTAAAATATTTTTGGTGTTTTTGAATTATTTACATATTTTTGTATTTTGAATTATTTGAATGTTTTTTAATTTTTTATAAGTTTGAATGTTTTTAGATTTTTTAAATGTTTATAAACTATGTACAAGTAATAATATAGACTATATACAATAAATAATGAAAAACTATATACAAAGATCAAAAAAATAAATCTATATATAAGCATATGAATAAAGCAGTATGTACATGATGACATAAAAGACTAGGATGAAGGGGGTAAAGGGTCCAAGGAATGAGCTTGTTGGGGATAGAGATGGAGGAATGGATCACAAACATCATCAATTGCCTTAATATCATCATCATAAGTATCATCATATGATATAGAGGCTATGTACATGGTGTCATGCTATTAGAGGCAAACTGAAGGTTACTCTAGTGGAAGAGATGTTGATTCCTCTCTAGGACATTTAGTTTTGGTAGTAGATTACTTTAGTGGAAGTGGAGAAGTTGGTGTTAGTGGTATTGTAATTTAAATAATACCTTGAACTTATAGTTTAGCTAGTCTCTACTATAAAGTTATACATGAGTTTGTATCTTGGCCTATGATCCTATAAAAACATAAAATGGGCAACCATCCTACTATGATAATATGTTAATAGTTATATGCCATACTATAAGTAATGTGATTAATCCATGATCAAGTAGCATCTATAACATAATATGTGGTTGATGTTATTTATTTATACCTAAATCTAAATGACTGACTTGATATCCATAGAAGTAACCATGTGAACTGTATGTGTCAAGTGATATATCTATGGCCACAAATGTGGAGTATATCCTAAGAGTGTAGTATCAGATTCTAAGAGTGATGTAGGATGTCTAATGATAAATTTAGAGTCATCTTGGTGCTCTCTTGGTCTAATTGGTGTGAAGATCAACCCACACAAATAGTCATCTATGAGTGTGGGTATTGTATCATCATCTGAAGAAGCTTGGGAATCTATATTAACATTATATACATATGGTATCTTAAAATTTACCACAAAGGGTAACTATGATATGGGAGTCTCAACAATTATAGTATTAGAAGACAATGGTATTGTGAGGGTGTCTATAATTTATGGAATAATAGTATATTTATTATCAATTATTACTATTGGAAATACTATCAGTGAATGTATAACTATAACATGTGTAGGAATCATGACTGGTATAATAGATAGAATTGTTAAAATTGGTATGACTAGCTAAATATCTAGAGCTGAGGTTATTACTATAAGTAGAGGAGTGAGATAAGTGTTATTCTCTCCAACCTCATATGTATGTATCTAGTCATTAAAAATGTAGTAAGGTGGTGGCTAAACAATTATGAGGTGTCCCATCTGGTGAAATAGTCAAAGTTGACTTTGTAGTTTGACAATATCTAAATGTCCAGTTATCTGTTGGACATGTGTATAGGTACCCTTCATGGAGAAACTTAACACATAGATGAAGAGTAGAAGGAACTACCCCATATCATGTATCTAGGATCATTCACATAAAATATTATAATGAAGAAGACCTAGCATGACCTCAAACTATGTGGAGAGGGTTTTGGGTCCTACCATGATGTCTAAAGCAATGGTACCCAATATCTATCATGGTATATCATCAAATCCTTGAATGTTCTTATATGATTTTTTCATGTAGGCCATTTATACTCCCATGGTCTTTAAGAATGTAATATTGCATATATTAAGTCTAAAACCACTATCAACTACAACTCTCTTAACAGTGCTAGTTTTGAATTGAGCTTATATGAATAGTGGTAAGTTTTGATCAATTACTATGTAAGATGGCATGCCATCATGATCAAAATTAATAACATCTTATATAGTTTTTAACATGTTAACCACTGATGCAAAATAATAAGGCTCTAAATTAATGGGCATATAAGTTTGAGTGAGTGCCTCATAAAAAGGTTCATAAATACATTGGATTTTTGAGGTAGTTCTAATATTGAAATATTAGTTGGAGTTTTTCTAAACTAATCAACAATATCATATTCCTTCTATAGATCTACTTGTGTAAGTGGGTTGGGCCTAGGAGGAGAAGAAATAGGAGGGTGGTGGGGATCTTGACTAGGTGGAAGAGGTATGGTAGCACATCGAGTAACAACTCTAACAACATTATCTATTATATGTATAGGTCTAGTAGTAACTATGGGAGGAGAGTAAAGATAATAGATAGGTCAAGGTGGTGAAGGTACAAAGGGTGTCAAATAAGCTATCTATATATAGGTATTGACCTAGGGAAGAGCAAATTTGATCTTGTAACATGACTCAGCATGGGATACAAGATCTAAGGGATGTGATGCAAAATATTTCTTAACATGTTTAATGAGTTCCTTATTAACATCATCCCATATAATGAAAAATAAACATTAAATGTAAAAAATGAGGATTCTTACAAATATATAATAAACTTCATCATTCATGTACATTATAGGACCAATGTAGGTCTCCTTATTATTTGCAAGAAATGTAAGAAAAAATTGTAAATAAGTTATCTATTTTTGAAATCTGATTTTAGAATGTAAGGTGATATCTCAAAAGCAATAGGACCTAGTGTATGAAACTAGGGTTTTAAAAATTATTTATTTTAACAATTTACTATGAATGTTTGAAATTTAAAGTGATTTTTTGAGTTATATATGCAAGTAAAAAAATTATAAATTTATTAGAAAATTTGTGATTTAAAGAGACCTAGTAGATACAACTAGGGTTTTGAAAAATAAATGTTTTTAAAAATTACTATTAAATTTTTTAATTTGAATGGATTTTTCAATAATAATATGCTAGTAAAAATAGAAAAAAATAATGGGAAAATTATTGGGAAAATACTACGACCTAGTATGAAAAACTAGGATTTGAAAGAAAATTATTATAAAATTACTATAAAATTTTAAAAATTTAATCTAATTTTTTTATTTTATTTTATAGATAAAAAATCATAAAAATATAATAAAAATTAGTAGATAATTTACCCTAGGTTTTATAGGGTTTTTATACACAAATGAAGTAAGTCAGGTTCACCAAATGATTTTAAAATTTTGGGAATATTCATGTATTATTCCTAATTTAGTTAAAGCGTTCGAGTAGTAAAATAATAAAATAAATAGAAAATAATTAAGCTAATGATTTTTTTAAATTAATTGTAATTTGAACTTTTATAAAAAATATTAATAATGATAAGAAAACAAAACTTAGATAGAAACTGATTGATTCAATGAAGATAGAGGTTGGAATTCACTGTGCAGGACTAGGACACTATCACAAACTAGGATCTAAACTTCATTTTGTGATTGGATAGGAGCACCAAAATTAGATAAGAGTAGAAAAAAAACTATATTACACCCCTACCACTTTTATCCTGACAACATGAGTTTTTTGGGTTTTGTTCACCAGGTCTGTGTGACCCTATCCATGAAGTTTTGGGCAGCTAGAAGTCTATAGAGCTCCCTATAGAGCATATTTTATATTAAACCCCTATCTTCCATTATTATTTGACCAATTTTGATCAAGAGGGGGGGTTAGTGTGTGTAATATTCACTAGACATGGATCTAGACCCCTTATATGGGCATGTTATGTACCTACCAATACTCTGAAGAGGGATCAAGCCATATGTAGTTCTCCCACTTGATGTGCTTTATGAAATTATGTGTATGAAGATGTATAATGATAAAATAGATGTGATTGAGGTGTCTAAGGACTGGTGTAAGGATTTTAATAAGCTTATAAGTGTGTTTTCTAGCTGTATGTAGAGAATAGGAAGATTACGTGAGTAGTCTTGCTTATTTAGTGATAATTACCAACCCTTTCCAAATGATCTTTGAATGGGATTTTATAGGGATCTATTGGTCATGGTTTAAATGTAATTGCATTAGGACAAAAAGTAAAAGGATGGGTAACTAGATTAAATTAACCATTAGGGCCAAAAATGGACTTGGAAAATAATGTTGAAAGTGGATAGGAGTGACACCGACACTATAGTCCTAGTGTGGTGCTATTATTATAAGAGAATGGGACTTAGGGGGATGGATATATAATGGAAAGAGGGATATGGATAAGTTGGTATAAATTATAGAATGATATGGATGATTGGGAATAAATTAAAATATTCCTATGAGGGTTATGAGACAAAGCAAGAGGGACCTAAGGGTTGGGTGCCATTAGCCATGCTCAAGTTACCAATTTTCACAATTTATATGACTATACCTAAAAGAGAGGTTTTGAGTCTTTTAATGATAAAATTGGAGTCAAAAATCCACTAAATATTTCATAATACCTTTTAAACATCTTCATATTCATGACTTTGCATTAAGTCAAATGTTTCATGCTTTAGAAGTATTTCTTCATTTAAGACTAAAGTGTAGCTTTGCTCTCCAAAGAACTCCCACATGTAAAAATACCCCATTTTTATCTCAAAAGGAACTATTAAATGTTTTAACATGTATTTTGACTTGTAATATTCTTTGTCTTACAATAAATTTTGGGTTCCAAACTTAAGTATGAATAAAATTCAAGAGAAAGGCAATTTTCATGTGTTTTCATGCATATTTATAGATTTGTACATAATTTTCCATACAACATAGATCATGATATTGAATTTAGAATCATAATAGGTGCTTAAGAGAAAAATAAAGGAAAAATGATATCAAACAGGCTCAAAACTGATCCATAAGCACTACCTAGCTTCTTTACATGTTGAGAGAGCCCTTTAGGTTTACAGATGGTATAGCCATGAGAGAGAAAATTAAGATCTAGAATTTTGGGAAGAGGAAGGGGTATTAGAGAGATTAAATATTTGGTAATTGGTTCTTATTCTCTCTCTCTCTCTCTCTCTCTCTCTCATCTCCTCTCTCTCTCTCTCTCTCTCTCTCTCTCTCTCTCTCTCTCTCTCTCTCATCTCTCTCTCTCTCTCTCTCTCTCTCTCTCTCTCTCTCTCTCTCTCTCTCTCTCTCTCTCTCTCTCTCTCTCTCTCTCTCTCTCTCTCTCCTTTATTAACAATACTTTACAATTTAAGGCATTCATTATGTCTTCTTCATTCAAGCAAGTGATTGGTTTTCTGAGTTTTCTCCTCTCCTGAGCATAGTTTCAGAAAAAATGGAAGTTTGTGAAGCTTGTGAAAAGTATGAAACAAATTTTCATGGAATTATTCAACTTATTTACACATGTGTGAGGCTACATGGATCTCAATAATACATACACTACTAATCTTTATTCTATAAGCAAATAAAGGAAGGTTGTACGGTTCATGAGGGATCCAAGAATATCAAGATTTATCAAATTTTTGTTTATAGGGTTTTATTTATATTATATTTCCTTCATTAAATTGAAAAAAGGTTATTAAATATTAATCCCACTAACACACCCTCAATCATCCTCAAATATCTTCATAGTCTTAGTTTAACAAAGGTTAAGGAAACTTAGCATTTTTTAATGTTTTTGATGATTCCTAGGTTTCCATTTTGTAGTGTATGCATGCTTAAAAGACTCAAAAATGATATATATTGTTGTTATATATGCATATTATTATTTCATGGTATTAATTCCTATCTTGATATTTTATTCATGTTATTTTCACCTCCCTCATGTGTCATCCCATTTTATTGACTTTCACATTGTTATTCATCATCTTTACAAGCTTTCCACTCCATCTTTGTTCTCATTTACATGTCCATTATCATCATATCACTTATAATTCACTCACACCTCATTGATTAAATGTAAAAAAGGATTAAATAGTGTTTATAAACCATAATTTATATTTAATTAGTTATATAAACCTTAAAACCTTGCTTAAGAGCTTAAATACCATCTACAGACAAGGTCATAAAACATCTTGTTAAGGTCAATTTAAAGGAAAGTATATGGTTCAAGGTATATAAATGATTTTTTTCACTATAATTAAGTTTTAATAAAATCATATTCATGATGGTGACCTCCTTTATCTCCTCTATCACCCAATATTTATCTTAGTCAGTAGAAGTAACACAAGATTCTCCACCTATAGCCATGCTAAGAAGAGGTGAGATCAAAGATGAAAAAAAGGATAAAAATAGATGTTATAAGGGAAGATTTTAACTCATTGAGAATTTAAAGAAAATTTAGGATCATTATAGTGACCTTGGAGGTTTTTAAGTGTGAATTTTAAGCACTAAAACTATACATAGTTCGTACAAAGGCCAAATTTTCATACACATTCAAGTGTATGATGAAGAAAGGTATATGTTCAAGAGGTAGAATAATGAGTCAGAGAACATAGTGTGGTAAAGTGATGAACATGAAACTTAGTTTAATTTTATACCTTGTGTATGGATCAGACTTAGATTTGGACATATCCTTATGAGAATCAACACCTACAATAGTGTTTGAAAGGATCTTGAAGTATATGAAACTTTGAGTAAATTGTATGGACTATAATGAAGATATTATTATATATTTAGTTTAAATAATGTTTTTTACCATGTTTTAAAATAAATTAATATGATTATTAATGATAAAAAATGAGGTCTAAATTACAAGGTAACATAGCCATCACCTCACAAGGTCACCTATAGGCCTATGTTAAAAGAGAGTCTATGTATAAGAAGAAAGAATGACTTGAATGCTTCGAGAGACCCTAAATAACATTTAAATTTTTAATATAGTATCATATATAATTTAAATATCTAATATAAATTATTATTCCAAAGGAAAATCATGGAATGCATAGTCCTAATCCTAAAAACAACACTTAAACAATCACACCTAATAAAGTGTACTGAGTCTTATATCTAATTAAGAAGGCAAAGTAAGGATTGAAATAATCTTGAGATATGTGACACATAAATAATTTTTAAAGTTTTTTAAATAATTTCAGTTTAAAATAGGTGATATTCTAAATTATAAGGTTTGCACTCAAGAAAAACCTATAATTAGACATTCACATACATCAAATCAAAAAAGTGTTGAAGCAATTTCAATGTCTGGATGGTAGACATGACTCATTGAGATATGAGGTTGTTATATAATTAATTAAAAAAATTTAAAAATGGATATATTAATCATAATAACCTTAAATACCTATAAATATATTTGTTACCTCTTATCAACACCTAAAACCAATATTGGTAGAGTATAAACTAAAAGGAAGTGAGGAGAGATACTATTCTAATCAATTAAACATGGATGAGAAGAGAATTGGTAAGATATGAATCATGTTTGAGGGTTATAAAAAAATCATAAAATATTCATTATCACATTCACAAGGTAAATTCAATAGTGACAAAGTAATTTTAGTCATAGATCTTTTAAGACACACAGCTAGCCTAAGCTAGTCTTGGAAGATTTGAGTGTTGGGGCCTTAATAAGCATGACCTAAATATAGAATTTTGTATAATTAATTTTCATGAGTGGATATATGTGTCCATTTTTTTTAAGGTCACATAAATAGTGTAATCATCCACTATTTTTTCATAGTCATGCATCAGTCTATTGACAGTCAATAATGGAGCTAGACAAACTATTTGGAGGTCTAATGAATCAGATAAGGTGTTTGAACTCTATTAAAGGTTTTTTAAGGTATTTAAATGTGATTTTTAGGATTAATACATATTTTTATATTTATCAAACTCAGGTTTTCAAGTTAATATGACCTTGAGGGATAGTTAGAGAAGAAAGATCCAAAATAGGCCTATGTACATAAGCTTTAAAACCTTTACTTGTCTTGAGTTTTTTTTTGAATATGTATCCAATTTTAATATAGTTTTATAAGTTTTTTAAATGATATATGATATATATAAACATATTATATATTATTTAGTGATAGAAATTAGTCACCCACGGGTTAAGAAAATGTGACTACCAAGAAACCCTAAGCTAGAGGAATCAAGGCATACTGATCATAAGGTACCATGAGACTTAGAAAAAGGAATGATTATAAATATAATAACATGTTTTTTAAGTTTAAAACTACAAAAAAAAATTAATTTAAGGAGAAATTAATTGTAGACCTTTGTCTTACACCAACACATAGTATAAATAGTCATTCCTATAGGCACAGTCATAAGACATGGAAACAAAGTAGATTTTATAAAACCAAAGGAAGTTAAAATGGATAAAAAAAATTATAAAAAATTTGTCATGATTTTTTGTCATCCCAAACTCATTTATAGGTGCCTAAGACCTCTAATACTCAGTAATAAAACAATTAGGCCTAAGACCTTATTTTAGGCCTAGAAGGCCTATACGATTATGAAGACACTTGTAAAATCTTATAGGAAAATGACACCATGAGAATGTTGAATGGGATGGATAAGGTATTAAATTTTTTTAAAAGTAGATAAAGGTAATATATAGGTTATTTTTGGTCTCAAATATCTAATTCAAACTATTCAATCTATAAAGTCAATTCAAGTCGCCTATTTAAGAGCTCATATCTTACATTACATAAGGGCTTGAGTCAAATTATCTTATCATGATTTAGTAACCATAAGGAACTTAAAATAAAATAATGATTTATTTTTATTTATGATTTGAGGTTTTTTAACCATTTCTAAGACTATAAGTAGGTCTAGAGTGCATGTAGAAGACCACAAGTCAATTTCTCTATTTATGTATCTTGACACACCTTTTACATGGGAACCCAAGGTTCTCAAGAAAGGTTAAGGGATATATGGATTAAATATACATGGTATTAATTTATATTTTTGAGTTTCATACTTTATTAACCATCATTAATAATGTGGACCTTCCAAACCCTCCCTAAACCTTATGATGGACTAGTTTTGAGAAAAGTGATGATTCTTGCATCCAAACACCCATGAATCACCCTAAAAACTCTTGAATCATGAATTACACTATGATAAGGTATTGAAAATTTTACCATGATATTAAAAAATATTATTAGGATGGGGTGAATCAGTCTTCAAACCTTTTCATTCAATTCTACTTAACTATATATGAACCATTCCAACAAACATGTACATCTTCACAATCATAAGAGCATGAAAAACATGAACAAAAAATATACTAGGGAAACCCTCTAGGGGTATAAAACTCACTGATGACTAAATTTGAATACAATACTATAATATAAACATCAATCTTTAGTGAAGCACGAAATTCACATGGAGAACCAACCCTAACTAACTTAACACCAGCTCAACTAGGCTTTAGAAAACACCCACTTACAAGGAGGCACCAAACCCTATATATCTTAGAAAAAATTTAGAAACCTAATTATTTTATCTCCTTTATAAACCATTATTTATTTTACAATATATTATTATCTTCTCCTTCATCTCTTTTCTCACTTTTATCCCTCTCAATTTGCTCTTCAGACAATTAGCCCTCTCCATGGCTTGATTAGGTCTTATGGCATTGATCCTCATATTTATAACCTCTATTATATATTCATGACACTTATATGATGTTTTTTATGATTTATTTCTAGTCACTAATGATCTATATCATTCTCTTATCCTCTTCTACACTCCCACTCTTACCATCCTCTAAGCATACTAAATAGACCTAAACTACCTTACTTGTATAAAAGTCACTTGATTTTATCATTATTATTCATCCCCATATTAAAATCACTTAGGTAAGACATGAATAGTTCCTATAATATTAAAATTACATTATTTAATCAATAATCAATCAATCCAATTAGTCGAACATACCTGAATTACCCCTTTCTCTTATTTTAGGCTTTAAGGAGACCTAACCCTTTGATCTTATTTAATCATATTTAAAAAAAATCACATGGTTTTAAAACATAATTTTACACTCTAATAACCCTATATAACCTAAATTTAGGTCCACAACTTCTTTAGATTCTAACCACCACTTGAAGCCCTTATCAAATCACTTTCTATAAAAGGCTTGAGCATATATAAAAACTTTGTCTTAAACAACTGAGGCACAAAATAAATATTTCCTAAAAACTATGGGAAAAAATATAATTTTTATAAAACTCATGACCTTAAGGTAATTATTTAATTCATCATATGCTTCAACTCACGGCATACAAGATCAAACTCATCTTTGTAAGATACTCACTCAAAACTGCTAGCTAACTTCAAAATACAGTCAAGGAAATATGAACTTTTAACACATGATTGAATATATTAAATGGATTTCAATGCATGAATAGGATATTATAAAATCCTCAAATCAAGTTTCATCAAATAGATCATATGTGATAATGGAAACTATTAGTCTTAAAGATTAATTTTTTGACTTTCTTTCTCACAAACTTCACTAAGTCAGATAAGCCATTTTGTATTCAATGTTATAACCTTTGATATTGACTTAAAATATTCCAAAAATAATGGATAGACTACTAAAGTCCCAAAAATAATCATCATTCATTTCAATCCATCACTCTTACATGAAAATAAATCAAGAATCATCTTCTTATTTCTTCTTGATATTTTTACTATTTGTACCATTAGGTTTGTTAACGATTGGCCAACTTAGATCACCAAATTTACAAAATTGAGATATGGAACCTATCCAAAAAACTTTATGAAAAACAAATAAAATTATCATACTTTGATCTTTATTGACTGAGTAACTTTGACTCATTTAACTTTAATTATTATATCAAATCTTCAAACAATAAAAACATTTATGTAGGGTGTGCTCACTCACCTAAAAAACCAATCATACCTTAATATGGATAGGAGAGTTGAATACAACCTCAAATCACTTGTCTATCCATGAAAAACTATTTTTATCTCTTTATAACAATATATTCACCATTAGGTCAATGTTAGGGTTTTATGAGGGTTTATACCATCTTCCAATATTAATGATCATTAATAAAACTTAGATCTTCTTTGTAGAAACCAATGCTTGAAATTTTGAGATAAAACCTTTCCTCATCTACCATGAATAAATTAATATCTTAGGTAGATGTTTTACATGCCAATGAGCACTGAGAAAACCTTCTTAGGTAGACAAATCTTCATTCTATACACTTAAGAAACCTTCAAACATTTTTTCAAGCCTTTACTTGCAAACCATGACCTAAAACTTTATACACCTACCTAATACAAATTGAATCACCTCAATAAATTTTCAACTTCTCACTCATACCATGAAAATTGATCTTATTACCTCATCTAGCCACCATCTCTCTTATTGATTTGTAAGACTTGATTTACAAGTCTTACTATACCTTAAATCTAACCTTCTAGCAACTATGTAGACTTCATCTGGAAACTCTTTTGTGATCCAATGGATCTTCTGTATGCTCAAGTAACCTCATACACTCACACTTATTTGTAGCTTAAATAGAGCATCTTCAAATCTTATTATAAATCTTTAGATATTGTTTAGGATCTTCATATCATCTTTAGATCTATATATATATATATTTAGATTTGACATTTGAATAAATTTTAAGGTCCTCAACCCCTTAGGTACAACCAAAAATAACTTATCTAATGCTAAAATACTATCAAGTATTTTTTGGAGAATTTACTTATTCATATCTCATTCAGATCATCTTTAAAACTACTTACATATATCTTAAAAGAATATAAATTCTTATTCTAAGATCACTCATTTCATCATGCTACCTACACATATCATCTCACAAAGTCTAGAAAAAGAATTAAAATATGCTTGATACTTGATAAACTAACTTTTACTCACTCATGATTCTTCTTAATTATTTCACTTAAGCTAACATTAGAACATTCTTCAAACAATATTCTGTAATCACTATTCTCATAAAACAAAAACACTCACTATGTTGACAATCATAACTCATAATACACATACCTCAATGCTTAATTGACCAAGCATCTTCACAAGAACATTTAACATCAATGATATTAGATTGATATCAATGAAAGAACCATGGATAATCATAAGAACCTTTGACATTAATGACAACATTAATTACCAAATCTTATCACTCAATGACAATGCACAACAAACTATCTCTTAATCAATGACAATGTTCAACAATCTCCTCCTTTATCATTGATGGCAAACATACCCAAAAAACTATGTTAACCACTCTTGATGGAAATCATCTATTAGATCTAGTTCTTGTATTTTATTTTCCCTTTTTTGATATTTCCCCTTTTCTCATATTTTCTTATCTTTATCCCCCTTTGACATTAATGATAAATGTCTTTTGAAACTATCATCTCTTTCATAATGAACTCAGATTACAAGACTACTTTAACATAGATCAAACTTAGTTAAAAAATTGAAAATATCCCCCTCAAACCAATCAACTGCCATTCTCTTATTAGTATTAGACATCAACTATCATCTACAACTATTGAAATCATACTCTCCCTATGAATTGATACTATCTCTTAAAGACACTAGATGACACAGAGTGTTTAGAAACTATGGTAACACATATGTCGATGATTTTCAAAATCTTCTCTCAATCATGTTACTTTCACAACTAATCCATCATAATTTATGAAGCATCTTAGACACAATCTCTCTTTAACTCCATGTATATCAAAGAGAAATCACTTTATTGATAAAGAACTCAGAGCTACAATCTCCCCTTTAGACCAAACATATCTTCTTTTAAAATAACTAGGGACTCAAATCACTTATCTTCCTTGATATGTCTAAATAAAATCAAACTCTTAACCTCACACACAGGGCTATCTCATTCTTGATACCAACTAAAAAAATAGATACTCCCCTTTTGTCTTAACAAATTAGGCTCAACTACACATATAAATACATATCAAAAGATTACCTCTTATATACCAATTATATACATATTTTGACTTCAAATACCTTCTACAATTCAAACCATAGATATATCAACATAGGAATGAATAATATCCATCTTCATTTCCTTTCTTGAAGCATAAACAACCTAGAATATTCTCAAAAATAAAACCTTCTTTGACTACTACCTCATGCTTCTAATGATTGAAGAATATCTCCATGAAACTTAATGGAGTGATCCATTTTCATAGGGAATTAAAATAATATGAACTTTAGAGATTCCCAGATATACATACTCTTATAAGACTAAATATTCTTTAACATTCTTCTAGACTTGATTGGTGGTTTAGACTTGATCTCATCATAAACTATTTGATCATCAATGTGAGATGACAACAAAAAATCTTCACTTGATTTCACCTCTAAGGCATGATTTATCTTAGCAAGGAGTCCACTTGAGCTTGTAGACTAATAATTAATTATTTATAATACCTTTGGTTTCCATAAATTAATTTACCTTTTTTTACTCTAGGATCTTCACACTTCCTATGTTGACTTAATGATCTTATAACTATATTACAGCAGAATCTTGCAATGTGTCCTACATTATGATAGCTATAACAAACCACCTTATACATACCATTTGATTGATGATGAATATGATCTTACTTTGATGAATTTATTTTATTTCTATAGTTTTATGAGTACTCATTATTGGAGGGTCTTCTACATTGTCTTACACTATGACCAAAATTTTTGCATGTAAAATATTAACCAGTAAAAGAACTAGCATACCTTGTAGCATTGGGTTATCTAATAGGTTTTCATGTTGACCTTCTTTTCTTCAATATTATTCTCCTTAACTTGAGGTGCCTTATTTTGGTATTATCTAAAACCAAGACCTATCTTATCACTTTTAGACTTTTGGCTACTCAAGATATCATCTAGATCCCCAGTACCTTTTTCAAATTTTACAATGCTCTTCACCTTGCTAGATGCTTGATCCAACTCAAATTTTAGAGATTTTATTTCAGTTTAATAGTTATTTTAATCTTCCTCTTTATCCTTCAGTATTTATTCCATAATCTCCATATAGGTTTCAAATTTTTGTATGATGTATTCATACTCCTTGGAAGTGTTTCTTAACCTTTCCTCAAATAATCCAATCTACTCCTCATAGCCTAAACTAATGACTTTAATTTTTTGATCTTATTTTTCACAAGCTTCAAATCTTCTAAGACCCTCATGAGCTCAACTTCAACATCCACTTATGATTCTCCTTGTTCACTATCATAGGATACTTCATCTAATTCTACATCAATTGTTGGGCCTTTCCCATTTGAGCAACCCACATTTTTTGATTATATGCCTGTGAATAGAGTTTAAATACTATCATGTTTAGATTAATTACTTGCATCATCATTTTCAGATGTATCTAAATAAGTTACATCTAAAGAATTGTCTTTTTTGGTATAGAAACTCTTCTTATTCTTGAATTATCCTTCTTTCTTTCTTTTTGAAATCTCTCTTATTCATTTCAGACATATAGAATTTTTTACCATCCCATGGTGTTGATTATGATAATATTTGTCCTTGATAGGACACTTGGTTCAAAAGTGAAAAATATTACCATAATTGAAACATTTTAAGGGTAACTTACCCTTGTAGTTAGTTGAGATAAACCTTAAATTTATAGAAAACATATCTATGAGTTCATCATCATAAATATCTAAACATACCTAATATTTTATCTTCTTAGACTTTGACTTATTTTCAAGTTTTAAATAAAATTCCTTCATGAGAGGTATTCCTTCATTATTTCTCATCTCATAAGCACTCAATCTACCATGAAGCACATCCATCTCTGCTTGTCCAAATCTTGGATTTATTCTATTACAGATACCTTAAAGTCAAACTTAGGAATTATTGATCTTGACACATTTGGGACAATATTAGATTATTTCACTTATTATCCCAATCCTATAATGATATTGATAACTTCATCAAACCTCAATAAGTAGGATGCAATGGTTTCATCTTCATTCATCTTCAAGCTTTCAAACTATCTTGTTTGAGTTTGCAACATGGCCAACTTCACCTTGGTGTCTCCTTCATAGATGGTATTAAATTTATCTCATATATATTTGGATGAAAAATTATTCATTAATTTTATAATATATACCTTAGATAGGCCACATATAATGGCATTCATTACCTTGGACCTATTTTCTCTAGCCTTTTTATTTGTTACAACTATTGGTGGAATTAGAGGTGCAATATACACATCCACCATTGACCAAAAAATATCATGTAATTTTTACATTAGATATATATTTATTATAAAAATACAAAATTCATACTTACATCCATTTAACAATAGATCATTACTAGTATAGAAACCACCTTGAGCTTTTTAAGTAGTCATCCTTACTTCTTAGGATCTAATTTAGAATTTTAGACTTTATTTAAAGGACTAAGATCTGACACTAATTATTAGAAACAAGATGAATATGATGGGGGTGGATGTGAATAAATATTCATAACTTTTAATTCAATTCCACTTAACTATATATAAACCATTATAGCAAGGATGTACATCTTATCGATCATAAACATCAAATCATAAAAGCATGAAACACATGAGCACAACATATATGTGGGAAACCCTTTAGGGTAAAAAAATTAACTAATGAAGAAAATGGAAAAAATTAATATCAGAACAATATCAATATTTAGTGAATAACCAACTTCACATGGAACACCAACCCCAACTATCTTAGCACTAACTCAGCTAGACTTTAGCAAGTACCCACTTGCAAGGAAGCATAAAACCCTTAGCTAACTCAACAATAACTCATCAAAAAAATTGTTTTATCCCATTTAAAACCCCATTTTTATTATAAAATATATGATGATATTATCCTTCATCTTTTCACTCATTTCTATCCCATTCAAATTGGATTCTAGTTCTCTTTGCTTGATTAGCCCTCTCCATGGCCCGATTAGGTCTTTTGATCTTGATCCTCATATTTAGAATATATATTATATATTAATAACACTAATATCATGTTATAAATTACCTAATTATTATCACTAATGATATATATCATTCAATTATCATCTTATACACTCCAACTCTTAGCATCCTCTAAGAACATCAAATAGGCCTAAACTACCTTACTTTTATATAAGTCACTTAATCATATCCTTATGAGTTAGATACACATTAAAACCACTTAGTTTGTCCATGAATATGTCCTATAATTTCAAAATAAAAATCCTTTATTATTAATAAATCAATGCAATATGTCAACCATAGCTCAATTATCCCTTACTCCTCTTTTAGGCTTTAAGGAGACCTTATAGGTCTTGTTAACCACAAGTTACCCTTTGATCTTCTTGAAGCATATTCAAATGCCCAAAATGGTAGTAACACATAATAATCCATGATAATATACATTATTTAAATTCAATTTAGTTCTAAAACACCTTTTAGGTGCAACCACCATTTGAACCCCTTATCAAATCAGTGTTCATAAAAGGCCTATGAATATACAAAAACTATATCTCGAATAACTAAGGCACAAACTCAAATTTGACAAAAAATCATGAAAAATATAATATATTAAGAAACCTCATGAAATAAATGTAATTATTGACTTCATCAAATGCTTTAACTCAGGGAATACTAGCTCAAACTCTTCTCTACAAGATACTCACTCAAATCTACCAGCTAACTTCAAAACACAATCAAGGAAACATGAACTTGTAACACATGATTGAACATATTCAAGTGATTTAAATTCATGAAAAATATATTATAACATACTCAAATCAATATTAATCAAACATATCATAGATTTTGATGGAAACTATCAGTGTTATAGACCAATCTATTGACTTCCTTTCTCATAGACTCCAATCAATCAAATAAGCCACTTTGGATTCAATGTTCCAACCTTTTATATTGATTTAAAAGATTATAAAAATCATGGATAGAATACTAAAGTCCAAAAAAAACATTATAATTCATTTTAATCCATCACTCTTACATGAAAACACATTAGGAATCATCTTCACAGTTCTACCTAAATTTATTATTGTCTGTACCATTAGGTCTATTAGTGACTGGACAACTTGGATCACAAAATTTACACACCTAAGATTTGGAACCTATCTAGAAAAATTTATGACAAATAACTAAAATTATCATACTTTAATTTTCATCCATTGAGTAACTTTGACTCCATTAACTTTCTTTTCTATAGTAGATATTTGAACAATAAACACATTTTTGTAAGGTTTGCTCACTCACCTGAAAAAACCAATCATACCTAGAGATGCCTGGGAGAGTTGAGTAAAACATTCAATCACTTGTATAGTCATAAAAACACATTTTTATCTCTTTAGAATAATATCTTCAGCATGAGATTAATGTTAGGGTTCTATGAGGGTTTAGACCATCTTTTAATCTTAACAACCAGTCATAAAACTTAGCTCCTCTTTCTAAAAAGCAATTCTTGGAACTTTGAGATACAACCCTTATTAATCTAAAATGAATATATTATATTATTATTTAGATGTTATATATTCCAATAATCACTAAGAAAACCTTCTCAGGTAGATAAATATTCATTTTGTATACTTGAGAAATAATGAAACAATTTTTCAAGCCTTTACTTGCAAACCATGACCTATAAATTTATGCACATACCTAAAACAACTTGGCTTACATATATAGATGTTTACCTAATAAATAAATCATGCCTTGAAAAGTAATCTTATTACCTCATCTAGACACCATCTCTCATCTTACTTTCTAAACCTTGACTTGTAAGTAATATTAGGCATTGAATCTAACCTTCTAACCACCATGTAGACTTCACCTTGAAACTCTTCTTTATTCTAATGAATCTTGTGTATGGTTAAAAAAAATCATACACTCACTCTTTTTTAGAGATTAAATAGATAATCTTCAAATATTTTTACATATATTCAGAGCTTGATTGGGATCTTCGTATCATCTTTAAATCTACATATACAAATCTTTAGAGCTAACCTTTTAATCAATTATAGGGTCCTCCATACTTTAGGTACAACCTAAAAAAACCTCTCTCCTACTCAAATAGTGTTAGGTATTCTTTATATAATTTACTTATCCATATCCCATTTGTAACATCTTTAGACCTACTTACATAAATCTTTGAAGCACACATCTTCTTCTTTGGATCTCACTCATTTCATCATGTTACCTGCACATATCATCTCATAAGGTCTAGATAAATAATTACAAGATGATTGACACTTGAAAAACTTACCTATACTCATTCATGCTTATTCTCAATTATTTCACTTAATATGGAATTATAATATTCTTCAAATATTATTATCTCATCACTTCTCTCATACAATAACAACACTTGTTATGCTGACAATTAGAACTCATCATATACATACCTCAAATTACTTGATCAAGAATCTTCATAAGAACCTTTGACATTAATGATATTATATTGAAATAAATGAAATAACCATGCATATTAATAATAAACTTTGACATCAATTACAAAATTAAATACCAAATCTCAACACTCAATGGCAATGCTCAACAAACTCTTAATCAATGATAATGTTCAGCACAAACCTATCAAAAAATAGGTTTTTTTGAGGAAAGAGTTTTAAAATAGAGGTAAAATATAGTATAATATTATGATAATAATTATATAATCAATTTTTGCACTATTTTTACCTTATTAATCCATAAAATGATCAAAACCATGCCTGGAAATGCCTTTGTAAACTTCTTCTAATCAACTAGTCTATAGGTTTAAAGGACAAGGTGACCTAGTCACCCAATTTAACAAGTTTTGAGGTGTTTATTCCTCAATAAGACCAATTATATGATTTTTTTAATATATTTATGACTAAAAATAACTTTTTCATAGGTTTTTAAAGTTTCATGTAGGTTTTTATGGCCATCAAACACTAGCAATTAAGCTACTAAACCTAATTGGCCTAGTAAACCTATTTTGTCAATCAAGTAAAGATCAAAGATGGCATAGAAGACTATTTATAGATTTAAATTACATAATAATTAAGGCATAAAAAAATATTAATTGGAATAACTAATCCTTAAATGCCAATCACATGCATAATTCATCCTTATCATAAGTTAATTTATCCTAAAGTGGTAATCAATGCATGTGTCATGGTCTTAAAGCAAGAAGGTGTCTTTATCTTGAATTAAGTCATATGATAAAATAATGATAAGTTTTTATAAACCTATGATGTACCACCACCTTGTTTTCAATGTCAAATAACTCATTTAAGTATCATGCAATCTCATAAAAAATGAAGAGATTATTAAGAGGACTTGTGGTAACTAGTTTATAACTAAAGTGATGTATGAGTTAATGAGGGTCATGGATGAGTTAACTTATATCCTATAAACCATTATTTATTATTCTCTTCTTCTCATTTTCTATATATTTATTATTTTATGCCTTGTAAAAATATCCATCTCATAAGTAGGAGGAAACTCTACCAAGATTGAATTTTGTAACCTCTTAGATTAATATAATGAACTGTTGCAGCTTCTCTATGATTGACTTATAATTTGTATATGTTTTTTAAAATATGTAAAATTGGTATTAATCTTCCACTGACATGTAATTTCTTCACCTATATGTTTATGAGTTGTCTTATGTAGGTTATATGAAGTGTCAAATGTTGATGACCACTTTTATGGATTTCATCCCAACCCAAAATGCAAATCATAATATTGTGGCCCAAAACTATAACTTGTTGTACTCTAATGTGACTTTAGTTCATGCTCCACCCAATAATCACCTTATATTCCTAAAAAATTCCATGCCTAGTGAACAAAACCATAACTAATCCCTAATATTAGTCAGTATTGCTTCTATAAAGGGCACTAATTCTAACTCCACAAGAAAAGAATTGGAATCTATTCAAATGATGGTATAGAAATTAAGTGATGAGTTTATAAACATGCAAAAAATGATAGGTAACAGTAAGGACATAATTCCAATAGTATATTTGTATTATAATGATAAAACACTCATTTAAATAGGCTTGGGAATAATATATAATAGTATACACCTAATATGGAATGAAATAAATATATCATGGAAGTAACTCTTCTTAACTAGTACTGAGTTCATGACACAACACAACACTAAAAGTTGTACTATATAGATTTATTCACTAATTTTGAGATATTTCAAAAGGATATGAATATTTAATAATGTTTTTTCAATAATAAATAATCATCTTCCTTTACTAATCTAAGAATCTCTGATATAGAAATGGTTTTTGAGATCTATGATCTCCCATTCTTAGTAGAGGATGAGAATGGAAAAAAGGATAATAGAATTGAGATCCATTAATTCTAGTAGTTATAGAGGAATAAATATAATCTAAGGAGAAATAAACATGTTACTAATTCAAAACCTCTAAATAATCATGCCATTCCTCTAACAAATTATCTGGCCAATAACAAATCTAGATACAACATTTTTGTGAAGAAGATCAAGGCCAATATCACCCTTTATGAACTGGCTCATATCACTAAATAAAGGGATTTATTTTTCAAAGTTCCAACTAGGATATCCTCTACATCATATATATTCAAATCTATGCATGCAACATGATGGTATTTAAAGATAAACATGAAGTACCACCATTTTTTTTAATTGTCCAAATGTTTATAAAGAATGTGCATAAATTTTTGGTTGACTCGGATGCCTTAGCTAATGTGATGTGAATAACTATGTACAATAATATAGGTTTGACCTAAAATTCAAAAAGAGTGGTATTATAGTTAAACTATTCTTATGTACCATACATTAGAGAACTAATAAATGTACACATCTAGATAAAATCATATCCATGGGTACATCAGTATATAGATACTCAAGTTGTTGACATTTCAAAATCTTATGGCTTGTTTTTTATCTAGGATTGGTCTAAGGCACTGATGAATACATGGCCAATGATGTTTCACACATGTGGTTACAATGTAAAAGAATAGCCAACTAGATTTAGGTGGATAGAAAATGAAATATGTAATAATTGATTACTGAATATAATGCAAATAATGAAAAGATAAAATTTGCATCTCTACATGTTTAAGTATACAAATTCACTACTAAGCATGAACTTCAATAACAATAATTTGATAGTCCTTAGTTATAGACTCTCTATTTGAATTGAGCTAGATCAAAACAAGGTTTTAGTGTTGGTGTAGCCTTCATAGACCCAGAGTGTAAGTAGTACATGGATACTTATAGGTTATAATTTCCTTGAACCAACTATAGAGATCACTATGAAGATCTAATCCTTGGTCTATAATTTAAGCTAAAACATAAAATTAAGAAACAAAAAATCTTTGGTGATTTCAAGTTGGCTATAAACCAGATCAAAAATAAGTATCAATTTAATCTCACCTACATAAAGAAGTATAAGCATTTAGTGTGGGACTTAATTAATTCCTTTGAATTATTCAACATCAAATCCATCCAATGAGAACAAAATCATATGATATATTCACTAGAAACATTAGCTACCAATCTAAAACTAGTACAAGAATCTAAAATGTAGAAATTTTATGTGGAGATGGTTCTTTATCCCTCTATTTTAGATAATATGATAAATTAAATGTTTTTGATGATGATGAGTATATTTTCCAATTCAAGAGTAGTTTTTGGACCTTGGAATCTAATCTGATGGATGGAAATATGTGGATCCCATGTATATTGAAGAATTGGGATAGGATGGTGTTTTATAGCTAAAAGGAAACCACATCCCTTTAAGAATGGTTTACATAAAACAAGATTTTGATGTAGATCCTCAATCTCAAAATTACATTCAATATCAATTAATTAAGTCTAATTTCATCAAATATAATCTAGGCACCAACCAACATCCTCAATATGTGAACATAGGTTTGAGTTGTACTAAAATTTATAAACAAAAATTTAAGAGTTTGTTGATATAATACAAGGACATGATTGTCTAGACATATAAAGACCTAGAGATGTTTGAACCTAAATTCATCACTCATACTATTCCATTGATACCTGAACACAAACCTTTAAGGTAGAGATGAAGTCTAGTTAATCTAATTCTAGAACCTCTCATCTAGATAGAGGTACAAAAACTATTGGATGTCAGGATTATTATTCCAATTAGACATTCTACTTGGGTATCTAACAAAGAAGAGAAAATAAATTAGACTTCATTTTGACTTTAGGAACCTAAATCAAACATCAATAAATCATAATTATCATTTGACCTCCCTAGATGAAGTAATTTAGATAGTTAATGGATATGAGATGATGCCATTTTAGGATAAATTCTTAGGATATAAGCAAGTGTTTATGGAATCAAAAGATAGAATGAAGATATCCTTTACTACCAAGTGGGGCAATTTTTCATCTAAAAGTATACCTTTTGGCATGATTATAGGAGAAACCTTCTAGAGAGAGATTGACTTTACCTTTTAGGTACTTGTTTGTAAATGCATCATCATATACATGGATGACCTAAAAATATATTTAAAACATATAAATGACCATTCATATGATTTGTAGAGAGTTTTTCATAGATGTTGAAAGTATGGAATCTCTTTTAATCCAAAGAAGAGAATACTTGTAGTTATATAAGGAAAAATACTAAGCCATGCCATCACTAAATGTTAGATCTCCATTGATTCAGATTGAGTTTAAGACATTTCAAAGTTGAAACCTCCTAATAGTAAGAAGGATCTTAAGTCCTTATTTACTCAGATCAAATTTCTAAGGAAAATAATTATAGTTTTGTAGGTATTCTCAATCCATTAAATTTTATGCTAAAATAAAATGCTAAGATAGAGTGGACAACAAAGGCTAAGAGATATTTTCAAGACATCAAGACTACTATTTATCAATCTCTAGTTTTGATCAACCTAGATTTTATTAAATATTTCAATCTTTATTCGTTTACTTCAAGACATACTATATCTAATATACTTACAAGTAATGTGGATGATAATGAACATCTCATTTCCTTAATGAGAAATAATCTAAATAATGTATATTTGAAATATCTATGATAGACAAAAAAAATATGCTTTTATCAAAGCTATAAATATATATAGGAATTATATTCTAATAAAAAATAAATTTTCCATTATTCTATACCCAACCATCAAGCTCACACTTGTCCAAAAAGAATTAGGTGAAATAAGAGGTAAATGGATAGCCAAACTCTAGGATTTTGATATTGAAATCAATCCAACCAAGATGGTGAGAAGCCACATAATCATTTAGATGATGACCAAAAATAATACAAGTGTCATTATTGAATAAATTAATGAGACTCAGGTAATTGGTGGTGAGACATGTCATCATGAGTTAAATAGAGAATAGAAGTAAGACCTCAAGCTCAAATCAACTCGTTATGTGATCAATAAGGGAGTATTACACAAAATTAACTTTGATTTCATATATTTATTATGTGTTTAAAAAGAATAAGTTAGAAACATCCTTGAAAATCTACACCAAAACATTAGTAGTGAACATTCTTCATATAACATAATTGATAAAATACTGATGATGGGATACTACTGGCCCATGATATTTAAATATGCACAAAACCATGTCAATACCAATCATAACTATAAGGTATTTTAAGAAAAGAGAAGTTAATGTTGCCATGCCTTTATATCCAATCATTTAAGGACATCCCTTTTCCCAATGTGGCCTTGTTTTTATTGGGATGACCAACCAAAAATATTTAAAATGGCACAAGTTTATCCTAACAACCATATACTACTATGCCAAGTGAATAGAAGTTTTAGCTAAAAATAATTCCATAGTGATTTATGTAGTCATTTTTCTAGAAGAGAATATATTAACTAGGTTTAGCACTTCCATTTCCTTAGTTTGTGATAATGGTCCAACATTTCAGTCTAATACATTCACAAAATGGGCTTATGAAAATAAAATCACCATCAACTTATCTTATAACTACTATCCACAAAGGAATGGAGTAGTTGAGTCTACCAAAAAAATTAATAATGGACGTAATGAATAAATCAACACAAGAAAAACTAAGATAATGGCATCTCTTATTGAAATATATAACATGGATAGAGTGAAATAGACACACATAAAATCTTAAGGTTTCATATTTTTAGCTTGTGTATGGTCAACGTCTAGTCTTGACCATTACTCTCAAAATCCTAAAATATCAATTTATTCAAGATTACATGGGATAAGATGAAACAATACATTCTAGAATATTTGATATAGTCTAGATGGAAGATACAAGGACTAAAGCAATACACATCTTCAACAAAAATTAGGATGCTATTGAACACTAATTTGATAAAATATCTAAGATAAATTCCTTCAATATTTTAAAACTAGTGTTCTTATGAGATAAAACACATGAGAATAAAGAAAAACATACTAAATTCACTCCACTATGGATTAGACCATATCAAATAAAAAATCATAGGTAATAATGCCTTCTATTTGAAACACCTCCAAGGTACTTACCTCACCTTTCTAGTCAATGGATAGTTTTTGAAATATCTTTTTATGGATGCTTCATCTAGAGATGCATTTTAGTTAACTATAAGTGGGGATGTAGACAAGGAATATATTAGGCCTCCTACTTTTTAGATTAGATATCATACTTTCTAGATTAGTCTATCTTAATTTATACATTTTGATTTGAGTAAATTAGTTATTTTAATTTTTAGAGTAGTTTTATAGATTACATAATATAGATAATTGATTTCCTATAATGAGATTTATAAAAGAACTACAAAAAACAAGGGGATGATTTACAAGGATACATAACAGGTTTTTGTAAGGATTTATTTTTGTAATAATAGAGATTTTGGGATTGAGGTATGTGTTATGACTTAATTAGGTAATTCTTTTAATGAATGAGTTTATTGAACCTTTGAGATATAATCATGAAAATTTTAAAAAGACTTTCTATTTACAAAGATTAACTACACTATTACATGCTAAAATGTGTATGTGAGATAATAATCATAAAAATGAATACATAGTGATAGGGATGCATTGATTAAAATAAGTCTTATTATACATACACCCAATCAATGGTCATTCCTAGCCCTTTATCTATTTGTGTTTTAAAAATTCACCATTCAAATTGATATAACTGTGTGATTAAATTACTGTATACTAGGGTTATGAATGCCTAGATGTAAGTATAGTAATAGTTTTATTGTAATTAAAGGTATATATATCATGTTTATGTATTCTTAGACAATAATAAATAAATAAATATTAAGGCTTCCCTTACTATTTGGTTACACAATTTGAGATTAAAATGAAACCTACAATTTTTATCTAGGACTTTGTCAAATCTCACATAACAAAGGGAAACTAAATTTCACAAAATCACACACTCAAGGAATGGAAAGGGTTAGTATGTTTCATGAGGAAGTATGGGTAATTTCCAAAGTATTTTTAACTTGTGCTTTCCTTGTTAGATATAAAATTCTATTTTGGTGCATTTTTGAAATTCTATGTTCTCAAATACTTAGGAGTGTTTTCCACATTGAGTAGTCATTTGTTTTACCCTAACACATACACCTCTTTTATTATTTAAAATAGGGGCCCATTGTTAATTGAATATCATTATTTATGTTATTTTTATATAGAATTCTATGACATGGATTTTGAAAATAAAAACTTAAGGAATTGATATGATGTTAGAATTAATTTCTTCCCTTTCTTGATCTTTATTGTTTGCTTGATTGGATCAACAAGATTTACCTAAAATTTTATAGTGTGTTTTAAAGTTATGAAATAATCAAATCTATGTGTAAGCCATACTATATGATTTAATTTTTTTTCCTCATTTTTCCTTTAACTTATGCTTGTATGTATTCTTGATTTTATGACTTAACGATTAACTAAGATGACATGTTATGATTTGAGTGGGTTGTATATGTATGTATTTGAACATGTTATATCATACTTAGGTGTTTCCTAGGCCCTCATGGATTTCACTTATTCTTCCTATGTGGCATCAATTCTCTAACCTAGATCCCTTATCAAGAATAAAAATCACTTGGAGGTGATGTCATCATACCACTTTATACGAAAAGTCTTAAGAAATCAAAGTAATGAGAGTCATTCACATTTAATTATCTCACTAAATTAGAGGTGACATCAGAATTACCCTTTGTATAAAAATTTCTAAGAAAGTAGAGTAGTGAGATCCATCCATATTTCATAATCCTGCTAACCTATAGGTGACATCAACATAACCTTTATGAAAAAAGTCTTAGGCATTTAGAAAAGTGAGATCCCTCTATCCATAATCATCTTGATAATTTGGAGATTATTTCATCATTCCACTTTGTATGAAAAGTCTTTTGAAAGTGGATTAGTGAGATCCATTCATGCATTGTCTTCCTACTAATCTAGATTTGATGTAAGCATATCCATTTATATGAAAAGTATTCAACAATTTGAGTAGTGAGAGTAATTCATGCCTCATCATCCTAACAAATTGGATGTGATGTTATAATAACCCTTTATATAAAAAATATTGAGAAATAAAAGTAATGAGAGCCATCTTTACGTCATCATCCTGCTAACTCATAGCCAAAGGGATAGAGCACAATAATGCATAACATGATAATGAGCAAAGTAGTGATACGCAATTATGTGTCCTTCATAACCACATAAGTGATCAATAAAGACACAACTATTAAGCCTAAAAGAGAAAAAAAGAGACATCTATCACATATAAATGACTAAAGATATGGGAAAATGCAAAATAAGCCACATGTTAGTAAATCCATATAATTTAACATTATGAATTTAAAATGAAAAGAATAAAATATGAATGGATTGAAATCCATTGTTATAATTATTTTTGCATAAATTTGTTAGTTAATACATCTAATTCTCATAACCAACAATTAAAATAAATATAGTTTTAATTGTCACATTCAATCTAATTACATTTCCTTCTAGTTATCAAGTGCACATTATGAATTTTGAGTTTGATTGAAAATTGTGAATCTAGAGCTCCATTGCAACCAAGACTTTATATGATTTTTATAACACATGCATTTTTAGACTATAGTTTTAATGGATATCTCATATCACATTCTAATTCCATTTGCATATTCAATTGTAGGGCCAACTGAATACATAAATACAACATTTTATTCAACATCCATCAATAATGACTACAAACATTACTCTGATATTTGGGATGAGATCTATGTGGGTGATCCATACAAGGTTGAAGACCAAAATTTTATCTTGACATGAAAGTACAAAGACAAATTAATATAAATAAAAGTATTCATCCTCTATAACATGGCTAACAAACTAGAGGTAATGCATTGTATTAACATGTTATGTGATTGATTTATGAATGGTAAAGTGTTTGGAAAAATATTACAGTTCAAACTTAACAATACCCCACTATTGTATATAAGTGGGAATGATTTTGAAAGGTACTATATATTCCATATTCTTTAAATGAATTATATGTAATAAATGGTTAATTCATGGTTCCTTACAATTAATTTTAGTAGTAAGTTGTATGAATGGGCTAGTAACCCAAGTTGTTTTATAGTTCAGGACCCTACCTTGACTATCCCCATTTCTATCTTTAGTGTATGGGTGGGAATCACCATGGCCTACTAATTTTTTTTTTGGTTTTTCACTAATTACATACATTAATGAGGCATGGGTACCTTTGATGGAAATTACTCTAACCTCATAAAAACCATATCCTCGAGGAAGATTATCAACCCCAAATTAATTGTATGAATCATAAACCTAAGGATATTACTAGATGATAATTTATATATGATGTCTTATGTAATATATCTCATGATTGCTATGGTATGTTACTCACATGAAGAACCTTAGAAACCATTTGTGGAATACCCCAAGAATATAGTTTGTGATTAATTTAATATTCTCCATGTGCACAATTTTAAGAATCATATGAAAAGGTTTATTGAGACCTTTTACACTATGGTACATAATATATGAAAAGAACAATCCTAGGTTATCTAATCTCATAAAGAATAAAATTTAAACTATGGGTGACCACTAGTTATATCATGAGTGCACTATAATTATAATTGAAGGTATTAGTGCATAATATTTGTACTTACCCTATAGTTTGACTAATAAATTGTCTAAGTAAGAAATAGATGGTCAATTAGTTGATAATTTTGATGTTGAAATAAGAATGGGTAAACAATCATATATCCATCCTACCCCTCTTAGCATTGGTATATTGAAATATACTAGGTGGAAACACTTCTAATATGTTATAAGACTTAGGATAATTATGACTTTAACTAGGCACCATTTAGATATTGGACCCAAAGAAAAATGATAGAAAACATATCAAAAAATATGATAGGAAGGCAAAAATTAATTATGTGAAAAAATCCTACAATCATGACAATATCTTCATGAATGTAAAATATGAAACTAAGGTTTCTATAAGAATGCATATGGTAAAGATGTCAATTATTATAGCACAAAGGATCCAATATGATGCCACCATCACTGAGGAGGATGCAAAGAGAATAAATAGGGAATAATCAGTTTTTCAACATGCTCATGGACCTACTCCACATGAATAAGATGAAATACAAGAAAAAATAAATCCATTTATGGAAGCTAACATTTAATAAATAGATGGCAATGATCCAAGATCCCATATATATACAATTATTATTACTTCCCATCAATGCATAACTAAATAGCATAGACCTTAAAGTCTCATCACATCATTTGTACTTTTATGAATGTTTCCTCTACATATATTGACCATAGTATAATAGGTAAGTCTATATACTTTCTTATCACATGTTTCTATTATTTATCACCCTAGGTCACCACCCATTATAACAATAACACCACCATTAGTAATGATTCAATATAATGGATTTCCATCTACACCACCCATCATTCCTCCAATGGTCACCACTCCTCCCACTTCCTCACCATATTCTACCATTATATCCCCTCAATATCCCATTCCATCCTCTATAGAGCCAACCTCTATTACTCCTAAGCCAATAAGTACATATACAAGGAAATAAAAGACTCTTATTTCACCTCAAAATTTAGAAGTGGAGGATAAATAAGCATAATTTAACAAGGAAAGGGAAGAAATAAGAAAAGGTATATTTGGATAAGACCCTATTGATATTTATGATAGTGAGGAAGAGGATAAAACATGAGGAGATGAAGAAGAATGGGTGTCTAATATTGACATTGAAGAAAACAAATATTTTGATGAAATAAATGAGATAAAATAATATGATGAATGGATGACTGAGGAAAGAACTATCTATAGGAACTAAAAATTTATCATCATCTAAATAGGTTGACCAAGGAGATGCTAACTTGAATCCCAAAAAATGTTATCAAATGAGGGAAGGGATGGATAAGAAAATACAAAATCAAAATTATAGACTTCATTACATGATACAACATTAAATACACCTCCATGCTCTCCACCTCATGATACTATAATGACAACCACACAAAATGGTGCTCTAACTATTTATCCTTAGGTTTTAAGTTCACCCATTTCTCATTTTATGATAACTTCAGTAATTCATGGTGCTAATATTAGTATGACAAATACTATTCATTCATTACATTCTTTGGGATAAATGAATAAGCCTCAGATAATTACCATGCTATTTATACCATAACCTCATATATTTTTATAAGTCCTATTACTATTATTAATATTATTGGTGTTTCTTATACATCGATGACAAATTATTTGCAAAACATATTAAGCACCCTAGTGACCTATTCATTCTTTAGTGGAACAAGTCCTCAGTTTTCTAAGTCATGAAAGAGGATGAATTTTTAAAATATAATTTCCATTTTCATTTTTTCCATACAAGCCACCCATTTTAGGTCATATACATAGCTATAAATTCCCATTCATCAAGCTTATTAAATTTATTCACCTACATTTTCTTTACCTAGAACAATAGGGAAGGTTAATATAGAATTGATATACCAGTCCAAAGCCAAGTTACTAGATGGAGGAAAATTATTCTTCATTTACCTATAGTACGGACACAATCCCCCATGACCAATTTTCCTTTGAATAAATCACCTTATTAAATTTAATCAAAACAAATAGAGAAACAAGTTGAATTGAACATTCTTTCATGGATTAAGTGGCTAAAACAAAAAAAAAAGGAAGTTAAGATCTAGTGATTATCGAGAATCCCATAATTAAGTTTCATTTTGATAGATAAATTAATACATTGATAAAGGTGAAAAGGAATAATGTTCTTGTAGAAGGGAATAGATTGACTTATAATACAAAGAAGACATATTCTCTCTTATAAAGAGAATTTTTTTAAATCCCTTAGACCTAAATCGGTAAAAATAATATACTTTTAGTCTTATGGATGTTATTGGAGGAGTTATAAAATAAATGTTTAATTACTTTGATCAGCCTATTCAGAGGTTGCTAGAAAATAGCATTGTTTAAGCTCCAAAAAAATAATAAATAATGTGTAGGGAGTAGATAGAAAGCCCTATGACACTATTCATATAATAAGGTTTTCAAAGGCCATGTATCAACCTAAATGGGGGGATACCATTCATTTATTAAAAAAAATAAAGGACATTGATGGAAAACATTGCTTCATATGCCAAGAAACTAGAAATAAGGCTTATAAACATTTAAATTTAATAATAACATCTAAGGTACCATGGGCCTAGAGTTTTATTTAAACTAAAAGGGATATATTACTTGAGTGGAAACATGAAATGTGAAATCTCATTAAGAAATCTACCAATCAATAAAATGAATTAGTTTCTATTATGCAATATATGAGAGTCACTCAAGTAAGTACTCCTTAGGGGAAATTGCTCCATAAACCCAATTTTGAAAGAATCATATGAAAATTAGTAGACAATATCCAAGATGATATCAAAGGCACAATATATAAGATTAATGATGAAATAATGAAACTAGTAATTTTTTCCATGGATAGATTCATTATAACTGAGACATGTCATGCAGGGTCAAATATGCGTTGGTTGTACATAAAAAGTTAATGGACTAGCTCCCATAGTTCTTCAATAGACCTTTCATTTTGTATGAAACTATAGATAAATACTTTCAGGCCAATCACACATTATATTTATAGATAGAAGTAGCCAGACAATTAAATTTAGTAGTAGGGGTAACACAACCACCTCTTCAAGATACTCAGGCTTTAAAGTACACATTGGTGCAAGCAAAAACCTAGCCCACTTATGTATCACTTTAAATTTCAACTACATTGGTGGTAACTTCAGGAACATCTATAGTGATAGTTCTATTTCTAGTTTTAACTCAATTTAAAAATAAAATTCCATCTAATTTAGCTTTTATAACTATTATTCCATAGTTTTCTTATTTTAATAGTGCCACATCATCACCCTATAATTATACATATGTATTTGCATGTTTATCTATGTTGGAATGTTAGTTTCAATTTTACTTTGCATGTATATATTGTATTTTATTTCAATAACTCTATTTCCGAGTTATTATCATTATACATGCATGCAAATTAACATATAATGTTATTTATGGACATGTATTTTTAGAATTTTCTTGAGAGATGAGGCCTTACCCATCCCCATATTATATTTAATTTTATCCCCCTTATCCCAAAGGGAGGATAATTTTTGCTGTTGAAATAAAAAATAAATTATAAATAAAGTTTTTTAATTGATTTTGATGTGAAAATATTGATTCTTCTCCAAAACCGTGGATTGTGTAGAAAGTGTTGTCTTAATAGTATCTTAGTTTTTTGGTTGTTCATGGTTTATCTTTTAACACAACATATTATTATTGTATTATTGATGACTTGAATTGCCTTTGTTATGTTAACCATAATACCTCTTGTAGGTGTTCTAATTCATTCTCACAAATGTGGAAATATTTAATTATATGTGCATGAGTTTAATATCTTTCCTATTTCCTTAGACTTCTAATTATGCTTGATTTTTGGTCTGATATTAGCATCTTGGAATAAATATTGGTTTCCAATTACTATTTAAATATTTTCTTAAAGTGATAGTTTAGAAAGTTTTCATTTTGGTTGACCCACATGCCTTCTTTTTTTCCTTACCTTTCCCTCTTTTTTAGTTTATTTTGGTCCTACCCACCTTAGTTTAGGTTCATTATCAATCCACCCATATATATTAGATTCAAATTCACCCATATCTGATCCATCCATGGTAAACAAACTACTTCACTAATTATTATTTAACCAAGTTGTTTACAAAACCTAATACCTCGTAAGTTGTGCCTTGGAGTGGATTTTCATTCATATATCCTAAAACATTAGAGGTTACCTCATAATGTGTCTGGGGTGTGTGTAAAACACACATCAACACATGATTTAGGTGATTCATAGCATATAGGTTAGAAAATAATTGGTTCATATTGATGAAAAAGTGAAAACCTTCTTGTATATGATCAAATTTATAGAAATATTACTAAAGAGTTTTTGTATTTGACCATTGAGGTAGTTTAATAAGAGAATTTATATATCTGACTCTCTTTCTTCTTGAGTTTCTCTCTTTCATCATCATCAAGCACTAAATGACTCATAGTTTATTGTCCACTTTATGAAATCTCCATTCACCCTATATCTTAAGGATGATTATATCATTTTCCACATATAATTTGTTCCTACACAAAAAATCACATGTTATAAAGACAAAATCAAATTTATTGAACACCACACTTATCCTTCGAAGGTTGATTCCCATGAAAAGGCTATAATCTAGAATAAATAATTTAAATTCATTATTATACATAACATCCTTTACTACCATAATTTTTAAGCACCCTACTCCATTTCTCTACTCAATTATAAGTTCATTCTCTTATTGAGAAAGCACATTGGGGAATATGTGGTGTCTATTATAGCAGACACAATACAATCCAAAAATTCCTTTATATGGCATTATATAAGTGTATTATTGAAAAGGATGCTATAAAATTTTCAAGAGAGGTGTAATAATTTCAAACTTCATGATAATATTATATATTCTCCTCTAGCCAAGATTAAAATACTCAAATATACTTGGCCATTTTCTATTTGGGGATTACATCTCATTGACAAGTTACCTTGATCACAAGAATGGTCATGTTTTCATTATTTCTTCCACTAAACACTTTTCCAAGGGGGTAATAATAATGATCCTTCTTAATTTTACTAGTGTCACCATATAAAATTTTATCCTTAATAAAACCATATCTCATTTTATAAATCCTTAAACCATCATATTTGATAATTTTGTGAATTTCAAAAATAAAGAAATGAAGAAACTTTGTGTAAAAGTTAGAATTACGTAAAAAATTTCCACACCTTATCACCCTTAGTGTAATATATAATAGGAAGAAACAAACAAAACTCTTAAAAATATATTGTAAAATAATACTATGGATTATCATTCAAAAATTTAGGGTGGGGGCCTAGCTTAGTTGGCTAAGTCTTTCCTATTGTAGGAGGTTGGTCACGAGTTCTAGTCCCCCCCATCCCTATGGTACTAGAGGGTGTGTTGCACTAGCACCATCGGTCACGTAAAAATGTTTACCATGCACACTGCAAGTTATAGGGGTGACCATGCTGTACCCAATTCCTGTAGCCCAAAAAAAAATCATTCAAATTGACATCTCAAGTTATATCCTTTCCTTTGGGGTTATCATATGAGTAGTTGCACTACCATCAGGAAACTACATTATTTTGTGAATTTAGCTTCTTGAAATCATTCTTAATTAATAGCTTCTTGAATACCATCTTCAAACTTTATACGTACTAAATGATTAATTAATGAGTTCTTTATAACATAATAATTAATACAAAAATTGCATTTCTAAACAACATAACAATAAATTCAATGTGGATACTTTTGATGTTGGATAACTAGTAAAACAATTGGATTATACCAATGATAGAGAAAAATTACACCCAAAAATGGTGGTGTGTTTACCTAGTCAAGCACATATTTAGACCTAAAACTTGTTTTTGTACTCAAAAAAATGGACATGCCTTTAAGGTGCTTTTTGTAATCAACACACCCCATTATTTTCTTTTATTTAATAAGGACCCATTAAACTTTTTAAAGGTTTAGTTCCACTTTGAAAAGACTTTTGATCAACATTTATATGTGTATTAATCAATCTCAAGATTTGAAAGTTCTTATTATTTATGAAGATAACTATTAAATATAAACACAATTTATATTTATTTATTATTAGGGTTTTCTCAATGTTATTTATTTTGACTAACCTAATAATGGTCTTCAAAGAGTTTTGTAGATATAGGTTCTTGCATTTGAACTTCACACATTTTGTACTTTGTAGGTTGTGCATTTTGAATTTTGGATCTGCAAAATTTATCTTCATAGGTTTTATTCATCATAAAAAATTTCACATACTTTTTTATATCATTTCTTTTGATTCCTCATCACTATGCATATTATTTTGCCTTTCCATATTTTACACTTCATAGGATTTTGTTTGTAACTCTTGGTTTTCACTAGTCACAGACTTTGGTAATTTTATTGTTCACGCCTTTTATTTAGAATTTTTTCTCAATAATATGGTATTCAACATCTATATTGTCAGATATTTTGTTTTTATAAATTTTATTCACATGTGTTTTTCATTATTTTGCCTTCATATACCCTACATGTCACAAGTTTTATTAAAAATCTACATTTTATAGGTTGTGTTTGGAAGTTGTGTTCATGAAAAGTGTCATTCACAAGTTTTTTTATATGATTTGGTCTTAAAATATTTTATTTTTAAATTTTTTCATTGCAACCTTTTCCTTCAAATTTTGCATATTTAAGGCATCATAAAAATTGCTCAATTCATCTTAACAAAAACCTTGACACCTAAATTCTGAAGGTATGCTACATGGCATAATTGATTTTGCATGAAATTAGAAATAAGGTGACATTTTTACAAGGATACAACATGGAACTTATATGAATTTATACAAATCCTATGTGGCATACTTACCAAACTAAAGTGGAAAATTTTGAATTGAATGAGTAAAACAAGTTTGAAGGAATTGACATTAATGGCTTATGAACTCAAATTAAAGTCCTATACTTAATACTACATGAGTTAATTATAAAAATACATCATGATTATTGATTAATAAAGATCATAAGAAAATTTCCATTCACAAGAGAATTCAAACCCTAGATATTTATGTTCTTACATGAATTACTTCCATAAAACAAGCAAATATTTAAAATAAATAATAGAACTAAATAATTTAACCAAGTAGAAATGGATTATTTGTCTAAAGTATTCAAGGGAGTGTTGCCACCTTCCAATTTTTATATCAAAGACTCCAAAAAATATATAGATACCATATTTGATTCTACTATGTTCAATGATTAATATGCTAATTATTTAGCTATTTGGGATGTGATCAAGAATGTAGATGTCGTTTCACATGAAGAAAATATGATAAAACCACAAAATCAATTGGTAGTGGACTTGTTATCATTAAAGCATCAACACATAATTTTTGCATTAGCTAAGCCTAAAGTGATGCCCTATATTAACCTACTAAGGGACTTATTCCTCATAGGTAAGGTAACTGTAAGTAGTTTATTACACCACATAAGCCACAAGGTAGTCATCTCTTAAATTTTCAAGGACACTTTCTAGAGGTACCTATGGATTGCCATTATAGATACCACCTTTGATGGACACTGGGTTGAACTATGGAAGAAGACAACCATAAATGAGGATGCACTAATGAAATAGATCATACTTGGACTATTGGTCACCCTCAAATCCAAGAAGCCAATTCATATCACCAAATTTTTTATGGGAATCCATATTGGGATGGTCTTATTGAATAGATTATATGGTCACCTTAATTTCCACTTCTTTCACCTAGAATGGATGTCATTATTAGATTTATTGATGACCTTAGAGCTAACCTTTACCTTGAGAGAGATAATCAACAAAAAATTATAGGATCAAATATTTAATAAGGACTAGAGGCCCATGCACAAACATTTCTATATTATGTCATATTTTTTAGATGCATCATGGGCATCATTTAAATACACAATGGATCTCTCTGGATTCTATCCCTAGATTGCATTAAAAATTGGGTATGAAAATTATTTTCCTTCCTTCACATCTATGTATATATGAGGAATATAATCATAATTGTTGAGAATGTTTACCCTTAATTATGGATATAAATTCATGAGGAACCCTTAATTAGATTATCAGAACTAGGGATAATTGGGGATTATTGGCTCTATCATGACTATGGATTAATCATGGTGATGGAGGACAAGGTTTTCCATTTATGTTTACCAAAGTATCCCCCTCCCAAAAAAAAAAAGATGAATAAGAGACTGTTTACTAGATGTGGTGGAACATTAATGAGGATTTGAAGAATAATAAGTGGTTTGTGTTTCAAAACTGAATGTGTTACACTAACATAAAACATTTTAGAGAAGTTGGTAAATTTAGTGAATACTATTGATTTGTGACTTTGCCAAATAGGGAGTGGGATCTTCATGACCTAAATCAATTTGACATCTAAGGTTTTGGTATCACCTACAATCATGAACCATGTCATCATGATTTAATATTTTTGAAATCAAAATATGATGTTAAGTTTATGAAAAGATCAAAATGAGATACATTGATGGAGGATCTTTTGAGATCTATCCAAGTTGAGCCCTCTATAAAACTTTTAGATGTACATACTAAGATTTCACCTATTGATGGATGGTAAAATGTACATTACTAGACCTCTTAGCATTCACAATATCCACAAGAGTAAATAACCTCCTCCAAGCCACCACCCATTATTATGATAGTTGTGAAGCAAGATCATGGTGTGCAGGAGGCACCTATTATGTCAAGGTCCTCACAGGAAGTTCCATATCAGCCAACACCAATTTTAATGCCAATTATAAAGTTAGATTAATTAGTGAAGGAAAATCCTACTACTACAAGTTCATTTTGGAGAGCTAAAGAACCAATTTGTATTGATTCTTTTGATTTTGAAGATTTTAGCCTACCTATTATATCCTTGGTTCCAACTACTAAAATTGTGGGTGTCATACACACTTTTATTAGTAGGATCATCCCTTGGCTAAAAATTCAAAAATTTACATCAATAGGAATCTTGGAGTCCTTAGGTGCCCTATGTATATAGTTGATAAGACACTAATATAAGAATGGCATGAGCCTGAGGATGAGGACAAGAAATCACAAAAGGCCAAAATGTTGAGTCTTCAAGGAGTTAGAGGAAAATCACCAATAAAGGTAGAAAAGTCAAGTGAGGAAATTGATCTTATAACTACCTTATTACCTATTATTTATTCAATTCATGTGGTTTATACTATCTCTCTTATTGATTTCATTTCATTGGCTCCTATTATTACTAGTGCTACTTCAGACTCTTCAATCTTTATTACATGTATCGTTACTATTGTTCCTACAAGTCATGTTACTTATATTATTGAGAGTATTTATTCATATCCTATGATTTATATTATTACAATTGTTTCTACCTCCTATGTTATTACTTTAGAGATAGTTTACCCTACTCCCTTTAAGTTCAATAAGGTAAATTTTAAGAATACTAGGGGAGCCCTTGCTAGTGACCAATTTCACGTATCTTCTACTCAATTGGTATTACCTATGAATTTTTCCACCAAAACCCAGGATAATTATATTACTCCCTATGCTAAATATAATAAAAATAATCCCACTTATGTTGTTCATCCAATACCTCAGTTAAGAAACATATATTGATCTGAGATCATTTGGACATCATTATTAGACCCATTGTATGTAGAATCCTTAATGTAATCTTTAAGGGATGTATTAATAAAGAATATTAACTAAGACACTTTATCATTAGATTATACATATATGGTAATTACCTAATAGGATATAGACTGAGAGGCTCATGCTTCTTAAAGACCTAATTTGATAATAATTGAGTTCCACACTATGAGCTCCATTTTTGACAAAACAACATCTCCCATTTAGAGGGTCAGGAATAGGAAGATATAAGATGATTCTAGTAAAGGCTTGGTCTTAGAGGAAATATATGATGTGTACTCACTATCAAAGATAAATTGTGAGAGACTTGAGAATTCTCCATATAATGATGATTTCAAATCCTAGCTACAAGCAAATATAGAGGCATAAAATAGGCCAAAAAAGAGTTAAAATAAGATCTTGAGCATGTAATGGAAAAACAACAAATTTTTCATAATCCTATGGATATTTCAGGTGATGTACATAATGTGACTCTAAGGCTTTACAATATTTTTGAGACTTTGGTTCAATGTGGGATGAATTGTCCCCTCACACTATTGAAACAATCAAATTATTTAATTATTTGAAAGAAGATAAAAATAAGCTAAATTTTCTTGTATTTTTTATAAATAATAAGACTTAAAACCATGTTTATTTAATGACACCATTATAAGTATCAAATTATATCAATATGGTGATCATTAGGAAATAAGAAGTTAGAAAGTGGGTATCAAGTGCACAAGCTTTTATTCCAAACTAGCATAACAAGAAAAAAATATCCTAAATTTTTTGGATGAGTTGAAGTTGTTATAGGCTCTAGACCCCTCCGTAAAATTAATAAGTAGGGTTAGTTTTGATTAGATACTATAATAGGTGTTATAAAATTTTAAATAAAGTATATAGAGATGTGAATTAGAATAAATTAAATAAGAATTAGGATTTTCTAGGAAGAAGGTCACAAAGGTGGAGATATTCTAGGTGGAATTTAGATCTACCAAGACAAAGCATGATTATTTGTTGGCATAGGTCACTAGGGTTCATAGACCTTCCCTTTTTAACATGGATGCAATATGGTTATAACACACTATTGGATACAAAAACTACTAAGAGTTGGAATAAAATAAACAAGTTATGGTTGGTTCTTTTATTTCAACCATGTGTTACATTATAATCCCTCTAATGACTATCAGTTCAACCATGTAGGAACCATCAACTAGTAAACCTTAGTTTACTCAATTATTTTTTATATCTATTTTTGTATATAAATTGACAATATAACTAAGACATATATTATATGATTGAATATTTTTGTAAACATTCACATATTTCATGTCTTTGTAATAATGAGTCTAATTTTAGAATAATCAACTTTGACTTAGTTTATAAATATATGCATAACTTGCATTAATTATAAATCTCATTATAATTATCATTAACATGTAATTTTATACTTTTTCATGTATTTTTAAGATGAGGTGACCCTCTCAAAATCTATTTATAATTGTAATCCTCTTATTTTCAAGGGTTGGAAAATTTATCAATACAAGAACAAATATTTTGATTATCATGCAATTATGTTGATGTTTTAATTTTATAATTCTATGTAATTAATTATGTTTACTTTGTTGGTTGTTTTATTCAATAATTTAAAGTGTGAAAAAGATATCAAAATTTCATTATTGTTATTAATGGTGTATGGTGATTCAATATGTTTAATAACAATTTGATATTTAGAAAATATCATTGATTATATGCAATTAATTTGACTGTTTCAAATTATCTAAGTGTGTAAAAGTGTTTTTTTTATATATCATTATCAATTTGAAAAACATATGCCTTAGATACCCCTCTAGTTTTAACTATAATATTTTTGAATAAAGGTGTGAAATAGTGACTCTAAATAAAAGCAATCTTTAGTTAAAACCTTAAATTTTACTATATCAGTTCTTCCCTAGACTACCCTATTATGTTTGCATGTGTGTGTAATAGCTACTAGCTACAAACATTGGTTCAAGACACTTTTTTGTAAAGAGACCAACTTGAAAGTAATCCCTTTTAAATAACATAGCCTTCTTTTATTCCTACCTTTACCTCTTTTGGAGTTTCTTTGAGCTCTACCCACTTTAACATAGGTTCCATCCATCTAATGTAACTAGGTTTAGATTTTCTTCTAGGTTTCACTCACCCATTCACATTTGGTTAAACAACCTCCATACTTAGTTTTCTATTAAAGCACCTAATTATTAACCCAGAACCTAAAACTCATGCCTTGGAGTGGTGTTTATCTCAATGGATATCTTAAAACCTTATAGGTTACCTCATTAAATTTTTGTTATGCATTAAAACCACATCAATAAAAAGGAAATATGGTTCAAGGAGGGAAATAACCACTATGTTATTTTCCTTAGATAAGGTTATCCACTACATCTGAGTTTTAATGGAGACACCCAAGAGAGTAACCAAGTCTAGAGATGAGACTAGTATTTTGGTTTCACCTTTGTCAATCCATCTAAGGCTTAGATATGCATAAGTTTTCCCCACCATACCACAAGTCATGACACCTTCCCTAATGATAAATGTACATTCTATTAATCATTCTATGGCTCAACCTTGGTTAGTTGGATCTACCATTTTAATCCCAAGAGATGTGAAATATTTACCAAATAATCTAGAGAAATATTTACCCTTTTTATCCCCTTCAAGAAGAAGAACAACAAAGGAGCATATCAAGTCTTTCAAAGCTACTTTAAGATTGATGAATGTTACTAATGAATATGTTGTATGAAGGATTTTACCATTCATATTGTAAGATATTACTTATGATTGGTTCCACAATTGGTAAGAGAACCTGATACTTCATGGAACTCATGCTAGAGCAATTTTCTTGCCTAATTTGGACAAGCTACGAATCTAGGTGTAGTGTATCAAATTTTCACCAATATGAAAGAGTCCAATGAGATAATTAATTCTTTTAGAGTGAGGTTATATAATATGTACACTTGATTAAGCACTAAATATAAACCACTAGAATCACTAACACTCAAAATGTATAATATTGCCTTGAATCTAATTCCTATAGTATTTATGTGAAGAGCTACTGCTAACACTCTATCACTGACCTATGAATAATATATCAATATTTATAGGTAGGTAAATCCTCAAATACTAGTACTCCTAGCCTTAATTATAGTTTCCCATGTTTGAATTCAATACCTCATGTGAATTAGAATGTTCTCGCATTCAACCAAAATTAGTTGTATATATTGCTTCCTATGATGAAATATACATAGAATTAGAACTATGGATTCTTGAACAACTCTATAGAAATGAATGGTTAGTATAAGATTCAAAATTTATTATCATCCAATACCATAGTTTCTTAGGGTGTCAATTATATGAAAGTGTAATTGTATTATATATATATATATATATATATATACATATATATATATGTATATATATATGTGTGTATATATATATGTATATATATATGTATGTATATATATATATATATCTGTGTGTGTGTGTGTGTGTGTATATATATATCTGTATATATGTATATATATGTATACATATATACATATATATATACATATATACATATATATATATACATATATATATACATATATATGTATACATATATATATATATATATATGTATACATATATATATATATATATATATATATAATATGGTTTAAAATCTAAGCAATGACTTATTTAACATGTAAAAGAAGATAGAAATGTTAGTGGACTAATTAATATTAAAAAATTTGGATTCAAAGATATAATAGGCATTTTAACAATCCTATAAATAATATGAAACAATAATAAGACAATAGGTTTCCAGATATCAACATAGTGGAGATAACTCTAACCAATTGGTGTAGGGCTCATAACACATCACAACATAATGATCTAGACTATGTTTAGTTTTTTTCAACATTTGAAATCATCCAAAGGGAAATGGTGAGTTAATATTTATTGAATAATCCACTAGAGTTCCCTCATGATGTTAGTTCCTCAAGCACAACTAAGGTCTTTAAAACTCATGAGTTTCCTTTCCCAATCAAATATGGCAATGTATTAGAAGACAAATAACCCTTTACTATATCAACTCCTCCAAATAATAGAACTATTCCCCAAAATTTGAAGGTTGATAACAACACACCTCCCCAAAAAGGGTATGACCATCCTATGAATAAATAATAACAAATCAAAGGAGAACACAAGATCATTAAGGATATGAAGAATTTAAAGGAAAACATCACTCTTCATGAATTAGTTCTGAGAACAAAACATAGAGAGCTCATATGGAGGTCTATTACAGGTAAATTTGTTGTAGATAAGCCAAAATCTACTCATACCAATGTTATATACAAGATTAATCCATAAGTTCCTCCTTTATTATTAACTTTCATATCATTTAGTAAGAATATACACAATTTCATATTTAATTATGGAGCTCTAGCCACTATAATGTTAACTTATATTTGCCAAAATATGGGATTAACTCTAAGCCCATCCAAGAGGATGGTTTCACAATTGGAAAAATTAGTGGTGCCTATGGTTGGAGAGCTAAATGATGTATGCATTCAATTTACATTTAAACCACATGTGTATATGACAATAGACATACTCATGGTAGATATACTAGAGGGATATGGACTACTACTAAGTAGATATTGGTCAAAGATACTAAATGGTCATGTATCAATAAACTTCTCTTATATTTGGCTACCTTGGAGAGCTATTCCAAATCAAATTCAAATTGATTGAGAACCAAGAATGAAGTATCCCATTAAAAAATATAATGTTAATAATTAATAAATAAGTTATAAATCTCCTAATATTGGAATTTATGTACTTACCATGAAGAATGAGGTGTAAAGTCAAGAAATATAAGGACCTTAACAATTATGGACTATCCATTTTGATGGTGAAAAATCTAGGTAGGGATTAGGTATTGTAGTTGAACTAATTGACCCACTAGGTCAAAAGTACCTAGTAACTTACAAGTTATAATTTTCATGCACCAATAATAACATAGAATGGGAATCACCAATTTTGAGATTGTAATTTTCTCTCAAAAATGATGTTAAGGAATTTTTAATATATGAATATTCAGCATTTGTGATTAATCAAGTCAGAAAAAAATACAAATTAAAATTATCATATATTAAGAGATACAAACACTATGATTGGGATTTTATTAAGTCATTTGAGGTGTTGGAAATAGTAGTTGTTCATAGGTAACAAAACCAGGTTGTTGACTCACTAGATACTTTAGTGGATAACTTATCTCTAATATAGGAGTCCAAGGTACAAAGTTTTTCTATTAAACTCATACCTTTCCCATAATTTATTGGTAAAATATAATGATGATCAATAGATTATTCAAGTCTTGACCAATTCAGGGTAATTTGAATCTCAAATCATTATTGACAAAGAAATCAATTATCTATGCTAGGAAGAACTAGGAGAATAAGGTTTTATTCAACTCATATAAAATCATATTCATTTAGGGATGGTTTATTTGGAAAGAAAATTATATATGGATCCCCAAGTTGCTAGTTTAGGCATCCTAAAGTTAATCATTCCAAGTTCAACAAGAACTTGGGGGATGAGAATGATCCATGCTATGTCAACATTGGTCTCATTTGAACCTAAGAATAAAGACAAAAGATGAAACATTTTCTCATCTAATATAAAGATGTGATTGCATGAACCACTAAATATACTATGCCCTTAAGCTTTGTCATGTCTAGGGATATGTGTGGCTGACTTGTAGCTTATGTACCTATTTTATATTCTTGTTATATTTATCTATGTTCTTAGTTAGGCTGGCCTATAAAATAACCATGTCTAAGTAGATTCTAGATAAGAGGTAGTGGTTAGTCTTCAATCATCATGTTAGGTATTATTCTCTTATTGCATTAATTTGGAGGTTTCCCCCTTGAAGTGATCTTACTATATTATCTAGTATTATTCTCTTCTATCAATTATTTCTGTGTGATCTCTTATTTTTATCTATTTTGTGTGATATATAATAATTATATGTGAATATCTAAGTAATTTCCTCAAAATTAGTATCAAAGATTTGATTTGGGAAAGTTTATTATAGTGTTTTTTAGATCTATTGAGGCATAAATTCTATAAGTGGAGGGAGTAAAACACATAACTTACAATCTAGGAAGAATTAATTTTTTCTATTGGCATAGTATTGTCTGAAATGCCTTTTTGAAAAAAAATATATTTATAAAAAAGTTTGCAAAAAAATTCCCTTTTCAATCTTGTAGTCAATATATTCATCTCAGTGAGATGATTGCAATGGTATATTCTACCAGTACAATTTTTTGGTACTAAAACATTTTCACCCTAGTGTGCAAAAGTAGTCATTAGATACATCTTGGCAAGGTGATTACAATGGTACCATCTCATGTAAATGTTTTTTGGGAAAAAAAAACCTCCTAGAGTTTTTTCATGGTAGGTCCTATGACTAGAGGAATAAAATGTGTGAAATAAATCCTAAGACTCCTTCTAAGGATGACATGAAATCTAGAACTTCAAATCCGTTACTTTCTCAATTTCAGGCTGACATAAAGGGTTTGGTATGGAAAGATGAATTTATTGAAGTTTAAATTGATGTTTTAGGGATGAATATATATATTAATGGGGTACACACTTAATTTCATTAGATCACTACATAATTGGTTGCCATTTCATCTTAGTTATAACTAAAAACCCATCCACTTTATCATTTAGGTCCTCCTCTCAACACTAACAGATCAAATTTTGGTATAAAACTAATGTTGAAAAAATCATAAGTTTTATGATAATGATACTCTCAATTAGATTAACCAAATTTATAATTTATTTGATCTACACCAAAATCTTAGTTCTCAGAAGGTGATAGTGGTATCTTTGTATCTAAAACCTAAGTAGTTCATTTGGTATTGTTAGTTGTGTGCTCAAAATAAAAAGAATGGTGCTCCTATTATATGGTATATTTTCATTGATGAGTTGTTGGCTCATTATCAAAATAATGTCTATGATAAATAATTTAAATAGTTATCCAAACTACATTAAATAGGAACTATAAAGGATTATATTCATCAATTTTAGAATCTATCCTTATGAGTGGAAGACATCATTGAGGAAAATTTAATTGATATTTTTTAGGTGGACTCAAAAATAAAATCTAATTGGAGGTTTGAATGTTTAATCCATCATCTATATCATAACTTATTCCAAGGGCATGCATGGCATAAGAAAAAGATATGGCCAAACATAAAAATTTCACTAATGGCCATAATCACACATATTTAGATTTTAATTCCCTTAGTGAATATTTAGCCCCAACAATAGAGAGATCAATAAGTACAATATAAAATATAAGTTTCTTATTCCTATCATTGATGATTTTCTAGATGAATTTTATGGTTATCTTTATTTTACAAAGTTAGATTTGTATTCTGGGTATCATCAAATATGGATCAGTGATTAAGACATACTCTAAATAGCTTTCAAAACTCATGAAGGCCACTATGAGTTTATAGTTATGCCTTTTGGTCTAACTAATGAACCATCCACCTTTTACAGTTTGATAAATATTATTTGTAGGCCATTTTTTAGGAAACTTTTTTTGGTTTTTTTTATGATATCCTCATTTACAATAAAAATTGGGGAGACCATTTGCAACATATGAAATAGGTACTCTAAATTATGGAATAAAATTAGTTGTATGCCAAACATTCCAAATGTACTTTTTAATCTCTTGAGGTCAAGTATTTGGGTCATAAGGTTTCACATGGAGTGAAAGTGGATCCTATAAAGATCCAAGTAATGGTGGATTGGTCAATTCCTAAGACACTCAAACAACTAAGGGGATTTCTAGGGCTAACTAGTTACTATCATAGGTTTGTCAAAAATTATGGTAACATTATAAACCTAATAACCTATTTATTTAATAAAGACTCCTTATAGTGGATTGATACAATTACCAAGGTATTTAAACAATTAAAACTAGTTATGTACACCATTCCAGTGTTGTCCACTACTAATTTTTCTAAGACTTTTGTGGTTGAATTCGATGCATCTAGATATGGTATGGGTGTTGTTCTCATGAAATAAGGTAGACTAATTACATTTTAAAGACAAAAAATAAAGGGTAAAAATTGGCTCAAGCCCATATATGATAATGAAATGATGGTAATTTTGCATGTAGTCAAACAATAGAGACCTTATTTGATGGGTTATCACTTTTAGGTAAAGATTGATCATGATAGTTTTAGATATTTTTTGAAATAATGGTTTTCATAAGAAGAACACATAAATGGATAACTAAGATGTTAGGCTATGATTATGAAATAGTCTACAAGAAAGGCATGGAAAATGTGGTGGTAGATGCACTATCTAGGAGGGATCAATTAGTTGAGGTCTTTCTATGTGCCATCACCATTTGATAGGTAGATTAGCTAAAGGAAAAAAGATCAGAATGAGAAAATGATAGTGTTACTGATGATTTGATTCAAAATCTTAATCAAGGTTTGGGTGGATTTTAAAAATTCATATGGAAAGGTAATGCATTATGGTATAAAGATAGATTATACCTATGTATTAATTCTCTTCTCAAACAAAAAATCCTTTGGGAACTTCATGCAACTCCACTAGCGGGTCATTAAGGATTTTTGAAAACTTATCATAGAATCAAGCAAATTTTTTTGGGAAGTACTCAAGAAGGGATGTCTAGAAGTATGTGTTTGAATGTATGATCTATAAATAAGATAAAGGTGACACCATCAAAACCCCATGTATTTATCAACCTTTATCCATCCCTATCCAATATTGGGAAGAGGTGTCTATGGATTTCATTACATGGTTACCAAGATTTGATGGTAAAAATGTTATCATGGTTATTATGGATCATCTCAATAAGTATGCCCAGTTTTGTTCTTTATCATAATCATTTGTTACTAGTAAAATAGCTTATGATTTTCTCAATATAGTTTATAAACTACGTTGTAATCCTAAGATCATTATGTCTAATAGAGATCCCATTTCCACTAGTAAATTTTGGATTGAATTATTTTCATGTTTAGACAACAAATTGGCTCATAGATCATCCTATAATTCTCAATCAGATGGAAAAACTAAGGTAGTCAACAAAAGTATGGAAGGATATATATATATATATATATATATATATATATATATATTGATAAATAGGATAAATGGGTTCATTGGTTTCCACTTGTTGAATAGTGGTATAATAATTTTATTCATAGTTATTTCAAAATGTCTCAATTTATGACCTTCTATGGATACCACCCTCCATCCATCACTTATAACTTGAATTTTCATCCTAAGGTTCATGTAGTTTAGGAACATATTCACCATCAATAGGAGGTCCTTGCAATTTTGTGTGAAAATTTAGACATGGACCAAAATCATATGAAATAATAGGTAGATCAACATAAGAGTGAGAGGCATTTTGACATTGGTGATTGGGTCTTTATTTACTTGAATAAATATAAGTAGATGTCCTTGAAGAAATAAAAAAATTATAATAAGATGTCCCCAAGTATTATGGGCCTTATCATATCTTGAAAAAAATTGGTAGTGTGGCCTACAAGTTAGAGTTTCCTTCATCTAATCACATACGTCTAGTATTTTATGTAGCATGCCTAAAGAAATTCATTAGACATAGAGTTATTACTCAAACTAATTTACCAAAATTGGATGAGTAAGGGAGATTTATTATTGATCCTGAGGTGATCCTTCAAATTGCACTAAGTAGATGTGGTTTAGATTGATGAAAGAATAACTAATCAAATTGAATAAACTAGCATGTGAAGATTCCACTTGGGAGGATGAATATTTTGTGCAATAACACCTAGAGTTGATTCAAAATTGAGGACAATATTTTTTTGAAGGGGAGGGGCATGTTATGCCCTTAACCTTTGGCATGTTTAGGGATATGTGTGGCCAAATTGTGGCTTACATACCTCTTTTATATTCTTGTCACATTTATCTATATTCTTAGTTAGGTTGGCCTATAGAATAATCATGGCTAAGTAGACTATATATAGGAGGTAGTGGTTAGTCTTTGATCATCATATTAAGCATTATGATCTTGTTTCATTATTGTGGAGGTTTCCCCCTTAAAGTGGATTTGCTATATTATCTAGTATTTTACTGTACTATCAATTATTGATATGTGATATCTTATATTTGTTTATTCTATGTGATATATAATAATTTTATGCAAACAAGTAATTTCCTTATATAAGACTTAAAATTTTTCAAACCTAGGGTCATCACTCATAAAATCCCACTGAAGACAACCCATAAAACATTTATTCAAAGGTAGAGACTAATTAATCCTATCTTGGAAACACTCATTAAAAATGAAGTGGCAAAGTTGTTAAATGTTAGGATAGGGTTCCCTATTAGACATTAAACTTGGGTTTATAACTTGGTTCTAGTTAGAAAAAGAGTGGGGAAATTAGATTGTGTGTTGTCTTCAACAACTTAAATAAGGATTATGAGAAAGACAAGTATCTTATAACTTATCTAGATGAGGTGATCTAAATAATAATTAGTTCTAGAATGATGTCCTTCTTGGATGGTTTTTAGGATATAACTAGGTGATATTGGAATTTGAAGATAAGATGAAGAGTGGGGGTATTTATGCATATAAAAGGATGCATTCTTGCCTAATTAACATACGAGCTACCTTTTAATGATCCATGGAACATGAATTTCAAGGGATAATAGATAAATGATAATCATTTACATGAACAACCTCATTATTTTCTTAAAGAATATAACTGATCATGTAGGTCACCTATAGTCAATTGGTATCTCATTAAACCCAAAAAAGAGCATATTTTGTGTTAGTGAAGGCAAGTTTTTAGGTAACATCATCACCAAGGATGGTATCATCATGAATCCAAGCTGAATTAAACATATTTCCAGTATAACTTTCCTAAATATCAAGAAAGATCACAAGTCTTTCTTTAAAAAGATAAGTTTTGTGAAGAATTTTATATCAGGTTTTGCATAGATTATTAGACCGTTGAATGGAATGTTTATGAAATATTCCAAATTAAAATGGACACTGGAGGACTGAAATTATTTTCAATACATCAAAGATGCCATATATTAGGCTCTAGTGTTAATAAACTCAGACTTCAATAAGGACTTTTTATTATATTCATTTGCTTCAAATCACATAATTATTATGGTTATTACCTATAAGAAGGATTAAAGTGAGAATATTATTGAATTCATGAGCATGAATTGAAAGGAATCAAAGCTCAAGTATTCCCTGATAGATAAGAATATTTTCTCTCTCATCAAACTAGCAAATAAATCTAAGCATTACATATTTAGAAATAAGACTCATTTTTATGCTAGACCCTATTGTCAAGCTCAATTTAAAATAGACTGAATTGAGAGAGTAGAAAAGCAAAAGGATGAAAAAATTACAATATTTTGACCTAGAAATCAAACCTACCAAAATTATCATAGGATAAGGCATCATTCAACTTATGATTGAACCCAACCCATGCATCACATTTAAGAAGGTTTATAAGACCTAGGTATCTAGAGGAAATTGGTATGATAATATGATTCAATATTTAATCACAAGTAATTATCCCCCAAAAATCATTAGAGAATAAAATAGATCCTTACAGATAAAAGGTACTCACTACATGCTCAAAAAAGGAATCCTCTATAAAATAAACTATGAAGGCATCTACCAAATATGTGTATCATGAGGATAAGATCAATAAATCTTGGAGGATCTACACTAGAAAATAGTTAGTGGTAATCTATCTAGAATCACCACAACACATAATATCCTAAAAATCAGCTACTATTGGCCAAAATTATATAAATATGCACACACCCATGCAAGAAAATGCCATGAGTTTTATGTCTTGAAAAAAAGATAAGTGCACACAAATAAGCCATTATAGTATATCATTGAAGGAAGGCCATTTAATTAGTGGGTATTGGATTTAATTAGTGTCATCAACCTAAATTATTTAATTGGCCAAAAGTTGTGTTCAAAACCAAATATTACTAAACTAGATGGATTGAAATAGTCATTACAAAACATTTTAGAGTACATGATGTAATCAATTTATGTAAAAAAATATCACATCTAGGTTTGGAACCCCCACTTCCTTAGTTCATGAAAATTGTCCAACATTCCAATCAAATTATTTAAATAAATGGGCCCATAACTATCAAACCACAACTGGGCCATGTTCCAATCAATACCCATAAGGAAATAGATTGGTTGAATCAAAAATAAAAATTTGATAAACTAGAGAATATGCACTATGAGTAGACTAAAGTAGATTTAAATAAACCCTCAAAACTTCACCTTACTTGACAGTATATGGATGATAACCATTATTCCCAATCATTCTCAAAATTTCAACATATCAATTTATGCAAGAGTACATGGAACCAAGTGAGAAAGTGGAGTCCTACCTATTTGATGTAATAGAGATGGGGGATTTAAGGAATGAAGTCTTGATTAATTTTAGTAAACATTATGTCTTGGAAAAAAGGTGGTTTGATATAATACCAAATTTTAAAGCATTCATAATATTTGATCTATTTCTTCTATGGGATAAATCCCATGAAAATAAAAGACAACATAACAATTTTACCCCCTTATAGATTAGACCATACCAAATATCAAAGATCTTAGGTAATCATGCTTTTTGTGTACACAATATATTTAAACTTTATCAATTACAGATGCTTTCTCTCTTGCAAGAACCCATCATGTCTTAATCTCTCTATAGGAGTGCCTTAAAGGGTACACTGTTGAAGGGGTGGGAAGACAATTTGTACTTCAACATATTCCATGAATACTTATTCCTACCCTTAGGCATAAAAAGGAGTCAACATATGCCATGAATAATTTAACTCACCTTGGTCACCCTATTATGTTTCTTAAAGTGTCAAGTCAGTTTATAATGGGGATCACTACTTATCATTATAAGCTAGTAGGTTAAAGTGAAGTACTATATTAATATAATATCATTGTTGACTTTCAACCCCTATTTAATCTTGTGTCTATTACTCTCCTTGTGTTAGTTATGTGTGGTAGTCTATAAAAATCCTTGGAATGGTCCTAATAGTATGAATTTACTCATATGGAAGATGACCAAATGTTGTAGTTTATGACCTATCATGAACTCAAATAAGTATGTTGAAAGATTAGAAGATAGGGCAAGACCATAGGGTTAAATATTCTATAAATAATATGTGGTAACATTTCTTATGTCCTTAACATGTTTTAAGGTCCTTTGATTAATATTAAGGTCATTTATTTTTTAACCTTCACATGAGGTCATATTTATTACATGTAAAAGGGATGTTTGACAATATAATTATGTTATTTTGACCCTAAAACACCACTAATACAATCAATTATGCCATTAAATGTCCCCATTACTACCATAATTCCATGATCAAAAAAATTCATATGCTAAGTATTTCTTTCCACAAGTCAAATGCTTTTCTTTGCCACTAAAGGGTCCCACACATGATAAACAATGGATTAAAACTTCCCCCAGTCTATAATTCATGTTTTTAAATGGATTTTAATCCTTCATTTCCCTCCTCCCACCCACAAATAACATTTTAAAGTCTGAAAACTTGAGAAAATGTAATAAATAAATGTTTTGTAGGTGTTTTCAAGCAAGAATAGATCTATACAGTATGGACATGGTTAGAAAGAGTCAGAGATATATAGATGGGATTTATTTCAAACATAATATGACATAATCCAAGAGTTTTAATCCAATAAATATCAACAACCAAACCCTCCTTCCCATCATCCTCCTTGGTGGCTAAGATATCACCTCATGTTTTTTTTAGTATGGAAAAGAAAGAGAAGGTAGAGACCTAATCTCTTGGCCATAGGAAGAGGGTTTTATGTCCTTTTTATACTTGGAATTGGTTTTTATAATGATGACCTATGCTTTATAAATAATGGTTAGGAAACTAGGGCAGCCAAACTAGTCTTCTACATCTACACTGGGTAAAAAATAGAATAGTTTTAGTGTCTTTTTGGCATGTTTGATTAAACTAATGATTTCATATCTCTTGTTAAATTAATTTAAGTCCTTCCATTACATTCTCCACCCATGGTTCTCATTTGTGAGTCTATTAGAGCAAGAACCTTCCAGGTTATCACTAGCTATAAACTCCAAGCAAGGTTCCCTTGATGAGGAAGGATCTTCAATGCACATATTTGGAAAATAAAATTGGTTTAAGATTTAATGATGTTCTATTTATATCATTAAAGGATTCTTTCCTCCATAAAATAATTATGGTCAAATTAGTCTTCAAATTCTCTAATACTTTGCCTTCAAATGGGATTGCCTACATCTTTAAACTTCATTATAAATGTGAACTTAGTGTACATGGTGATGGTTATTTAATGTCACTAGAGAACCATAAAGTTAGAAGAGTTAGCATATATTCATGCATAAGAGTCTCTCTCTCATAAATATAATACCTCATTATGGTCCTCATAGGCAATAAACCATGACCTAGTCCTCCAATGCCTTCATAGACATGTTTAGAAGAGCTTAAGGTTTATTAGCACAAGTTAAGGTATTCAAGGAATCCTATGTCTAAATTTCACATTCCATGTGTCTAATTAATAAAATATAAATGCCTTAACTTTTGGAGTCTGTTGATAAGTGTGTCTAGGGTCACCATAGGTTCTCTCATTGTTAATTAATTTTTCACCCTTTAAGAAGTATTTCAAGCCTTATCTAAGTGTAAAATGGGATTATACCTAGGTTTAAGGATTTCATATAACATAGGTAAACCTATATATTAAAGTGATAGCTAATTTATTTTTTCTATTGAAGCTCATCACATAAATTACTAGCTCATTTGGATGAAAATGGAGAGAGAATACATAAATAAAATTATCCTAATGAGCTAATGCATGAATTATAACCTAACCAATGCCAACCAATTACTTGTACACTTAAAACACAAGCATAACCTACACATACACTAATATATATCTTCCCCTTGCATTAGTATTTATCATAGAGGTTTGTGAAAGAATCTTAAGCTAGGAGGACTAAACAAAAGTTCATGACATGATACTAGTGGAGAGACAATTCACTAAAACTCATAAAACACTTCATTAGAACACTTAAAGAGGCTTTCAACAAATTTTCAAAGCTAAATATGAGCATAAATAAGGTCAACATGCCAAGAAAGATAATATATCACTTAAAAAGATCAACTAATTAATAAACATAATGAGATAACTCATATATAAGGTAAACCAAATCATTCTTTATCCTCAAAGGCTAAAAATAATAGGCCTTTACCATACTCAGGTGGAGGATACCAACTTAGCCAAAAATGGATCAATATATAAAGAAAGTGAGAGAGAATAGAAGGGTGTAGGAGAGAGATAAAGTATACAAGTGTCATATAAGTTACAAAAAAGAGAGAAGTTAGGTAACTACCTCAATAAGTCTAAGATGACATGTGTAACTCCTATAAATATGATTTAACTCTCCAAGTGCTATGGGAGTTGAAAAGCTTGTTTGAGACCTTAGCTTCTTGAAACTTAGCTAAATATGAGCGTAAATAAGGTCAACATGCCACGAAAGATAATATATCACTTAAAAAGATCAACTAGTTAATAAACATAATGAGATAACTCATATATAAGGTAAACCAAATCATTCTTTATCCTTAAAGGCTAAAAATGGTAGGCCTTTACCATACTCAGGTGGAGGATAACAACTTAGCCAAAAATGGATCAATATATAAAGAAAGCGAGAGAGAATAGAAGGGTGTAGGAGAGAGATAAAGTATACAAGTGTCATATAATTTTAAAAAAAGAGAGAAGTTAGGTAACTACCTCAATAAGTCTAAGATGACATGTGTAACTCCTATAAATATGATTTAACTCTCCAAGTGCTATGGGAGTTGAAAAGCTTGTTTGAGACCTTAGCTTCTTGAAACTTCTCTTCTTAATGACATGTTGAAGGATAATTTTCCTTATTTATGGTTAGAAATTTTTTTCTTACCTCTTTGATCTACTCTTGACACCTCTCAATTGACCCCATTAGGTTCTCTTTGACACATCACCTCTTTCTCTTGTAAGGTATCTAGAGGGCCCTTAATCCCCTTAGGCTTATTTTTTACACAAGTGCCAAAACTTGGATTTTTATTATTCATCTCACCCAAACTTCATGTTTGATCTATGTACATCATATTTGACTTTGAAAAATTCATTTTGACACTTCAAACTATCCCCAAAAATTTGTTTTCTACCAAAATCCTCAATTAGGCCTCATTCCTTGTAGCCCTAAAATCATACAAACCTCCTTGTGTAGAAAAAATTAAATATTATGTTGAGAATATAAGGTAATATTGCATTACCAAGTATGTCCTTATAGCTCCAAGTTCAATTTCATGCTTTGAGAGTGAGTGTAGATACCCTTCTTTTTCTTTGTCTCTCTCAACTACGCCTCAATTAGGCCTCCCTACCAAGAGAGTGAAAAATTATTCTAAAATCTCCTAATACTTAAAAAATTCAAAAAAAATGTTTGATTCACTTATAAAACATCCTCCCCATCATTTTTTCCAAATTTTATGTTTTGACTTAATGTATGGACCTATAAAATATAAAAAATTAGTATTTTTAGCCCTAATTCGTATAGTTCTACATAGTGCTATATCAACCAATTGCATGGTAATCCATTTATAGGAATTAAAATTTGATTTCTCTCATTGGGTCTTTATGGCTCTCTTAGGTAGCTTGAAAGTACTTTGAAATCTTAATGATAGTTCATAAAGATGTAAGCATCAAAACACCAAAAAATTCCACAAAGTTCAAGTACACCATGGTATTAAAATCAATCTATAATTTTAGGGTCCCATGAATCATGTGGTTTTTAATACCAAGAAAATAATACTAGCCTCCCAGGCTAGCACTAGGCATTCTAAGAGGTCTGGGAGAGAATTGAGTTGGTGAGAGTTTTTTTGAGTTTGGTTTAAGATTATAATGAAACTAATATGTCTATAGAATCTCCATTAACACTTTCCAATTTTTTATAAACCATATTATTCGTCAAACTCTCTTTAACATCTCATTTTTTTAGGCCTACGGTTCTTATGCTATTTTTCCTAGCATATCTTAGTGATTGTGCTCTTCCATTTACTCTCTCTATCAAGGTTATGAGATATTCTAAAAATTTTGTATATGTTTCCATGCTCCTCAAGGTTATTAATATCTCATTCAACTCCACTTGAGAAGCCATAATCTAATCCTACTTCTTATACAAGACTATGCATACACTCAAGACTATTTGACATTGAGCAAGGGCTTGATTATGCTTGTTTCATGCTTCTTAATGGGTTTTAAGATTTTATGAAAAAATGTCATCATTTCCCAATCGTATATCCATATACTTCCTCATTTGAGTATAACTCCCTAATCTCGTAAATAGGCTTGATTATGTGTTTTAACTATGTATAGGTGGATTAAGCCTTTGTGACCCCTATTTGTTCTCTTTTGTGACCTCAATGTCTTAAGAGATTTTATTTCTTTTGTAACCTTAAAATAATAATGCATGATTGTCTTCATGTTTTAAGATACTTTGAGTCATTTATGCATATCTACAAGTGACTATTAGGATAATTGACTATGTATACTTATTTGATATGGTCTAAAACTTAGTGTTATAGGAATCTTTATTGAAACATTTAATCTCTTCAAAATTTTATCATGAAATTTGACTAATTTATATCTCCTTCCAATCCTTGAAAACTCAGTGTTTCTATTAACCTTGATATTTTCAAGACAAACTTTCTCAACTAACTAGATGTAGATATAATTTTTAGATATTTAATGTGCATATGAGTTAAAATCCTCTCTCATCTTCCTCTAAGTATCCCAATGACTTTTTCCTATTGTGACTGATGTCATTAAACACTTATCAATACCCTAGAAAATATAATCTCTTTCAAACATCACTATCTTAGGACAATCTTATTATCATGTTGTAGGTGGAAATTTGAATGAATTTGATTGAGTTTTTATGGTCTTGAAGATAATATTGACCTCCAATATTTAGAATTATTTATGGATTTTTCCTATTTTTATTATCACCTAGAGACCTTTCAATCTCTTATAACTTATATACTATTCAATATTCAAGGCAAATCCTTCCTCAACTGGTTATAGGTGCCAACTTAGATAGTTGATGGTGTATATAGGATTATTAGGTAATCAAAATAATCCCTAGACATTTTCAAAGGATATACCATCATGTTGTTGATATAATTTTTTAAGACCCATGTCAATGTCTTAAACTTTAAACACAATCACCATTCATTATTCAAAGCACACTCTTTCACCTAGTTGGATGTAAGTGACTACTAGGAAGACTTGATTATGTAGTAAGAGATTTTAGGTCTATATACACTACACCATGGTATCCTATAGTGGTCAGTCCATTGATATATCTTTATTTAATTCATTTAAATTCCATATCATCTTCAAGGCACATTATTAGACCTCTGTTTTGATTGTCATCCCACATAATCCTATAGGTCTCTCTTAAGACCAGTCTTAGGTTATTATCTCACTCCTTGAGTCTTTAAATTTTTAATGACTTCATATTTTTTGGAGATATCCATTAGTTTATTAAACTATTAATATTTAAACCTCCCATTTTTCATAACTATATAACCAACTCAACACATTGTGTACATGAATTTTTTTAGAGTTGCAGACCTACAAGCCTATAGGTGACTATGGGTCTACAACCTTATGTTTGAAATGTTGAAAGATGAAAGTATGTATATAAATGAATGAATATAATTATTCCTTTAATTTCATCCACATATCTAGAATTAAAATATAACCTCAATATCTTTGAAACACACACTTAGAGTATTCAAATCACCCTATTTATGCAAATATAGAGAACGTAGTCCAAGACGATGAACAATATAAATGACCACGTGAAGCCTATAAGAAATGTTAAAATTGTTATTATTTAATGAATGAATTATGTATTATTATATGAGACCATGGATATTTAGTAAAATGCATCAAGTCACATGGAGAATTCAAAAATGTAAAAAGTTTGGCAGTCACCTCAAACTATGCACTAAATCTACTTTCCATGCTAAAAGGACATCCAAACATGCCAAAAATATGAATTAATTTATGTGAGTCATTTATATATATATATATATATATATATATATATATATATAAATATAAAATAACATACTATAACTATTTTCATACATCCATGAGTTCACATTATGCACTAGAGTTTATCTAAACTTAGTATGTGGGGTTTTAAGCTCTCAAAAAGTAGTGTGGCTTCTTAGAAATTGTTATTAAAGCTAAGAGAAAAAATCCAATTAACAATTAAATAAGTTAAAATTCCATATGGGTCCCAAACTTTGTATAAAATATCATCCCCCAAATCTACTTGTATGACTTGTACCATCTGATTGATTTTGCCTTCACTAGATTATGAAAGGTGTGATGGAGGAGAGAAAATTTTGTAATTATGGAGCTTGAAACTTTTTATAATGATTATTTGTAACTTGTATAATTCCAAAATATTTTTTAATCTATTTTCACTTTTCAGTGACTTCAATAGTATGTACAACTTCCTCTAACTCAAACTAGTGTTGAAATCCTAGAATCTAACTTTATTCTGATTCTTTGACATGTGTGGAGGTTATGTAACTACTCCAAGGACATTAAAAGGTGTATGGTACAAATTTTTCCCTTAAGAAACTTAGAAACACATTAGAGTTATCCAAAAAATCACTTTTCATACATTTTTAAGACCTACAAGACTACAAGTGATTCTTAAACACTTTAAAACTTTATGAAATGTTGTTAGAAGATGTTTAAGACATAAAAAGACATTAATGGACCCTTAATCACCTATGACATAACTTGAACATGACTTATTTCCTCATGACATGCCTACAACACTATATGGACACAACATGATTTTACCTTAACTTCTCCAAACCATCCTTAAACCATGCTAACAAGATTAAATGAAGACTCTAAGGACCATATACAGTATGAAAATGCCATATGAAAAGTTTGAATTTATATGGTGTGACAAAATTTGTCTTGGGGTAAAATTTGGTTAATATTCTTGGTGATTCATAGGGGTTACATACCTATAATGCTAATAGGACTGGTAGCCTTACATGTCTATTTGGAAATGGAGTCTCTAATACTCATTTTCAGACCTGAATAGACTTTGAAAATGACTTAAAAAACTTATTGACCTTCACAACATATAAAAAAAAGACAACAAGACACAAAACAAATTAAGACACACACATGTGCCATTAAAAACTTAAGAAACACAAAAATAACATAAGTAAACTAGACTATATACAAACTAACTTGAAAAATAAAACTTCCTCTTAGATCAAATGGGTAATAAGTAATTTTTTTCTCCATGAAATGAATCATGTTATTCATTTGGCCTTGCTCTTTATTTCTTCAAATCCTTCATGCTTAAAAATATTCTTGGATTGATTTCAAATACAAAAAATCAGCTAAAACCATATCACCTATGAAGGTGAATTATTATTATGACTCAAACATATTCTCATGATACTCTTTATCTCAAACTTGACCCAATGATGCTTCATCTAGGTAGGCCTTCATACACATAGAATACTTTATTTTTTAAAACTAAAGATAACATGTTATTTATCCACATAATCATGATAATAAATCATATACAAAGAATCTCCAAGACCCAAACGACTTCATAGAGTGCATTATACTTTATTACACAAGGAAAAAGGACTCAAAAACACTCTTATAACTTTCTCAATTAGAACTATCAATTTTCCTCAAAGACCAATCATGCAGACTCAAACCTCCAACACCTATATCAATATCTTCAATGACTTCTAATAAATGTATGTGTAGACACCACAATCTTGCACATCAAATTCTAACTATAAAACCTATAATAAACTCCTTGGACCCTTTAATTGAACTAAAACCCATTTTTTAACTAATTAGCTAATCAAACCTAAAACACCCTTTTTACCCACTTTTGAATGTTACCCTTGATTTTTTATGGTTAGACTAACCATCGAGGGTTAGGCCCCATTGCCTCAAATTTTCCATGTAAATAAGCATGCAAGAACCATTAAATAACCACTTGAATTTTCTAAATATAAGTTGTGAAAATCCTCTTAAGAAACCTTACATGAGTTATTTATAATTAGAGTCACCTCTTAAACTTCCACTTTAGCCTCTGGCCTTTGCTTATAAGAAGAGGATATCAACAAGATATCAAGGCATCTAAAAATATTATCAAGAGCTTAGGTACTCAAAAAATTTGTTATTGTAGTTCATCTAGCATTATCAAGCATCATCAACCATCTATTTGAGAGAGTTAATCTACCATTGCCTCTTAGATCAAGTTTCCAAGCACTATCATTTTACTAAAATCAAACCATATTCCACCTACAAATCAATAACATATACCAGTCAAACAATCCTTTTTGGTAATTCAAATACTTGATTACTACCATTTATCTATTTTATCCCTTTTTGTAATTAATAGACCGTGCATAAAAATCTCAATATTCATTTCCCAAATCCCATCACTAGTTGTTGATATGTCTAGAATTGGATCATCAACCATTGATGGTTGCTTAACTATTGATGGTTATGCCTAACCACCGATGGTCATAAAAAATGTCGATGATCACCTGTGGTAGGTTAAAAACTAGGAAGCTAAAATTCCCTTTCTTTTCTAACTAGATCCATCTTCTTGAGTTTTTGACTATTCTTCAAACTCTAATAAATTCCTTGAATCACACCTCCACCCACTAGTACTAATCAGTTTCTCACTAATTATATCATTTCTAGTATATCTAATTTATAAATCATATCCTTGTTATTCAATTTCAAATATCTTTTGATTATTGATGTAAGTACATTTTATTCAGTTTTATAAGCTTAATTATTTTTAAAATGGTGGATTGATAGCTCCTAAAGAAGCCCATGCTTCCAATATCTACACAACACTAGGAAATCCACCTAACTACTTATCTACCAAAAAAAATTTCTTTAGTGCTATCTTATCTATATTTTTTCCTCCCTATCTAGAGAGGAGTTCCTCACAATCTTTTGATTCAATGTGCACACCTTTTATTAGGTATTTCTACCATAACCCATATTTCTAGTTTTACTACCTTATTCTAAATAATAGATAAATTTGAGTGAAACAATATTATATTATAATATCATTATAACATTATTATATAGAAATTTAATATGATCAAATAACATTATTGGTCTTGTAGACTAATCTCATAACCATATATCTCACTGTATAATCTGAACTAGACAGGTCAACTTGTGAGCAACTTTTTCACCATAATCATTGACCTCAAATACTTATAATAAAAATTAACATGCCTTAAAATTCATGAATATAATCTTAATTCATTATTTTTCATAATTATATCATGGTAACACATTCCTAATCTTCTTCTCACTACTACTTGGGTTTTTTACTATTTCCACCATTAGGGATATTAATGACTAGCTAACTTGGATGACTATTTTAACAAACTTTAGGGATATATTATATCCATAACATATTTTTAAATTAAACATGAGTATCAAGATTCATTCCCCATCCATTTACATACTTTGACTAGGTCAACTATGATTGTTATAGAAAATCTTTGAGAAATTAGCACTTTCTAATAAGGTCTACTCATAAACCTAAAAACTAAAACACAATTATAGGTTCTTGGGAGAGTTTAATACAACCTCAAATATATTATATAATCATACCAATCCATTTTGGTCACTCTTGATCAACATCTTAAACATAAGGTCCTTATTAGGGTTTTGAGATGGTTTAAACACATTTCCATTGTTAACAATTATTTATAAAGCATAACCCCCCAATCCAAAAAATAATGCCTATAATTTTGATCTGGGATACTTAAAAATATACCATGAACAACTTAGGTTCTCATGCAAATTTTTGATGAACTAATGAGCACAAGAAAAACCTTCTCAGGTAGAGAACCCTTCATTATGTGTACTTGAGGGACCTTAAAACATATTTTCATGCATTATTATTAAAAATTTGACCTCAAACTTCATGCACATTCTTAAAACAACTTGAATCACCTTTTTAAATGATCCCCTCCTCATACTTTCCTTGAAAATTGATCCTAATACCCCCTCAATCCATTCTCTCTCTCTCTCTCTCTCTCTCTCTCTCTCTCTCTCTCTCCTCTCTCTCTCTCTCTCTCTCTCTCTCTCTCTCTCTCTCTCTCTCTCTCTCTCTCTCTCTCTCTCTACTTGCTTAGACCTTGACTTGTAGACCACATTAGGCCTTAAACCTAACCTTCATGCCTCTTTCCATGTACTCTCCACCACTATCACATACAAAATAAATCTTATATATTATTTAAAACTATCATACATATTTCATATTACTTTAAAATACATTATGATTCCCTATTAGTCCAGGTAGGATCTAGGAGCAGTCTAGGTGTAGACTTAGTCTGAAGGTCTTACCCTTATAGGCTTACACTGAGACTCTCATGAGTTCGTTAATTCCTCATATACATGCTAAATAAAACTTATACAACCACTCATTCCTATGTCTATTCATTTCACCAAGACATCATGCTCTTTCATGCTCAAGACTAGGCATCCTATGCACATACCTTCTCAATATATTACAAGGCTAAAAAACTTGACAACCTTGACAATAAGGACCTTCCATTATAACCTTCACATCACTCATATAGTCATAATAACATATACCAATCATATCTTACATTTTTATAATCATTAAAATACTGATCAATATACTTTATTATATCCACACTCTTCAATGGCCTTATGAAGACCTTCTCAAGAACTTTTGACATCAATGATAACATCAATTCCAAAACTCAACAATAGGAACAATTCTCAATAGAAAAACCATTCTTTCTAACATTTGGGCCCCTTTTATGGAAAATAAAAGACTCTAACTTGTGAAAAGATACCCTTAGCATATGAAACCATTTGATCATGGCATTATGGTAGTCATGGGGACCTTTGAGGCTTTACTTGATAGAATTAGTGTTGTTTTAGGGTAAAAATAACATCATTATATGGTTAAACATTGCTTTTTAAAGCAATAGATATGACCTCAAGTGAATGTATAAAAAGAGGTGACTTTAATATCAATAAAGAGACCCTAAAACATGATAAGTACATAGACAATATTACAACATATTATTCTTAACATATTTAACCCTAAGATCTTGCCTTATCTTGAAGGATTTCAACATACTTGTATGATTTCAAGATAGGTCATAAGTTAAAACATTGGGTCATTTTCTATATGAGTAAATTCAGACTATTAGGTCCATTCCAATGCTTATTATAGACTTCAAAACATAACTAACACAAGGAGAGTACCATACATAATCTCAAATAAGTGGTAAAAGACAATCACCATAACATATTAACATAGTACCTCACTTGAACCTATTACCTTAGCATGATAACCAATGATCCCCATTTTAAACTAGCTTAACACTTTAAGAAACATAATAGGGTGACCAAGATGAGTCTATGTATTCATGATGTATGTTGACTCCTTTATAGGCCTAATAATTCAACATTACTAGTGACTCTGAAGGCTTGACCTACCTACTAGTCAAGAGGACACCGAATCTCTTATGTATCATGCATGCCTAGGTGAATACTATTTGAATGAAATAACACCTCATGGATGAGGGATTCATAATATATTGTGTTTCATGTGAAACTAAATTGAAACCCTAGGGCATAAAAGTATATTTTTTAGAAGGAGAGACAATAATGACACCTTCCCCATTTCCATTCTTGGACTTAGAGTTGTAAAAGAACAAAATCCATACTCCATGATCTTAGCTTAGGCTAGTGAGAGTTAGCATGACAAACCCTTCCTCATGCATATAATATACACCTAAACCTACCTCTTCAATACTCTTGTATTTATCATAGCCATGTTTATCTACCCCACATTAATCAATAAGAAAATCTAATATACCTTCAATTAGTTTAATTGGCTCCTGGTTGTTTGGGTGCTCATCTCATCTATGATAGTGCAATTGACATTAAACAAGTTAGGCATGTAAGGATATAAATGGAACCTAGATATAGGATCATACCTTATGGTAACCTTTATTTTATACTTGGTCATAAAAACCATATGATACCAATCAAAAGATATATATCCATTTATATTCATAGTGAAATCCCTAAACAAGCATAAGGAAAAATAAGAAGGGAGTTCAAATACTACCACATCTTGAGATATAATGAAATTATGACAAGTATCCAAGAAATTTTTTATATCCTTAAGGACACCAAGAATCTTAGTACAAGAATCATCTATTTGTAAGACCCCTTTAACATTAGGTTCATACTTTAGCCCCAACTTATATTCTATAGACTTAGGCATGACAAAAGTATTATCCCCAGTATATATCATAAAATTGTGTAATATGGAATCACCTATAATGACAAAGAGATAGAAAGGAGGGGGCTTATTTACTTTAGGTGTTTTAGACTCATGAGACTGATTGGTATTAGTTAGGACTCTACCCAACTTTTATGCTTTCTTTTCCAAGATGTGGAGTCTAGACAACTCTTCTTGGAGGATATTTTTTCCCCATAATTAGTGAGGTATCCCACATAGGTATGATAACATGGGCCTTATTGATATGATCCACAATGTTAATGTGAGAGTTAGCAACCTTTGACTGCAACTTAGGAGTAATAGTATAACTTATATTTTGGGTAAATTGGGGTATGAATGGACATTTATGATTCTACCCTTTCCCATCTTCAAGATTATAAGTTGGTAGGGTCTTGGTAGCTTCACCTTGTATAGTATCCTCTAGAGATGGTTGAAATGGTGGAGGGTCTTCTCTTACAACTTCTAATTCATCACCAACTTCTCTTCTTTTATCCCTTGTATGGGATTAAATAGGAAAATCCACCTTGGTTACACCCCCAAGATAATTAGATATACATTGCTCAAAATAATCTTCTCCTTCTTGGAAATTAACAAAAGTGATATTAGATGGTGCCTTACTCCAGCTTGTTCCTTTTTGAATTGACATCTTACATTGAGTCATGGAGGGAGTCTCTCCATTTTGAATTAGAGGACCTTCTTTGTGTTGTGTAGGGGGATGACTACCATACATTATAATATCCTAATTATGATGCATGAAATAGGATTGAAAAGCATCACCACTTGAAGTGATTGACATGTCATGAGAGAGCACCCATTGTGTAAGCCACTGACCTTCTTGAGCATAGTTGTTTTGAGTTGGAACTAGTGCTCCATAAGTGCTAGTAGAATTGAGGTTAAATATATTATAGGGTCCTTACTTGAGTGATCTACCTTTGAAATTATGGATTAGCCTAATATGGAACTCTATTTTACTAATAGGGATGATAGGGGTCTTTATAGGGTGCTTGGTAAGGTCTATGTGGTGTAATTTTCTACCTCTCAAGGTTACTATCTTGTTATTTTATGACTTGTATATCCCTTAAATCCTACCCAATCTATATGCCTGATTATCATTTTCTTGATCATGATTATTTAGTGATATTAGGGGAGAAATAATAGGAATTTTGGGTTATATCTCTAGGAATAAAGGCATATGAGGGGTCTTGGGTTAATCTTTTCTACATGCATTATACAATTTTATTCCCTTATAGCCACCTCATAAGCATCTAGTAGTGCATTCCCTCCCATGGACTATATCATGATTGCCACACCAAAATTGATGGATATTAAGTAGTACAAGAAGGCATAATTTGAAGTTGGATTTACTACCATGGGTATCCTATCCCAAGTTTTTTGAAACCTATAATTGAAGTCTATCATAAAATCTTGGGGATCCCTTTTGATGGTGGCAAGTTGCTCCACTAAAGACAAGTAGTCACTCATTTCTTCAAAATGTTTTTAAAGGTGTTCCCCAAATTCATCCCAAGTATTTATAGAAGTAGGTGTTAATCCCCTATACCATCGAATTGATATCTCCTCAAGGAAGTGGCTGATAACCTCATTAACACATTTCCTTAGGTCACATTATGAACTGAGTAGAGGTTGGATATGTTTGTAATATGTTTAATAGGGTTCATTGAGTTTATTACTATGAAATAGGGAAGGATTTTGAGTGAAAAATAGGTTTATAATCAAATTGGTTTAGAATTAAGGGGTCACCACCATTGAAGGGAATAAAGTACTGATGTCTAGGCCTAGCCATTGGAGGTGTAGGGTTTGTATTATTGTTTTATTGTAAAGGTTTAGGATAATTAGGTGGTGTAAGATTAGATTATACCTAGGGTATCTGTTTATACCAACAAAGTCCAAAGATAACTCAATAAAAAAAACTTCCTTACCTTTTGATGAAGACCTTGTGGCCACTTTTATCATGAAACTTGACTGTAAATTTGTGACTCAAGTCATTAAAGATCTTTGATATCATCTAAGTCTAAAAATGTATGGTACAAATCACCTAAATCATAGTACCAATAATCATGAAATAATTTTTAACTCACACAAATTCACCTTTAAGAGAATATGGTTAAAAACTTTCCAAGTTTAGGGTAACATGGGATTAGTCCAAAGGTTGTGGTCAACCTATAGGAGGAGTAAACCGTTTAATGGGATAGCTCCATTGATGCATCAATTAAGTCAAACTAATAATACTAAAAAATTTTGGGGTGAAAAATGAGAGAGAAACATGAAATTAAAACCTAATCTAATGATGGTTATGCACCAATATTGACTTACAAATCTAACAACCTTAATCAACACTTTGTGAAACAAGAAAGAACTAGTGACTGAAATAAGTTTTCTAATGAGTTCCTAAACATAAGTATTTCATGTGAAGGATATGATGGATTTATAAAAATTGAAGGTAATGTATAAGAGGCATATTCAAGGCACTATCAACAGAATTAATCTTCAAAACATAGTCACCTAGTCTTAGCACAACAAATGACTTGCATAGAATAACATCATAACAACTAGGTGATAGAAAATAATTGGAAAGGATAATGAAACTTTACCAATTTTTTAATTCAAAAAAAAAAACATAACACACTAATATAGAAATGAAATTTAAAAATAGTCATTATTTATTGATTCATAAGGCTTACAAAATATAGTTTGGGTAGAGTTTCATCATACGTAGCTGAGGGATGAATATAATGACATTAGATCCTAAATTTATCAAAGAATGAAAAAAATGGAGAAGATAATGTGGAATTTAAAGGGAATGAAGATATCATATATGACCATAATTCAATAAATTGAGAGTTACAACCATCCTCCAAACTTATCCCATACATTGTCTTGGTGATGAGTGGCCTTCAATGAGCCTTTAGGGGTTGAAATGGAGTGTTAGAGGCTAATTTATACTTTGTAAAGCACATGAAAATCATGTGAATTCAAATATTTGTCAACTCCTTCTAATTTTGATATTTACAAACAATCAAATTCGTTAAATTAGGTCCCTCCATGTATCATTTAGTATCTACCTCCTTCTTGCATGACAATATGACTTTGAAAAATACATCATCCTTCATGATGGATATTAAATCGGATTAATAACTTTCATCAGATATTTAAAAACATTTCATGACCTGAAATAACTTATTTTTTATCACTCTATGCCAATAGTCATCCTTGCCTATTGACCATATAAGGCTATTAGGCAATTAGGCCTAGTGACTTTATATTAGCTATTTGGATGAACATTAGACCTAAATAGAAGCTTAATAATAGGTGAATAATCATGTTATAGTTATTTAAAAGTATACCACATCATGAATTAGTATTTTATAATAGTGAAAACATATAACCCTTATTTAATTAGGTGACTAGGTCACCTCTCACTAAAACTTGCTGACTGGCTCTTTTGCTAAGACTTATAAATCCATTTCTAAGAAGAGTTGTGAGAAATTTATGACTTTAGAAGTTATAATGCAGCTCATAATACCTTCCCTAATTATCCAAAATCTTTCACCAAGATCTACACCTTGGATTTATCCTTAAACCTTGCCAAAATAGAGTTTATAGGAAGTTTGTATAATTGTCCATACAAACCAATTCCATGGATGAGATCCCCAATGTGTGAAATATGAGCTCCAAGTGTCTACCAAGCCATACAAATACATTTGGAAGAATTTTATTGAAAATTTTATCCATCAAGTCACTATTATGGGTTTATGAAGGTTTAAAGGGGCTTTGGGTTCTTAGCAATGGTTCATAAAGGTTAGGACCTTAAACTATGAACCAACACCACTAGTTTCTTCTAGACAAAGACCCTAAACTTTTTTAAAGTGATCATAACCCCATGTTACTATTTAATATAGTTTTGAGATCATTAATTTACTTCTCAGGTGATAATTGTGCATTTTATGCACTCTAAAGGCATTTCTAGGTTGAAGTGACCAACTCTGATCTTTCCTCTACAAACCGCTATTACATAGACATTTAAAAATCCTTTAAAAACATATCCATGATGGTTTTATTTCTTATCCAATCCCTCTTTTATCCTATATTTTAGTTTTAAATTAGTACTACCTTGGGAAGGGTATTAGTTTGACATGCATAAAGGTAAATTTCTTGTATCTTGACTCCAAACTAGATCTATGAATCACTTAAACACCATTAATGGTATGGATTTCATCCTTTATGCCCCTTATATCATCTATGTTGGCATGGGTAATCCACTTACATCTCCTTTATGAATTCATAATCCTCTAACTAGGCACTTGGGCATGCCTCAAAGTGACTATTATACATGAAGACCTCTATAGATGGTCATTAAGCAATTATTTGAGACCTATAGATACTTTTCCCTCCTTAGAAGCATGTAGAATGTGAAGACCTATTCAAATATCTTTCATATAAGATCGAAGAAACTCTTTTAGGATTTATTTTTACACTACATACCCTACACGATCCAACTAGTAGAGAATTTGGGTGTTTATGTGACCTATGGAAATGATCAAGATTGTTTTAAGGCCTAAATACCTCATTTGGAAGTTTTTTAGGGTTTAATTTACTCATTAGGTCTTAATCAGGGTTTATAGAGAATTTTGGTGATCCATCTTAATTAGGGTCTAAATATTTTACCATGGATGTCTAGACCATAGACCCCTTCAAATATCTTGAATATTTCCTAGTCTAGTACAAAATATATAGTGTGTACTGAGTGAAATTTTGTGATCTTAGAGCTCTTGGTAAGCATTCTAGGTGGGCTAATAGTATTACAAATTTTTTATAGAGTTGAGATCCTAAATCCCACTCTTTCCTCCATGGATATTACGTGCATAGGGGTCCCCAACTCCACCTAAGAGGACTAGGCCTGAGTCATCATGCCATGTGAGATATGAGTGCTTGAGTTGGTATCTTGACATGGATAATTAGGGAAGTATATCTCAAGAGGGGTGATAGGACTAAAATGGCCACTTCTCTACTTTCCTCTACCTATAATAACTCTTTTAGGACCTAATCACCATACATATTCTCATATCCTTAAGTTTTATTGGTGGTTTAAATCTGCCACTAAGGTGGAGATGGGGTGTTGAGGGTCAAGGATAGATTTAGGTCTACCTTTTGCTTATGCCCTCATCTACCCTATCCACCATCTTAGTCTCTTATCCCTCTTAGGTTTTCCTTGAGTTTCATCACCTGTCTTGAGTGTTTAAATAATTATGTTAGAGGCCTAAGTAGGACTAGTGTCTTATATTTTTGACTATGGGTAAAATTTTGGGGGCTCATGTAATAATGTTTTCAAGATCTAACTATATATTTTAGGAGATTGCCTACCCTCTCTCCTATCAAAGCTCAACTATACATTCATGCACATGTTTGTGTGTCTTGCGTGTTTAACACAAACTAGGTATCTAATTTTCTTGATTAAAACCTTGGAGATACTGAGGAATATGAACATCATCAAAAGGGGTATTATCTAATCACTAATTATCCTTGTCATTCACATTAGTTACACATTCTCGATGGCTAGGCAGGTTTGAATGCATGTAGGCTATTTCACATGTTTGAGTGATCTTACTTGGTAATCATTTAAATTTTATTTAATTTTCAATTTCATGACTTATATACCCCCTCTATAAATTATTTTTATTTTTTATGTGTATGTAACATCTTATATTTAATATTGAAGGTATACTATAATAGTTTCAAGCTTGGTGATCTCATTATGCGATTGTGAATGGAGCCTAACCACAAGATAAAATAAACATAAGGAGGGCGTAAATATCATGTTTGAGACTTAGTTTAAGTTTATTTAACTTCATAATACTCCTTAAGATAGTCATATTAAAAATATATGACCTTTCTTTACATCCTTGTGATTCAATTGTATGTGGTCTAGAAGAACCCTTTGAAGGTTAGTTCTGAGTTAGCCTCCTCAACTTGGTTATGTTTACTCAATCATATTCATGCTTGAATATGCCATTTTATAATAGTTTCAATGGATCTTGATATCATTATGGAGAATTTGAACTAGTTTCCATGTTTTAGGCCTGGTCAGAAAGGCTTAAACATGTAGTTGGTAGTCGTAGGGTTTTATGGAGTTTTAATTTGGAACCAAGGCCTATTGAAAGGTGAAATAGTTTGATGGAACTATGACACAATAGATAACTTTTGAGAGATTCCATGAGGGATGTTGACACATATTTAATAATTTTTAACAAAATTTGACTCCAATTCAAACTTTTATTATCGTCTTGTCATACTCTATATGGTCCCTAGAGTCTTCATTTAACCTTGTTAGCATGATTTAATGCTAGTTTGGAGAAGTTAAGGTAAAATCATATTGTGTTCATATAGTGGTTTAGGCATGTCATGAGGAAATAAGTCATTGTCATGTTGTGTAATAGGTGATTAGGGGTTCATTAATGCCGTTTTATGTCTTAAACATAGTCTAAAAACATTTCATAATGTTTTTAAGTGTTTAAGGTTCACTTGTAGCCTTAGAGGTGTTAAAATTGCATGAAAAGTGATTTTTTGGGTAACATTAATTTGTGTCAAAGTTAACTAATGGAAAAATTAATAACATACACCTTTCAATTTCCTTGGATAAGTTACACAACTTCCAAATCTATCATATAATTAGAACAAATTTAGATTATTGGATTTCAATGCCATTTTAAGGAGTTAGAGGAAGTTGTATGGACACTTAAAGTCACTTGCAAGTGGAAACGACTTTAGAAAATAATTTTGAATTATAAAGGTAAATAAAAATCATTATAATAAGTTTAAATCTCCATAATTTCATAATCATCTCTCTCTCTCCTCTACCACTCCATTCACAAGCTATTGAAGGCCAAAATCAATTAGATGGTAAAAGCCACAAAGGTAGATTTGCGGTCTAATATTTTTGAATTTTTTTTTGAAATATATGATATTTTAATGTCACATTTATATATATATTTTTTATATTATATTTATGAAAGATCATTAAGAATATAGACTAATTTTAGAGAGCTTAAAACCCCACAGGCCAAATTTAGAGAAACTCCAATCTAAAATGTGAATTCATGGATACAAGAAACTAGTTAGAGTACATTATAAGATGTTTTTATATTAATAAAAAACATTCATTCATATTCTTGGCACATGTGGATTCCCTTTTGGCATGGAAAGTGGCTCTAGTGCATACTTTGAGGTGACTATCAATTTTTTTGCATTTAAGAGTTCTCTAGGTGACTTGATGTATCGAAGTGAATATTAATGGTCTCTTACCATCCTTACCAATTAATTAGTGATCTATCAATCATTCAAATATTTTGTACAAGATTCACATGGTCACTTATATTATTCATCATCTTAGACTGTTTTCTCCATGTTTGCATAAATAGGGTGATTTGAATAGTTTGAGTGTGTGTTTCAAAGTGATTTAGGTTGTGTTTTCATGATATGTATGTGGATTTAATGATATTAATAGTGAAATTAAATCACTAATATCCATACTTTCATCTTTCAATGTTTGAAACATAAGGTTACAGATCCATAGTCACATATAGGTTTATCAGTCTATAACTCTAAAAAACTTCATGTTGACAATGTGTTGATTTGGTTATGTAGATATGAAACATGGGAGGTTTCAAGTTTAATAGTGTCATAAACTAATGGATGTATCCAAAAATTTTGAATTCATTGAAAATTTTAAGACTAAAGGATTGAGTTAATAACCTAAGAGATCACTTAAGAGAGACCTACAAGATTATGTTGGATAACAGTGGAGATAGAGGTTTGATAATTTGTCTTGAAGATGATATGGACTTTAAATTAATTTAATAAATATTTGTCAATGTAATGACCAATATAGGACACCATGGTTTAGTGGGGATAGGCCTAAAATCCCTAACTACGTAGTTAGGTCTTCTTGATAACCACTTACAACCAACTAGGTGAAAGAGTGTGCTTTTAACTAGGTGAAAGACTGTGATTTTAACAATGAATGGTGATGGAGTTTGAAGTTAAAGACATTGATAGGGGTATTAATATGTTATATCAACAACATTATGGTAGATCATTTCAAAATATTTGTGGATTGTTTTAAATACCTAATAAGCCTATATACATAGTTAAATGTCTAAGTTGGCACCTACAACTAGTTGATGAAGGTTTGCCTTGAATATTGAATAATAAAAAAAATTAAGACATTAAAGGGTTTCTAGGTGACAAAAAAAAATAGGTCATATCCATAAATAGTTTTGAATATTAGAAGTCAAAATTATCTACAAGACCATACAAACTATGTCAAATTCCTTAAAATCAACACCTATATCCTAATAAGAAGATTGGCCTAAGACATTGATGGTCCAAATATCTTGGTGTTTATAAGGTATTTATAAGTGTCTAATGACACCAGTCACAATGGTATAGAGTTATTTGGATACTTAGAGGATGATGAGAGAGGCTATGAACTCATATACATAGTCAAGCTCTAAAAAGGATATTTATAGCCAGTCAGTTAAGAATTTTTGTTTTGAGCATATTATGGTTGATGGAAACACTAAATTTTCAAGGATTTGAATAATTCATAAGTCAATCATATTTAATAATAAAAATTTTAATAACTTAAATGTTTCAAGAGGGATGCTTAGAAACTTAGCTATATACCATATCAAATGATTATACACAGTTAATTATCTAACATTCACCTATAAAAATGCATGAATAACTCAAGGTCTCTTAAAACTTGAAGATAATGGTGTGTGAAGATTTTAAGTTTATAAAATATATTGAATATTTCAAGACATTAAGGTCAAAAAAAGACCAAATATGGGTCACAAAGGCTTAATTCACCTATACACAGTTCAAACACATAGTAAAGCCTATTTTTAATATTGAGGTTTTTTGCTCAAATGAGGAAGTCTATAGAGATATGTTTTGGAAGTGATGACATTGTTTCATAAAACCATTTACCCAAAAATAATAATTAAACAAGCAAATTTAGGCCCTTTTTCAACCTTAAAAAGTCCTGAGTGTATGCATAGTCCTATAATTATAGTAGGATGTGATGATCATTAGTTAGGTAGAGCTGAACGAGACTTTTAAAAACTTGATAAAGATGGAAACATACAAAAACATTTTAGAGTGTCTTATAATGTTAAAAAATATATTAAATGTAATAACATAGTCACTAGGGTATGATAGGTAGACTACCATAAGAACCCTAGGTCTAAAACAATGAGATGTTGCATAGAGTTTAAGGAAGATGTTTGGGAAATAATTTTAAATTGATAAGGGAGATTCTAAAGACATATTTAGGTCATTATTAGAATCAAATTGTACACCCTAGGACACTTTATTGAGCTCCTAAAAGTTTATGCAACATTGAATCATCTCTCAAGTTGTGGGGCAACTTGTAAGAGAGATTAATCTCTAGTTTATGAGGGCTAGCTCTTTAGATTCTTCTTTAAATGCCTATCACCTAATCTAATTCTTGTTCATGAAAAGAGTTAGAATTTTTACATAAAATCGAAAATACACTAAATAGGTGATCCACCAAGACATATCCCATAGACTATCAAACTCCTACTAAGCAATAAAACTTTCCAAAACCAATTCTAGGCATTGAAGGATTCTAACATAATTGCTTCAATGTGAAGGTATCATACATGAGACAATCAAAAAGATAACTTATCTAAGGGTATATTTTAAACCATAGAGACAATTAAATTTTTTAAATAAGATCCTAGTACAATAAATACACTTCACATGACTTGTTAAAATTATAACTCTTGCTTAAACATGAAGGATAAAGGGAGTAAGGATGATACTATCACTTGGATCCATTATTCATCACACACATACTTAGACAAAATGATCACAACTCAAAATTATACTTTTATTAAATGTTTAGAGACAAAGTTTAATGTCATTATTGCAGGGCTTAACCATACCAGTTATGGTTAGATCCATGCAATAGCAAAAAGGCTCCATTTATAGAACTTGGAAGAAGAGAGAGAAGAGAAGTTCAAGAGGCATAAGGACAAGTGTCCAAAGATAAAAATTAGTTACAATGAATTTGGATGAAATATGGGGTAAACCATGAAATTTAAAGATTTAAAAATATCTTCTCAAATAATTCAAGACCTACAAAGTGGTTTAGAGACTCCTTTCCTTACACATAAAACTACCCCTCATGACTTTCCTTCCAAAAATACCTTATCACTAGAAATGATCATTTCTAATGATGGGTCTAAGTGGGAGGGGTTACTAAAAACCCATAACATGGATTTTATTAGCCTCTAATCACTTATATTATTTTTTCCATGGACCATCATCCATGATAGTCCCAAAATGAGCTCTCTCCATGCACCTCTCACACTTGGCTCCTAAAACATTCAAAATTATTTAGTATGATCCATGAACAAGGGTTAATTAAACTTTTTAAAGTTTTTCATATCATCATTTTCAATAAATTAGCCTTAAAAGTCTTTCTAAATTGAGTTTCACTACTTTTCTCTAAGTATTCACTATCTACCTATTCACCTTGAAACACAAAATTAGTGCTTGAACTTGTGTTTTTGACCTTATGCCTTATAACCCTATTGTAAGTGCATAATTTGCCTTGTGTGCAGATAGGGTGTGGGCCTAAAAGGTCATTACATCCAAGAACATCATCTCTAATTACATAAGTTCTCATTAATTTCCTTTGAAATAATTTAAAATTTCCCCCCTTATTTGGTATAATCTATGACTCTTAATATTAGTTATAAGGTGAATGTTCCTTCAAAATCATGTATCACTGTTAAGTTTTAGTGGTTTTTTGGACAACTTTGAACCTCAAAAAACCTCTCTCCCTTTATCCTTTACTCATAATTTTTTTAAATTAATTTTATATACTATTTAAAACAAACCTAAACCTTTTAATTTAATTTAAATATCCTTTTTCTATCTCACATGATGCTTTCAAAAATCAAGGGGTGCTTTATTTAGTAATTTTAGGGTAGACAGTCTTAAAACAATCCTTACCTTCTTCACATGATTTTCCATCCTACCTTGATATATTAATACCCTAACTTTTATTTTCAAGACCTTATTTTCATACTCATATCTCTCAAATTTCAAGCTATATCATTCCTTTGTACAATCTCATGTAGGTGTTTTGCTCAGCCATATGTAGGTGTGCATTGCCATACTCTACATAGGTAAGGTATTGAGTTAATAGGACTATTTAAAGAAAATATTTCAAGTACCATTCAGTATCATTTGTAAAATTTTAATATGTTATCCATCAAAAAACACATGGGACCCTACATCAATACCAAATTTCCAATGTAGAAGACATGTGCAAATATATATAATGACTGTCGAAGGATGATAGTGAGGAGAAAAAAAACCTTTTGGGTGTTATTTTGACATATAAAAGTCTCAAAAATTTTTATAATATTTATAAATTAATCTTCATGTCTTCAAACCTCTGATACAAACTTAATTTTTTCATTCCAACATGGAAAACACTCCCTCAAGATGCTTGCAAGTATTGAAGCTAACAGTTTGTGAATTATCCAAGCATATAAGAGTATTCCTTGTAAATTTATGATATATATGATATCATGGTGATGGTTAATATATTTATGTGACATTATAGTGATGTGAGAATCTCAAACCAATAAAAAACAAACACAAACATTAGAAACTAGCTCAAAAGGAGACCCCTCATAGTTGTAAATACATAAAAAGTTTCCTAGAGTATTAACGATTATTCATAAAGGAGGATCCACCAATATTAGAATTATTAATATGAATCTAAGTGGACTTAGATAAATTTAACCCACCAAGACCATTCTTCCTAACTCCACTTTTATGGCTGACACCAAGTGTTTGAGTTTGATCCTTTTTTGCTTACCAAGACAAGAAGGAAGGAAAAGAAGTTGCATATGGACTTTTTGATGAAATTTTTACTCTTTAAGAGAAGAAATGGGTGTGAAAAGGTGAATAAACACTCTACCCACGTTCTTAACTACAAGTGAACTCAAAAATTCCATATAAGTGCCCAAAGGGGCTTATTTTTAAAGAGAAACTACCATTTCCTACATATAACTAACTTTTTAACTACCATCTAATTGATCCTAATATCTACTGACCTATTCCACATTGATATTTAATTTTGTGGAAAATATTTTGCTTTGAAAGTCCGTACATGTCATTAATTAAGCTAGAAAATTGGCCAAATGACCCCTTTTGCATACAAAACCTAGAATGTGATCAAATTATGACTTGTAAACACATTAAATAATGTCAATGATAACCTTAGGACATTTTTAACACAATTTTATCCTTTGACCATCTTTGAATAGGTTTGAACAAGGTTGAATTTGGATGACTAGCTTAGTACAAAGAGAATGAGCTTAGACAAGGACTAAGGGAAGGATAAGAAAGATGTATAGGAAAATAAGAGATCCCATAAAATACATGAAACCTTATTTAAAATTTAAAAATAGTATGGGTTGATAAATTTTAACTAGAAGTCATGTTTGGTCAACATTATTTGTAACTCTTAGGGGTAACATGCTTACCTATGTTAAGGACAAGTAGCCTTATCTTATTCATTGGGCCAACAAGTTATAATACACTTTGGAATAGTAGAACTAGACCTTGAATGAGTTAAAAAATAGTTATTTTACCTCAAAACACAAAGGAAAGGAACAATAATAAAAAGACAAAGTAAACAATAAAATAAAGATACACTTGTCCTACTCAAACACTTAGGGAACTTAAGACACAACTGAAATCAAACAAAAAAATGTAAATTCAACTTGATCATAACTCCCTTCCTGGATCAAAATGGGAGTACCTTGAATCTCCATCCTTACTAGATGAATGAGGATGACAATAATGCTTCCTTTTTGATGTGGTGTTAGATGACTCATGTTTTCTTTTTTCTCCTTAAATTGACATGTCATTTAATGAAGTCATCTCAAACAGGTCTCCAAAGTAGATGAAATCTTCTTGGACTTGGGAACATACTTCATACTACTATTTTTTTATCTCTTCATGATATATTTGAATATCCATGTATGGGATAGCTTGTTGTAAATTTATGTCCTCTTGAAGGCTCTCATCATTCATCCCACTTGTCACTACCTCTTCAAAGTCCTCAATAAGTATTGAATCATGACAATTTAGAAGTGTTTCCTACTCACACCTTTCCTTGATGTTGATAGGATCATCTTCATAGGTGGCTCAAGGATCAAATTTTTAATCATCCTCAAAAGGCTCAAGATCATCATAAATTACTCCATCATGAGCTAAAATATCTTGATGATGATAATATTTAATATATTCCTAGTCTCCAACATCTTGGACTTGTTTCATTAATATTTTAGTCTTCTCACATTCTTCATACTATTGGATCATTTACATGTAGGTATGCCACATGTATCCCTCTTGAGACATAACCTATTATTTTTCATGGCTTATAATTAGATCCAAAATACTTATAGGCTCTTTGAGGGTTTTAATTTCATTACATATGTACTCAAACTTTTGGCACAAGTCACCATCCTTCTCTTGATCATGAAAAGGAACAAGAAGAGAAACCTTTTTCTCTTCTTCTTTAGAATTCAAAATAACTCCTTACAAGACAACTTTTTCAACACAAGGAAGATCCTTTTCCTCATCTTCACAAACTGATGTCTCCTTACTAGTAGTCAACTCCCCTTTATCCTCAATTTGAAATCTCAAACTCATCCTCATTCTTATTAGTGCCAATTTTAGGCCTCTAAAAAAATGAAGTTTAGCCAAAGAATATTCCCAAGGAGTAAGACAATCCTCAACATTAGAAGGGAAACATTAATCAATTAGAGAAGGTGGAAAGATAGGTTCCATGGCTTCTTGAGTAGGAAATGTTGATAAACTTAAAGTTTTATGTGGGGTATCTTGAGGCTACCAAGATGGATTCGGTTCAAGAGCTCTCAATCTCTCCTCTAGATGGAAAATCAGGCCACAAACATCAAACACATCATAGGTAAGATTTGGCCAATTATCCCCATATATAGGTATCCAATCCCTTTCAAATTTTTATTAAACATTAATTACACTAATAATACAAACACTAGGAATGTATTGAACACAACCATATCTAGTGTCAAGGTCTAACATGTTTTCCTGGTAGCCAATAACAATTTTTTTGAAACTAGCAATGGGATGACTTGGAGAAGAACAAAGCGGACTAGGTGAAATATAAGATGGAGAGGACTGATTATAGGTGACATAGGTCTCATGACAAGTTTGGACAAGTATTTTCTCATATTAAGGAGGAATAGGCAAAGTAGGAAATATCTCTTCAACTTCATGAACTTCATTAGTAAGGGTATAGAAGTATTTTCTTCATGCATAAAATAAGCTCCCAAATAAGTATTTTATATGAGTTTATATGGATCATTATCATATTTTTTATTCCCATACTCATCAAGTAAAATATTATAAATACCTTCAAGGGGAGAGGATGCTTCACCACCCATGACACCTTCTTCTTTTTCTTCACTAATTACACAATTCTGATTTGAATTTGTCTCCACATATGGTTCAATATGAAACATTTTTAAGGGCTATGTTATTATGGTTACCTTAGATACATATATTATTATAAAATCTATAAAATAACAATTAATATAAATGTATCCTCTTATTCTAACCGTGAATTCTCTTGAAGAGCAAATAGCAAAATGTGTTGGAAGATCTACCACCACAATGTCTTGTATAATGGGGAAACTTGGACAATCATGTAGAAATACTTTTAATCCTATAACCAATCCCACTATCTTGGTTGGAGTTCCATAAATATAAAACACATATTTACTATGTGGTTCATACTTTAATCTCAACTTATTTGCATCTACCTTAGGCATAACTATTGTACTAGCTCCACTATGCACAATGCGTTTGTGAACCAATTTGTCTCTCATAATGAGTGTGAGGTAAAAAGGTGGAGGATTTTAAGATTTGGTGGAGAGTTATAGGAAATAATTTGGTGTATTGGTAAGGGATACACCATTTTTTCTTGGATCTTGAGGGACTACATGGATGTTTGAAAGTTGTTCTTATAGGAGTTCCTTTTAACCAGGCATATGCAAGACTTCCCAAAGAGCTATGTTTATATTGGTATTATTAAAATAATCAATAATTTTTAGAGGGGAAGTATTAAACTTTTATTTCATTCATAAAGGTAGTGAGGAAGCTTTAACTTGATGCATTATAGGCTTGACAACCTTTCTCACATTCTGACTTTGATGAGGAGTGTGACTAGTAGGAGGTATTACAGTAGGATTCACACTTTGTGACTTTGGAGAGGTATTACTTGAAGTCACATGTGCTTTCGAATAATCTCCCAAATATCTATTTTTGGCTCTTATTTTGGATGAAATTGATGTGCTCTGGTTTAACACATAGTTATCCTCCTTTCAAAATATCATAAAATTAGTATTTTGGTTGATACCTTCTCCATGAGTATCCCTTTACATGAGATTTTTTTCTTTTGATGTAAGTAAAGGAGTATCTCCTTCTTGTGCCACCAAGGCTTGAAAACCTTCTCCACCATCATACACAAACTATCCTTGAGATTGTCCCCAATGATCCAAATGTTCCTCTCCTTGAACCAAGTTAGTATGGACTGGAACAATAGACCTTATGGATGGAGTGGAGTTAGGAATATAGACATTGGGCTTCCTATTGAAACCTTATTGAATTTGTCCTCTTCCTTGGTAATTGTATTCAAATGTAGGCCTATAAATTTATGAAGGATAATATTAGGGATTGAGTAGAGCACTTGCATGTAACTAATATTATTTCATCTAAGATTGTAATGACCTAATAATTTCATCTTTGTACATAGCATTATCTACCTTATTGGGAGTGGTTATAGACTTTTAATTGGCATTGAGAACTTGTGCTACACTTGGAGTTTTAGTTGAACTATGAGACAACAAAGGCATATAAATTCTTATGAGTAATCTCCTAGCTTATATAAAACTATTATTTTCTTCAATATCTATCTCATATACATCAGTTAGAGTAAATCCTCCCATTGAATACAACATTACTACCACATCAATACCAGTAGTTTGAGATAAGTGGGGAATACAAAGCTTGGATGAGGCCTCATGATAGGTGGCAATTTATACCATGTCCTTTGAAACCTTTCATTAAAATCCCATAGAGATTAATTAGGACCTCTTTTTATCATATTTCGCTGGTGGATTAGTGAAGTGTGGTCACTCTTATTCTCAAACCTATTCACAAACAACTCTCCAAAGTCATCACGATTAGAAATACAACCACCCCTCCAATTTCATATACAAATCAAGTGCCTTACCTTTTAAAGACATGGCAAGTAGTCTAATATTTATGTTAGATTGAGTGATATTGTGGAAATTAAAAAAGTTTGAAATGTCCATAATGTTCTTAGATGGGTTAATAGGGCCCTCTCCATTGAAGCTAGGGAGACTTTTGGTAGAATTAGGAGGAATAGGATCATATTCAAGAAGGATAATTGGATTTTTGGTGTTGAAGGCTGGGAAAGGATGTTGCCTATCCATATCTTCTTCCTCCTCTTTATCTCCTATATATCCAAATTATTCTTCTTCCTCTTCAAAACTTTGTTGTTCAATATCTCTAAATGTTAAGGGTGGTTCAGGATGTTTTTCCTCAAGAAGAAATTTAGATAGAGGGACTTGATTGAATACTCTACTAGAATATGATCTAGTGAAGACCATGAAGTATAATGTGATGAACTTGATCTACAACAAAAAATTCTAACCTTTTAGACTCTCTAAATGATGGATTAAAAACACCTTTGTAACCTTGGGATTGTCAAGACCAACATTCACCTTGACATGAAACAATTAGGACTAGTTTTCCCACTAGGCATCCCAAAATTGTTGGAATAAAATTATGCCCCCTAAGACACTCTATTGAGCTCCTAAAATTTGATGAAACATTGAGTCATCTCTCAATTTATGGGGGAACTGTAAGAGAGATGAATATCTAGTTTATGAGGGCTAGCTCCCTATATTATTCATTAAATTATATCATCTAATCTAATGTTTGTTCATGAAAAGAGTTAGAAGTTTTGCATAAAATGGAAACTACACTAAAGAGGTGATCCACCAAGACATATCCCATAGACTATCAAACTCCTACTAAGCAACAAAGCTTTCCAAAACCAATTATAGGCATTGAAGGATTCTAACATAATTGTTTCAATGTGAAGGTATCATACATGGCAAAATAAAAAAGATAAGTGATCTAGGGGGAAGATTGCACACCATAGAGATAATTTGTTTCTTGAAGAAGATCCTAGTATAATAAATAAACTTCACATGACCTGTGAAAATTAGAACACTTGCTTAAACATGAATGATAAAGGGAGTAAGGATGATATTGTCACTTGGATCCACTGTTCATCACTCACATACTTAGACAAAATGTTCAAAAATCAAAATTATACTTGTATTAAATGTTTAAATAAAAATTTTAATGTCATTCTAGAAGGGCTTCTCTATACCAACTATGGTTAGATCCATCCAATAGCCAAAAGGCTCCATTTATAGAACTTGGAAGAAGAGAGAGAAAAGAGAAGTTCAAGAGGCACAAGGTCAAGTGTCCAAAGATGAAAATTAGTCCAAATATATTTGGATGAAGAGATGGCGTGAGCCATGTGATTTTATTAATTAAAAATGTCTTCTCAAATCATTCAAGACTATAAAGTGGTTTATAAACTCCTTTCCTTCCACAAAATTGCCCCTCATGTTTTTCCTTCCAAAATTACCTTATCACTACAAATGATCAGGTATAATGATTGGTATAAGTTGGATGGGTTACTAATAAGCCTTGACATACATTATATTAGCCTCTAATAAATCCTTTTCTTTTGTCCATGCACCATCATCCATGATAGTCCCAAAATGAGCTCTCTCCATGCACCTCTCACACTTAGTACCTAAAAACTTCACAATTATTTAGTATAATCCATGAAAAATTGTGAATTAAATTTATTAAATGTGTCCACATCATTATTTTCAAGAAATTATCCTTAAAAGTCTTTCCAAATTTAATTTCACTACTTTTATCCAAGTATTCACTATCTGCTTACTAGACTAGCTAAAATGAAAGAGATATAATAAATTATTATGAGTTTATATGTATGATAAAATTAACATTAATAATTATAAAAATTCCTAAAATCTCATACAAAAGTGATTTGGCCTCTTGAAACTTTTCCATGCCTTAAAAACACACATAAAAGTTCAAAATAATCCCTATTTTGACCTATTTTTTATAGGTATGTATACCTAAATCACATGTGGATAAACCTTGGAGAGTTATCTTCAACATCTAATTGTTTTAATGTCCTTTACACCCTATTTAGATTCTGCATTGGCTTCATCTTCCCAATTAGGTCCCAAAATAGGGTTTTCAAGGGTTTTGAGGTCACTTGGACTCTTATCCTTTGTTAATAAAGTATAAACATTAAAATTATATAAAAATTACACTAATGTTTCCTTTTGGATCATATATAACTTACCTAAACACCTCAAGGTCCCATGCAAAGGCTTGTGAAAGATATGAGCATTTCAAGATGACCATTTGAGTCATTTTCATGTATTTTATGAGGGTTTGTGTGTCTCAAGCCCAAAAGTGGTATTTTTATGTTTATTTATACCATATAAAAGATAAGAAACCTTTTTTTTTACCCCATTAACCTATTCAAATAATTATAATTTATCACCAAGATCTAATAATGAAAATGACTACCTCTTTGAATTTATGTCCATACCTTGCCAATGGGTCTACCTACACCTTTGAACCAAAAGACTATTATTGAAAATACCATGCACTAATATATATTTAAAAAATATTATTAATATCCATATTAATTATTCAAAATTATATAATTCTTGGCAAGGGTTATAATTTTAAATGACCTTGCATTTGGAACTAGATTTGCATGTTTCATCACAAGGTCTACCTGCAGACCTTCTTGTCTAGACCACCTTGTTTGAATTAAAAAATTATAGACCCATTTATAATTTTTAACCATGTTTACCCAAGATATTAAAACCTTATTTACTGATCAAACTAACTTCTGGTTCATTATTCATTACTTTTCCCCAAAACAACCATTCTTGTGCATGAAAAAAACACCTCACCTCTAAGACAAAATAAAGGAATATTTACCTATTTTTTGTTAAAATTTAATATTTTATAGGATTTTAAAGGTAATATTTACTAACTTTACTAATTTTTTTTGTCTAATTCCATGGTTATGGGGTCTAACCATCTCAATCATCTCAAAAAGGGGTCAAAAAACCTTGTTTTTTGCATATTTTTGCTCAAACCTCATCATGGATGATCTTTACAAACCAAATTCATGATTATAAGATGTTTATACATGACATAAACCCTTATTTAATTATTACATAACTTTTTAAACCACCCAATACCTTTCTCCTAAGTGAAATGTCCATGCCTACCCCTTGAACCAAGGATTTCCTAACCTGTCTATATGGAGTAAGTTGATTTTGGCGATAGAGAAAGGTTTTTGGGTATCTTAAGAGTGTCTTGGAAAAAAAATTACATTAATTTTATAATTTTGAAACATATTATACTATTTTAATCCTTCCCTTTCTTCTTAGGTAGTCAAGCCCTCATCTTGTTCCTTCTAAGCTAGACATGCCTTGACTATAACATACGACTGATATGCTTTATTTTAGATGTCTTTATTTGAGGATCCTATAAATGTGTTAAAAATATTATATATACCTATTAAAAAAATCATGGTAAAATCAAGCCCATTACCCTAGTTATTAAGTCATATTAGCACTTTCAAGGCTTCACACTGCTCATTGTCTTCCACAATCTCTCTAGCTTGGTTGTAGGTAACTTTGTAGGATTGATTAGGGTAGTATAGTAGATAAAGACATCCTAATCTCATATTAAAAGTTATCATCCTTATTTACTAATTTTATTCCATCTTATATTTTTAAAACCATCATAATCTATGTCTAGCCCTTGACTTCCTTGGTTGTCTCCTATCTCCATCTGTATAGAGGTTGTAGGTGTACCTAAGATTCCTAATACTTATTTAAGGATTGGGTTTATTTGCTAAAAATGCATAAATTTGTCAATAATTTAATTTAATTCACCTTGAAACATAAAGGTATTTCATAAACATTATTTTTTGACCTTATTCCTTATGACCCTACTGTAAGTGCACAATTTGTCCTGTGTACAAATATGGTGTGGGCCTAGAAGGTCATTACATCCAAGAACATCCTCTCTCATGACATAAGTGCTCAAGAGTGTCATTTGAATTTTTTTAAATTATTACCCATTATTTTTAATAATTTAGGACTCTTAATATGAGTTTCAAGGTGAAACTTCCTTCAAAATCGTGTAGGTATCACTATCAAGTTTTAGTGGCTTTTTAAACAACTTTGAACCTCTAAAAACCTCTCTCCCTTTATCCTTTGATCCTAATACTTTATTTATTAATTATCCATACTAAAGAAAAAAAACCTAAAACTTTCAATGGAATTTAAATCTCATTTGTCTATCTTAGATGATGCTTTCAAAAAGTAAGTGGTGCTCTATTTAGTAGTTATAGGGTAGACAGTCCTAAAGTAATCCTTACCTTCTTCACATGATTTACCATCTTACATTGTTATCTTACTACCCTCATATGTATTTTTAATACCTTATTTTCATATTAATATCTCTCAAATGTCAAGCTATCTAATTCCTTTGTACAATATCCTATAAGTGTTTTGCTCAGCCACCTATAGGTGTGCATTGGCATGCTCTACACAAGTAGGGTATTGAGTTAATAGGGCTATGTCAAGAAAATATTTCAAGGACCATTCAAGAGAATTGGTCAACTTTGAATATTTTATCCATCAAAACACACATGGAACCCTACTTTAATAACAAATTTCCAATATAGAAGACATTTGCAAATGTATATGTTGACTATCAAAGGCTGACAATCAAGAGAAAATCAACCTTTTGGGTGTTGTTTTGATATATAAAAGGCTCAAAAATTGATCTAATATTTATAAATGCATCTTTATGTGTTAAAAACTTTGAGATAAACTTCTTGTTTCATTCCAATATGGAAAACAATCCCTCAAGATGCCTGCAAGTGCTTGAAGTTGATAGTTTGTGAACTATCCAAGCCTATAAGAGGCTTCCTTTCATTTGATGATCTCTATGCCATAATAGTGATGGATAATATATTTAGGATTCATTATAATCATGTGAAAACCTTAAACCAATCAAAAACAAATACAAGAATTAGAAACTATCTCAAAATGAGACCCCTCATCATTCTAAATACATAAAAAGCTACTTGGAGTGTTAGTGATTGTTCATAAAGTAAGATCCAAAAATAGAGACTTATTAATATTAAAGTTAAGTGAACTCATATAACTTTCACCCACCAAGACCATTCTTCACAAATCCACCTATACGGCCCACACCAAGCATTTGAATTTGACCCTTTTTTGCATGCCAAGACAAGAAGGAAGGAAAAGAATTTATAGATGGAATTTTTGATGAAATATCTAAACTCCAAGAACATAAATTATTTTTTGGAGGTGAAGAGACAATCCACCCACGTTTTTATGTACAAGTGAACTCAAGAAGTATGTACAAGTTCCTAAAGGGGCCTATTTTTAAGGAGAAACTACCATTTACTACATATAACTAAATTTTTAACTACCATCTAATTGATACTAATATGTATTGACCTATTACACATTGAGATTCAATTTTGTGGCAAATATTTTTCTTGGAAAGTCTATACATGTCATTAATTAAGTTAGAAAAATGACCAAATGACCCCTTTTACATATGAAACCTAGTAAGTGATCAATTTATTAATTTTAAACACATTCAATCATGTCAAGGACCACATTAGAAAATTTACAATACAATTTAATCCTTTTACCATATTTGACTAGGTTTGACCAAGGTTGACTTTGGTTGACTATCTTAATACAAGGAGAATGAGCTTAGACAAGGATTAGGGGAAGGATAAGAAATATGTATAAGACAATAAAAGGCACCATAGGATACACGAAACCTTATTTAAAATTTAAAAATACTAGGGGTTGATAAAATTTTACTATAATTAAATTTTTTTTCAATATTCATTATAAGCTCAAACCAAACTCTCAGTAACTCATTTCTTTTCTAGACCTCTCAAAATGCCTAGTGTCAGCTCAAGAGGCTAGTTTTTTTTCCTAGTACAAACCACACATGTTTAATGGGACCATGAAACTCTAGGGTAATTTTGATACCTATTGTACTTGAATTTTATTTAATTGGATGGATTTTTCATGCTTCCATCTTTCTAAACTATCATTAAGAGTTTAAATTACTTGTAGGCTACCTAAGAGAGCCATAAGAACTTGATGAGAGAGAAATCCATTTTCATGCCTCTATTTGGATTATAAAAACTTCCAAATCACCCAAAAAATCATATAGACTCCCCTAATTTTCACCCCATGTAATTTGTTGATAAATTTTGGTATAAAACTATATGGATTAAGGTTAAAAGGATTAATGTTTAATATTTTACAAGTCCGTAGAGTGAGACAAAACTTAAAATTTATCTTGGAGGATGGGGTTGGATGTTGTCTAAGTGAATCACACACCTTTTTGAGGTTTAGCATGTGTGTGGTTCTTGTATAATCATATTGCAATTATTTGGTAATGAGGCCTAATTGAGGCCTAGTTAGGAGAGAGAAAGGGGAAATATGGTATTTTCACTCACTCTTAGAGCATGAAATTTAACCTAGAGATGTAAGTACAAATGGGTAATATTGGAATTTTTGGGCCCACATATGAATCTCTCACATTGTTTGATGAATAAGTGGAGCAAAGGCTTAGAAATGAGTCTATCAATGCAAAATAGAGAGGATCCAAGCAGGTTTTCATGGTGATGAATAGTTGAAGGAACAAGTCTCAAAAACCCTAAGTTTATACATAAGAAATATTTTAACTTTTGGATAAGTTATTATATAATTCAAAATCCCTTTAGATAAAGTGTTCCACACAAATCCCATAACACAAGTACAAGGCAAATTTTTTCAGGAAGATTGTTTCTAAAATTTGGATAAGTGTTATTTATTTTGGGAGATTTGTTTTGGGTCTTTTGGGATAAGTGTTGAGAATTCAGACATTTTATCCAAAATAAAAATCCCAAATGATCATTCTATTATAAAGTATTCTAAACAAAAATCTTGAAATGTTTTTTTTAGCCAAAGTGGCCCATTCAAAAATCTTGAATGGTATTTCTTGACCAAAAGGTCTAAAGCAAAAGTTTTTAAGGATCATTTTTTTAGGAAAAATGTCCCAAATAGACAATCTAAAGGGTTATTTATATAGGAAAGTGGTTTGATACAAAAATATTGAACTGTATTTTGTCAAGAAAAGTGTCCCAAACACTTTTTCTGACAGGTAAGTTTTCAAGCAAAGTTTCCTACATATTTTCCCAAAGGGTCTTTTCTTAAGAAAGTGAACTAAACATAAATCTGAAGGACACTTTCAAAATTTATGAAGGGAAATTTAAAAAATGCCAAAGGGTAATCTTGAGTGGAAAAAGGCCATTTTGAAAAGGTTGAAAGGCAATTATGTAGTGTAAGTGTCCTTAGCAAAAGTTCCAACAAAGGTACAAAAGCATGAATTCTTTCAGGAAGATTGTTACCAGAATATGGCTAAGGCATTTATTTATTTTAGGGAAAGTTATTCATGATAGTTTTCCCAACTATTGAATTCTTTTGGAAAAATTTTCCTTAAAAAAAGACTAAGTACACAAATATTTTGGGAAAATTATTTGAGACAAAGCTATAAATGAATTATTTTGGACAAATTGTTTCAATAAAGTTAATCCAGTAGGGTGGTGACAAGTATGTGATCATTAAATTTAGGACATATTAAATAGCTATTGGGATTAAAATATCCTATGATGAACACATATATGTCAAGCTTGGGTCTCTAAAAATAGATATTTGGATTTGAAATCCAAGGATTTTCATGCAGACATCAATCTTAAGCCTCATGAAGTAGCCATTGTAATTAAAATGGTAAAATCCTATGATGTGGGTTCATCAAGTAAATATCTAATAGTGTGAATTCACTAACTAAGAGGATGGGCCTAAGTATATCAATGGCTCATTTTTAATCATGGATTCAAATCTAATGGCACATGAGTAAGTCAAAAGGTCAAGGGGCTTAAAGGCCACCACATAGTGTAAGAATGAGAGTAGATAGATTGACAAGTAGATCTAATGACTAAACATATGGGTGACAAGTGTCAATAATGTGTTAGCTTAGGTGGAGTATTTAACACGTGTTTAACTTATTAGAGGAGATTTGATGGTGTGAGATGAAGTTAATCTCAATGGAGCTCAAGTCAGTTTATCAACAACCAATGTACAAAGGACTAAGCTAAAACATTTTTGACTAAGGTCGATGGAGTAGTTTGACTCGAGAAAAGAAAATAGATGGACTTGAGATAGAAAAAATACATGGAACTAAGCTTGATCTTAACCCAAGTTGAACCAAGATAAATAGTAAGGACCAGGCATTGTCAACAGATCTCCATAGAGGTAAAATATGTTTTTTGACATAATATAGGTGAAAAGGGTGGCAACTTATTATAAAATGGACCAAGCATCAAGAAGAGTTCCATTGACATGGAATATAGTAAAACCATTTATCTTAGATTGGCTTTCCTCTATAGAAAACCCATGTCTAGTTCTCAAAGTAAGTGGTAGCTATGTGTAATCAATGAAGGAACATTCCAAGCTATGCTCTAGACATATAGCCACCTAAAGTAGACATAACCAAAGCCTAGTAAGGTTTATAGATATGAGGATTTTGTCCTTTTACACAAGCAATCAAGTATAATATACCATGAAGAACAAAGATAGAGATTTAATGGTGGGAGAAGAAACTTGAGCATTAATATATTTTTAGAGTGCATAAGGGTCCCTTTCATAAATAGGATCATGATTTCCATTTTTGGAAAAGCTCTTGTCTTATAGTATATTACTCAGAGGCTATTGGGAAAAATAAAGACTATCTTGTTCATGATGATTTATTTCCTGATTATATTGAAGCATGGTGGAGCATCCTTTGAAAGTTGGTAGCTCATTAATTATTCTTGAAACATGTTACCTCTTCCCTCTTCTCCCCTTTCTTCTATATTATCCCATTCTCTTCTCCTTTGAAAATGTTCTCAAATTTTAGACATTTTATCTTTATAGGAGATAGGGATACTCTTGGAGATACTGTAAAGTATGCCCATCTTGATTAGGCTTGACCCTATCAAACATTTGTAAGAAATACCCCTTGATGTAATATAAGACTTTATTTACCTATCTTTTGCCTTGAATCTATGTTTGGTGAGTCATGCACTATAGTATTATGTGAAGGAGAATATTCCTCATCCATGATCCTTATTTCTAACCTTTTTTAGGGATTTTAAAATGTTACTTATAGGTATATATTAGTGTTCTACTCTAAACCTCTTCTATGAAATACGTAAGTATCTTGATGTTTAAGTTGTGTGAACTAGTATTGTCTTTTGCTAATCTAGTGTGGGTTTAAGCTTATGGGAGTTTCCCTCTTAAATTTGGTACATCTCCTAGTTAAATTTTTAAGGGTCCCTTACCCTCTTTATAACCATTTTCCTTTTGAAAAAATTAGTTTAGGTGAGCATCAAAGAGGAAGTCATCCTACTCCATAGGTCCAACCCCAACATAGGTTACTCATAGCCTAGGGTTGTTTCCATTATGTAGCTTAGTTGGAGAGATCCTAAAGAACCCTCTCCAAGGGTGCAAATTAATTATATAATAGGTTTTGGTATACCCAATGGGATTAAGGTCCAAAGCAGTGAAAGTATTATTGGTGTTGTTATTCTACATATCAGCCTTTAGAGATAGGTTTTCAAATATCAATGGAGACTCCAAAAATCTATTAGTTGGTTAAACAACCTAACTAAGTACCTAATCATCATAATCTAGTATGTAAAATCAATAATGTTTTGATCAATATGCTTATTATCTACCTCAACATCACACTTATCAAGAAAATAATGTTTATATGTTCCTAATAAGTGGTTCTCAAGTATCCTATTAACCTTATCATGGCCTTTTTCCTCATTCTACACCTACATATGAACAAGGTCAGCCTCCCTTGCATTCAAATCAATCCTCTACTTCCCCTTATCAAAACTAGGCTTACCTTGTTACATCCTTGTTAGGGGTTAAGAAAGCACTAACAATATATATTAAGTTGATAAGAGAGATTGGTAAGGGTTTGGAGTTTTCTCCAATCAACCCTATCCACACTTTATAAAAATCAAGGAGTTATCTTCAATTAGTGAAGAACAGATGGTCAATAAATGAATGTGAATAGTGGTCATCTTACAGGAATGAGGACATATAAATGATAATAAATAAGGTCCAAAATGTAAATATTATGTTAATTTATTATGAAAAGTATTAGGCTCTTTTGGACTAGCCTTATGCATCCTCTCCCCTCTAAGAGTCTCAATCTCAACCTTCAAGAGTCCCTGATCAACCCCCTACTCAACGTTGTCAAAGTTCATCATTGTGAAAACTTAGAGAGGCAATATTGGACTAAGGAAAAACAATCATGAAGATCAAGGAAGGGGTCGATCTTGGATAATAATTCCCTATTCATGCCATGAAATGTATAAATATCTTCTTGAAATAATTTTAGAATGTATGGACATCCATTAAAGAAGCTGACTACCCACACGTTGAGAAGCAAGAAATGAAAGGGTGGGTATTGTCTATTAAAAAAGTGTTTGAGGAATGGGAAAAGGAGTATGTCTATTCTAAGCCAATCAGTTTGCCCTCTCGTAACCCTATACCCATTCCCACTCAATAACATGAATATATACCATCCTGAATCCTATCTTATAACCCTAATTATTTCATACCCTCTCTTGTGAAACTGCCCTCTCCCATACCCATTCAAGAAAAAGATAAGGTGACCAAGTCCTACACTTTTCCCTCATGGAAATCAATCAAGGAGGGCACAAAGAATGAAAGGAAGGTGCTAGTTGAGGTAGTCCAATAAGTAGTCTTGGTAGAGGAAGGTTTATCTATGCAAGAAATGAGTCAATCAACCATACCTCAACTCAATGAGTTTGATGTAAAAGAGTTATAAGACTCTCTCTCCTTAGTACAATAGCAACCTAAAAGAACATTCAATTTACCTAGATAGAAGGATACCCTCCTAAGTTACAATCAAGGTGAACTTCTTCACCCTCCCACCATCTCTATTATAAAAGAAGATCTTGTTGTACAAAGTATAAAGGAGGAGCTTACAATCATAGTTGAGATTGAAAATGAAAATGAAAGTGTTTATGATAAAGAGATCATGATAGGCAGCCCAATTCATAGGGAGGATCATGTTTCAAATTTTAAGCTATAGGATCTTGCTGAGAAGTAAGAGGATAGCCTTCATGAACCTATTATTGAGGTCAAGGGTAGCTCAAGTGATTTATAAGATCAATGAAAACATTTATGCACAGATTTATTGAGTAAAATAGAGAATCTTAATTTTGTAAACTTTATTTAAGAAAACAATCCTCAAGATGAACATGGGATAGACCCTAAATAGACTACTAAAGTTCCACTCTACATAAATGATGATGTGGATCAGAACTAGGAACTAGAGGTTGGTCTAGTTTAATATGAGGTGTCAGTTGAGGATAGCCCTAATATGTTAGAGCTAGAGGAAAGTAGATCAAACCTTGAGTAAGAAAAATATGATGTTTTAGACTTGGGATGGTCAAATCAACACTCATTTTAATTTTAAGAACAAGATGAAATATTGAGTGAGGTTGATGAAGGAGACATCTCAAATGTTCAAGAAATACATTTTGAGAAGAATACTATTGAAGAGCCTAAAGAGTTATGGTAGTGGTTCAATGGCATAACCAAAGAATATGAAGAGGCCAGTGGCCCTATCCTTCTTACAAAAAGATATGAAAATTTTTCTCTAAGCATGATAAGTCCTAATTTACATAAGGATGAGGTGGAAGAACATGGTATTTTTCAACCACTAATTAAACCAAGTACAATTACTTCCAAGAGCCCAAATAAAGTCTTCATGTAATATTTTCTCAAGAATTATGAGGAAAAACAAGCAAGTTCTTCCATAGTCCAACATGAACCAAGTTTGGAAGACTTTGACTAGTATGTCTACATTGGAGACATGTTCATTCCATTTTATCTACTAAAGAGTACATTAGAAGGATTGGCCATCAAAATACTTGGTTCACCAATTTTTGTACCTCTAAAGCTAGGTATTTTTCATCGTAGTTTGTTACAAGTGGATGATATTATAATTTTTCATTTTGATATAGGATGGCCAGATTTGAAAAGGTCTTGTATATATTATATTAGTTTTTATGCTTCTCTCTAACAACCTTTTTGTACATTTTGTTTATTAGGTTAGTTATTCTTTCTTTCCTACAATTTTTTGCATGCATTTGACTTTGTTGTTTTGTTTTTGGTTTTTATTGTTTCAAGAGGAAGTTCCAAAAAAGGTTAGCCTTGTATCATCTTTTAGACCAACTTAGTTGTAGAGACTTATGACTTCATGCCCAATGGACTAGATAAGGTGGCATGGTCTGGGTTTTATTACATAGACATGCATGCAACCCTTATGCCAAATATTTTGGCCCTTTTTGGAAAAAATATGAAGCTTTCACATTGTTTAAAGAAACAGTGTATTAAAGGATTAAAAATGAGTCAGACAATGCAAAATGGGGAGGATCCAAGAAGGTTTTCATGGTGATGAATAGTTACATGAATAGGTCCAAAAATGTCCAAGTTTATACTTAATAAATATTTAAACTTTTGGCTAAGTGATTAGATAATATAGAATCCTTTAGAATAAAATTTTCCACACAAAGATCACAACATAAGTAACAGGAAAATTCTTTTGAGAATTTTGTTTCTAAAATTTGGCTAAGTGTTATTTATTTTGGGAGATTTGTTTCAGGTCTTTTGGGCTAAGTGTCAAGAATTGTTTTGAACATTTTTTTGAAACAAAAATATTGAAGGATCATTCTCTTAGAAATTTTACCAAACAAAAATCATGGTCTTTTTTCAGACAAAGTGGTCCATTCAAAAATCCTTAAGGGTATTTCTTCACCAAAAGGTCCAAATCAAAAGTTCTAAAGGATCACTTTTTTAGGTAAATTATCCCAAATAGAAAATATAAAGGGTAATTTCTATAGGAAAGTGGTCTAATACAAAAATATTGAAGGTTGTTTTATCAATAAAAGTGTCCCAAACACATTTTTCCAAGGGTATTTTTTCAAGAAAAGTGTCCTATATATTTTCTTGAAGGGTTTTTTCTTAGGAAAGTGAACCAAACAAAAATCTGAATGACACTTTCAAAAGTTTTGAAGGGCACTTTCAGAAAGCCTAAAGGGTAATATTGAGGGATTAAAGGCCATTTTAAAAAGGTCAAAAGGAAATTATGTAGGGTAAGAGTCCTTAGCAAAATTTCTAAGAAAAGGTACAAAAGCACAAATTATTTCAGGACGATTGTTTCCAAAATTTGGTTAAGGCATGTATTTATTTCAAGGAAAATGTTCCATGATAGTTTTCCTAAAGACTAAACTCTTTTAGCTGTTTTATTTGTGTAAAAATAATAAGTACACAAATATTTTGGGAAAATTATCCAAGACAATTTCCTTGAGGACATATTTCTTTCAGTCAAATTGTCTGAGATAATATTTTTGAGGACCAAGAGATGAATTCTTTTAGGGAAATTACTCTAAAACAATTTCCTTGAAAACCATTTTCTTTTAGATAAATTATCTAAGACAAATCCATAGATGAATTCTTTTAGACAAATTATTTTGACAAAGTTGATCCATCAAGGTGGTGATAGGTACATGAACATAAAATTCATGTTATATAAAATAGTTGTTGGGATTAAAATATCAAATGATGGGCATAAAGATGTCAAGTTTGGGCCCCTAAAAATATTTTTTTGGATTTGAAATTGAAGGACATTCTCATAGATGTTAATCTTAGGCCTTGTGAATTAGATATTGTAATTCAAATGATAAGATCTTATAGTGTGGGTTCATTGAGCCAAGATCTAATGGTGCACATTTACCAACTAATAAGATGGTCCCAATAAGATTGATGGCTCATGTTCAATCATGAATTAAAATCTAACGGCATGTGAGAAAGTGAAAAATTCAAGTAGAGTAGAGGCCACCAAATGGTATAAGCACAAGAGTAGATAAACTAATGATAAAATCTAAGGACTAAATGTGTAGGTGTCAAGTGTTAACAACACATTAGCTTAGGTAGAAGATCTAGTGGCATACATTCAAATTTTCATAGGAGATTTGATAGTGTAATCAGGGGTCAAGGTCAATGGATCCTGAGTTTTTTTACTAACAACCAATGAATAAAGGACTGAGCGAAGAGAATTTTGATTAAGGTTGATGGAGTAGTTTGACTAAGCCAAAGAAAATAGATGAACCTAAACTAGTAAAAAATACATGAAACTAAGCTTGAGCTCAACCCAAGTTGAACTAGGATAAACAATAAGGACAAAAAAATGCTAGTAGAGATCCATAGAGGTAAAATAGGTCTTTTAGACCTAACATAGGCTAAAAGGGTGGCAACTTGTAAAAGGAACCAAGCATCAAGAAGAATGCCATCTATATAGACTATAAGAAAACCAATAATCTTAGATTGGTTTTCCTCTATAGTTAACCTAGGTATAGTTCTCAAAGCAAGGTATAGATATGTGTAATCAATGAAAAAACATCTCAATCCATGCTCCTGATAGATAACTACCTAAAGCAGACATAACCAAAGCTTAGTCAAGTTCATAAACATGAGGATTTTATCCTTATACATAAGATATCAAGTAGAAGATGGTGTGAAGATAAAAGATAAATATTTAATGGTGGGAGAAGAAACCTAAGCATTTAATAGATTTTTAGAGTGCTTAAGGGTCCATTTCATAAATAGGATCATGACTCATCATTTTTGTAAAAGCTCTTATCTTCTAGTGTATTACTCAGAGGCTATTGGGAAATTTAAAGACTAGCTTGTTCATGATGGATTACATCATGATTATATTGAAGCATGGTGGATCATCACTTGAAATCTGGCATCTCATTAATTGTTCTTGAAACATGTTCTCTCTTCTCTTTTCTCCCCTTTCTCATATATTATCCCATTCTCTTCTCCTTTAAAAAGGTTTTAAGATTTTAGACTTTTTATCTTTCTAGGAGATAGGGATACTCATAGAGATACTATAAATTATGCTCCTCTTGATTAGGATTGACCATATCAACCATTTTTAAGACCTACCTCTTGATGTAATATAGGACTTTCTTTACCTATATTTTGCCTTGAATCTATATTTGGTGAGCTATGCACTATGGAATTATGTGAAGGGGAATATTCCTCATCCATGGTCCTTATTTTTGACATTTTTCAAGGAGTTTTTAATGTTTCTTATAGTTCTAGATTAGTGTTCTACTCTAATCCTCTTATATGAAATACTTATGCATGTAGTTTGATCTTGAGGTTGTGTGAGCTAGTATTGTCTTTTGATGATCTAGTGTGGGTTCAAGGTTATGAGAGTTTCCCTTTTAACTTTGGTGCATCTCTTGGTTAATGTTTTTAGGAACCATTATCCTATTTAAAACTCTTTTCCTTGTGATAAATTATTTTAGGTGAGCATCAAATAGGAAGTTGGCCTACTTTGAATGTCCAACCCCAACATAGGTTACCTAGAACTTGGGGTTGTTCCCATTGTGTAGCTTAGTTGGAGGGAGCCTAAAGAATCATCTTCTAGGGTGAAAATTAATAATATAATATTTATATAATATTCCCTCATATTCTCAACATCCTATATATGTTTATCTATATAATGAAATTTTTATGATTTTAGGGCTATAAGGAATGAGGACTAATTAAGGATTTTGGTAGAGAATGATCTAGTTGGGGATATTTTGAGGCCTCAAATTAAATTTTTTAATGTATAATATGATGTAAATAGATCATCCATGAAGTTTGGGAAATCTAAAGAAGACAAATCTAAGTTATAACACTTGTGTGAAAAATAGGTCTAAGGAGATGAAGAGGCCTCTGAACACCTTATAAGAGAAAGAGGTGATGTGTCAAAGAGAACCTATTGGGGTCAAATAATATGTTTAAATAATATAACATCAAGAAGGTCACCTGTCCTTAAACATGTCAAGAAGAAGAGAAGTTTCAAGAAGTTAGTCAAAGTGTCAAATAATATTTTCAACTCTTACACCACTTGAAGAGTTAAATCATATTAATAATATATACACATGTCATCTTTGACCTATTGAGTTAGTTACATAACTCTTCTCTTATTTTTAACTCATATGTCACTTGTCTACTCTCTCTCTCTCTCTCTCTCTCTCTCTCTCTCTCTCTCTCTCTCTCTCTCTCTCTCTCTCCCCTTTACCCTTCTGCTCTTCTCTCTCTCTCTCTTTGATCCAAGTGGATCTCTTCATTTGTTAAAAAATTAAGTCTCCATATTCTAATAAAAATGATTTCATAGCATAGAGCCCATCGAGAGATTTCTAGCTCTTTTCATGGTTTGTAAAATGGACATCATATGCAAAAGTAATAGGTTTTTGATGTTCTAGTCTGATAGGGAAAAATGTGGTGTCACAAGATGACATGGCACAATGTGGACATGACAAGTGGTCCAATCAGGTGGTGACACATTACAGTTAATGGGAGTCCAAAATTTTTGAGTTTGGTTGATTTTTGTCATTGATAGCATGTAAAAATTATGTAATTGTATTTAAATCCTTATTATGCCTTGTATTTCCTGCATGTGGGACTAATGTCTAAGCCACATAATACCATGTGGAAGACTGAAGACCAAATAATCAACCAAATCTATCATGACAACCACCTTGGCATGTAAAGACCACATATTACCCAAGGAAATCTCCAACAATGGCCTAAATTAGGCATCATGCTAAGCCTTACACCTAAGTCTCCCCCAAAAGGGGCATTGACAATGTAAAAGGTTGACACCTATCTTTAAAAAGACTTGAAACCCATTCCAATTTCCCAATGCAGGACAAACGGATAAGCAAAGGACCTAAATAAAAGGGATAAGTCTTGAACTTCAGACCTCCCATGTAAAAATGATAAGATTTAATAGCTTAAACCATAGGTTTTCAAGTAATTTGAAAGGAGTGAACTTCTATTTGAAGGCAAGCTTCTGGCCGACTGTGTATTGGTGAATTATAGACCAATTTATTGTATTTAGTCATTTTGGAGCCCTTAAAGGCCAAACCAGAGCTCGAAGTAAACTATAAACTTGTTTATAATTCTGATATTCTCTATTTCATATATTAATTTACCCATTTTGGAGAATTGGTGACATAATTTTAAGCTACAAAATTTGTTGAGTTTGATTTGGAGAAGCCTTTGCTTGTGATTCAGGAAGGTGAAGGACATGTTGATTTAGACAAGGTCTTTCAAAGGTCTAATCACTATTATTTTAGAGAGATCTGATATTTTGTTGATTTTAAGTATTATTTTAGCTTGAAAAAATTAGCAACATTAATGGATCAGTTCGATAAGAACCTGGGGACATAGGAATTCTGAACCCCGTAAACAATTTCTATGTTTAGATCTTAGAATTCATTTTTGCATTTTAGTTTTAGTTAATTTATAGATTATAATTTAGATTTTAATCAAAATTCAAAAATTAATCATTTGATCATTTACAAGAAATTGGATAAAATTAGGAATTTGGAAAATCTAATGATTTCAATGGAAAATTGATGTGATTTATCAATTCACCTTTATTTCAGTTTTGAAACTTGATTTGGATCAGATTTTCATCAGTTTTTAATCATTCCAACAAAATAAGTTGAGAATTTCCACTTCCAATTCAGTTTAAATTATGGAATTGAGAACCTAAGAGATCTTGGTAAACATTTTTAAAAAGTAGTGAAGTTCCTACTGGTCTTTACAAATTAAATTTTGCTATCAGAGCAGTTGATCAATGGGATTTAATAGTTGGTTGTTATTTTTGCTTCTATTTCAGCATTTGTTTTGATTTTTTTTGTTTGTGTAATGGTAAAGTTGTCAAATAGACCCACGATTGATGAGCTTGAATCATATAACCAACAGATCTAGGAAGAGAATGCTTTCCTGAGAGCAAGATTATACTCCTTGGATGAGGAGAATGTCCATTTGAAAATGGAGTTATGAGCCAAGGATGAGCTCGTGGAAAAAATACATAATGGTGGAAAAGTGAAGGATTTGCCTTCCACTGTAGATGCAGGCACTATGATGAATGAAAACATTGTAAGTGAATGTAAGTCATCAATTGAATTTCCTTCCCATGAAGAATTTAGTAACAATGATTTTTTTAAATTTTAACAATATACAAAAGGAATAGGTTTAAAATTACTTGTTATAATGGGATTTAATGGAAAAGGCCTAGGAAAAGATGGTCAAGGTGATACTAACCCCATTTAGGTAGAGAAGAAGCCTAATCATGCAGGGTTAGGATATAGATATGGTATTTAGAATGAAATAAGTGAATGCTCTAAGAAAGCAAAAGCAAGATGTGTTATGGAGAAGTGTAAACCATCTTGGATGAAAGGTAAAACACATTCCTTTCTTCACACTTACAATAATGTTGATTCTAATTCTACTAGACAACATAAATATTCTAATGTTCCTTTTGATTATGGTACACAAAATTTTTGGCACATTTATCCATGCAATTTTTTGTGGATTATCTAATCATTGTGTAGCCAAATGTTGGAAATGTAAATCTTTTTTAGGAAAGATTTTGAAAGACTATTCTCTTAGATAGAGTTTTGAGAGTAGCAATAAGAATATGTTTTCCAAAAGAGTGGGCAAAAGATTTTGTACTCATTGTAACAAAAGTGGACATCAGGTTGAAAAGTGTTGGAGACTTCAACCATCACACCATCCCGGTAATGGTAAGATTAAAATGGTTTATAAACCTATCAAAAGGGTAATTAATGAAGTTAAATCAACCCATACAAATGTTAATAAATTCACTAAATAGATATCACCAACTAATTAGGAAAATTTGATTAGGAGGGTTGGTAAACAATTTTTTACTTTCATGTTGTCATGAGTAGTGGATTGATAATGCACAAAGGACATTTACCATCCCACATGCTAATTTTGAAATTTCTCCTCATCAAGGCATCATATTAGAAAAATTATACTTTTCATGGCTTGTAAAGAACATTATTAAGATTTTCATGGAATTTATTAAGTCCTTCTCACATGTGTGAGGGATAAATATATCTTAATAAGGTAAGAGAGTATAAATCTACAATTTAGCATGCATCTAAAGGAGATTATATGATTTAGGAGAGAGAAAGAGTTTCAAAGTTTTCTTAGTTTCATATTTGTAAGTTTAGCCTTCATGTTCTTATTGTGTCATGCCAAATTATTGAATGTTTCATCAAAATATTCATAGGAGGAAGCCTTAAATGGTTCTGAAGCATCTCCAAAGAGTCACATTTTAGTAATGTTTAAGGTTTCTTAGCATATGTAGAGGTTTTAGTAGAACCCTAGGTTTTATTTTAATTCCATATACCTCCTTTATTGACCTTAAAAGTGGTGTGCGTGCTATAATGGTCCATGTGTATATGCTTCCTCCATGGTTTTCAAGACTAATTGGTGATAGGTTTCAAGGTTATTTTCACCTCTTTTGTGTTTCATTTCAACACACTATTTTATCACTACCATTCTCACTATGTAAGACTCATTTCCACCCTCCATTCAATGTTTCAAACGTCCATCATCATTTAACTACCTTTTCATCCTCTTTCACTTCATGAATCTTCTACCAAGAATAAATCAAGAATAATGGGAAACACCTTGGTCATTAAAGGACTATGAGAACCTTCAAATCACCACTAAATAAAGATGAAACAACCATCTATAGTCAAAAAAATAGTCAATATTTTGTCATGAAGGTAAAATGAAGGGAAAGGTTAGAAAGACCTCCTCAAAGGTCTATACTCAATGATCACATCAAGATGAAATTAGAGAGAGATAATTATCAATCATGTTTCAAGCCTTACTTAAGGCTAAGTTCATACTTTGTCCATAAAGATGAGGTATACATAGTCATATTCAATTAGGAAAGGATATAGCCTTTTGAAGTATGATATTAGGGTATGAATATATGATTGGATGTTGTCTATGAAGTGAATGCTTATTTTTCATATTAACCCTTAATTCATGGTTATGAACCATCATTAGGTAGTCAAGTGTCTTGAAACCACTACCTATAGGAGTTTACTCAAGTGACCTATAGTTGATAAGGGTTTCAACCTCATCAATAATCCTATCAAGATGAAAGGACATTAAAAAGCACTTTCAAGTTCATGAATGAACTAGTGAGATGAATAACCTTAAAACATAGCTAAATAAGGATGAATGTGTGGTTCAAATAGGTCTAATGAGGAAATAATGTACACTTATATCTATCCCTAAGAGTAATCTATAGCCATGGGATGAATAATACTATGCAAAAGGTTTTCAAGGTTTGAAACCTTCAAGATAGGTTATTATGACTAGAGAGGTATTTTTATAAGTGAAGGAATCTTGATCATTTTGTTAATTATGTTCAAAAATTCCTAGCACCCTCAAGCATTGCTCCAGTTTGTACACACACTTACAATCAATATCAACATAGTTAAGATGAAGAATGGAGAGACTATTCTCAAGAAGCCAGAATAATAACTATATGGGTGGTATTTTTATAAGGTAATTATTATGATTTGATATCAAAGTATAGATCTAAAAAATGGTTTGAAGTCATATAGGTCATGTTTCTCATGAGGCTATAGTCAATTCCAGTTAGAACACCCACCTACAACAAGATTGAGGGTCTCTTGGGAGTATAAGATTGAGTCATCAAGTTAGAATAGTGAAGGTGGACTTTTTTTTGTATGAATTTATTTGAATCCATGTTTTAAGGTTAATTTTATTTTTGGGAATAACATAACCAACAATTGTTTGAAATCTCTATACAAGTCAAAACATAGACAAGTTTAAGAGAGAGAGAGAGAGAGAGGTTTGTTTTCAAGGATGGAGTATTAAATATGGAGTATGGTTTATATGGTAATTAATATGAAATGAGGACAAATTGAGGGATTAAAAACTCTTAAAGACTCAATTTTTCACCTTGAAAACCAACACCTATAGTCACATAAGAAGGCAGACCTTTCTCCAAAAAATAAGAGTGTTCAAGCATAGTAATCCATGATGGAGTTGTGTTGTTTAAGTGGATGTTTGTAATGGAAAAGCGATGGTAAATGTGTTAGATAGTTAATTATTCATATCTAACTAGGACTTGGTCAAGTTCAGTCAAAAATTACACCTATAGCCATTCAAATGGTAGGTTCTTCCCTTACAGTCACATATTAGCAAGGTGAAAACTCAAAGATGGTTTCATTATATTAAAATTAAATATGATGTGACTTAATCATGTTAAATTTATAAATTTAAATTATATAAACCTTGGTAAATATCTAATCATTGTCAACTCAACAAAGAACATACTACAAAAGATTGTATGGATCTTGACTATGAAGGGGCAGAAGAACATAATTTGAGGGCTAAATATGCTAAAGGGAGAGATGAGGGAGGTTTAAAATGTCTTAATTTTTTTTAAATGTACCAAAAAATGGTTAAAATCATATAAATCCCCTCTAATATCCTCAAATCACTAGTTATAATAGTGTTAGAGGTAGTCATAATGAGGTTGTTGAGGACATAAGGTCTAAGAGAGGTGACATAGAGGTATAAATTTAATCAATGGAGAATAAGACCACTAAAATTGAGGTATTAATGAGAATTTAAAATCATATTCACCTTGTTAAATCCAAATAAAAGGTAAAAGGAAGGAAAACACAATCTTAGCACTAGTAAGTAGGCAGCCTACTACTAAATGTTGAAAAAATACACCTACAAGCCAAAATATGCATGATTTATCCTTGAAAATTATTGGAGATATTAATAATGAGTTATTATAACTATATATGGTCTTATATATGTCATTTTATAGGTGTAATTTCCCACTATTTTTACACAGACCCATTTATGTCTCATGATAGTCACCATTAGAGCAACCATACTTATTGAAGAGTTTTAAGGTATGAAAAGAGAGTTTTAACTTATTTTAAGTGTTTTTAAATCATAATATGATTATTTTTAGTCTCTAAAACACCTTTAAATATTTTTCATACTCAAAACTCCATGCAAACACATAGGCAGGTAGTCATCCCCATAATCGATCTTAAGAAGAATTAAGGTGAATAGATTATTGGATGAGAAAATGAAAGACATAAAAGGTTAAGTTGAATTGAGAAAAAATATTTTTCATCTCCCATATCATCCTATTTTTTTTTTTTTTCATCCCCCATATCATCCTACAAGTTGTCAAGGCATCCAAACTTAGATTTGGCTAAATTAGGCCTAAATCCAGTTTAAGACCTTTAAGGCCTATAACACTAAAAGGAATTTTAAAACCTTATAAGAAATATGAAACATTAAAAATATTATTATGATATTTTATAGGTCATATTATGGTGTATTAAATCTAATAAGATTAGGAGAAAAGGCCATTTTGGTCCATAAAGGGAAATTTGAATTCTATAGTCAAGACACCCATTCGAGCTACCTAATCAAGTGATCATATTTTTCACCATGTGAAGAGTTTTTAAAAATGATATTTTAATATTTTAAGGACCCATATACAATTATAATTCATTAAAAATTAATTTTGGTTGAGGGACTGTACTTTATAAACAATCACCAAGAGTATAATCATGTCCAAAATGCTTACAAACCTTACATGTAAATTTATTTACATTGCTATATTTTCATCACTTTTGCATGGTAACCCAGTATTATTATGGAATTTTATGGGGTATATAAAATATATATTCATATTAATAATCTTGGTTTTTGAGGACTGTACTTTATGAACCATCATTAAGAAGGTTCACCTCTAAAACCTCCCAAACCCTCGTAAGGACCAGTTTTGAGAAAAGTCAATCTTATTGTAATAAAAAACTCATGAATAAAAATTAAAACTATTTAAAAATAAATTAAAATAATATAATTTCCAAAAAATTTTACTTTTTTGTATGGAATTATATATCTAATGGCATATAATAGGTTTTTGAGAGAAAAAATCATAAAAGGTAATGTATAAGGTAGTTTACATGAAACCCAATCCAAGGAGGTAAAAGTTTGGAAATTTTTATTCATCCAAAAATAGTCATATAATAAAAATATTTATATAATTTTCCTTATTATCTCATCCAAAATAGCCACTTTATAGGCGATTCAAAAATATTGACCTAGTCAACTAGTTTGACTGAGTTAAAGTTGTTTCTTCATCAAGAGGACATAATTCATGATATTATAATTTGTTCTAGGTATAAATATCACCATTATTTTATGTATCATGGTTTCTTATAGGTTTTAAATATTCATTAAGTTTAAAATATATTCTACTAGGCCTATTTGGCTTAGTAGGCCTATTTGATCAAATCAAACAAGGATGAAATTGGCATTAAAGTGTTATAAAGTGAGGTTATGTGGAGTTATAATGAAAAATATATGTTATTAAAATGTATTTTACATTAAATTTAAATATTATAGTTATATTTCATGCAAGGGAGGGCTTAATAAGTAGTTAACTAGTCTTAAGAGCCAATCACTCTATGTTAACTAAACATGAGTTGACTAGAAATCCATGCATAATCTATGATATCCATGTAAGATAGGAAATTGAAATATATTTATCTCACCTTAAGTGGATTTTCAATAAAATTTTTTCATAGCATACGTGCAATAAGAGTTGAATAATTCAAAAGGGCCCACAATCACTTTCCAATGCCAAAAAGGAGCTCATGTAAGAAAAAGACACAAGGAGACTTATTGAAGACTATTGTTATGAAATTATAACTAAATTTAGCTTGAATTAATATTAATTTGACTTCCTCCTCTTATTCCACACCAATATCTTATATTTCACTCTTTTCATTGCTATATATTAAGGTTTTTAGGCCTATTTTAGAGATCCCTCTCCTGGGCATGAAAACTATTCCAAGATTCAGATTTGTAAACTTTTGAGATAAATAAAATGAATATTTTTAGATTCCAATATTATAGTATAGTGTGTTATATTGGTTTTATTTTCACATGTGGTAGTATTTTCTCCCTTCATTGATCCTAATCTCACCTAGTTACTAGTGTGTCATCTTCTGTAGGTCATATTCAATTTTTGATGTTTATTGATTGAGATAACAATGGATATATTGACTAGTTAGTGCCTTGAATTAGGTATATTCCATCATTTACCTCATGTTTTGATCACTTTATGAACATTTATATGAAATACTATTACATAGTAGTACTTTTGGGTTATATGATTAGTGATTTGATTATCTTATCAGTGTTTTATGAGTTCAAATAGAGTAGAGTCGATGAAATAGAAATACACGTGTATCACCATTGGTAGAATAGATTTCCCTTTTAGTTATAATTTTACCCTTTTCATCCCAAAAAACATAATAAGTTACAGAAACTAATCAAATTATATGAATCAAAGGATCTATCCTCATCAAAAATAGAGGTCTAGTCTATGTGAAAGTTTTCCACACCTTAGACCATTCCAATTTTAGTCTAGGTGTGAAGGAGATCTTGAGAAATCAACCTATAATAGGGTGTTATATTGGTTTTTAATAGTTTTGGGATGCCCTATGGGACATAGATCTATCCATTATAATATACATTTACATCATATTGGTCTTGAAAATCAATTTAAAGTACTCCAATGGTCCTTATCTCAGAGGTAAAAGGAAAATTATGTTCAAAACTCAATTGTTTTTCATGTGTTTTATATGATATGACATCCTATAGAGAAGAATTATCTCATTCATATCCTTATCAACAACTCAAATATGATATATATATATATATATATATATATATATATATATATATATATATATATATATATATATATACATATACATCTTTTTATGATCATTTTCACCCATATCATCCCTATCTTGATTCATATAATCCTTATGATGAACATCATGAACCTTGTTATCTTCATGATCAACACAATCAAGTCCTAAGACAATCCATCTCAAGCTTAAAAAAAACTTTGTTTAGTTATGAGAAATAAATGGCAAGCATAGACAATCAAAATATCTATGAGTACAAGATTCCCAAGCATCATATTGATAACATGAGAGATCATTTACATCAAGATAAATAGTTATGTGCATCTCTCACAAGGCAATCATATTCAAAGTTTAGTGTTGATATCCTTGACATAGGTGGTCTAATTGTAAACATTGAAGAGAAGCTTGTTGTTCTTGAAAAATATAAATTCCCCATTGAGATTTATTTTTTTCTTAGTGAATATTAATAAAATTTATATTGGATCCCTCAAGATTCCTTTCAAATCTTGCCAAGATTTCCTACTTGGAAATATATCTAAGAGAGACCTTAAAAGTTTGAAGAAGAGTGTTTTAAAGAGGTTAATTTTCATATTTCACAATGGATCATACAAGAGCCTTCATCTTTTAATTGTCAAGGAGAGATCTCTAATGAGTTAGTTCATGACTTTGAGGCTCACCTAGACAATAAATTTGAGCTTTCAAATCAACATCTTCAATATGTATTAGAAGATACAAAGGCAAAACAATATCAACAATTTCTAGTTCCTTCATTCACACCCATTGTTGTAACAAGTGCAATAGAGGAAACTCCTAAACCTAGGTTCATGACATGGAAATAGGTAAACTAGTCTAGGACTAATGAATAACATTCATGTTTAAGTCTAAATGTTGTTCTATAAAGTAAGTAGGATATTATTTAACCTATACTCTTCCCTCCTCAATATCCCAAAGCCTTCCCTTCATGGAAAGTTATTCAAGAGAACTTAGAGTAGAGAGAGGAGGTGAAGGTGATTTAAGTTGAGTATCCTCATTATTAGAGTCAATAATAATTGGTAACATGTTTTTACCTTTGACATCTTCTTGACTATTCTAAAGGGTCTACCATGCCAATTGTTGAGAAGGAGCCTCTCTTTAGTGAAGTGAATGAAGAAGTTTCAGCTGAAGTAATAGGTGATGAGAAAGAGGTTTCAATTAAAGATTAAGATGACATCACCATTAATAAACTTTCATGTAATGATATCCATGATTTATTCTTTCATAATGTTAAAAAATATGAGTTACAAGATGAGTTTCAGATGCAAGATAGCACATAAGAAGAAGTTTTAGTTGAGTATCAACAGGTTATTTCTCAAAATCTTTTTGATCACATACTAGTTGTCCTTAATCAAGATATTTCTCAATAATACAACTCAAATAGATCCATTGATGAGATTGAGAACATTCCTGAAGTAGATAATCATTGGCTGCAGTTGTACATTGATTTCTTGAGTGAGATTGAAGAACTTAAGATGGTAGATTTGGATGATGAGATAGTACAATAGGTTGGTGATTCACATGATGTTTCCATCAATGTTTTGGAGCTTCAATAAGGTAATTTTATTCTAGGGACATCAAGGTAAGATGAGTTGGAAGCTTGATTGGATAGTGAGATGTCATTCTATATTGAAGATGAGGTTGAAAGAAGTGTAGTAGATCAAGAACCTTCAAATGATTCCATCAAAAGGTTGGAAATGTTTGATCAACATGATTCAAATGGTAAGGATACTAATGAACTCCATTTATTTTCATGTGTTCCTGAATAAATGGCCTTTTGGGATGATTTGGAGGGCTTTCGTTAAAAAAATTATAGTCCATCTCCACTCTATGACAAGCTTGAGGACTATCTTATAAAGAATATTAATGCAACAACTCATCCAAATTCTTATATGTAGATTCAAAAAGAGAGTAATGACATGTTACAACCATTCTTTCAAGAAATTTAAGGTCTTAACAAACTAGTACCTCAAATAAAGCATAATGAAGACACCAATCCAAGTATATCAATTAAGTTACCAATACAATCATTGAATGAGAATGTGGCATATCATCATTAGCCCATGAATGAAAAATAATTAAAATTATTATTAAAAAGTATAATAATATGGGAGGAGGATGATTAGGCCATGGATCCATATCTACAATCCATGCACCTTAGAATGTAAGTAGAAGGTCTAGATGCATCACCAAGAAGCCATGAATTTACAAGGGCTCCTATCTACAAGAAGACACTATTAAGAGATTACAAAAAAGATTGAAAGTTACATGGTGGAAAATCCATCTTTCCATTTGACCTTAGAGGGAAGCTTATGTTCTTAGGTTAGTGTTTTAGGTTATTTGTCATGTTTTAATAAGTGAATAACACAAGTAGTAGTTTGATTCCCTTTTGTTGTGTTTGTTTTATTTTACTATTTATTTAGGTTAGTTGTCCTTTCTTCATACTTTATTTGTTGTTACCTTTTTTGTTTTATTTCATTCTTGTTATTTTTATAGTCAAATGAGGTACTATAAAGTTCAAAAGCCTATTTGGCAGTCCATGAGAGTGATCAAGTCATGTTATCATGCTTCAATTTGTCATTGTCATGTGAAAGCTAGTAGGTTATCTTGACCAACAGGTTATTCAAACCCTATGGTTTGACAAAAATGTTTGATATTTGGCTTTTCAAGGCCAAAAACCACCACTATAATTCAAAGTTTCTCAAGGTACCGTTACAAGCCTATTTAAAGTGGTTTAAACTATGTACTTTTGACCTAAAAGGGATAATTTTTGACCATTTATTGATAAAATTAATATCAAAACGTCATAAAATCCTTCATAATAATTTTAAATGCTTTAATTTTCATAACATTAAGCTTTATCCAAAGTTTCATGCCTTAAAAATGTCATTTAATATATTTTAAAGCTTGGAAAAGGTCTAAATAGAGCTCCCATGTGCCAATTTTACCTATTAAAAGATGTCTAAAAGTCTATTATTTGTTATAACACATGAAAATACTCATTTAATTATCTTTCATTCACTTAAGTGTCAGTTCCAAAGTCAAGTTATGAATAAAAGTAAAGAAAAGGGCATATTTCATGCATATTTCATAAAGAGTACAAAATTTTATTGCCATTACATATAACGTAGGTCTAAATCAGGGAGAAGAGGATATTATATAAATTATAGAATATATTTAATAAAAAATTATGTAAAATAGGTCCAAAATTGGTTCACCTCAATCATCTTTCTAGTTTACACATAGGGAGAGCCTTACAGGTTTGTAGGTTATACAACAAGGAGAGATAAAACCTAGGTCTAAAATTTTGGCCAAAGAAAGTATACTTAGATAGATTTGTTTTATATAAACTGGTTATAAAATTATTTATCTCTCCATCATGAATCATTAATTTAAATTTAAGGCATACATTAGTAGTCTTGCATCTACGAAGGCAGTCAATTTTCTATAATTTCTCCTCATCAGGGCATCATATCAAAAGAATTATAGATTGGAGGTCTTACCAAGAACATTATTTACCTTTTCATGGAATTTTTTATGTCCTTTTCACATGTGTTATGTCCTAATAGATCTCAAGAAGGTAAGAGAGTACAAATCTATAGTTTAGTGTGCTTCTAAAAGAGATTGTATGGTCTAGGAGATTGTACGATCAAGTTCTCTTTCATGTTATTATGGTTTCATGCCATATTCTCAAAGGTTCCATCAAAAAATTCATATTAGGAATCCATCAATGGCTCTCAATAATATCCAAAGAGTCACTGTTTAGCAATGTTTAAGGTTTCTTAGCATATTTTGAGGTTTTAGTAAAATGCCAAGTTTTATTTTAACATCATATACATCCTCCAATGAAAATAAAAGTGATTTTCCATAATGGTCCATTTTTATATGATTTATCCATTATATTCAATACTTTTTGGTGATAGGTTTAAATTTTCCTTTCACCTCCTTTATATTTCATTCCAGCACAATATTTTCTCATTGACATTCTCACTATGTAAGATTATTTTCCACCCTCCATTCAATCTTTACATCTTCCATCATCATGTCACCACCCTTCCATCATATTTAAATTCATGAATCCATTTCCAAGTAGTAGTCAATAATAGTGAAAAACACCTTGGTCATTCAAGGACTCTGGAATCCTTAAAAACACTACTAAATAGAGGTGAAATAGCCATCTACAATCAAAAACATAATCAAGTATCAGTCATAAAGGTATAATGAAGGGAAAGGTTAGAGTGACCTCCTTGAAGGTCTATACTCAATGATCACATTAAAGTGTAATATGATATAAAAAGTTATCAATTATGTTTTTATCCTTTATTAAGGACAAGTTCACACTCTATCCGTATAGATGAGGTATACACAATCATCTTAAATTTAGAAAGGACATAGCCTTTTGATGGATGATATCATGGTATGCATATATGATTAGATGTTATCTATGAAGTGAATGGTTCTTGTTCAATTTAACCCTTAATTCATGGTTATGAACCATCATCAGGAAGTCAAGTGTCTTGAAACCACTACCTACAAGCCTATACTCAAGTGACTTATAGTTGATAAGGGTTTCAACCTCATCAACAAGCCTATGAAGATGAAAAGGCCCTAGAAAGCACTACCATATTCATGCATAAACTAGTCATATGAATAACCTTAAAATGTATCTCAATATGGATACATGTGTGGTTTAAATAGGTATAATGATTCACCAATGTATACCTACATCTAGCCCTAAGAATAAGCTACAACCAATGGGATGGATAATACTATACAAGAGGTTTTCAAGGTTTGAAAACTTTAAGATAGGTATTATGACTAGAGATATATTTTTAAAAGTGAATTAATATTTATTATTTTGTTACTTATTTTAAAAAAATTCAATCATCCTTAAGCATTGATCCAGTCCATACACACACCTATAGTCAATATCAACATAGTCAAGATGAGGAAGGAAGATACTATTCTTAAAAAGGTAGAATAATAAATATATAAGTGGAAGTATTTAAAGGTAATGATTATGATTGTTGAAAATAAAATATAATTAATTTTTTTTTAATTATTATAGGTCATGTTTATCATGAGGCTATAGTTTAGTGTACTCAGAACACCCAACTACAATATGATTGAGGGTCTCTTGGGAGTATTAGCTTGAGTCACCAAGTTAGAACAATTAAGGTGGACTTATTTTGGTATGAATTTATTTGAATACATGTTTTAAGGTCACATTTATGTTTTTGAATAACATAACATAAAGATTATTTTAAATATCTATACAATCATACTCATAGAAAAGTAACCTACACTAGTCTTTCATGAACACGCAATTAAGAACCAAGGATTATATAGACAACTAAGTTTAGACCTTTGAGATTCAAGATATTTTTTAAACCTATAGATAATATTTTTTAAAGAAAGATAATATCATAAAATCCATCTTCAACTTTGTCAAATTTTGAGACTTGTACTTACTCTATACAAGCATGGAAAAATCAAGTAACCTACACTAGTCTAACACAATCAAGTAACACAGTCATGTTTAGGAGAGAGAGGTTTGTTTTCAAGTATGGATTATTGAATATGAAGATTATAGTTTGTATGGTAGTTACTATATAATTAGGATAAATTTAGGAATTCTAAACACTCGAAGACTCAATATTTCACTATGAAAACCAACACCTATAATCACATCAAAAGGCAGACCATTCTCTAAGAAAGAGGAGTGTCAAGAAAATAGTAGTCCATGATGGAGTATTGTTGTTCAAGTGGATGTTGATTAGGTAAAAGTGATTTTGAAAAGTTTTATTGAGTGAATGAGTCATCTAAAACTATGACTTGGTCAAATTCAAACAAAAATTACACCTACAACCATATAAATGGTAGGTTCTTCCCTCACAGTAATCTATTAGCAAGGTGAAAACTCAAAGATGCTTTCATTATAGTAAAATTAACTATGAGATGACTTAAAAATATTAAATTTATCAATGGAAATTCTATAAAACTTGGTCATTATCTAAGAACTTCCAACTCAACAAAGAAGGTACTATAATAGACTGTATGGATCTTGACTGTGAAAGGGCCTAAGAACACAGCTTGAGGGAAAAATATGATAAATGGAGAGATGAGTGGGGTTTAAAAGGTATTAAGTTGGTTTTAAAGGTACCAAATGATGGTGAAAATAATATCAATCCTCTACATTCTCCTCAAATCACCACTTACGTTAGTGTTAGAGGCAATCATAATGAGGTTTTTGAGGAGATAAGGTCTAAGAGAGGTGACATAGAGGTGGAAAGTTAATCAATGGAGATTGAGACAACTAAAAGGAAGGTTTTCATGATAATTTAAAAACATATTCACCTTGATAAATCCCAATAAAAGGTGAAAGGAAGGAAAACATAGTCTTAGGACTGGGATGTATGCATCCTACTACTAAATATATATATAAAAAACCACCTATAGGCCAAAATATGGATGATATAGCCTTGAAAATATGTGGATATACTCATCATGAGTTATTATAACTATATATGGTTTGAGAGATGTCATTTTATAGGTGGATGTTCCCATTGGTTTTACACAATCCCCATCATGTCTCATGATAGTCACCATTATAACAAGCATACTTATTAAAGAGTCTAAAGGTGTGGTAAGAGGGTTTAAAATTCTTTGAAGTGTTTTTCAAGAACAATATTATTATTTTAAATCTATAAAATAGCTTTCAAGATTGTTCACACACAAAATCCATGTAAACACACAAACAAGCAATCATCCCCATAGTTAATCTTAAGAGTCATTAAGACAAATTAAGTATTAGATGAGAAAAGGGAAGATATATAAGTTTAAATTAAATGGGGAAAAAATATTTTTCATCCCCCATATCATCCTATATGGTTTTCAAGATCTAAAAACTTATATTTGGCCAAATTAGGCCTAAAGCTAATTGAGGACCTTTAAGGCCTATAATAATAAAAGGCATATTAAAACCCTCTACTACATATGACACCTTGAAAATGATATTATGAGATGGTACAGGTCATATGAGGGTTTATTAAAGAAAATAAGAGTAGGATAAAAGGCCATTTTGGTCCATAAGGGGAAATTCTAATTCAATAGTCATGACACCCATTCGAGCCACCTGATTAAGTGCTCATATATTTCACCACATGATGAGTTTTTCCAAATTATATTTAAATTTTTTCATAACCCCTATACAAATAAAATTAAAAAATAACTGAGGTTGGTTGAGGGGTTGTACTTTATGAAGAATCACTAAGAGCAGAATCATGTGTAAAATGCTTACAAACCCTACAAGTAAATTTTTTCACATTGGTATATTTTCATACCTTTTGCATGGGGACATAATATTATTGAATAATTTGTGGGGGAATATAAAATATATATTCATGGTAAGAATTTTTGGTTTAGAGGAATGTACTTTATGAACCATCGTTAAGAAGGTTTACCTCAAAAACCCTCCCAAACCCTCATAAGGACTAGTTTTGAGAAAAGTCACTTTTCTTGCAATCAAAACCTCAAGAATAAACCTAAAACATCTTTAAAAATAAATTAATCTTATATATGGTCCAAAAAATTGTACTTTTTGTATTGAATTATATGAATCATTATAGAAAATAAGTATTTGATGGGAAAATAATAAAATATGAGGTACAAGGTAGTTTACATGAAACCCAATCCAAGTAGGTAAAATTTTGTAACTTGTTAGTCATACCTAAATTGTAATATGATAAAAAATATGCTAGTAATTTTCATTATCATCTCATCCAAAACAACCACTAGGTAGGAAATTCAAGCAGATTGAGCTAGTCAACAAGTTTGACTAAGTTACAGGTGTTTCTTCATCAAGAGGACATAATTCATGATATGATAAGTTATTTCAAGCCTAAATGTCAAAATTATTATAGGTCCCATGGTTTAATATAGGTTTTCAAGAGCCATCAAGTGAAAAGAATAGGTTATTATGCTTATTTTATCAAATCAAGTAAGGGTGAAATTGACATTTAAGTGTTAGTAAGTGAGGTTATGTAGAGTTATCATGCCAAATATATGGAATTACAGTGTATATTACATGAAATTTCATTCTTAAAGTTATATTTCATGCAAGGGAGTGCTCAAAAAGGAGTTAACTAGTATTAAGAGCCAATTACTTTGAATTGTCTAAACATGAGTTGACTAGAAATCCATGCATACTCCATGATATTCATGAAATATAGGACATTAAAATATCTTGATATCACCTTAAGTAGAGTTAAAATACAATTTATGGAATATAATACATGCATAAAGAGTTGAACAAGTCAAAAGGGCCCACCATTCCTTTCCAATGATAAAAAAAGTTCTCATGTAAGACAAAGACACGAGGGGACTTAATTAAGACTAGTGTTATCAAATTTTAACTAAATTTGACTTGACTTAATGTGAATTAGAATTATTCTTCTTATATGCCAAACTCTTGGCTTTCACTCTTCTCATTGCTATATAATAAGGCTTTTAGGCCTATTTTAGAGATCCCTCTCTTAGGCATGAAAACTCTACTAAGATTCATCTTTATAACCTTTTTAGATAAATAAAATGACTATCTTTAGATTCCAATATTCTAGTATAGTGTGTTATATTGGTTTTATTTTCACATGTGGTAATATTTTCTCCCTTGGTAGGTCTTGATCTCAGCTAATTACTAGTATGTCATCTTATATAGGCCATATTTAGTGTTTGATGTTGATTGAGTGAGTTAACAATATATATATATATATATATATATATATATATATATATATATATATATATATATACTAAATAGTTCCTTGAATTAGGTCTATTCCATCATTTATGTCATGTTTTGATCATTTGATGAACCTTTATATGAAATATTATTTCATAGGAATCCTTTAGGGTTGTAGGATTCAGTGATTTATTTGTCTTTTACATATTTTATGAGTTCAAATATAGTGGATGAACCAACAATATAAGTGTATCACCATTAATATGATAGATTTCCCTTTTCGTTATCCTTTTAACCCTTTTCATTCCAAAATACAAAGTAGGTTCTAAAAATTGAGAAAATTAGATATATCAATGGAGCTAGCCTCATCAAAACTAGAGGTCTAGTCTAAGCATAAGTATCCCAAACCTTAGACCATTCCAATGTTAGCCGAAGTGTGAAGGAGATTCTAAGAAATTAGCCTCCAATAGGGTGCAATCTAGGTTACCAACAAATAAATTTCAAAGACTCAAGAAGATGATCAAGAATAAGTTAAAGTATCCTTTAAGATTAGGTTGACCCTTTCTAATCCCAAGGATAGAAAGATGTAAATAGTCATATCATGGCATGATCCATGAGCATACTCTTGAGGGAATTTATTGTGACTATAGGTGTACCATGTGAGTTATCCATCTCTACTATGTGACAAATATTAAAAAGAATAGTATTATTTAATATAAAGGAAGGAATGCTAAAAGATGAACAAAAATACTTAATTAAACAAGAGTGATATCAAATAATTTCTATAATTCTATCTTGGATGAATCTGGCTAAAAATGGGTTATCTAAAGCATAACCATCATCATATTCAAGTGTATATAAATAAATGGTACATGTGTGGATGATTATGTCTTAAGAGGAAGTGTGATGGATAGTGTCTAATATTGATTAAGATAATATGTATGCCATTAAAAAGTGGCTAATGGGATTTACATTGAAAATATGGAGGAATTTGGGTGATGATGTGAGGGGAAAGATAAGAGATTTTGATTTTGAGGCTTATCTCATCTAGCTCATCATCATCAAAATCTAAGAGGTTAGGAAGAATGTTCCTAATTAATTAAGGATGACCAGTATAACCTCAAGTATAATTGATAAGATAGTTGAAAATTTAGGATTCCAAAAATGGAATGCTAGGTAAAGGTTTAAGGGTAGATATTTTAAAGACACCACATTCTTAAAATTATTTAAAACTCCAAGGGTTCATGTCTCCTAAAATATTGTAGATAGATCTATCATAATGGAATTCGATGCATTGTCATGCAGATGAGATGAATGATCTCATACAATGATTGAAATTTTGACCGATTAAGATATTATAATAAAGTGAAAAGTTAAAGATCATAACTTTCACATAGATATTGATAGGAAGAATGATAATGGGAATCTAAGCATAATTGAGAGGATGCAATTTATTTATATAATATCCTTGAGATGTGCTATGTGTAGATTTGATATTGAATTCAAAATATGAAGTGTCTTCATGAAGTCAAGGGAGGAAACACAAGTTAATAAATCTTCATCAATTAATGGTCACTTAACTTGAATATTGCTAATTTTGATGCTAGTGAAAAGAGGATGGCCATCTACACAAATAAGTATTGCATTAGGAATCATGGAAGTGATAGTGAACTTAAGAGATAAATAAGTGTCCACTATTTCATCGAAATGGATGGACATCTCTTCACATTATTGAAGTATACTATCTTTAATCTAGATAAGGTAAATTTACATCCTACCAGAGGAGGATGAGGTATGTTTATTTTGAACAATAATTGCATCAAATGGTTTTTATGATGGGGATAAGTTTTAATTAATTATAAGAAAGGTATTTGAGATGAGAGATGAGAAAGTTCCACAATGGGATCCAATTCATCATAACCTATTATAGGATTATTAGATACAAGTGCATAGTGTTTTAAGAGCTCCTAGAAAGGAGGGTTGGAGGTAAAATTAAATTTGTGTTAATAAGCTGTAGTTGGTTTAGGTTTATTAAATATGGGTTGAATTACTTTAGGTGATATTATGGTTGGTTGAATTATTCATTGTGGTTGGGTAGAATAAATATTATTACAAGTTTTAAGTATGTTGCCTTGTTGTGTGGATGTTGGGGGAAGTTTTGGAATGACATGAGATGTATAATCAATTTTTGAGGTTGAAGATGATGCTTGAATTGTTATAATTTCCTCTTTCCCCAATTCCATTAGATGGGATGGGGAAGTGTCTTGAATGACATAAAAAAATATAGAGGTCTGATGTGTAGGTGTTGAATTTGAGTCAATAAAATTTTTTACTCTTCTCATGTTAGTCATATTAACCATGTTTTATTCATTATTAGTGAGGTTTATAAGAATTTAATAATTTTTTGTATAATTAGTAGTTTTTTGATGTTATATTGCTATTTAGGAAGAGGATATTTGTAGATAGAAAGATGAGCATTAGCTTGGTTTAAGGCTTGGTTTTCATTTTAAATTTCATGAGATTTGAAATCTCTATCATATTCTTGTTGAGTATTTAAAATAATGGTCTCATGATCTAAGTTAGGAGCAAGAATAAAATCCATAGAAAGATTACATAATTATCAACAAGTCTCATGTGAATGCCCCCAACTTGCATGAAATACACAAAATTTCTTTGGATCGTACCATGATTTCATAGGATGAGTGGGTTCAAGATATTTAGGTAAAGGTATTATAATACATTCTTCAAGTTTTTCTAGGATAATGGTCTATTCACAATAGTATGGTTGGGTTGAGAAAATGTGGGAGTAGTAGTGTTTTTTTAGGGGAACATGTTCCATGACATTATTTACAACAATTACTTGGATGGTATTAATAGTGTTAAAGGTGTAGGTAACACTATCATTGGTTATATGATGGTTTTTAAAAATTTATGAGAATATGAGTGCCCATTTTAGGTTGAGGTGGTTCGAATTGACACATGAGGAAGTCTTATCATTTGTCTTAGTTAAAATATTTTTCCAAGGTTTTTAGAGAATGAGTCCTAACCCACTATTTTAATTTGGGGTATAGAGAATTAGTGAATAGGTAGAAAAGGTTTTCATCTACCATAGTATGTTCACATTTGTTTGACAAAATTTTCCATCATTTGATGAAGGTTTGTGTCATTTTTATTTCAAGTTGTTTGTAATTTCTAAAGTGGGCTAAGTTGTTCTCAAGAAGATCACTAGTTTAGAACTATTTTACTAGTGAGTTGCCCAAGTATTTGAGGCTAGTATTAGAGTGGGTTTTTAATTGATTGTATTAATATAAAACATATCCTAAGATTTTTTTAGTTAATAATTTAGTAGTTGCAAAGGTTTTACCTTAACCCAATATTTATAAAGGTAATCAAATGTTTTTAAATGCAATGTGGGATTGGTGGATCCATTATAGGTTATGGTGTGTGTGATACCTCCTATGTTGATGTTAGAAATTTGAGATACTAGATTTCAAATTCTTAGATGTTTGATGGTTTTATTGATGAGTGAAGGTTATGGGATAAATTTTCCATTAGAAACTTAAATGTGGATGGGTGGGTGTTGGGGTGGGAGGGGCATTAGGATTTTACACTCCCCATGAAACATGTTTCGGTTAGTTTTTGATATGAATGAGATGATTTTACATCTAAATCATCTAATTTGAATTATTGGTTTGAAAGGTATGAATTTGATTAAGTGGTTGTAATAGGATTTAGTTAGTTTGAGCAACAATCTGACTAGTAGATGTAGCAAGTGATGGATTAGTGTTAGTATTAATATCTTATGTTACACTATGAGTGTGGGATAAAGAAGTAACATGTACCAAAATAGTGGCATGAGTAGAACTAGTAATAAAATAAGCACTGGTGGAATGATAAGCATTGGTATCATAAGATACACTAGTATAATGGCTAAGGTTATGGGTCTTTTGAATAGTCCCACTAAAATTTGAAACTAACATGTTGGTAAGAATAATTGGCATGAAGGTTGAATAATACATAAACTATGATGTCATGGTATGTGAAGGAGACATAATAGGGGGAAAATGTTGAGATGCAATGAAATTAGTTCCCCCAAATCATGATAAAAGGTAGGGGAGGGTGAATGGGGTTATCTTATATGAGGACCTATCATGAGATTATAAGTGGTTGTAGGATCCTTTCCACTACGTTGATGGAATTCATTAATGAAAAAGATAACTTAGGTTGTGTAATCTAAATCAAGATAATCTTCTAGTGAGAAAAAAGGGTTTTGTACTGAGGTTGAATGGGTATGATTCCCATAGTTGGTAGTGTGAGTGTAAAAATGGACATTTATTTCTTCCATGGTAGGTTTGACATGTTGTGTCTTAGGGAAACTATTATGTAAAACTCATCATGTTTATTTAGTTTAATTCTATATTGTTTTCAAATAGGAAATTCATGATGAAGGAAAGAGGTTAAAAAAACTTGATGGAAAGAAGGATCAATTGGTAAGATATACATTTAAACCAATCGATAATATTTTGTAAGACAACATACATAACATGGTATAAATGACATTGTCATACATTTTTACTATGTACTATAGATGAAAAAAATGATTAGGCTAAAAAGATACATAGTTGAAAGGTTGACTATGTAATGAAGATATAAAATAACTAACAACCTTTAATAGAATGAGTAAATAGAGATAACTATTTTTTAAAGATATGGAAAATGTTTGAAAGATAATAAGTAATAAAATTCAATTGATAACACAAATAATTAGATCAATGTGTTTGATCTGATTATAGAACACAACACCAACCTTATAATAACACTGGCTAGTACAAGTTTTTCAACATAAAATAAAATGATCAAATAGCAAGATAAAAATAGAATTTAAATGCTAATCTAAGTGGTCATTCTTAAATGTTGTTAAGTTATAATAAATTTTAAAAATAATGTGATAGGAAGTCATCTATAAGTAGGAACTAGAAAAATAATCTATGGATAGTTTCAGGTAGCTTTGGCTAAAAAGGATCTATATTGGTTATGTTACTAGTTTGTTATTGGGGCCTACCCCCTAACTTCATAATTATAGAGTGATAAGGGTGTTTGGTGCTTTGCTGATATATACCATCAATTATGTGTTTATATTTGGCTAGAAAACTATTCCAATTAACCTATAACTATTTACCTCTCAATAAATAGTTATAAGTTGATTGAAATATTGTTGTATAAAAATATTATGATTATTAGTTAGAATATATACATACATATATATATACATATATATATATATATATATGTATGTATATATATATATATGTATAACTAATGCATGCATAATATGCATGCATGCATGTATGTATGTATATATGTATATATCTATGTATATACATATATAAATTTATACATAACACACACACACATACATACATACATATACATACATACTCATATATATATATACATACATGTACATGCATAAATATATACACATACATATACATAGATACATACATACATATATATATATACATGTATGTACCATGTATGTATGACATGTGTATATATATATAATGTATATGTATGTATATATATATATATGTATGTAAATATCCATGTATGTATGTATGTGTGTGTGTTTATGTATGTATGTATGTCATATATGTATCATACATAGATATATACATATATACATACATACATGCATGCATGCATGCATTCATCATACTATACATACCATACATACATACATACATACATACATACATACATGTATATATATATATATATGTATATATATATATATATATTCTAACTAATAATCATAATATTGTTATGTAACAATATTCCAATTAACCTATAACTATTTACCTCTCAATAAATAGTTATAAATAGTTATAGGTTAATTGGAATATTTTTGTATAAAAATATTATGATTATTAGTTAGAATGTGTGTGTGTGTGTGTGTGTGCGCGCGCGCGCGCGTGTGTGTATGTATGTATACATACATACATACATACATATGTGTGTGTGTGTGTGTGTGTGTGTGTGTATATATATATATATATATATATATATATATATATATATATATATATATATATATATATATATATATATATTCTAACTAATAATCATAATATTTTTATACAACAATATTCCAATTAACCTATAACCCACCATAGTTTTCACATGGTGAAAAACATACACACTATTATCTGTAGTATGCTCACCTCTTGTAGTATGCAAAACTATATGGCTCACAACCTTGATAAAAAGAGAGCCTCACTCCTCCCATGGTTTTATAGGTTCACCACAAACCTTGACATGAACAAGACCCTTCAAATGTTCACCTCATGTGGTTTTTTAGATATCTACCACAAACCCTTTCAATATCCATGAACTAACTTAAATTGGTGCTTTTTATCCTTTCAAAATGTTTTCATCTCAGGGAATCATGTTTGGAATTTGCACACAAATTATAAATCTTGAACAAGCATTATTCCTCTACTCTTATTTTGAAAAAACACACAATAAAAACTAAAAAACACACCATACTATATATGTCACCACAATATTGGTGTGGCCTCATTATTGGTGATTAATGAGAGGTCACTAAAAGACCTCCATCCTCTGTGTAGCCTACTGCATCTAATATATGATACTACTAACATAGGTGATATGTCAATGAGATGTTTTTAGGTTATGATAGGTTATTTATTGGTTGATTCTATAAAAATTGGATGCCCCTCATTTTTTATATTTCACATATAAGAAAAATGCATCTGTAAGGCATTTTTTATTTTTTAAGAAATTGTTTTTAACTTTTTAACAAATATGACATACTTAAAAAATGACTTTTGACTCATGACATGACTATGGACCCAAAATAAAATATTGATATAAGATTTTTAATAACATTTTAATTACAAATCTATTTAAATAAAAATAATAATTGACATTAACTCTTTTAACTATTAATATTTTTGATTTTCTATTTTTTGACCTAAAAAAATACAAATGTAATGACCCTAAAATAACTTATTATATGCTAAGAGCAATATACATGATATTGACATAGTGGACTTTAGACAATTTATCTTTAGACTAAGATAAAACTCTAAATTTTACACTAAGTAATATATTAAAAATGAAGACCATTATTTATTCTATATGACACATCTAATTGGAAATTTAAGAAATTATAAAATAACAAAATTAATCAAAAATTAACTAATACCAAAAGATGATAATTTTGATGACACAACTCCTTCTATCCTTCAACTATACAAAATGGATTTATACCATCTAAATTAGTTTCTAAAGATAAATTGGCATTGATAAACTCAAATACAAACATAATATTAATACCACTAATGAAAAAATATTTGAATCAAAGGTGGACACATCTTGTAATTAATCTTCATGTATAACATTTCTTCCTTCTACACCTTATGTATTGATCTGCATGGTATGAACAGGATAAACACCAATATGGATAGCTTGATGGTAATAGATGATAGTTTGTTAAATATTAATGCATAATAAATAATTTAATCCCTAATCAATATGTCTTATTTAAGAATCTGAGGTAGAGTGTCATATAAAACAAAATTGTATACATCTATAATTGAAGATGGATGGAAAAATAATTCTCAATGTAGATTTGAATGATATAACATTGGGCGTTTGAGATTCAAGAGTAGATGTTTCTCATAAACTGATGAATAGGAAATATTATCTTCATTTTTAATTAAAATATCCATGGTATGGCTTCAACATAAATATTCTAAGTTTGGAATGACTACATGCCCTAAAAATTAATATAGAAATCTAGAACACTACTCAGATTTTCATTTGCATCTTACTGCTCTCATCAATGGGGAAACCAAAAATTGTAAATGCCCCTCACACTACTTAGAGTCTCACCATGATATGATACCAATGATGGATTTTTGAGAATACAAACATTGATTAAACCATGAATAGAGACAATAGAGATCCAAACATAGAGTATTAAAAAAAAATTCAAATGCTCTCTGATATATTCTAATTAATTATACATCTTGGACATGTTACATATTTATAAGAAATGTATTTCCTATAACTTATCCCCAATATTCTCTCACTTGAATCCCACTAATTAAGCACATGATATATTTTTATAATATATGTATATATATATATATATATATATATATATATATTCTAACTAATAATCATAGTATTGCTATACAAAAGTATTCTGATTAACCTATAACTATTTACCTCTCAGTAAATACCTCAAATTTACATAAATTTAAATGTTATTCCTAACAAAAAAAATGTTACTAAATTGATAAATTAAAAACCTCCTATTTAGTTTATGTTTGTTATTCTAAGAAAGAAAGCAAAAAAAATGAAAAGTGAATTAATTTCAATCAAGATATATTGATTCCTTTGTTTGTAAAGAGTGTAGAGTTGGTTTAGGGGACATTGTATATAAACATTACAAAACAAAGTTGATAGGGTTGTATCTATCTATAGAGATAAGATCAAAAATAACATAGTCTAACTAGTCAACTAATCCTTCTAGAGATAAACCAAGCTATAGAACTGTTTTAATTTAGTCGACCTAGTTCACTATAGGGTTATAGTTA